>CM060690.1:23298500-24498500 GCA_030686995.1 Artemisia argyi
ACTTTCATGCGTGTACTAATTCTTTTGCCACACTTGAAAACGTGGAGATACGCTCTAATCAGCGTGTAAAAATAACCCGTTTGGTAGTTGCAGCTTTTCTAGTAGTGGTTGTAGTGCATATATAGGTGAAACTAATATGTGTATGTGAAATCATATGCATGTGTTTATTACCTACTGGGAGACTTTAACAGTTTCTTCTTTAACAAACTAGAGAAACGTATGCACTCGATATTGTGCGCTATCACTTAGAAGAAGAGAAGAATGAACTTAACACACTACAATGTTACACATATTAATAATCATATAGCTTTTGCATTGCAACTTATGCGTTGTAGTAACTCTTAACAACATTTAACACATCTAACTCTTTTTTTTTTTTTTTTTGAAAATTGACTTTCATTTGGGAAATCCAAGTCCAATTTAAAACCCGATGGGGGAAAACCTTCAACTTAAGCCACCCGAATGCACGACACTTAAATTGAAGTAAACCCTGCCTTCTCCAACTCTTAATACTAGTAAATAAAAATAAGTTTTTATAAACATGCATATTTATCATCCGCTTATAATTTTTAAGTATAAATACAAATTATAAAAAGTAAATAAAATGTTATCAGACACTATATCTTTTTCGACAAAAGCTTGGTTTCTTTTCTTTTCTTTTCATTCTCTTTTTCTCTTGCTTTTCTTTTCATTGCTTTACAGGATATTCCTAGATATACTTTGTTAGATTTTTGTATATATTGTGTGTGCTCTTGTCCACTCTAATAAGTAATAAGTGTCGTCTCAGCTCGCAACTTCGGAATTATTACATCACTATAATGATGAGAACTGCACCTTTTATTACAAACGGAGTATATAATAATTAATTAAAGTTATCTTAAATTTTCTATAAGTTTTTCGACATATATGATTCTTAAACTTTACTGTAGTAGAAATCTAAAACATGCACCATCCAGACCAATTCCAGAGTCACACATTGTCCTCGCGTTAAATTCGCTGGACTTGCTTGTTGATGAAACTCTGATATTTACATTCGTAGGTGTTGATTGACTATTCCAGGAAAGGATATTGTTCCGTTATGGCGATGAGCCAATGTCATAGAAGCAAGAACCTTAATATCATTCAAATTCTTGTATTTACTATACTTAAATAACTTTCAATTTATCATTAATAACGTTACAATGAGCTTCTCAATAGAGTGACATCCAAAGGAAAAAAATATCGTTATTTTCTCAGCATAGACATCATCTTTTTTCTCTGAGAGCCAGAAGGGAATAGATTTTTGTGAATTAGTTCGGGGTTCGATCCCAACTCCACCCTGAAACATTATACACGAGATGTGATTTCTTAGACTAGTTCGCATTAGGTCTGGCCAAAATAGATTCGGATTAAACCTAAGTTTTTTAATACTAAAAAATACTCTCTCCATCTCATAGTATGTTTAAGGAATTCTCAAATCTCACATGCTTAAATGATTTGTACTTTCAAAATAACCACATGATTTTAAGAGCACCAGGTACAGTGGTGCCGTCAATGTGGTGGCGTGGGCAAAAAGTACTGCCACGTCAGCAAAAAAGCTCCATGGCACCAGAAACACCACGGCATCACATTTCAGGGGTATCCGTTGGCACCAGAAATTCTGGTGCCGTCGGCAATTTTTTTTTTTTTTTTTTTTTTTTTTTTACAAAAATTAAAATACACACAATATAAACTTAAATAAACTTCATTAATATTAAAAACACACCTTACATATTAAAAACACACATTACACTTTAAAAAAATGTATAAAATTAAAAACTAGTACATAAACATAGAAATAAAAGCCTAATCAGAAGAAAACGACATTATAGCCGTTACATTCAAACGGCTCGATTTTTACAAGCTCAAATCAGGAAAAAAAAAACGTCGATGGCGCTGAGCTGTGGGTACGGCGCGAGCACCGATGACGCCACCACCGGTACGGTGCGCCGTCGGTTTTGTTGGGCTGGTGGTGATGGCGCCACCGTACCCCATGCTCTATGTGGTTTCAACCAACTAAATGAACCATCATTACTACTTCCTTCGTCTTAATTTTATTGTTCACAAATAAAAAAAATTATAAATTATGATATGTGTAATTAACAAAGTATTAAGCAAATGAAATGTCCCTTTTACGTTATTTTTAAAGCTAGTTTGAGTTTTCAAACTAGGTTTTCAAGATTTTTTTAAATAATCACTTAAATTTAAAACTGAAAATTGTAACTCTTCGTCAATAAAAAAAAAGGAGTTCAACTTTTTGGAGACATATGAATAGTAATAAGGACAATAAAAATGAGACGAACTGAGTATGTGTTTTTAACTTTTAAACATACTCGTTAAAGCTACAAATAAAAAAACCCGAATTCGATTTACATCCATTAAAATCTCACCATGTAAAAGTGTTAGATGAGTAACATAATACTACTTTCATCCCAAATAATTATCCACCGGCAAAAAACACACGGTTAAAAAAAATATACAAAATTATTATTATTATTATTATAATTATTATTATTATTTTCTTTTTCATACTTTTGACATAATGCCCTTTTACCCCTTTGTGTGTAATAAAGACCTCGAGTAAAAGTAATATAATAAACGTGAATAAAAGTATCTATTTATTTTCAACACCGGACAACTAGAGGAAGTAGTCAATAAAACACAACAGTAACTTTTAGTTACCTAACATTTCTCTCGAAAAAATACTTCGTCCGTCTCAAAATTATTGTTAGATAACAAAAATTACAAAGTTTAATAAAAGTGAAACCATTACAATTTGCAACCACTAATATAGAATATTCTCCCACTATTTTTTCTTATTATTTAAAATAATTTTTTGAAACATATCTATACTACTATATAATGCATTTGGGACTATTCTATAATTAGAAAGGTTTAAAATTCAGACTTTTACTTGCTTATTATGAAATAATTTCAAAATTAATTGGTTAGTAAGCAGTTTAGTTAGTAAGTAAGTTGGTTATGAAGTAAGTTAGGAAGCAGGTTGGTTGTTCAAACTAAAATTATTTGGTTTAATCATCTCTGCCATCTCTACTTATAAAGCATAAAAACAACTAAATGTGTAACCGAATAACGCAAAATATAGTTACAAGTATCCGTCACCGCATTACGCGGGTACCATTCTAGTTAAAATGAAATATGAACTGTTAATTTGAAACGGAACAAACAAAAATAACCACACCAACCAACCAACCAACCATTGTTGATTTAAACAAATGTCAACAAGGGGATGTTTTAGTGCCACCACAATTTGACATTTACAAATCATTACAACTAATTTCTACTCCACTATTTAACTTTCATTTCATTGGGAGGGAAATTAAAATTACGACCCCCACACACACACACAAAGTGTGTGTTAGCTTAAACATTAAGCAAATATATCCACAATTCAGTTACTTACTGTAACTAACTTAACCGTTAACAGTTAAACAGTTAACAGTTACAGTTACAGTTAGTTACATCTTTTTTTAATGGATAATAACAATTATTATAAGCAATCGGTGATCCCGATGTACTTATACTCGTCTTCTTCATCATCCAGGAGCTTGATTCAGTTCGAGCATTTGACTGCCAGTCGCCGGAGTTTGTCGTCCCCGGCGGCGGTGACGGCGGTGGCGACGGTAGGTGAGATGGAGGTGTATTCGGCGGCGTATTACTTGGCGTGTAGTGTAGGCGGTGTTTTAAGCTGTGGATTGACGCATATGGCGGTTACGCCGCTTGATATTGTCAAATGCAATATGCAGGTTGAATTTTTTGAGCTCTGTTAGTTGAATGTGTGGATTATGATGTGTTTGATTTGAATGATGTTATATGCCTAGTAGTTAGAATGATGATTATTAGATTTGTAATGCTTAGCTAGTTGTTAGGTTGTGTGGTTGATTTTTGGAAAGAGGAATGATTAGAAGGGCTAAAAATGTACGAGCCGTGATTGGGAGGCCTAATTTATGTGCCTAAATGCGTGCCTAAGCCTGCATGTCATCATCTTGATAGCTGCAGTCAGGGGACATGCCAAACATGTTTAGGCATGAATTTAGGTATATAATTAGGTCTCCGAAACATTTTCCAAAATGTGCTCCTTTCGCCCCCAAAATTATTGTCCTTATTTCTATTTTGGATGTCTCAAAATAATAGACTATTTATTGTGTCAACCGATCAAAAGAGAGTTTAGTGGGGTGGGATGATATTTTATTGGTTGAGGGGTGTAGTGGTCCTACCGTCCTACTAGTTTTATGCTTAAACTTATGTGTCTGTATTTGTTGTTGCAGTAGAGGGACCCACTTATTCAGAAACCAGGAAACATCTACCACATTGATTTAGGCACAAGATTAGTCATATTTTTAAGTCTCTCAATCATTTCTCATAAAACACTGAAAGATAGGTTTAGGCACAAAACTAGGCACATCTTTTTTAGAAAATGTGATCTGCTGTTGAAATGTGGATTTATGTATTGTGGCTTGATAAGTTGACGGCACGTTATAGTCGAGATTCTAATTAGAATGATTAAAGTATTAGTTAAAGTGTATGGTGACTATTACTAGGGAATAATTTAATGGCATTTCAAAAAAAGCTAAAGGAGCTTAGAGTATTTAAATGGAACTTTTGATAACTTCAAAGGATTAGCTTAGTTGAAAACTAATTAATAAAGAAATAGGTGAAAAGTACAAATATTTCTCATAAAACACTAAAAGACAGGTTTAGGCACATCTTTAGGCCTCTCAAACATTTCTCTTTTAGGAATTGTGATCTGCGGTTGAAATGTGGATTTACGTATTGTGGCGTGATAAGTTGACGGCACGTTATATTCGAGATTCTAATTAGAAGGATTAAAGTATTAGTTAAAGTGTATGGTGACTATTACTAGGGAATAATTTAATGGCATTTCAAAAAAAGCTAAAGGAACTTAGAGTATTTAAATAGAATAGTTGATAACTTCGAAGTAATAGTTTAGTTGAAAACTAGTTATTAAACAAAATAGGTGGGAAGTTGAAATAATATTTTTATAGGTTAATGAAATCATATTACAGCGATAAAAGAAAGGACTAAAGTGCATTATGGCCTTCGTTATTGTCGAGTTTCCTGAGTTTCCTGTCTTGTATTACGAGGTTATAGTTTGTAGTTTTTTACCATGGTATAAAGAGCCCTCACTAACTTGCTTGTCCTGTACGCAATAACTAAGGATAGAGCGAGTGGAATATGTAAGCGGTGGTAAACTCCTCTTTTCGGTAATGGTCATCATAGGTTGCAGATCCTTTGGATTAAATATTTAAAGATGAACATACAGGACTGAAAAGGGATAAAAGGAATAGAGTGGTCTATTTCTGTTACAGTATTATTTACAGACCTCTCATTTGTTTCTCATTCATCGTATATGACATTAATTTCATTAAATCTGAAAACTGTATTGTGCAAAGTATGTTGTTGCATTTGTGTATTTCAAAATCACTGTAAACCGCGGATAGTCAAAAGAAGAGACTTCATAATTTAAAGCAAATAGTTGTTATCAGTTTAAATCTGTATTTGTGTTGTCCTTGTGCACCTCTTAACGAGTATTTCATGTATGTCAAAATCTTCAGATTAACCCTGCAAAATACAAGACCATTTCTTGTGGGTTTCGCACATTACTGAAGGAACAGGGATTTAAAGGATTTTTTACAGGATGGGTGCCAACTTTGCTAGGTTACAGTGCACAGGGTGCTTGCAAGTTTGGGTTTTACGAGTTCTTCAAAAAGGCCTACTCTGACATTGCTGGTGAAGAGAATGCAGCCAAGTACAAGACATTGATCTATCTTGCCGGTTCTGCATCAGCTGAACTTATTGCTGGTATCGCACTCTGCCCTTTCGAAGCAGTTAAGGTTCGTATACAAACAAATCCTGGATTTGCTACGGGTATATCAGATGGATTCCAAAAGTTGATTAATGCTGAAGGCTCTGCTGGGTAGGATATTAGGGTCTAACTAGTCTTAGATTAATTATATGTCTCTATTGACTATCATTTCTAATATTATCGTATTATCTTACAGGCTGTACAAGGGGCTGGGACCTCTATGGGGGCGACAGATTCCGTGTAAGTGTATAGGTTATAAAGTTCATTAATCTTTACACTCAGTTATTTTGGCTGCCTCACAGGTCATACATGAGTATCATGTAGAGATGATCATGTTCTTTTTTATATATATAGTTAAGCACACAGCATATAATAACGGTGGCAAATATGTGTATTTTCAGATACAATGATGAAATTTGCATGTTTTGAGACGATTGTGGAGATGTTGTACAAATATGCCATTCCAATACCAAAGGATAAATGTAGCAAAAAAATGCAGCTTGGAGTCAGCTTTGTTGGTGGGTATGTTGCTGGTGTTCTATGTGCTGTCGTTTCTCACCCAGCTGATAATTTGGTTTCTTTCCTCAACAATTCCCAAGGGGCAACTATTGGCTGTGTGAGTCATGTTCATGCCCTGTTTATCTGCTCATTCCTAAGCTAAAATTTTATATCGAACATGTTAAAAAGAATGAGTTCTACATAGGCAATTTTAACTTTAAGCAACATTGCAGACACATATACCTCTTTTGGTGTATCAGCTGAAATACACATTTAAATGATCTGTAAAACGCTCATGCAGGCTATCAAGAAGTTTGGTTTGTTGGGACTCTTCACTCGCGGTCTTGCTATTCGTATTTTAATGATCGGGACCCTTACAGGAGCACAGTGGGGCATCTATGATGCTTTTAAAGTTTTTGTTGGGCTGTAAATTTCTTCTCCCTTGATATATCTAAAAATTAATATATTCTTTTTATGTCTGTAGATGGTATATAACATTTATTTTCTTTGTAGGCCTACTACTGGCGGTGGTCCTCGTCTACCTGCAAAACGTAACCGACAGCATTATGACAAAACTAAGTGACTTTTAATTCTTGAGGACACAAAAAAGGCTTTGGTTTTTGATGAGTACATAGATTAGGATTACCCGATGGCTTTACTCGGTTAGCATAGAGATTGTGTTTTTCCGCTCAATTTTCATTACTAAAGTTGGTGAGCTTCTGTAACTTGAACCAATTTGTACAGGGTGCATCTCCCTTCACCTTGGCCAATCATTTAGTGAGGTGTACTGCATTTTTCCGAGAGGCCGTCCGCTAATTGTGGACAACAGATTTTTCATTCAGGAATTTTAACAAGGTTTTCTTCCTGCTGCCATTGATTTAGCTTTCTTACTTATGTCATTGTGTTGCTTAATTACTTGCTACTCTGCATAGGGTCTTCAATGGGTCATGTTGCAATCCATTTACATGACCAGCTGATCAAACAAGTTGATCAATGGGTCAATTGATGGTTCAATGGATCAACCCATTTGGAGGATCTAGGCGGGTTTATACGGGTTATATGAGTTATCTTCTTTACCCAACGGGGTTAGCATAAACATAACTCTTAACACCAAATGGGTCTACTTGGGTCACTTCTAGAATTGAAGAAGTAGGTTGGGTCCAATGGGTTTGTTAGATTAACATCAATATACAAATTACCACTATTCCATGTAGACCCATCTAGACCCGTTTGGGTCTAGAATGTCCATTCTCATTGCCTTGTTTATATGAGTTATCTTCTTTACCCGTTTGGCAATCTAGACCCAATTTGGTGTACCTAAGTATTTGTTGTTTGAACCATGGCTCTGTAATAATGATCTTTATGGAGTCCGGCACATTTAAAATAATCTACACTATAAAAAGTCATCAATGTTTTAAGGATTTAAACACTACATTATAAAGAAACAGAAGGCATAAAGCGACAAAATAAATGTTGAGACATGAGCCGTGGAACGTATTCTTGTGGCAGTGTTACGATAAAAGCATGAGACGTGGTTCTTGTGGAAGGGTTGGGCATGTGAGTTTAAGTGGATAGATCTGTATTCTAACCAATCTAGATTAGACTATACGTAAAAGAAAAAGGAGTTCCATTTTACTGGTCATCAAATCATTACACAAAAGGAGACTCCTAGAACATGAAAACGACTTCAACACATGGAGAAAATATCTAAAAAAAAATGTCACAAATATCCACGAACACAAGGCCTAGTAGAATGTTTAAGCCCTTCCAAGTGGCGAACATCATAACCTGGTTTCACCCTCAAAAAATATGCTTACATTTCCATGCGACACTGGTGATCCAAACAATATATAACTGAGAGACCAATGTCAGTAAACTCATGTTCATGCGCCTACGTAGATTTACATATTCACATTATCAATTATCCATCCAAACTAAAATTACATATCCAAACAAAGACAAGCTTTTTGGGTATCAGAATCTATAACAATCCTATTAACAGTACGACTCCCCGCAGACTGTATACACAAAAGATAATATAACTGACAATAAATCTCAGTCTTCTTTACTACTTTCTATTGATTTCCCATCTACAGCTTTCATTAATGTTCGATTAATAAATAGTACAACACTACAACTAATTTCGATCAAGGTCTAAAGGATATATGGTATCAAAGACGATCCTAGCAAACACATGCCTCACTTCCTGTACATTTCCCATGGCTAGCGACTTATAATCAATCTCACCACCTTGCTTTGCCACGAACCTAGCTTCCTTACCATGATTTACACATTCAAATATCTTAACAGCCTTCAAATACAAAAATAAAGGGATGAAAACCTGCATAAGTATATCACTGATGAGACACAATCCAAAACTACATAACAAAAACAAGTTAGCTGAGCACGTACCATATCAGATTTAGGTGCTTTGGGGTAACTCCTCATTGCTTGTGAGACATAATAAGAATCAGTCATGTTGGATAGTGCCTTACTAACTGATACTCCAAGTTCCAATACCTCCTTTTTCAGTGCCTTTGGTTCAAGGTATTGAGAATCAGACAACTCGGCGTAGATTGTAGCGTGTGGTGTGGAAATTCTTTTTGCTATGCCAATAGCTTCCTCCATATCGCCTCCATTGTGGACTGCTAGGCTAAATGCAGCAATCACCAAAGGGTCCCTTGGTCTATCTAGAAACGCCATATGCAGCGCCAAAATTGCCACCCTGGAGATATGTATCATATGTGTATCATTGTAATTTAACACTGGTAAGCATAATACTCATATTAAGAAATACTGATGCCAAAAACATACCATAAACTGCTATGACATGGTCGATCTGGTGCTAGGAGCTTGTCCATGTTCGAAAACAATGTCTGCCATTTAAAACAATAGGATAATTATTGTAAGAATAATAATTCCGGTTATCTATAGACTAAATTATTCTGTTACCGTTTCCAGTAATAAAACACACAGAAGAGAAATCAATTTTGATAGCTACATAAGTTACTAGTGAGTAAGCTTACCAAGAGCATATTAGTCTTCTTGTCTCGTCTCCTTAAACCATCATGAACGAAGTATGCTGCCTGCAAATATGATAGCTTGTTAAAATATGCATAAACCGACTGTAATTAGTAAAATTTTACCTGAATTGGCAACAGCAATTCTAAGAGACCGAATCTCCATAATAATCTCAGTGAAGGTTCTGCAGAACCGTACGCTAACATGTAATCCATTTCCATAAGGTGCCTCCCCTTGAAAATATGACACCAATTAAATCATTAATTAATATCCAAACCATTTTTTCTAAGATTCAAAACAAAAACATCAAAACACATACTACTAAAATACCTTATCAAGTAGCAAAACCGATTGTGCAAGGTGTTTTATGGCATGAACTGTCTCTCTGGATAAACTAAACTCCAAACGAGCAGCAATTCTAATGGCACGTAGTATGCGAGCTGCAACAAGGCGAAAGATTCAGGATGCAGAATCAAGATTTATTTATACGTAAAATAATAATATAAATATAAAATCAAGAACTCACCACAATCCTCCACGAATGAAACGCTGGCAGGATGAATGGTTCGAACCTACACCAAAATTTAGTTAATAGAAGCATTAAAAAACGAACTATTCTATAGTGATAAATGCATACTTTAGCTTTTTTAATATCCTCCATCCCTCCTATATAGTCGTAGATTGTTTCTGCATAAGGATTGAACATCAATCTGCAAAATGGCAGCCAAATAATTATCACCTTTTTGAGAATGATGATAGGTTCAGAAAAAGCAAGAACAAAAAGATTCAGGGAGGTGAACCAATTCTAGTTAATTATGGGAAACAAAGCCATTGAAGTTTTAGGTTTTCCTAGGGCCAAAGCAGAAACCCGTTTATAGTTAAATCTCGCTCCATACAGTTTCTCCAACGACTATGATCCTTCTCATCACAGTCATCATCTCGTTGCAAAGATATACCAGACTCCATCAAGTGATTCCTTGCTGAAGTGCTAAAACTTGAAACCTATTCACCAATGAAACTCAAATTTTACAAGCGTACACAAGCAACCTCATAAAAGCGGAAAAATGGGTGGCTGGTAATGAGTTAATACATGAAACGATATTATTACAATAATAATTCAACTTTTCGGATACAATGATTTTCCGAGATCGTTTGCATTCATTTACACTTTGAGTGACTTTCAACCAGTTCCCAATTGGGTAACGCACTACATTCAGTACTAGCAAGTTAAGTTGACCCACATATCTTTTTTGTCTAACTGTAGTTTATTATATGATGATTAATGCATTAAACATGATTACAAATAAAGATATTATTACAATAATAGAAGACTGTTTGCATTATATACACTTTGACTGACTTTCATCAAGTTCCCGTTTCGCCCGTTCACATTTTAGAAAACTATCTGACCCATTTGAAACCTAAAACAACCCAAATCGACCAATCATGACTGGCTCGTTGATATTGGCACCTCTAATTCAGTTATCATACAACTAGTTTAAAAGAGTGATAAGAATAGAGTACTCTCCAGTAACCAATATCTAGATTCCAATAAATACAAACCTCTACAATATCATCACCAACATGCACATGGCAGATAGGAAAGCGTTTCCCAACAATCTCACAGCGAGAAAAAGCTGTTCTCACCTATGAAGTAACACAAACAATGTTTCCAATAGTTAACATACATCTTTAGAAATATAGCAAAGTAAGAGGGGGCTCCTTAAATAAACGCAGTATACATTACATACTCGTATGCAGTAAAAAAAATCAACAGTGGACAGAATACGTATGAGAAGACACTAACTGACCTCTTTCAATTCTGCTGTAGTTAATACATCAAAGTCTTTTGGAGGGTGTTTTAATATCAGATCACGCACACAGCCACCAACAAGGTAAGCATCAAATCCTACAAAAGCAAGAACATGATCTCTTTGAGACTTAGATGAGCCAGCCATGTCTAATTGCACAATCAGACAGAACAAAAGATAAACGTGCAATGCAAATAGGCACAACTGCACAAGCACTCCTTCAGGATTTCTTTCTGATGGTAAGTTAGCAACATGCTTATGTATCCATTAAAATATTATGATTTCAGCTTTTATCATAATAAATGTCAAGTTGTGCCATCCCAAGTCCAGAATAGTACGGAGTAGTATATATATAATCTCTAAATCAACTTAACATTTCAGTATAAAGTTATTTATAGCCTGAACTGACATGCTAAACCTTTAAACCGTGTGGAGAAGGTTATTAATATCCACCAAGTTACAACTTATATGAGGAACCTAATTCTAGCTCACACCCAACGCCGGAAAATGTCAAAGTAAGTTCTTTAATTATTTAATTATTTATACAGATAACATCCTAGTCTTTTCTAACTTCAAATCAGATACAAATTCCTACATTTTACTAACATATTATAATACAAAATCTACCTTGTCGTTTAAGCCCATTTAGAACAATCCGTGTCGGCTTTGAAATCATGGAATTCGTAATCCCGAGCTCCTTGGAGCTAAATTTCTTCCAAATTCTTTTTTCTCCCACAGAATTTGATGACAAACCATCTGACTCATCAACTCTTTCAAGTGATGCAAAACAGCTCATCCTAACCTTCATAAACATAACAAAAAAAAGGGTTTAACATAACTTTCAATAAAAAAATGAAAATTTCAATTTGTGAAATGAAGTTACATTTGAAATACTGCTGATGAGGGAGTAACTGAGGCGAAAATGAGGGTGACATGAGTGTCCTAAAGTTAGACCAATACCCATTATGTAATTTTCAAAGTTGTTAATTCTTGATTTTGACTAACTGGTGATGATAGGGTTTTAGAGGATGATGATGATGATGATGAAAAAACAGGGTTTAAGAGAACCAATAAAGGCTATGAATAGTGGATATATATTTGGGCTTGTTTGAGAACTGAATTGGGCCTTTGCCTTTTGGGTTTGGTTGAGCTTTTTTTATTACAAAACTCAAAAAGAGTCCAATTCAGATAAAAATATTCATGTTTTATTTTTCTTCCAAATTTATAAGCGAGAAATGACTAGGGTTTACTAAAAAGATTAAAAGATGCATAATTGTACGACTAAATCGACGTGTTAGTATTTAGCTAGTTGCAGCAAAAGAACTCGTTTTTTCACAACCAAATTAATTATTTACACACAGTTTTAGCCATACAATTATACATGTTTTTAGTCATCTTATCAATAGTTCATGTTTATCTTATTTGCATATATACTACCTCCGTCTCAAATTAATACTCCATGTTTCATTTTTTGGATGTTCAATTTAATTGTCTGCTATTAAAACTAAATAGGGAAGTTTGATCAAATTTACTATATTACCCTTAAGTGAAATTATTATTACACATTTTGAAAAAGACATTAATTAATTAATCAATTAAAGGTAAAATTGTCATTCAGCAAAAAAATAAAAGAGAAAACCGTAATAATAATGTTTTTTTAACTGTATACCCGACACGAAATCCGACTTGAAATCGATACACAAATTAACATGTTCAGGTTGAGTCTATAATTGTTTCGGGTCGACATAACTAACCTGTTTATTAAATAGGCCCGGTTCGGGTTGAGAATAACTTAAGCGGGTCAACCCACCAACCCGTTTAAGATTTTTTTACTTAAATTAAATACTATTTGTATTTTATTATATGGGTTAAATGGGTCGACCCGCAAACTTGTTTAACCTTTTTAACTCATGTAATGTGCTTATTTTTGCATATAAAACGGGTTAAATGGGTCAACCCAAAACCCGTTTAAACTATTCAACCCGTCTAACCTATTTAACCTGCTAACACAAGTATATACACGAGTTAAATGAGTCAGGTTCGGGTTATGTGTAAACTGGTTAGGGTTTACATAGCTGACTTGATAATTTAAATGGGTCATGTTCGGGTTGAGGTTTTCTGACCCGCCAATTTGTTAACCCGAACCCGCCAACCCAAACCCGACTCGAATTGCCACCCCTATTCCTAATCAATTGTTAATGTTTCCTTTTTTGCATATATACTCCCTCCGTCTCAAATTAATACTCCATGTTTCCTTTTTTCGAATGTTACAATTTAGGGTGTGTTTGGTAAAAATAGCAGCGAGCAGTAGCAGTAAGCTGTGAACAGTAGCCACAGCTCACCGCTCACAGCTTCTTAAAGAAGCATTGAAAAAATAAGCATTTCTAAAAAATAGCAAAGTTCACTGCTCATTTGTCAAACGAACAATAAAAACCAAAAAACTCATTGCTCAACGCTCATCGCCTCAAAAAGCTTCAAAAAGCTCTGTGCTAAACATAGCCTTAATTGTCTGCTACTAAAAATAGATATAGAGGTTTGATCAAATTTACTATATTACCCTTAAGTGAAATTATTGTTATACATTTTAAAAAAGACATTAATAAATTAGTTAAAGATAAAACTGTCATTTACCAAAAAAGTGAAAGAGAAATCAATAATAATTTTGTTTTTTTTAATCTGTGTGTTTTTATCGGAGACAATTATTTTGAGACGAAGGAGTAGCACGGATTTAAATGTATACAAACCAAACTGGTCAAAACGGTTAGATTGGTCAAATTTTTCGGTTCAGTTTCAGTTGGCTTTCACTACATCTTTTTTTTTTTCCCTTTGTTTAGCCTTTTGTGAGATACATGTGTTCTTCATGTTACCATTGTTAATGCTTTAATTATAATAGGGCCAATTTCTAGGAGGTTGTATCATGTGATTGCTCACTGAAACATATGCCAAAAAAAATAGAAGCTATCTAATTGGTCTTAACTAGCCTTCAAGGCTAACCCGGGTGAATTATGCTTCGACAACTACAAATTGAACAGTCGAGATTTTGTTACCTAATCAGGATAACAAATGCATATGGATGAGTTCTAAGTTCTAACTAATTCTAAGTGTAAACATAACATGTCTGATCTTAAAAAGATACGTACAAGACTGCGACGAAAGACATTTAATTCTAACTAATGCGAATAATTTCTATTTTTCTGATTTTAGTGACACATTCAAAACACTTGTACGTAAATCTGCCCGACATGGTCTGTGTCAAGCACATAATTGGCACATTATTTTTGCGCAAATTTAGGATTTTAATGTTTGTACAACTTGTTCAGTTGAATTGTCATTTCACATGATATAATTAAAGCTACAACGTAAATAACGGTTGCCTCGTTTTAATTTATTTAATTTAGATATGGCTTTTGGCATCTTTCGAACTAGTAAAGCCTATTGATTTTGTTTTTTCATCAACAAAACATATCGTAGATTTTTCTCTCCCTTTGACATTTACTCCAGTAAAAAAACGTGCGCGTTATAATGTCAAGGGTGAAGCCGCCGTGAGAGAACAACGATGCTATACTCACGTATATATGATGTTAAACGTGACACATATATCGTAAAATGTTAAACTGTATTAATGTGTGTTGTCCAATTCGTTCAATAGTCGAGAAGAACTATATATAGTACTCAATTTATGTTAAAGGAAGTAAATTTTCTTTCAACATTATTATTATGAAAGAGTTAGATTTTATGCACTCTAACTCGGGCGACTCAACTTTCACGAAAACCTAACGCAACGCTTCAAAAAAGGGCCTTTTATTCAAATTTATTATTTACCGAAAAATCGTTTATAATAAAAACTAGGTCTGAAACATATCCACTAAATCACTTACATATACACTGCGTACAAAGTAACTTATGAATATATACTGTGCAGTAATAGTAGTAGTAAATAATTATCATGCCTTTGCATGCATGCATACACTGCACCAGACACGTACGACTGAGCACCTTTACCCCTTTCCAAATATGAAGCAAATACGAATATTAATCTGATTTACTGTTTGTATGTAAAATCGTCATAATTTCACATATATGTTGTTTTTTTAAGCAAAAGTTGACTTGGTATACGCGTCTTTTTTTATGCATATACTACGTACTATTAATTTGTTCGTTTTACAAAATGTTTTTACATATAGTTTAGACTTAGACGAAATAATAAAACGTTACAATTCATGCGAATCAATAACATCATATAGGCTATGGCTACATATATAATTGTAGATAATTTCAAATGAAACATTTTTACGGTTAATGCATGTCATTGCATGATCGACTTGTTGAAGCTGATGGGTTGTTAAAAAAGGAAAAGACAAAAACATGCATGTACGTATAGTAGTCCATGTAATCATATATTCGTAGAGTATCTTTGTTAAAGCAAATCATGTGACTTGTTGCTAAGATGATGTAATGCGAATTTGCAACAGTTTCTTGTATCAATCACTTGACTAACAAATTTGTAATCATTTTTATTTATCTAAAAAAAAATAATAATAATAGAAAATAAATAAATAAATAAACCGAGTATCGTGGTGGTCATTGTTTAATTGATTGCCTATTGATCGATTTATTTGAACCCTCCTCATGTATCTTTCATTCTTGTATTTAGTTATAATATATATTCATGTCAATATTTTCTGATTATTTTTCCTGATATGTGACTATATATGTCATATATCCTGCATATTTAGATCATGTTTATATAATTTACAGTGTAAACCTGTTGCGTTTCTAATCTTTATTTACTACGACCTTTAAACTCACTATTCACTGTATTCAATTCTCAAAAATGCCATAAAATGGAGAACTTCTCCCGCCTAAGGTTGGGCAACAATAGTATAATTACAACCTGCATCTTAACTTATGCATACTCCGTTTTAACACCGTTATCTTTAACATGGGTTTCTGACTCGACATTGTGAGTCAATTAATTCCAAAGTGATTACCTTTTTGAATAGCTCGAAATCGGCACAGGTGAACTTCTGTGGCCACAAGGGGATTAATTTTCTCCCCATTGAATTTGAACCTATGGCCTCTGCTTTAAAATACTGGTATTCTTACCCTGGGTCACCCTTTATGTTCACGTTGGATATTGTTGTTGTTGTGATCATGGTTAACTTCTCCATTATAACACCGTTAATTTGCGGAACCAAATGTTACATATCATCGCGATGGCGTGAACCCTTTGTTTTTATTCATCCATGCATATATGGCTCTTTTAATGTTAAATGGCTGAATTGAACCCTAAATAGTGAACATCATCATTTCTAATTAAAGAGACGGCCCAGACAGTAAATAATAGGGTTTATATTATTAAGACCCTCCTATGATGTTTCAATAAGAGGTTTTGATCAAAATGTACAAACCGTAATACACATTATATAATTAAACTCACAATGCACAGGCCCTACGAAACCCTCTTATGGGAGGATACGTATAAACTCTCACTAAATAATATTGTAATGCACGTACGAACGTATAGTACATGAGTATAGCTAGCCTGAATCTTGTTATATCTAGGTAGTCAGTGATTAGATGTATGGTTGTATCATATGGAAATAACATGAACCTGGACTCAGAAGGAAATATTGGGGACCCATGTTAAAACGTGAGAAAAATAAAATTAAATAGGTAGCCACCAAACCCCAAAAAAATACTTTTTTTTTTTTGAGCAAAACGGGTTTTTGCATGCACCAGTGAACACCGTCGGCAGGTGTTTATGTGGTTAACCATGTTTTGTACTTGACGCTCAACGTGTTCCTTTCATGTCTGTTTTCATAGAAATAAAAAATAGTGTGCGATATAATTATTAATCAATTATCTAAAAAAATTGCCAAAAACAAGAAAAATTATACAACGTGTAACTAATTAAATCAGTGTGTGACACGGCATATAGCATAATTTGATTAATTTCTAACTCATATTGTTTGCTTTTAATTTTGTTATGTGTCTAAACACTCTTGTTAACCATAAAATTAAGCCATTAAGTAGTTATACCAATCACTACTCTTAAAACAAATTGGGTTTAATTATTTTTTAATTTTGTGTTGTTAGCTTCTTGTTAGAAACTGTTAATGACCAAGAAAGACGTTCGGGAGGTCGCGGTTGATGGAAATACATCATGGTTCTGGAGAGAGAAAGGTAAAGAAAAAGGTGGTTTATTAAAATGACAAAGGTTTGGTTACACACACTATTTTTCCACACCCCTCATGGAGAGTCATGAGGGGTATTTATAGGCTCATTACATCACATGTTTGCCTATATTACAATAATAGTCCCTAAAGTACTATTTGTATGATATCTAGTCTATTTCTTTATGTGTGACGTTATCTTTTATAAAATAGCAAGGCTAACAATCTCCCTCCAAGATATCGTCACACATGAATGGATACAATGAGACCTATAAACACATAAACGTGTAAATTACAACAATAGTAAACTATGTTGACGTTGTTGAAGCGCAGAGTCTCTGTAGTCTAGATACTGAGGCAGACTTGAAGTTCTCTCTTCCGACGATCTCGGCGTATGATCTTTGACACTGACGGCAAAGGTCTTTGTAGCTCTGAACTTCAACTGTAATGGTCTAGTTAGGTTATTACTCCCTCCTAACTAGTGAGCCTTTATTCTTTTTCTTCTGCTCCCTCCTGAACTAACAACTCTCTTCTCATCTCGCAGCGGATAAGGTAGATACTAATGAGTTTGCACCATGGTTGTCGTTCTGGGAGCATCATAGCATAACTTACATAGTATTGCACAGAAGGTTGGTAATACGCTCCGATGTACACATCATTAGTACTTCTTTGGTTCTAGTGTAAGCACAATTCCCTCGATCAACCAACGAACTAGAGATGAAACACTACTTCTTTTGGCATGTTCTTCTCCCTCCTGATGGTTGCGATGTATCGAAATCATCATACTATTGTGTGTACATGCCAAAATTACCCGTACTTTACACTTCTGATGCAATATAGATAGACCATGAAAGCATAATTTGTGAGAATATGCTGATAGGATATGACTCTCTTTATTCTACAATATCTTCTCTTCTCTTCAACCTTTAAGCGACCTCTTCAAATTCCAACCAGCTAGTAAATGACCACTGTATGGAGAGAACCCAATATAACCAATTTGAGAATGAAGTAAACATCCCGTAGATATGTGACTTAATCTTGTACGAAGGTGTGACTAAGAACCTATACTGAGCACTACAATATAACTCCTTTAAGCATAGGTAGTGCCATATACCCAAACCAACAAACAGTATATGAAATATCCACCTCTTGGAATCTCCACAACTTCATGTGACACTGAGTACTACAACGTAACTCCTTTATGTGATAGTTATAACCCGTGAGCACTACAATGTAACTCCTTACATCGGGTATAACTAGATAATCCAAGTCTTAATCACTATCTCTACCAGTGTTTGCCCAAACAAGTATCTCCTAAAGTCATGCATCCATCCGCCCCTAGACTTTGAGATAAATAAGTACACATGCCCGTGAAATGAACTTTAAACCCAAATAAGCAATATCGTACAAAAACTCCGTAGTCACAAAAATCTGATACTAGCCGTTGTCATTTGAATGTGATTCTTGATCAGGATCGTTTAAGCAATCCGTGGTGTGTTGTTGGTGAAGCTTGAAGTTCAATCTGGTTGATTCGTAGTGATTTCGGATTTGCCCTCCAAAAATAAAATTGGAAAACTTTCTCGCCCATAATTTGGAAATCACTATGAAATGCAATTCTAAGGTTACCAGAAAAATTTGAGTTTTGAAAATTTTTACGCAAAATTTCACCAAAAAAATTTGAATTTTAGCCTAAAAATTTGAATTTCGGGCCAAAATTTTCAACGTTATATCAAAATTAAAATCTCGCGTAAAAATTAAACATTTAGTCTCCTCTCAAAAATAAATTTTACTCAAATTTTCCCGCCAAAAAACTTTTTTTTTTTTTTTTTTTTTTTTTTTGGTCTAACTCGATAAACCATGTAACTCGATAAAGCTCCTAACTCGGTAACCTTGGTAAAGTACCTAACTCGGTAACCACTCAAACTCGGTAAGGCTGTCAAACTCGGTAAGGATTTCAAAGCTGTCAAACTCGATAAGTGAAGTCTTAACTCGATAGATCTTCTAACTCGATAAGTAGAAACGAACGAAGTATAGTTTCCCCTTACTCGATAACATTAAGAAACCTTACTCGATAAACGATAAGGATGAGCCATGCCTAACTCGGCAAAAAACAGCTTCTAACTCGATAAAGCATCTAACTCGGTAAGTCCGTAACTCGACAAGAAAGGCTAACTCGATAGAACAGTAAACCCTAACTCGATAATCTCTTCCTAACTCGATAAAAAATCACACTTAACTCGGGAAAAAAAATCCAAACTCGATAACATACATGCTAACTCGATAAAAATTTCTCTAACTCGAAAAATTTTTCAAACTCGACAAAATTTCAATGAACAGTACCAGATCCGTTTTTTTCACCCAAAAACACGATTTTTTCACCCAAAAACACCACGATTCGCCCCCGGTTAGCTCTGATGCCACTTGTTATGACCAAGAAAGACGTTCGGGAGGTCGTTGATGGAAATACATCATGGTTCTGGAGAGAGAAAGTAGAGAGAGAAAGGTAAAGAAAAAGGTGGTTTATTAAAATGACAAAGGTTTGGTTACATACACTATTTTCCCACTCCCCTCATGGAGAGTCATGAGGGGTATTTATAGGCTTATTACATCACATGTTTGCCTATATTACAATAATAGTCCCTAAAGTACTATTTGTATGATATCTAGTCTATTTCTTTATGTGTGACGTTATCTTTTATATAATAGCAAGGCTAACAGAAACTTTCAATTGGTCGTTCAAAATCACAGAGCAATATCATAACTAAAGTGTAGTTTGTGTCATTAAAATGTTTTGAGTTTTAATCTGATTAACACGTCTTATTATTAAGATGTGTTTAAGAAGTCTGAATTTAAATTATATTACATTGTTTGTTTTTTGATCGGGTAAAATGTCTGAATGAAGTTAAATTTCTAACACATTTTTAGTTATATTTTTGTAAAACAAGAAAGAGAAAAAATATGAAAAAAAGTCTATTTATATTTATAATAAAGAAAAAGAAAAATAAAAGTGTAATATGATTAATGAAGAAACAAAACTAAAAAACATAATCATAATCAGAAACAAAAGTATACGAGAAAAAAAAATGTATAAGAGCCAATAAGATATACATTTCATCTTACTGGCTCTTACCTAATTAAAGCTAAGAGGCAATAACATGTATTTTTTGAAAACAAATTAACATCTTATGGTATATCTAAAAATAAGATTAACTTGTTCATTTAATTTGTTTAACATTTTAGTCATTGTTGATACAAAATTTGGGCGTTCCTAGTTTGGGCTCTTGCTCTCGTACCAATTCGCTTCTTAATGCTTGAAACCTGCGCACTAAGAAAATAAACAAACACCGTTAGGCTTATCGTGGGATTGTCTCCCACGATTATCCTCCGGCGTGAGAGTAAGTAATCGGTTTTTAGGGTTCTCGTAAAGAGTTTAGGGTATGTGAATCGCACCTTTAATGAGAATTATGTCATTCCTTATATAGGTGCAGAATCCTCGTAGGTTTCTTGCTCCTTACTCTTCGCACGCGTGGTGCTTATCCGGGTTAAGGATATCTATTCCGTAATTAGGAGATCCTTATCTATGCCCGGGTAGTTTGGTTGGGCTTGGGTCTACGTGAGCCCAATCCCATTATCAATGCGGCCCAAGTTATAATAGCCCACTCATGGTGGCTTTGGGCCTTAGTGATGTTTATCATTTGGGCTCGTGGCCCAAATATAGACTATACGTCATCATGTCCTCCCAGTCTAGTGTGCGCGGCTCGTAGCCACGGATGCAAGACTAGTGAGAACAGTGGTAAGCGTGGCGGGACAAATTTAGAAATTTGCCGCCCAATATGAAGAAACATGTATCTAATCCAAGATATTTCAAAAAAATGCCTCGAAAAACGGGGATGTGTCCACGTGTTTCTTGGAAAACGGGAAAAAGTGCATGTACCGTTTCGTATTCCAGTCACACGTTTTATGAGTGGGATCCATGTGGCCTTCATCTACGGTTTTTTGATGACCTATATAAGAGTCACCACCTCCTTTTACCAAAAACACATAGTAAAAAACACACATTCACCATTTCTCATTTCTTCAAAGCGTTTTTTAAAGAAATCAACTGTTTCATTAGGTAATTCCGTGTGCTCATCCTAGTAGAACTTGTGATACTGTAAAAATGGTTGCTCAATTAGAGGAGTTTCGCTCTGCGATGGATGAGGATGACGTGCGTCAGTTCTCATCTGATTACTTCATTCCTCTAGATGTGCATCCAGAGGCCCCAGACGTCGATGCGTGTATTGCCGATTTCCCCGAAGGGAAGATAGGGTTTATACACGTGCTTTTTTTAGTACGCTAATTATCGCGTACCAATGTCCATATTTTTGAGCAACGTGCTCAATTTCTATCGCCTTCATATCTCTCAGCTGCACTGTATAGGTGCGGCGAAGATATCAAACTTTGAAGTAAACTGTCGTTTACTTGCAATAAACCCGACCGTCGACCTATTTCGTGCGTTTTACCACACAACGTGGTCGCATTGATGGGTATCCTTTGCGAAGCGCGCGGGGAGCCTTTAGTGTTATACCGATAAGGTAGATTCCTTGAGGCATTGGAGGGAGTATTTTTTCTGGGTGGATGATGTGGTGTTTCATTCACCATTTGAGTTTTATACTCAAGAGACGCTGCCGATGGATGGGCGCCCCGCACCCGGTTCGTATAGCTTGGCAGATGCGCAGACTATTGATGCCAACCGCATCCCATTAACCCTTATCCTGAGGAGTTTTTGGTACACATGGGGTTGAGTCGCAACTATTTCCATGGTGCTGACGAGGTGCCAACCTTCATTGATGAGGAAGGCCGGGGTGGGTGTTCATCCCTTTTAATTGTCCGCTTCCAATAATGTAAGTTTTTATGTATGCGCACTTTTAATAACTAATCTGTGTTTTGTTATTTGTTCATGTGTTGCGCAGAGATGGATTTGTTTGCCGTGGTGAAGCTGGAGAAGCCGAAGCAGGTGACCGTTGGTGTGCGCCCTCTGAGGGAGAACGAGCAACCGCTCTTGGATGCGACTGCTGGGCATCTGACTGTGTTGGGGCCAGTTGGTCGTAAAGATTCGCCCCCGCTTCTTGTGACGCTAGTACAGAGCGTGGCTCCGACTGTGGAGCCTGCACATGTGGAGGAGTTGCAAGCTGAATCTTCTGACAGCGTAGAGGTACTGAAGCCTGAGGTGGTAGCGCAGAATCTAAAGCGCAAAGGAGAGGCTGGTGGCAGTGGTACTTCCAAGAGAAGGCACCATCTGATTGCGGATGTAGAGTCATCCGCAGAGGAGGATACATCCGCTTCTGGCGCGGATAAGGAGGCTGCAAAGGCTTCTCCGCTTATGTAAGTGATATTCCTCATGCTTTATATATATTATTACTTGTCGTAATATACGCTAACTTTCTTCCTTATTCATTGTAGTGACCATGCTGCGAAGGATGATGCGGCATTTGTGAAGAGTGTGGTCCCTCCTCTGAATGAAAACAAGGAGGAGGGAGTGAAGGTGGATGAGGACGTATCTGCGCAGCAGCTGTTGGTGGAGTTGGCTGCTACTGCTGAGCGTCAAACTGAGCTAGTTGCTCAGTTAAAGATGCGATACGTCGGGGAGAATAGCACTCTTGCCCAGAAAGATGAGGAGATAGCTCTTCTCCGTGCGCAGCTGGCTGAAGCGCAAGCGGAGGTGGGGTCCTTCAAGGCGCACGCAGACAAGGTTACTAACGAGAAGTTGACCGCGATGGCTGAGCTGCAGCAAGCGCGCGGGGACCTTCATCAGTTTAGGGCCAACCTTACCTGGGTGGTAAGGTATCTTGAGGAGAAGGAGGAGGAACATTTTGCGAACATTAATGAGTTTCGCTTGCGCATGGAGAGTATCATTAAGGTGCAGGAGGAGAAGCTGTGTGGCCTGAGCATAGACTATGATGAGGAATTATACCCTTACCTGATGTCTACCATAGCTGAGCGCAGGTACGTCCTTACATATTTTCCTGCAATGTTACCTTACTATTTTTGTTGGCTTGTCTCTTCTAATGCAAGTTGTTCCTGTTGATGTAGGTGGTTGATCAGTCATGGACTGCGCTTGGCTGCTATGGGCACCTTAGAGTCTCCAGAGGTGTTGGAGACCTTTGGAAAGGTGGTGCAGTGCCGTGGAGCGTGGGAGGGCGCAAGCCATGGAGGAGCTTCATGAGGCTAAATTGGTGAAGGTGGCGCTTGCTGAGGTGCCTGCTTACAATGCCAATGCGTATGATGAGCTGATGAAGGCGATGGAGGGAATGCAGCTGCTTGAGCTTCCTCATATTGCACAGCTGGAGCGCGACCAGGATAACCCTATAAAGGTAATTATGGAGGGGTTGACCCTGGGGCGCCATATCTTGGAGGATGCAGAGGCGCAGCAAGACTACTTTCTCAAGCCTGACGAGTCGCAGCTGCAGGTTCCTGTTTTTGCCCAGCCGCGCCATATGTTGAACCCTTTTGCTATTGAAAGGGAGATTCCTCTTAAGGAGGTGTTGGAGCTGCACGCAAAGAGAGCTGCCAAGAAAAAGGGTATTAAGGGCAAAGCCGTCTTATGCGGTATGGGCGCTGCGCATATTCCCATGTCAGATGGGATTCCTGTTAGTGTGGCGACCGTATCGCCTAAGGATGCGTTGCTCTTGAGAAAGCTTCAAGAGGCAGGAAGCTCCGCTGCCCCAGAAGATAGTCCTGAGCATCTTCATAGCATATAGGCTTTTTTTTTTGTGACTTGTATATTTATTGTATAAATAACGAAGTATATCTTTTGTGTGTTATGATTGTTATCTTTTTATGTAAAAAGAATAAATAAGATACTCTTGTTTGGAGTTATGTTTAAATTAAGTACGTGACTTAAGATAAATTATAAGTATAAACTTGCATTATGTTTGCAAAGTTTTATTGTGTGACCAAGAGTCTTGGCTCGTTGTTTGCTAAGCTTGTTCGTGACATTTGTGCATTCTTCGTGGGATGCGCAAGGAAGACTTACTTCAACGTCTTGAAGGTAAGGCGCCTAGCAAGGATGCGTGATCCAATGTTGATGGGTTTGCAACCCTCTTACTCAACGAGTTAGTTAGTAGGTTTACTCATCCTGTATGCCGTCGTGGGTCTTAATTAGTGCATGCATGCCATGTAGGCAAAAATGTAGTATAACAATATTGACACATATAAGAATGTACGCAATAAAGTAAAATGTGTTATGGAGTTAGCTAGAAACCATAACGTTTTATTGATACTTGCAAGTTTTTGATTAAAAAAACAATTCCTAACAAAGAAAAGAAAAAACAAACAATTATTGGGCACATACTAGTGTGCAAAGATGTCTGTTTGTGGGCCGTAGCCTTTCCTAAAGATAGCATCTTTTGAGATTGCAGATATTCCAAGTGCGCGCTAGATCGTGACCTTCCATATCGCGCAACCTGTATGCACCATTGCCTAGCGCATCGGTGACCTCATAGGGTCCTTCCCATTTGGGTCCAAGCTTGCCTGTGTCTTCTGCGTGGCTTGCGTCATTTGCGCGGTATACAAAGTCTCCTGGCCTGAAGGAAGTATGTTTGACTTTTGCATCATAATACTTCTTCATTTTTGCCTTAGCCTTTGCCTCGCGTATAGCTGCGCGTTCACGTCTTTCTTCCAGTAAGTCCAAGTCTATGCGCCGCTCCTCGTCATTTGTTGTGACGTTGACCTCTGCTGTTCATATAGTTAGCATTCCTATCTCAGCTTGTATGACGGCTTCTGTTCCGTAGACAAGGGAGAATGGTGTGTCTCCAGTACTGGTTTTTATTGTGGTGCGATGCGCCCATAAGACATGTGATAGCTCGTCCACCCACCTGCCTTTGTGTATTTCAAGGCGCGCTTTTATTCCTTCACCTAGACTGCGATTCGCGCGCTCAACTAAACCATTGGTTTGTGGGTGTTTTACTGAAGCAAAGTGTTGTGTGATGTTCAATTGCGCGCACCAATCTTTGAATAGGTTGTCACGGAATTGTTTCCTATTGTCTGATATGATTTCTCCAGGTAGTCCGAAGCGACACACAATATTATCCCATAAAAAGCGTTTTACCTGGTTACCCGTGATAGTCACTACTGCCTTTGCCTCAATCCACTTCGTAAAGTAGTCTATGGTTACGATGCGGAATTTTAGCCTTCCTGCTGCAACTGGAAAAGGGCCTGCTATGTCAATGCCCCATTTGTAGAATGGCCATGGTGAGGTGATGGGAGTTAGCTCTTGTTGTGGTTGGAGCGGGATTGGCCTGTGTACTTGGCAATTGCTGCATTTTTTTTATCATATCTCGCGCGTTGCGGTGCATAGTGGGCCAATAATACCCCGACCGTAGAGCGCGCGCTACAACAGACCGTGGTCCTGAGTGCATGCTACATGATCCGGCGTGGATTTCTCGGAGTACATAGTCTGCTTGAAGAGGTCCAACACATCGGAGCCAAGGTTGCAAGAAAGAACGTCGATAGAGGATGTTTTCTCGTAGTTTAAATCGCTGCGCTGTGCGCCACACTCTTCGAGCGTCCTTATGATCTTGTGGTAGGACTCCTTTGCTAATGAATTCAATGATAGGTGTCATCCACGTAGGATCTTGTTCTTCTATCACTATGGATACTTCCATCTCCAAGATTGACTTGTTTTGTAGGGTTTCTACCAATACCTGTTTTGATAAGTGCACAAAGCTTGTAGTTGCAATCTTGCTAAGCACATCAGCTTTCCTGTTTTCCCCTCTAGGTACTTGTTTTATTGTAAACCTATCAAAGTTCTGAATTAAGGATTTGGTCTTTTCCAGGTATTGGATCATGTGTTCATCCTTGGCTTCATACTGACCTAGCACATGGTTAGCTACTAGCCTGGAATCCACGTTTGCCTCCAGGTTGCGTACACCCATTTGGATTGCAATACGCAGTCCAGCGAGTAGGGCTTTGTATTCTGCCTCATTGTTTGTGGCTGTGAATTCGAAGCGCAGCGCATAGGTGAATTCCATTCCTTCTGGATTAGTAAGAATAAGGCCTGCGCCTGATCCATCCACGTGTGAGGATCCATCCGTGAACAGAACCCAGGGTTCCTGTAGATCTGTTTTGGTTGTTGAGGTTGGACTATCGGTATCTGGCTTTTCAACAATGAAATCGGCTAATATCTGCCCCTTGATTGCAGTGCGTGGTCTATACGAGATGTTATATTCACTTAACAACACACTCCACTTTTGTAGTCGCCCTGATGCGTCAGGTTTAGAGATAACTTGTTTGATTGGCTGGTCTGTGATTACAGCTATTGGGTGTGCCTGAAAGTATCTGCGCAGTCTTTTAGCTGCGAATACTAGAGCTAAGACCAGCTTTTCCATGGCGCTGTAGTTAGTCTCTGTCTTCTTCAATGCTTTGCTTACAAAGTATATGGGTGTCTGTATGGAGTTTCTATATGTCAATAGTACTGCGCTAACTGCTCCGTGGCTTGCAGATAAGTACATGATCAACTCTTCCCCTGGTCGCGGTGCGACAAGTTTGGGGAGTGATGCCAGATGTTGTTTTAGCTGTTGGAAAGCTTCTTCTACTTCCTCAGTCCAACGAAAGTCTCCCTTTTTGGTGCACTTCGTGAGTGTTTTAAAGAGGGGTAGTGATTTGTCTGCTGACTTAGATAAGAAACGGTTTAGCCCAGCTAGCTTCCCGTTTAATGATTGGACTTCTTTGAGTGTGCGCGGTGAGGGAAGATCGATAACAGCTTTTGTTTTCTCTGGGCAAGGTTTGATTTCATCGGGTTCTATTAAGTATCCGAGGAACATGCCTTCTGTTGCGCCAAAGGTGCATGATAAGGCAAAAAATGATCCATTTTTAGGGGGTCATTTAAGCCCGAATCCGAACTTATTTGATCAAATATTGCCCTAAATCGTTCCTTTTGTGATTTTAGGTACTTGGAGAGTGAATTCTGGAAAAGAAGCCATTTTGGACGTTTTTGAAGCATAAAAGTGAAGAAAACGGCAAAGTCTCAATTTTCCATGCTGGGAACAGTACATGAAGGCGTCAAGAGTAAACTCATGACGGCGTCAAACCTCAAGAATTAAAATCCGTAGTTGATAACGGCGTCACACACAGGGCGTCAAGAGTAATTTGTGTTACGGCCTAGGCCTTGACGGCGTCAGAAGTAGATCAAGGCCGTCCGAGGAAGTATTTGGCGGCGAGATGACGGCGTCACACCTTTGTTCTTGACGCCGTCATCCCCATTTTCCTATATATAGTTTTCTAGTTTTTCACATTAAAGGAGAGAAGTTTTGGAGAAACCCTAAAGACGATTTTGGTGCAACTTTTACAGGTTTTTCAAGGGTTCCAAACCCTTGATACCTTGCATTGTAATTGAGATAAGTGTTATTCTAATTCAATCAATATGTCTATGTGTTGGTTGTCTATATCTTGTTCTTGTCTCAATTCCATTATGCTAGGCTAGATCTCTTTTGTGTTTGCTTAGATCTAATGAAACCTAGATATTGATTATGTGTTGATTACTTGTTTATTCTTGTCTTGGATGAATGATTTATATGTTAGGCTTAAGAAAACTGGCAGATCTCCAAATGGTAACATGCTTGAATGTCTTAAGAAACATGAACCGAGGCGTACTAGGTCTTTATTGGTTGTATTTAATGCATGAGCCACTGTTTACAATCCCTATAGTTGTGTTGGGCATGGTGTAGGAGGAGATAAGAGCTCATAGAATTGGGGAGTTATGTATGCCACCCCATGAATGGTATTAAGGAATACGATCCGTCATCCATGCAATTATAACAAGTAATTAACGTGTAAAAGATATCTAGGGAGTAGTGAAGTCTAAGTAAACACATTTTCTCCAATTACTGCTCACAACCTTAGTATAAATTAGTTTATTTTCATTTTTTGTATTTTATTTTGATTGCATCTTAGTTTTGGGTTAGTTGAATAGCAACTAATTCCGCCCACTCTTCCAAAACCCGAGATTTTTACTTGCTTTCTAAAAAATATAAAAACACAAAAATAATCATCCCTCACCTTTAGAACTAGTAATTAGGCTTTTTAATCCTAGCGACACTATTCCTAAGCTGAACGATCAATCCCCCAGTACTTGTCACTATACTATACTACAACGATCAGGTACACTGCCTGGTGGGGGTTGTAAGCTTCTCGAGATCCCTCGAGAGGTAAAGCCTGTTGCGATTCCCACGCATCAGTGCACTTCTTGGGATTTAACTTCATGTTTATTTTTCCCAATGTTTTGAACGTTTCCTCGATGTCGCGCACCAATTCATCCTCTGTGTGGCTCTTGATGACAAGGTCGTCCACGTAGACTTCCAAGTTTCGACCTACTTGTTTTTCGAAAGCTGTGTCCACCAATCGCTGGTATGTTGCGCCTGCATTTTTTAGGCCAAAGGGCATTTTAGTATAGCAATAGACCTCTTGACTTGTGTGGAAAGCTTTTTTTTCTTCGTCCTCTACTGCCATCTGGATTTGATGGTATCCTTTGTATGCGTCTAGGAAGCACTTGAAAGGATATCCGCACAGGGATTCTACTTTCCAGTCTATCTCCGGCAGTGGATAGCAGTCCTGTGGGCATGCTTTGTTGAGGTCTGTGAAGTCCACGCACATCCTCCAATTGTCATCACTCTTCTTTACCATCACTGGATTAGAAAGCCAGTCATGATAGTATACTTCACGCATGATACCTGCGTCTACAAGTTTGTGTACTTCTTCTAGAATAGCTTTTGCACGATCTGGGGCCTGGCCGCGCTTCTTCTGTCGTATTGGGGGATATCCTTGTCGGATTTGTAGCTTGTGCTCTGTGATAGAGCGTGGCACTCCGGTCATGTGCTTTGGTTTCCATGCAAAGATATCTAGGTTCTTTTGCAAGAGTGCGCACACATCTGCTTTACCTTTGTCAGATAAAGATCCTCCAATCGAGATTTGTTGATCTGGGTAATCGGGGTGAATAGCCAACTTTAAGTTTGGTGTTTTTTCTGTCCGCTGTTCTGGAATACTCTCCACCTCACTAGTTACTGCGTTGCATTCTTTTGGTGGTACCGTGGTGTTGTAGAGGGTGACAACTCCTCCTTCCACTTGAAATTTGAGCATCCCATGTGCTGTGGATGGTACAACGCGCATGGATGATATTCTAGGTCTCCCAATGATGCCATTGTATGGTGAGGGAGACTTGATTACCGTGAAATTTATCCATGTTGCTGTTGAGTGTTGTTCATCGCCCACAACTACTAGCAAGCGCAATTTCCCCATAGGCCAAATCTTTTCTCCTATGAATCCAGTCAACGAAGTTGTTGCTGGTATCAATTGACTTTGTATCTCAGGTCGTAGCCTTTTGAAACAATGATCATGTAGGATGTCTGCGGATGCCCCCCCCCCCCCCCATCGATATACATGCGGTGGATATCATGTCCCCTGGCATGTATTTCAATAGTTAGTGGCTCTACTACTGTGTTATCCGCAGCTAGAGTAGGGAAGGATATCTCTTTTTCTGGAGAGAATTTTTTACTGACTTTTTGTTTTATCTTGCGTTGCCATGACTGTATCATGTAGATGATGTCAGCTTTGTCTTTGGGAGGTTCTTTCTTACCTCCATTCCTTTGCTTGTCCTTCCTTTCTTTGATGTTTTTTACGAGGTGGTACATTCTGCCATCTCTTACTAATTTTTCAATCAGTTGTCGCAGCTGGACACACTCGTTGGTTGTATGGCCTTTTTGGCCATGGTATTCGCAGTATCTATTCCCTATGCGCTTGTCCTCTGCAGTACGCATTGGTGGAGGTTTTGGGAAGTTTGCACCTTCTGTTACAAATATTTCCCTCGGAGTCTTTATGAGAGGGGTATAATTGTCATTTTCTCTTCCACTACGATAATTCCTGCTGCGGTTGCTATTCTGATCGTTGGATTGTCTCCTAGGCTGTTCTTGTTGCCTATAATTTGAGTAGCCTTTTTTGTTGTCCGCAGCGGCTGCTTCTCCTTGTATGAAGGATCTTGTGCGCTTCATTAGCTAATCGAAGGTTTGGGGAACCTTGTCGTTTAGCTTCCGAATGAGTTCGGGGTTATTAATCCCATTCATGAACCCTAAAATTTTTAGGACTTCGGGACACGCTTTGACATGTATGCACTCATCTTTAAAGCATTCCACATAAGCACTGGTTGATTCCCCTTGGCGCTGTTTTACTCTGGCTAGTTCAACAAGGTTTTTAGCGCACTTCTTTCTTTGGGTGAAGTTTAAACGGAATGCTTTTCGTAATTCTTCAAACCCGCCAATGCTCCGTCGTAGGAGCTTGCTAAACCACGTGTGCGCATTCCCTACTAAGGTGGAATTAAACATATGGCACCACACAGGTTGTGGCCAATTTTCGATGGTAGCGGCCGATTCGAAAATTTTTAGGTGGTCATCCGGATCACCTGTTCCATCATATGTTTTGACATTAGTGGGCTTGCGCCTCCTTTTGTGATCGGGGTAATCGCTGATGCGTCGTGTAAATGCATCAACTTTCTGGCGACGCCACAGAAGAGACATGTCTTCGTCTTCTTCTTCGCGACGTCTTCCTTTAGACTTCCAGTGTCCTGTTTCCTTATCCTCGTTGTCCGAGGAGTCGTTGGAGGAGGAGTAATCTCTTTTGCGGCGCTTGCACCGACTTCCTTCAGAGGAAGAGCTTGAGGGCCTTTCGCTTGGGGATATTCTTCTCCCTAACCTGTCATGAATTCTTTTGCTCCCAGACCTGGAGGAACCTTCGCTTGGTGAGTGTTGAGGTCCTAATCTATCTTATATTCCTCGACTACCAAGTCTGGAATGAACATTAGTGCGCCTCTCGCCGTCTTCATATTCCTCTGAATATTGTGAGTCAGATATCGTACCCAGCCTATCATGGATAGTGGTACGTTTTTCATTGTTTTCGCGTCTTCCTCGTAGGTGGCGCGGTGGTGATGCTTCGCGTTCAGGACCAAAGTTGAGCCGGGCTTGCAGGCTCGTATTCGACCTTCTCCTTGCTTCTTCTTGCATAAGGGCAGTTAGAGTTTCGTAATTTTGGGATACAAAATTACTCAGCGTTAGATCAGGTGCGTCCTCATTCGCTGCAAGAATATCTGCCTCAGTATTGGGTACCCTATCCCTGTTAGGTGCGCCCGGCGGTACAGTGTTGTCCACTGTAGGTACCATTTGGTGAGGAGTATTGAAGAGGGTGCGCTGGAGTTCTTCAACGCTTGGGACTACGGTGGTGACGTGTGTAGTCCTTACAGGCAATTCCACCGCTGGGAGAGGTTGGGTAGGTCCCGTTTCTTGGTGACCAGGCGTACTGGTTGTCCCACCTGTCTAGGGGTTGAATCTTGTTGATTCTTCCTTTGGGGGTCACGTGTTTTTTCCACCTGCGGAGTCCGCTGGCTTGAATTTTTACTCTTTGTCATTCTAGTTCCTTAATTCTTGGTGTGGGTCTCACGGATGGCGCCACTTGTTGATACAAAAGTTGGGCGTTCCTAGTTTGGGCTCTTGCTCTCGTAGCAATTCGCTTCTTAATGCTTGAAACCTGCGCACTAAGAAAATAAACAAACACCGTTAGGCTTATCGTTGGATTGTCTCCCACGATTATCCTCCGGCGTGAGAGTAAGTAATCGGTTTTTAGGGTTCTCGTAAAGAGTTTAGGGTATGTGAATCGTACCTTTAATGAGAATTATGTCATTCCTTATATAGGTGCAGAATCCTCATAGGTTTCTTGCTCCTTACTCTTCGCACGCGTGGTGCTTATCCGGGTTAAGGATATCTATTCCGTAATTAGGAGATCCTTATCTATGCCCGGGTAGTTTGGTTGGGCTTGGGTCTACGTGAACCCAATCCCATTATCAATGCGGCCCAAGTTATAATAGCCCACTCATGGTGGCTTTGGACCTTAGTGATGTTTATCATTTGGGCTCGTGGCCCAAATATAGACTATACGTCATTAGTCATCCTTGTTACTCTTTCATATTTGACGTACGTCGCGATCTTTTTTAATTCATGAAATTATACATACATATTTTTCATCCCGATCATTTTCCGGTGAGTTAGATATTGTTATTACAAATTCTTTTATGATCTCAATAATGAATTAATGACTATAGTATAAATACTGATAATGACTATACACATATGCAATAAAATACTAATAATGACCATAAATAAATCTTATCAGCGCCCCTTTTAATTTTTCATGAAATATCATACATACATTATAAAAGAACATTTAGAAGATTATGTTAGCTGGGCGTTTTTAGGATAGTGCAAGTGGTGTCATTACATAAAGTCACCGCTTGATGAGGATCATAAAAATTCATGCACTTTTATTATATGAGACTTGAGTTTAATTAGTTCACGCACTAATGATTATGTATTTTGTGTGTGTTTAAAAGCCTTTTGTGATGATAAAACATGACCACTGAAATTCATGACACAACCTTGTATATTAATGAACTCAATCAATGAAACGTACCCTTCCTAGCCTCGTCGCAGAAGGGTCTCGGAGAGGTATGCAATAAGTGTCATCGCACAGGGCAACGGGCAACCAATTAAAAGGGGCTATATTTTTATTTGTTTTGCATATAAATACATATAATAGTAAACATATACAAGTCGTATAATTCAAATTTATATGTAATTTTTCTTGGCCTCTTTGTTGTTACGAGGGTCACCGAAAACAATGAAACGACCTTGCCTCATCGATATGATTCGAGTGGAAATCAAAAAAACAACTTATGTTTTGTTTCTATATCCTGGTTTACCCAGTTTTTATGCTCAATAACTTACTTCTATAAGAACAGCAAATTAGTAAGAAAACTTGCAAAAAAAGAGCGAGAACATTAGGTATGAAATGAAATACTCCGTAATTTACAGTCAAACACACGACTCGTGCTATATACAAACAAATTACTATACCTCAGTGTGAATTGTGTTCCATGGTAAAGCTAGTAGGCAAGGTGACTACACCTTCACCATACACATCAGCGCCACGTCAGCTTTCTCTCTCCTCTCACTTCCTTTCACCACTCTTCACTTTTTAGAGGGCAATGAACCTATAACTTCACCTTTCATTAAATACCCACTTTATAAAAATGGGATGGGATAACCGAACGGTACCCATTTTTGTTAGCCGGACCCCCCCTTTTTATTTTTATTATTATTTTTTTTATTTTTATAATTTTATTTATATTAAAAAGCTATAAACCTGAAAGTGCGGAACAGAAAATATAAAGTTTAATATGTCAAACACTTAAAACTGTCAAAAATACGGAACAGAAACTGACAAAAAGCTGTGCTGTACTGGAATAAAGTGGGGAACATAGGGGGGACAAAGGGGACAGTGGGTGGGTCCCTGGTGGGCCAGGGACCGTTCGGTTAACAGTACCCTATAAAAATATACCCCACTAAATATCTTACACACACTCACACACAAAATAAAAAAATAATAAAAAAAGTGAGATGGTACCTTTGTTCTTCTTTTTCAATTAGTGAACCTTTCACCGAATATTGTTTCGGTACAAGTGTCTAGCGCGTGATCCATGTTGGAAGGCAAGGAAATGATGCGTGATGTGGGACCTTTAGGTGAAAGTTTCACACCCTTGCACTTCAGTCTAATATTCACATGGCATATACAAAGGAAAGCATCTAGAGATAAATGACGTGTGTGTACACGAAAATAGATGGTACATTTCAAGAAGTTGACGTCTCAGATTAAGGTATCATATCGCTGTTAAAATCAACAGTAGTTATAAATGTCATATATCACCTACAGATATCAAAATCTGATCGACTTTTAGCTATTGTCTTGTCAATGCCCACATATTTACTGTTTACTATTTTAAACCTGAGCTAATGGTCACATCTGTTACTTTTTTATATCAACGTCACTCTAGCTTTTTATACCAACGTCACCACTTCATTAGGCTACGAGCAGTGGACCGGATAAATTCGGTCGAGGTTGAAAGACAACCGATTGTAGAATCGGTCGAGCCCAATGTGTGGCGAGGGTCAAATATCGGTTGAGCAACAAAAAAACACACAATCGGTTGTATCAATGACCGATTAAATGCATATTGATTTTTTACCGTTTGAAAATTTAATACAATCACAAAAAATCAAAAAAAGTTACCGTTTGTGTATAAAAAAAAGTATTGTTATGTTAAAGTTTTATTAGTTTAAGTTTTTAATAAGTATTGTTATGTTTAAGTTTTATTAGTTTAAGTTTTTTATTTAGTATTGTAATGTTTTTTATTTTTAATGAATTTTAAATTTGCTTTTTAAAATGTTTAAATTAAAAAAAGAAAAAAAAAAGTTTGTTCACCACTGTGGTACTTGGGTCATGTCTGGTCGTCGGAAAGAGAAAGCTGGCGTGGCAGCCAGAAAGCAGGGTCATCCGGGGTCACCACTGTGCCCAACCTTAACTATCAACCCATTTTTTTATTAAAAACTTTTATACATAAATTGAAGAGTAAATTACATGGATGGTCTCTCTAGTTTGCCCAAAGTTTCACCCATAGTCCTTAAAAGTTTAAAGTTGCATGGATAGTCCCTATCTATGCAAAAAAATAACACTTATTTATAAAAACATATGAAAATTTAAGAAAACATATGAATACGTAAGAAAAATGGATGAAAACGTATAAAAATGGACGAAAACGTATAAAAATAGACGAAAACGTATAAAAAATGATGAAAACGTTTAAAAACGTACCTAAAGTCAAAAGACTCTAAATTATAAACGGCCGTTATAAAATAGACTATAAGGGCTAACGTGTAAATAATAACAGAACTCACTTAACACCAGTTAAAAAAAAGACTATAAGTGTTATTTTTTGCAAAGATAGGGACTATCCATGCAACTTTAAACTTTTAGAGACAGTGGGTGAAACTTTGAGCAAACCGCAGGAACCATCTATACTCTAAATTAAAAGCATTGAATAGATAATTAAAATGTAAATGTACGAAATTAAAAATATTACATCGATAATTAAAACTAAAATGTACGAAATAAAAAACGTAAACTAATAGGGTAAATTTCACCTCGCTTTGATCGTCCCTCTCATCTCTTTCATCCTCTCTAGTTGTACTATAGTCAGTCGATCATATGGCAGCATATAGAACATTATGTCTTTTTTATGTTGTTCATATTCTTGCATTGCCAACTCTTGTTCCTTCAGTTCTAGCTCCTTCTTTCTGATCTCCAAAAAAGCAGCGCGATCTTCTTTCTTTGTTGTCAAATACTCTTGTTCCTTTGCTTTCCATGTAGTCTAAAACCGCAACCCAAAACCCCATCTCACTCCTCGTGTTACCACTTACCAAGGACGCTATTTTCATATATATGAACCCAATCTTTGCACAATGCAACTTTTGCCTCAAAGGTCCATCAAACGCTCTGGGATTCTTCCTCATTTCAACCCGTCTTCTTGACGTCTTCTTTGGGGCCGTGACTTCGACAAGAGAGTCCTCACGATCGATGTCAGGTTTAAACTCTGAAAATTAAGGTTCGTACATCTCATCAACACTAAATGGATGAATGGGAGACATATGTTGGTTCGTATTTTGTTATGATGAATAACCGACAATATTTGGTTGTGAGTCGTAGGTGGTATCGCATGGGTGAAACATGTTTGGTGGGTATTGGTTGTACGTATTTTGTCATGGAGATATAAATTGTGGGTTTCGATATGATTGGTTTTGGTATTGTTTGTTCCAGTAAAAAACGATGGTGGTCGGAAGTTGATTTGTTGGTTTGACGGTGGAATATTCTCGAGATGAAATGTTTCTTCAGGTGTTGGAAGAGTGTTTTGTTGTCGACGTTTTTAGGGTTAAGGAGTGTTTTGTTGAGACATTTTGTAAATAAAATGGTAATGAGAGTATAGAATATATAAAATGAGAAGTTGTGTTTAAAAATGTTAAAGTTTAAAGGTATTTTTAAACAAAGTATCTGTTACAAAGTGGGGGGGGGGGGGGGGGGGGGGGGTTCAATTTTGCACAAAAACCAAGTGTCCACCGGCCTCACCTTTCCTTTCATATTTGGGAGAATTGCATATATATCCTTGCAAAGCTTAATAATTGCATATATATCCGACTTAATAATTGCATATATATCATCTCAAAGCTCAAAGCTCTAGACAGATCATATAATCCAAATAATTAAATTATATAAAATAAAACTCATTTTATTATAAATTATCCATTATACCCTTCTTTTTTCCTAAAACTTATCATTGCCCATCTTAGCATCTTAACACAAACATGACTTTGTGACTTCTATCCAATTCAGGTCATCTTCAAGGACATTGTTGTAGTTTGATAAGGTTGAATTGAGTATATATTCTCAATATTTTCCATTTCATGTGGATAAATAACAATTACAATAAGATGGCAGGCAAGCGAGCAACAAGTTGCGCCGCAACCTCCTTTTGGATAGCAAACCCAATCCTACTAAAAATGAAGTTTTGTTTCTTAAGGGTCGACAAATTACTTTGCACAACCCGTTGTACCCTAGTCAAAAACTCTCTTGCCTCCGGAGTTAGGAAACCAAATGTATCAAAAGCAAAAGGGATAAACACATGTTGATTTTCTAAACAAGCCTTCTCGTGTTTAGTAACTTTGCTCGATTCCGCTTTCAACGCAGCTTGTCCCGCAGCAAACCCATTGTCCTTGAGCCCAACGAGAGGGGACACCCCTGTAAGATCCACACAAGCATGTTTCCCCCGGGCCCACCCAAACACAAGTATATCAGCCGGCCGTAAAGTAGACCTCCCTTCAAGTGGATCCGTCAGAAAGTTCACAGGGGCCTCCTTTTTGGAAGAAATTCCTGCTCGTTTAAGAACATCATACAGAACATCCTTGACCAAATCATGCCTATATTTGAAACCAGGTAACTCCTTGCAATGGACCGCATGATCGCCAAAAGAATCCAAACAAACCTTCCGGCAGATTGGGCAAGGCTCATCAACTGGAAACAAAGGGATCATCAGCCGGTACTTAAGGATAGTTCGGTATTCTAAAGCCGACATATGTTGGCCTAATCCTTCAATGGGGATAACTGTCAAGAAATTCTGAGCATGAGGAGCTCGGAGACATTCAAACACTGCTTTTTGGCGAGGGGATAAATCAAACTTCACTCCCAAATTTTGAACGATTCCACTAAATAAGCCACACGCCAAAACATTTTGGGCTTTAGGGGGGGGGGTGTCCTTGTTAGAGAAACCGCTAAGATCGAAATCAGGGAGGGACATACGCAAGCGATCCATCGCATACCCATAATCAGTGTCAACCCCATCAATACCACATTCTCGAAGAATGTAGTCTTGCAAACTCCAAGATTGCGCCCTCGAGGCCACAAAAGCATAAGTAGATACATCCTCTGCCGAACATAAACCCAACCCACCAAAACGAGTCGGAAGGGATGCTAGCCTCCATTGAAAATCCCCAAAAAAAGGGCCCCCACAGACCACAATGTCCTTAATCGCCTTCCGAAGGCCATTGTCAAAAATAGAAACAGCTTCCCCTATATACATAGGTTGGCACGTTCTGAGACCGAACAACAGTTTTGCGACACCCATACATGAGCGAAGCAAAAGGAGCTCTGACTGAGGGTCCCGCAGACCTGGGAGACAACTCATTAGTTCCACAGCACGAGATGCCCTTTTCATGGCCAAACCACTAATAAACCCCGCATCCTGGCTAACGGCGCCTCCAAGGAGTTTCACACCCAATGTTGGCCTCCCAATCCCGCAGGGAAACAACCCATCCTGTACTTTCACCCCATTGCATGACGGCCAAAAAAACTTCTGTTTTCTTAATGTTGAGTTCAAGGCCCAGGCGAGGCCCATCGGTCTTGATTATCTCTAAGGCTTTTGCTACCTCTTTAGTGTCTCCGATAATCGTTCCATCATCCAAATACCAAGCATGGAAAAGCAGTTTACAACAATCCCAGATCTGGTGAACAAGTGGGTGCAAAACTAAAGTAAAAAGGAGAGGCCCTAAAGGGTCCCCCTGCTGAACTCCAGTGGTGGACCAAATGTGGTCATCACCCACATATAGCCTCGTCGACTGACCATATAAAAACTCAACCCATAGGGAAATAGACGGGCATCGAGTCCGAACCTCATGTAGGAGGGTAGTCCGATCCACCAAGTTGAAGGCATTGGAGAAATCAACAGTAAGCATAGCCAATGACCCATCCGAGTGAAACTCGTTTAATAATCTATTCGCACTGTGAAGCACGGCCTCTGCCCCACTAGGGACTCCCACCCCAAATTGAAAATCACTAAGGTATTTGGACATCTCCTTCGTTACACCCCTCATAGCCACTTTAGAGACCAGCCTCCTCCAAATCACGCCAACGGCAATAGGCCTAATCCCATTGTCCTGTTTGAGCAACGGCGTGAGGGGCGCAGAAGCAACAAACTCTGCTAAAACCTTAGGGCACCTCCCCGCCAAAATCACAATTGAATACTTATCACAAAAGCTAATGCATTTTCTTCAAGGACGTGTTTGACGTCATTTGGGCGTCAGTTGCCATCTATCTTCAAATGCATTTTCTTGTTTTTTCTTTTCCTTTAGATCTAATATTATTTTCCCTATAGATCAAATGCATTTTCTTGTTCGCCTGCTTTATCACTGGTGACATCAACGGATGACATAAAGCAATATATTGAAAGATCCAATTCTTGTTTTGATTATTTTTTAGTCAACTATAATTACGAGTATTTGTTAACTGGTATAACAAGAATGGTAGTTTTATTTTCCTCATGGAAGTGTTGATCTGTGTTTATAAAGAACAAAACCAAGGGTATATTGGTCAAAACCAAAATTAAGTGCTACTTGTCATTTATTTTTGATTTTCTTAATACATAATTTAATTATTTGAATATATATGATACTTTTAGAACTTTGAGAGGATATATATGATTATATGTAATTATGGTTTTAGGTTGGATATATATATATATATATATATATATATATATATATATATATATATATATATATATATATATATATATATATATATATATATATATATATATATATATATAGGGGGTCATTCATGTGAGAAATCTAATTTTTGTGAGAACGCGAGAACTAATCCTACCCCGTCATTTTATCCTCCTTAAACTTTGATCTAATAGCTATTATTAGCTAACTATTTTTTTTGAAAAATTTCAAAAAATTTTCAAAAGATTTTCAAAAAAATTTCGAATTTTTTTTTTTCAAAATATTTTCAAAAAAATTTCAAAATTTTTTTTGAAAAATTTTCAAAAAAATTTCGAAAATTCTTTTGAAAAATTTTTGATTTTTTTTTTCACATGTGACGTTTTTTTTTCACACTTGACAAAAAAAATTTTGTGAAAATTTCAAAATTTTTTTTCACATGTGACAGAATTTTTTTTTTTCACATGTGATGGAAATTTTTTTCACATGTGACGATTTTTTTTTCACACGTAACAAAAAAAATTTCGTAAAAATTTCCAGATTTTTTTTCACATGTGACGATTTTTTTTTTCACATGTGACGGAATTTTTTTTCACACGTGACGAAAAAAAAAATTTACATGCGACGAATTTTTTTTTCACATGTGACGAATTTTTTTTTCACACGTGACAAAAAAAATTTCGTGAAAATTTTCAATTTTTTTTTCAAATGTGACAAAAAAATTTACAGAAAAAAAAATTTCGGAAAAAAAAATTTCGAAAAAAAATTTTCTGAAAAAAAAAATTTTTCGAAAAAAATTTTTTCAAAAATTTTTCTTTCGGAAAAAAAATTTTAAAAATTCTTTTTCGGACGGGAAAAAAATTTTTCGAAAAAAAAATTTTTTGAAAAAAAATTTTGAAAAAAAAAGTTCGAAAAAAAAAATTTCGAAAAATATTTTTTTTTCTAAAAAAATTTTCGAAAAAAAAAATTTCTAAAAAAAATTTTGGAAAAATTTTTTTTCGAAAAAAAACAATTACGAAAAAAAATTTTCGAAAAAATAAAAATTTCGATAATTTTTTTTTAATTTTTTTTTCGTATTTTTGTTGAAAATATTCGAAAATTTTTTCAAAAAATTTGGAAAAATATATATAGTGAAGCGTTCAAATGAAAAGCCAAAATTTTGTGAGAACGCGAAAAGCAAGTCTAGCTACTCATTTTATCTTCCTTTAACTTTAATCTAATGGCTAATATTAGTTAATCAACTTTTTGAAAATTTCTTAAAAAATTTTGAAAATTTTCTAACAAAAATTCGAAAATAAGTTTTTTCGAATTTTTTTTTTTCAAAATTTTTTTTTTCGAATTTTTTTTTTCAAAAAATTATTTTTTTGAATTTTTTTTTCCAAATTTTTTGTTTCGAAAAATTTTTCTTCCGAAAAAATTTTTTTTTGAAATTTTTTTTTTCGAAAAAATTTTTTCGGAAAAAAAAAATTTCCGAATCTGAAATTTTTTTTGTCAAATGTGAAAAAAAAATTTGAAATTTTCACGAATTTTTTTTGTCACGTGTGAAAAAAAAATTCACTTGTGAAAAAAAAGTTCGGCGCATGTAAATTTTTTTTTCGTCACATGTGAAAAAAAAAATCGTCATATGTGAAAAAAAAAATTGGAAATTTTCACGAAATTTTTTTTGTCACGTGTGAAAAAAATATTCGTCACATTTGAAAAAAATATTCCGTCACATGTGAAAAAAAAATTTCGTCACATGTGAAAACAAATTTGGAAATTTTCACGAAATTTTTTTTGTCACGTGTATAAAAAAAATCGTCACATGTGAAAAAAAAAATTCATCGCATGTAAATTTTTTTTTTCGTCACACGTGAAAAAAAATTCCGTCACATATGAAAAAAAATTTCGTCACATGTTAAAAAAAATTCGAAAATTTTTCAAAAAAATTTTCGAAAAATTTCAAAAATTTTTTGAAAATTTTTCAAAAAAAATTTTGAAATTTTTTTGAAAATTTTTCAAAAAAATTTTTGAAAAATTTTCAAAAATTTAGTTAGCATTATAGCCATTAGATCAAAGTTTAAAGAGGATAAAATGAGTAGTTAGGATTAGTTCTCGCGTTCTCACAAAAATTAGACTATTGTGTTAGGGGACTTCAATGTTGTTCGTACTAAAGATGAAAGATTTGGATCTGTTTTCAATTCGACTTGTGCTCGTAATTTCAACCAGTTTATCTCGTCTTCTGGTCTCATCGATGTCAAAATGGATGGTTACTCTTTTACGTGGTCTCTCCCGTCTGCCTTGAAAATGAGTAAGCTGGATCGGTTTTTGGTATCTAATGGCATTTTATCGATTTTTCCTTCTATTTCATCTATTTGTTTAGATCGATATTTATCTGATGACAGACCCATTATTCTTAAAGAAACCCCTGTTGATTACGGACCGACGCCTTTTCGTATGTATCACTCTTGGTTTTCTTATGAGGGCTTTGATGCGATGGTGTCTCAAGCCTGGATCTCCTTTGACTACTTTGACTCTAATAAACTCATTCGTTTTAAGAGGAGATTACAGGAGCTGAAGAAAATTATTTTTTTATGGATTAATAATCAGATTTTGTTGAAAAAAGGGATTAAAAATTCTTTATTGAATAAGTTGGCCGATATTGATAAAGTGCTAGATAGTGGCATCAATTCTGATGAGATCCTTTTGAGTCGGTTGGAGGTTTCTCAGAGACTGTTTAATCTTAATCAGTCTGATATCAAAGACGCGGCGCAACAGGCCAAAATTAAGTGGGCTATCGAGAGAGATGAAAATTCTAAAGTTTTCCATGGGGTCATTAACAAAAAACGTGCTCAGTTTGCTATTCGGGGAGTCTTTAATAATGGGACTTGGTGTACAGATCCAAATATGGTTAAAGAGACGTTCCTTTCACATTTTGCTTCGCGTTTTGAGCAGCAGGTTTCAACCCGGTTCAAGCTTAATTTCCCGTTTCCTAACCGTCTTACTGCTGACCAAAGAGGTGATTTGGATTGTACCATTACTTCAAATGAGATTAAAGCTGCTGTCTGGGACTGTGGCAAAAACAAATCCCCGGGTCCTGATTGATTTACTTTTGAGTTTTTTAGACATTTTTGGAATCTTATTGGTTCAGATTTATGTGCAGCGGTCCAACATTTTTTTGAGAAAGGTTCGTTTTCGAGGGGTTGTAATTCTTCGTTCATAGCTTTGATTCCTAAAGTGGCAGATGCCAAATTTTTTCGGATTTCAGGCCCATAAGCTTAATAGGGAGTGTTTATAAAGTCATCACCAAGGTTCTGGCTAATCGTCTTGGGCTCTGTTGGGATCAAAGTTTTACTATTTTATCATGTCTCGGTCATTTGTAATAAAAGTTAGGTTGCTTTATTATTAGTTACTTACATTTGTTATCATTTATGTATTTAAGGCTTATGAAAAGCCCACAAGGCCCTACAAGCCCACGAATCATGGAAGATGGGAGCTAGGAGTGTTGCCCTAGCTTCCCTCCTATAAATAGAACTCTTAGGTCTCATTTGTATTTGGTTGGTTATTTGGAATATTAAGGAAACTATTGCACTTGCAATTCTCTTATTTATTTAATCACCCAAATCCTTATATCTATCTCATTCTTGTTTGTGTGAAATCAATATGGGAACCTAACAAGTGGTATCATTCGCCATAAGAAGGTATAGTTATTGTTTTCATTGAATTCGACGCTTTCACTTGCTTTTCAAATCGTTGTTTGCTAAAACTTTAGTACTTTTTTGCTTGTTTCTTGGTTTTATCACATCTTTGCTTACAAACTTATGCTACAAATCAAAATAAACAAAAAAGTCCGAAACTTTTATCAAAAATTTCGATTTGGATTTTTGTACTTATTTTCAAAATCTTTTTCACTTTTGAAAAATTCATCAAGTTTTCAACTTTCTTAAAGATCTCTTCATTTTATACCTAAAAGTACAAGAATCTTTAAATAAAAACAAGTTTTTGCTTAGCTTTCTTTGAAAATAATTTCTGTCAAACTTTTAAAAACACCATACATACCTTGTTTCGAAATCACTTTAAATTTCTATCTATCGACTTACGGATTGTGGACTCGGTATTTTCTCTCTTGTACAAGAAAGAAAAATACTTCGACTTTTGGATTCATTTCGAAATTGTGTTAGCAAGTTTGGGTTTTCAAAAATCTCATATTTTTTCGAAAACACATATTTTTCGCAAACCTTAAAAGTTTCGAAAACACCAAACAGTTTCTAAGTTTCGCAATTATCACATAGTTTCGAGAATTATCACTTAGTTTCGAAAACCACTTCCATACTAAGTTTCGCAATCTCTCAAGTCCCTGTTTCACAATCACAAGTTGTAAAAGTTTTCGAGATTTGGCTTCATCCTATATCTTCTACAAGATCCATCTTTTGACACAAGTGTTTCATTATGTCTCAACCACCGTACTACAACTTTAACCATCCTCAGCAACATCAGAATCAGCAGTATCATCAGCAACAACAATATTATCAACAATCACCACAATAATATCAACAACCGGTTTACTCACAACAACATCTTCTCATGCAACAACATCAGATGGTTCCAATACAACAATCCTATCAAATGCCACAACAACAAGGCCAACTTCCATCCAAACAGACTCACTGGTTTGACAGGATGTGTGAAGTCATTTCAACTCAACAATCCAGACATGAAGCAGGATCTATTGACACTCCACCAATGCTTACACCGGGTAATTATGTTTAGTGGGCAAGTCGATTCTTAAGGTTTATAGAACTCAAGAAACACAATGGTAAGTACATGAAACAAGTTATCCTTGAAGGACCGTTTCAGTGGCCTGTTAACTACGTTGGAGGTGACCCATCTGCTGATCCTCCAGTAGCTCCAACTGCTATACAAGTTCCTGAATCTGCACTCACTACTGAACAACACCTTCATCGTGAAGCAGATGAGTATGCTATGGCTTACATACTTCAGGGAATACCTAATATCATATTCAGAAGTGTTGATGCTCAGAAAACTGCAAAAGCTATGTGGGAACACGTCCATCTACTTATGGAAGGCACACAACTGAACAAAGAAGACATGGAATCTAAACTTTACTTGGAATACACTAATTTCATGATCGAACCAGGGGAATCACTTGAATCTTACTATCATCGTTTCACCAACGTCGTCAACGACTTAGAGAGACATGCATTACACCTTCCAAGGATCGCTGTCAATACAAAGTTTGTTAGTAGTCTGGGTTACGAGTGGCAAATGTATGTGACATTTGTGAGACAAGCTAAGAATCTTCATGATGATCCATATGGTTTGTTGTATGACTATCTCAAGCACTATGAATCTGAAGTTGAAAAAGATAGAGCTGCACGAGGAGGATTGACTCCTCCCAAACCAACCAGTCAACCGGGTGCAGTTGATAGGCCCACCTGGGAGAGGAAAGTCAAGTGTTTATAATCCGTGGAAGTACAGGGAAATCCCCAGGTCGTTAAGTCCCAACGAGATTGAAATTGTATTTTGAACGTTTATGGGAATAAGTGGCACTGAGGACAGTAACCAAGATGATTGGGGAATGATTATACTACAGATTGCTTGGTATTTAGACAATATGGAATGATATAAACAATAACAGATATAATCACAAAAGCACAAATTGGGAAATTAGATAACAGACAGAGAAAAATAGTTTTTTTAACAAATTACAAACTACAGGGGGTGCAAGTGAAACTTTTTAAAACTTAAAATTAAAAGAAAATTTAAAATGAAAATGAAATTATAAAAATGATTATTTTAATAATTAATTAATTAAAACTATTTAAAATCTAATTTAAATTAACTAAAAATTATAAAGATTACAAATTAACCTAAAAATTTGCAAAACTAATTTCTAAACCTTAAAATGAACTTGAAGACAGTATAAAAAATAAAAATAAATATTTTTGTCTTTTTATGAGTTTTTTATTAATTAAAAACTATTTATCTTAATTAAACTAATTAAACTATTTTAAATTACTAATAATACCTAAATGACTTAGAAAATTGTGGAAAAATTTATAAAACTAATTAACCATCACAGGAATCCTAAAAAATTATAAGAAGTTACTAAAAATTATATTTAGGCTAATTTACTAATTAATTACTTATTAATTAATTTAAATCTAATTTAATTAAATTAAATAAGAAAATTGGGAAATGAATAGTGGAATTTATAAATCTATTTTCTAAAAGTCTTAACTAATTTATAAAACCTAGGAAAAATATAAAAATCTACTGTTGTTAATTAAAATTAAAGAAAACTATTTAATTACTAATATTACCTAATTAATTAATTAAACTATTTTTAATTCTAATAAATAGTAAATTGATTAAGAAAAATCTAAGAAAATTATTATAAATACTTAAAGGTAAAAGAAAATTAAGAAAATTATAAAAATGATAAAGTGCTTATTAATAAGCTGAAATGAAAAATGAAAAAGATAGAATCTATTAAATAGAAGCTATCACTAATTTTATATTTGGTTTTTTGGTGTTTTTCTTTTTTACAGCTAAAAATAAGATGAAAACAAGAAACTTTTGTGAAACAACTTTTGTTTTAGCTTAAAAATAAGCTGTGTGCACCCCCTTGTTTCCAAACAGTGTACAAATAGCTTATTAGGACTTATGCTATGTTGAAAAAGCTATTCAAATGACAAATAAGCATACACAGATGTATATCAACTTAAAATAAGCCAATTAGAACAAAGAAGCACAATAAATAAGCAATTAATCACAAATAAGCACTTATGAAGCTACAAGGCCAAAACAGGCCTGAACTGGGTGGATTTGGACCTCTGTGGGATCCACAGAAGAACTTAAGGGTCCAAAATTAAACTTGAAACTTATAAAGGGACTGATAAGCTACAAAATAAGCCAATAAGCTAGTCCTATGGCTTACTAATGAAGCTTGGGTGATGCTTTGAAGTTGAGGGTTCACACTGAGTCCTTGGTGTTGACTCAGACAATGGCCAAATTTGATGAGGGTTGCAGCCCTATCAAATAAGCCCAAAAAGCTGAAATAAGCTTTGACTTATCAAAATGGGTTGTATGGCTTTCTAAAAAGCCAATAAGCCAAAGGTGGGGCCCACTAATGAAGTATCTATGGTCTATTGAAGTTGGGTCACTTATACTGATGACTCAGTATAGAGTTTTGAAATCAGCAAATTTGACGACCAAAATAAGCTATGCTACAGTAAACTGAGATCCAATTTTATGATTGATCTTAAAAGTACTACTGATGAGCTTTTCAAAAAGCTAAAAATCAAGTCCTAAGGTTTTGATTTGCACCCTGGAGGGGGGTTTGAAACTTTGACTAAAACCAAAAGTACCTTGGTGCAGCGCAGTACCTTGCCCTGCAGGTCTAAATAAGCCTTTGCACAAGCTTATAGAAAATTCCTAAAATTAAGCTGACTATGGGCTTTTGAACACTAGGTGACACACTTTAACTTCTGAAAAGGGCAAGGTCTCAAAGCAAACACAAAAATCACAAAAATTCTTCCAAAATTTGGGTTTCTGAAACAGTGGTACTTTTTGACTTTTTGAGTTTTTGAGTTAAGTTGACTAAAGTGAACTTTGATCTTGATTTTCTGATTGAAATGGACTAGTTAAGCTAGAATAAGACTAATTTAAGCTAAACCACTCACAAGTGAATGGATTTGGGGCATATGCCACACTTAATCCAACACAGAGGATAAACTAGGCCAAGTAATGTTTGATTTTGACTTTTTACTGAAACAAGCCCTGGTTTTATGGTTATTCTGAGCTAGTATTGACCTAAATGACTTGTGAGAACCAAGATTAACAACAATCAAACACTGGAACACCTAGGATTACTCTTATCCAAACACACCTTATATGTAGACTGTTTTGTGATTTGTGAAGTAAAAAGGTGTTAAGGCTTATGTAACTTATCCAAAGTGACTGTTTATGATATATTAAGCTCAAATGAACACTTAACCACAGGAAATAACCACAAATGAACAGGATTACAAGATATACTATTTTAACTGCCAAATTGAGATTTTAAAGCAACTAAGATTTCCAATTAACAAGATACTAATTTTATACTAGATTATCACTACTTAACACTAAATGAACACAGAAAAGCTAAATAAGCAATGCTACAATAAGATGACAGAAATGAGTTTTTAAAAGCTTACAAGGTGCATTCCAGCTTAAACCAAGAACCAAGGACCAATGTAACATTCCTAATAGCTTCCCATGAAGCTTCTAACCCAAGGCCATCCAAGATTTACCCTGCTCCAGCTTTGATCTTTGAAAACCTGCAATTGTTGACTTTTCTTAACTTTTTTTATGTTTTTTGATTTTTTATACCTGAGCTATATTTTATGGTTTCTAAAAGCTTGTTTAAGCTTTATGGGAGCTTATGTTAGCGTAAGAGTCCATAATTCCTACTAATAACAACAATACAGTAGATTAAGAAACTTAAAATGAAATGGAAATTGCACAATCTGAGATATCAAAGAAAACCTGAAATTGATTGATTAAAAAAATTGAATTACACTTGCTTATACTACTACAATGCTTAAAAGCTTGATCTTAAACTGAAATTGAAAGTTACAATCTAAACGACACTATATTTTAAAAATTAAACTACTACAATGTCTCCTTGCATTCTCTTCCCTTTTATACCAAGGATTAGGGTTCCCTTGTCTCTCTGATCATTTCCCAACCAATCCTGAGCCCTTGGATCACTGCTAAGCCTCTGATTGAGTGCCACGTATTTAATTTGGCGCCAAAACTTGATATTGCAATTTGCTTCTGTTGCGTGTTGTGGGAGGGGAGCATTAAATGGGGGGTGAGGGTAGGTGCGGAGGGTGGTGGGAAGGTGATGATGAATTTATTGCAAGTGGTGGTGGTGGTGGGGTGAAACCAGGTGATATGGTGGTTTTGGTTATGGTGAGTGAGGGAGAGGGAAAGGGTGTGGGTTTGACCGGGTTTGACTCAGGGTCAAAGTTTGACCCTGGTATTATAAAAGGGTGGTGGGCTTTTGTTGTTTTGGGCCTAGAATAAAAAAGGGTGGGCTGGGGTTGTTTTTGGATTGGACTTGGTTTGGAGTAGTAGTAGTATTAAGGGTCTGGTTTGGTTTAAGGTATCACAAGGACCATTTCTGTAATAAGCCGAAAGTTGGGGGATGAAACTTGGCATTCTTCCAAAGTAGTTCACAAGGGTATTTTATGCCAAGTTATGAATAGTACATGGACCTTATATGATTTTTCACTTTAAATTTTCCAGGGACTAAATCTGCCAAACTTTCAAACTCCAGGGACCAAGTGTGTAATTTCACCAAACTTGCCAATCAAGGACCAATCCTGCCATATATGAGAATTACAAGGACAAAATTTGTTTTCCTCAAAGTTTTAATATCCCAGGGACCATTTTTGACAATTTTCTAAACTTTAGGGACTAAACTTGTAATTTTGTAAAACTTGGCACCAAAGGACTAAATGTGTAACTTTTTGATTAAAAAGGACCTTTGGTGATTTTTTCAAGTTTTTAGAATAACCAGGGATTAGATTTGACAACTTTTGAAAGTAGAGGGACTGAAACTGCCAATTATGCAAACTTTGTTCATTTTTCATCTGTTTTTGATTATTTTGCATCTGAAACATATAAAACACATTCCTGGGATATTTTCAGTATTATGATGCATATTTGAATGTTTTTGGATGTTTTGGCAGTTCGGATTGGTATAAAATGATGAGTATTTAGACACTCATCAATCCCCCACACTAAAACATTGCTAGTCCCTAACAATATTTTGAGAAAAACTTAATGGATTTGAAAACTCTTTACCAAAAGCCATCACTTCTGGAGTAGCCAGATGTATCGATTCAAGTAAGAACTATGGTCCACCTGATAACCATGTGATTTTGAGCAAACCACCAGCTGTCAACGGATTTGATTTGTCTTTACCAAAAGCCGTTTGCTTCTGAACTAGCCAACTCTTGATGGAATAGTCAACATCTTGGTGAGCTGATTACCAATTATGGTTTTTCCACGGCCTTTACCACAAGCCATAATCTTGCGGGCTAGCCAACTCATTCACTTTATGGGATATGGCGAGTTGATTTACCATACAATTTTGGGCAAATTGCAAGCCATCAACGGTTTTGAGATATCTTTACCAAGAGCCGTTTGCTCCTGGATTAGCCAATCCTTTTGTCGTTTAGACATGGCGGACTGATTACCTCAAAAATTTTGCAATAAAGTGAAAATTTTTGAAAATTTTGGGCCAAAAATGGGGGTACTAGAGGATATAATATGATAAAATTCGCTAGAATTTCCCCCCCACACTTAGAATCGAATATTGTCCTCAATATTCAAAGTCCCGGCTATTATGCCGACACTTTGAACATAAAAAGATAATATTATAAGCTAACTGTGGAAATATCGTTTTTTATTTTTCACTTTATTCATATTTACATATAATCATACTTTATTCATTCATTTTTTTTTTGAGATATATACATTTCAAATAGCAGCAGGGGACGGCCACTCCCCCACACTAGGGTGTTAGAAAGTAGAAAGAAGTCAGAGACATGGGTGAAAACCCATGTTGTTGCTACTGTTTTTGTTCATCGAGTCGCTAGCTTGACTCGATCCCCGAATTCATTGGTTCGTGGGGAAAGTTTGGAGATCTGGGACAACCATTTGTGGTACATCCCCTCCAAAGTAGTGCTTTAACCGATGGCCATTCACTTTAAAGTTGGAACCGTCAGGTTGAGATAATTCAACAGTTCCGTATGAAAACACTTTTGTGGCAGTGAATGGCCCAGACCAACGGGTTTTAAACTTTCCTGAGAATATCTTCAATCATGAATTGAAGAGAAGGACTCTGTCACCGATGTTAAAAACACGGTTTTTAATTTTTGAGTCATGTATCTTCTTGGTTTTTTCTTTGTAAATCAAAGAATTCTCATAAGCTTGATCACGAAGTTCATTTAATTCATTTAGTTGAACCTTGCGGTGATCACCCGCTGTGTGAAGGTCGAAGTTTGCATGTTTCAAGGCCCAGTAGGCCTTATGCTCTAATTCGATCGGAAGATGACATGCCTTCCCGTACACTAGCTTATATGGAGTACACCCGATGGGTGTTTTGTAAGCAATGCGGAAAGCCCATAATGCATCATCCAGCTTATCCGACCAAGAGGCACGGTTTTCTCCAACCGTCCTCTCCAGAATTCTCTTAATACCCCGATTCGAGACCTCCACCTGCCCACTTATTTGTGGGTGGTATGCAGTTGAAAGACGGTGAGTTACACCATATTTCAACATCACTTTCACAAATTGTTCATTGCAGAAGTGTGTGCCACGATCACTGATAATGGCACGAGGAGTTCCGAATCTGGCAAAGAGAGATTTCAGAAATTTAACGACTACTCGGGCATCATTGGTGGGTAAGGCTTTTGCCTCAACCCATTTTGACAGATAGTTGACAGCCACGAGTATATACTTTTTCCCTCGTGAAGACGGGAACGGCCCCATAAAATCAATGCCTCATATATCAAATATTTCACAGACTTGGATGGCGTTTTGTGGCATCTCATTCTTTTTGGAAATATTCCCGTGACGCTGGCAAGCCTCACAGGTTTTGATAAGTTCATGGGCATCTTTGTAGATTGTGGGCCAAAAGAATCCCGAATCAAACACCTTTTTGGCAGTGTAGTTTGGGTTATGATGTCCCCCCGTGGGTCCATCATGACAAGCTTTAAGAATTTCCCTGGCTTCATGGCCATGGACACACCATCGGATGACTTGATCCGCACATATTCTGAACAAGTAGGGGTCGTCCCAGAAGTAATGTTTTACATCTTTAAAGAATTTTCTTTTCTGTTGGGACGACATCCCTTTCACAACGAAATTACCCGCATGGTAATTTGCAAAGTCGGCAAACCATGGGGTAGTGGTATCATCCCGGGTAGAGATTAGATTGAGAGTCTCCAGAGGAAAAGTTTCATTAATTTCTTTTCTCTCGAGAATATCCTGATGAGGATTCTCTAACCGGGACAAGTGATCAGCAGCAAGGTTCTCTGCTCCTTTTTTGTCTCGTATGATTATATCGAATTCCTGAAGGAGCAGGACCCAACAGAGCAGTCTTGGCTTTGCGTCCTGTTTAGTGAACAGGTATTTCAAAGCCGAGTGGTCCGTATACACCACGCATTTGGTTAAGATTAAGTAAGGCCTAAATTTCTCAAAGGCATATACCACAGCTAATAATTCTTTTTCTGTGGTGGTATAGTGCGTTTGAGCTTCACTCATGGTCTTACTTGCGTAGTGTATTGGCTGAAAATGTTTTGTTTTGCGTTGCCCCAGAACTGCACCAATAGCGAAGTCGCTAGCATCGCACATAAGTTCGAAGGGTAAGTCCCAGTCGGGGGCAACAAGGATCGGTGCCTTGGTGAGCCTTTTCTTTAAAGTAGAAAAAGCTTCGATGCACTCGGGGGAAAAGAAGAAAGGAGCTTCCTTTTCAAGAAGATGAGTCAATGGTCGGGCTATTTTGGAGAAATCCTGAATGAATCTCCGATAAAACCCGGCATGGCCAAGGAAACTCCTTATTCCTTTAACAGTGGTGGGATGAGGCAGTTTAACAATAACATCAATTTTGGCCTTATCGACCTCAATCCCACTTTTTGAAATTTTATGGCCGAGGACAATGCCCTCTTTAACCATAAAATGGCTCTTCTCCCTGTTTAGACAAAGATTAGTGTTTTCACAACGTTGAAGCATCTTTTCTAAATAGGAGAGGCATGAGTCGAAAGAATTCCCGATGATTGAGAAGTCATCCATGAATACCTCCATGGTTTTCCCGATCATGTCGTGGAAAATAGCCATCATGCACCTCTGGAAAGTGCCCGGAGCGTTGCATAACCCAAAAGGCATGCGACGGTAGGCAAACGTCCCGTAAGGGCATGTGAATGTAGTCTTCTCTTGATCCTTAGGATCAGTGGGAATCTGGAAGTAACCCGAGAAGCCGTCAAGGAAGCAATAATACTCATTCCCCGCTAGTCTTTCGAGCATTTGATCCATAAAGGGCAAAGGAAAATGGGTCCTTGCGGGTGGCTTCGTTAAGCTTTCTATAATCGATACATACTCGCCTCCCTGTAACCAACCGAGTTGGTATCAACTCGTTATCCTCATTAGTGACAACCGTGATGCCACCCTTTTTTGGAACACAATGTGTTGGGCTAACCCAAGGACTGTCTGATATAGGGTAAATCAATCCCGCATCGAGAAGTTTGATAACTTCTTCTTTGATAACTTCGTGGATTTTAGGATTTACCCTTCTTTGATGCTGCATAGCAGGTTTAAAGTCCTCTTCCATTAGGATTTTGTGTGTACAAAAATCCGGGTTAATACCCTTTATGTCTGAGAGCTTCCAAGCAATTGTTTGCTTGTGGGACTTTAAAACCTTAAGCAGCACGGTTTTCTCCTCATCCTTTAAGTCTTTTGCAATAATGACCGGCAACTTATCGTTACCTTCCAAGAATGCATATTCTAGATGAGGAGGCAGGTCCTTAAGTTCGACCTCGGGGAAATCATCATTTTTCTCAACATATTTGACTTCCGCGTTATGAAGTTGTGGAGGTAGAACAGGAATGGGAGAGGGATCTTTGTTCAATAATTTCTCAAGGAGAAATATATCCCTCTCCGGGTCAATCTCTTGGTTATCAATTCCTTCGGGAACTGAATCACTTTTGAGAAAGGCCTCTAATTCCTCAAGGACGAAATCACTTCCCTCAAACGGAGTGAGGGAAGGAGAAGAATTAGCGATTATGGGGTGAGAAGAGGGAGTGAATTTCCACTCGTAGAACTATCAGCGAATCCAAGGATTTCCTGAGCATACTCCTCGGATGCAATGTCAATGACATCAATTCGGTTGACCGATTTAGCATCATAATTCGAGGAGTATCTCGAGGTTTGATCAAGGTTGAACGTTATCGCTTCATTGCCAACTCGTAATGTGATTTCCTCATCGAAAACATCGATTAATGCACGACCCGTCCTTAAGAATCCCCTCCCAAGAATGAGAGGAACACTCGGATCTGCATCGAAATCAACAACGACAAAGTCTGCTGGAAAATGGAACTTTCCCACTCTTACAAATACGTCCTCGGCAATACCGAGGGGACGTGAAATTGAACGGTCTGCAAGCTCGAGAGTCATGCATGTGAGAGTAAGTGCCTGAAGAGAAAGCTTTTTCCAAACTGAGTGGGGCATTAAGTTGATGCTTGCGCCAAGATCGGCCAAGTTAAAGCACTCAACCATCCCCGGGAAAATACATGGTATTAGAAATTTACCGGGGTCTCCTAGCTTCTCGGGAAGCTGTTTCAACAGAACTGCAGAGCAGTTTTCGTTGAGTGGAGTTCGTGTCATTTCAAAGAGTTTCTCTTTATTTCCCAGTAAGTTTTTGATTGTCGATGCAAATTTGGGCATTAATATGAGAGCATCCGCGAAACTAATATCAAAGTGTAGTTCTTGGAAAATTTGAAATTTTTTTTCCATCTGATGATTAGCTTTTTCACGGAGCTTCTGATCTTGCAATCGTGAGGGATATGGAATCAATGGTTTTAGGTTGGCTTTTGGTATTTCAACAGGACCTTTGGGAGTTTCAAACACGACTCTTTTAGGGGGAGTCGGGACCGGGACAACTGGAGGAGGGATGTCAGTGGTACCTCCGTTATTAGTAGGAAGTACCATATCCGTAGTATCCTCAGTATCACATTCCTCTACCTGGACAGGAGAAGTGGTAGAAGGAGCTGTGGGTCCTTTATAAGAAACTCCACTTCTTGTGGTGATCGCCTTTGCATCGCCCCTCAGATTAGCGATCGTGTTGCTAGGTAAAATACCTGAGCTCGAGGGTCGATCATTTAAAGACTTCTTCAATTCAGAGATTTGACTAACCAGCACTTTGTTTAATTCATCTTGGGATTTCATAAACTATTTTAATAACTCATCAGATGATGGTCCAGTTGGAACAATGGCTTGGTTTTGATTTGGAAAATTTTGAGCCCGATTGTTCTGGAAATTCCCATGTTGCTGGTTGTTATTACTCTGATTGAGGGTAGGAATTTGTAAATTCTCGTGATTGAGTGCATCTCCCCCCGGGCTATCATACTCCGGAGGAGTCATGATATGAGTGAGTTCACCGGAGAACTCCTCAAAGGTGAATGAATCATATTCGGGGAGAGAAATTTGAGAATGAGAAGTAGTACTGCCACTAATCTTCTCTCCCATATGATCAAAAGTAAAGGCTTCAAACTCCGGAATAGGATCGTCGGAGAAAATGTCACTATCCTTAATCGGGATAGGAGATGAAATAGGTTTCATATTGAAAGCCTCAATTTTTGAGATGAGGAGATTGACATTCAATAATTTTGCACGAAGTGCTTCATCCTTGATTTCAGTGTCAGTCTCATCATTCACTTCTTCTAAGCTGACTAGCTCAGAAGGTAATCCTTCCACATGACTGATGTCTCCAGAAGATAAAGAATTTTCATCAGCATGTGAAGTACTAAGCTCGATATTGGGATTAGAGTTTAAAAGTTTTTCAGTTTCTCCCATATCGACTTCAAAATCAAGGAGACCATCATCACTTCCCAATGGAAGTGGATTGATGTGAGTAAGTTCATCTGTGAACTCCTCAATAAGAGGGGTAACATCAGAATGAGGCAGTGGTGCCTCTTCATACTCAACTTCTCCATAAGATGTGCAATCATCATTAAAATCGGAGAAAGTCTCAAAATGATCTTTTGGATTTTCAGGGTGATAAGGTAAGTCACACACATGATCAAAAGTCCCCTGTGACTCTCCTGGGATTGGGACAAGGATCTCAACACTAGACTTTATGAATTCGTCCGATTCCTTTTGAGGAACAGTGCTAAGATGCTCATCCCCCATATTTAGATAGTGAGTGTGAACTTCGGGTGTGATATCAATAGACTGAGGGAGTTTAGAAGTACTAGCAGTTATGGAATTTTGAAGTTCCATTTGATCAACGGCTAGTGACTTTGTCACATTATTTTCTCCCTGATTCTCCATGGAAGGAATCACAACAGATGAGTCTGATGAATCTTTTTGAATAATAACAATGTTATCTTCATCATCATCATCACTGTCATCATCGTCATCATATAGAGCAGCATAGCGAAGATTGGCACGTATTTTAGCCGCTCTTTGCTCAGCAAGTAATTCTTCCATGCTCAATTCGTTTCTAGCATCTCGTTCTTCACCAAGTAATTCTGCCATTGATTTCTCACGAGAATCTTGAAACGATGTAGTAGCCAACCCCTCCTTAAATTTTTTAAATGCTTCAAGAACCTCATGACAAAGGTCTTGTGGGAATTGAGGAGTTGCTTGGGTCAATTGGTGCTGTGGAGGTTGGTCTTGAAACGAATAGTCGTAATTGTTGCAAGGAAATGGATTCCCTGTTTGACAATCCGAGCTAAAGTGAGGACCTCCACAGTTTTCACAACAGTAAGACTGATGTGGCTGTGAGTCGTATGTGCTAAAGTCATAATTGTTATCAGGAAACTGCTCATAGACAAGCGTGCTGCCTGATTGACAATCAGAACTGTAGTGTGGGCCACCACAGTACTCACTTTTGAATCTGGTTTGGTGAATTGTATGAATATTGGTCATAACCAAAATTTTGACTATTTTGACAATCAAAACCTTGGTGAGGACCTCCACAATATTCACACGAAAAGTTTGGTGTATTTTGATACGAACAATCATTCTGATTTGGATAATTTTTTATTTATTTATTTATTTATTTTTTTTTTTATTTTTTATTTTTTTTAGAAAGGCCTGATTTGGATAATATGATTCTTGCTCGTATGAATGTGATGGGTAATTGGAAAAATTTGAAGAGTCGTTGAATGAGTTCTGATTAGGATCATAAGCAAATGAATTCCTAGAACCACAAAACAAACAACTTCTGTCTCGAATATCATTACCACATTTCTCACATGTACACCAACGACATGGTAAACCAAAAAGTGGCTCACCACAACCAACACAAGGGATAAAATCCGGATGTGGGATAAGTGGTGTGCTCTTAGAGCTAGGAATTTCCACCACTTCCGTTATGGTCTCGGGTTTTTGTTCTTGATAAATGTGAAGATTGGGTAAGTCGTTCTTTTCAGTCACGGCTCTAAGCTCTGTACGTTTGCTCGACAAACTTTTAACCGTAAACCGTGAAAGGTTAGGATCAATTCTTGACGATTTAGGAGCAATTTTGAGCTTAGGTTTTTGGACAACCGTAGGTTGGACGTATTTAGCACTTCCATCGTCAGAGGGAAGTACAGGGTCCTTTGTCACCTCGGTTTCATGATCTCTTTCCCTCACCGGAGAGGGAATAGGAATCGAAGGTCCATCATAATCAACACGACATCTCGACATTTTTGACAAGGCCATAAGTTTTTCAACTTTGCTTTCAAAGGCCCTTTGTTCAAAGAAATCGTCATCGAGAGATGCCATTAGAATCAATTATGGGACAAGTGGAAGAAGGTAGAATCAAAAGGATAGAGGGTAAAGGGATGAAGAATCAAAAAGGTAGGAGGGTAAAGATGGATATTTTTAGGATTTTTGATAAACATTTTATAAGAAAGAAAATCTTTTTTGTGTTTTTGTGTTCGTTGAAAACTAATTTTAAAAAGTTTTCGGGAACCGTTTTTGTTTTTATACAAGAAAATATGAACAAATGATGGTAAATATACAATGAGTGTATATCCAGATTCACTAATCTGTAAAACCGTTTAGAATACGCGCACGACCTCCCCGGCAACGGCGCCAAAAATTTGATTGGTTCCAAACGGTCAACCTAATTGACCAGGGAATGGTCAACCAAGTCAAACTGCCTAGAATCAATCTCCGTTGAAGTATAGTGGCTTCCCCGGGTCGTTAAGTCCAAACGGCTTAAATAGAAGCTATCACTTTATTTATGTTTTTGGTTTTTCTTAATTTTACAAAATACTTTTACTAACGTAACCTAAATTTAAAAATGTAAAAGTTATTTAAATAAAACGCGAGTTAAAATTAAAATAAACGCGAGTGCGTGAAATAAAAAGTGAATTTTAAGCTACGTTAACCCTACGGACATGAAAATTATATTTTTACGAAACTAATGATAAAAGAAAATTTAAAAAAAAAAAGAAAATATTTTTTAGACTTTTATATTATTTATTATTAATTAATTACTAATTAAATACTAATAAAACTACTTTAAATTATAAAAAATACTATGTGAACAGTAAAAATTTTAAAACTTTTTATAAAAATACTAAGTAGTTTACTTAAGCTAGGAAAAATATAAAACCTAAGAAAAGCTTATGAATAAGCTGTAAAATAAGCTGGAAAGCTTATTAAGCTTAAAATGAAAATGTACTACTATAAAAGGAACTCAGGAAATACAAAACACTAGATACTACATAGGCCAGATGGTGCACCCCTTTGGTCTGAGTGTTGACCAGTCAACACTAGAGGTCCAAGGTTCGAATCTGGCTAAGTGCAATTTTCTCTTTTTATTTTCTTTTTACTTTTAACTTTACAAAAACATTAAGTACTGATATTTAAACAACTTTTATAAAGGAAAACTTTTTAGAAATCACAAATAAGCTCAAAATGAGCTTATTGGCTCAACAGTGAAGTTTTTCAACTAAAAATAGATTTTTAAAGTTGAGAAAGGTTCTAAAAAGTTAAAAGCTACAAACCAAGAGATCAATTAAGCTAAAGTAAGTTGAATGAACTTAGAACAAACAAGAGAAACAAGCAAAACACAAGGATTAAGCTGAACACTAGAAATAAGCAAACTTCAAAACCACAGCAGCCAAACAGGCCTAAGGTGCCACTTGGCAGCCCATGTGGGGCCCACAAGAATGATCAGAGGTCCAACAAGATGTTGATCCAAAAAGGTACCCTGAGGGGCTTTCCAACAAGCTTAAGAACACAAGCTGGGACTCACAGATGAGCTTTTAAGAAGCTTGTGAAGTGGGGTGATCAACTCTGAGGTTGCATGATGAGCAGTCAAGCCCAAGAGCTCAAAAAGCTTATAAGAAACATAAATAAGCTGAAATTTAGTGCACAAGTTCAAATAACACCCAAAACAACTAACAATCTTAATCACAAAGCTAGGTTTAAGCAAAATAAAAAAGGAATCCACAAGCTCAGATGGCTGATGTGCATATAGTAGCAGCAGTTGCAAAAAGTGCCAAAGTATGGCTCAAAATAAGCTATTTAATAAGAAAATAAGTTGAACAAAGGTGCAAATAAGCAAAACACAACTTCAACACATGCAATCAACAATATTTTAACAATTAGACAGCTAAAATGAAGCAAACTTGTAAATATCAAACAAGCTCAGATGAACTGAGACCTCAGTATGAACAGTGGTAATGGGTGATTTAAGGGCAAAAATAAGCTAAGTTTAAGTGATGTGAGACCCTAAATAAGCACTGTACTAACAAGCTACCCTGACAAGCTTTCCAAAAAGTTAATGGGTGGGTCTTGGGTCCCACAAATGAGGTCAGGGTGAGACCTAGAAGGCTGATGAAAACTTTGGTGCAGGGGAGGTGGTCTCCATGCAAGTCCAAAGAAGCCCCTCAATAAGCTACAAGTAAATTCCTAAAATTAAGCAGCCTGGTACTTCACAAGTTAAGCTGGTAGAGCTTAACTTGTGAAAAGCTCACACCCTAATTCCAAACACATAAATCAGGACAAATCATTCCAGATTTGGAAAAAACTAAGAATCATGCATTTTGACTTTTTTCAAACCATTAACTAAGTTGACTATATTGAACTTCTACCCTAATTTATTAACTGAAATAGAGATTATAAGCTGCTAGGAGACTAAAATAAGCTAAGCTACTTGATTATGTGACTGATGACATGATTGTGGAATCCAAAATCCTCACAGTTAACTAATCAAAGTGATATAGAAGCTAATTTTGAATTTTATCACATACAAACTGAATTTTAAGGTTTGAATACTCTAAATGACCCTAGAATGACATGTCTCAACTAAAATTAACAACAGATTCAACCTATAGCATAGTTGAATCAGCAAATCCAAACACCCCTTAATGGGCAGTTTTCAAGGATTTTCAAAGCCATTAACCAAACTAAACCTTTAAAATGACAACTTAGACCCTACTGAGCTGTAATTAACATAAATAAGCAAATTCAAACAACAATTAACAATTATGAACATTTGACACAGATTATGCAAAAAGAAATATGGAAATATGTTCTTACAAAAGTCTAAAGCTTAGAACTGAGTGAACCAGGACCAAAAAACCAACCCACTATCCCCCATGGGACTTCTAAACCAAACTCAATGCCATTTCTACTCCTGCTACTTTCTTCTTCTGTTTTTTTTTTTTTTTTTTTTTTTTTTTTTTTTTTTTTTTTTTCAACTATATTTGAGTGATTTTTGAGTATTTTTTTATTTTTGACTAGATGTTTGAAGTGCTTTATGAACCTTTAAAACTTTTTACTAAACTAAAACTGAGTTGAATGTGGCAGTAAACAACATGATTAACAACTTTTAAATAAAATTGAAAAATTCACTCCAAAGTGGCAATCTTAATTCCAGACTGAGAAACTTGAAATTGTTTATTGAATAACTTTTAAAATACACTTAACTAAGCTGAAATTTCAACTAGAATTGAAAATTACAATAGAAGATTAAGATTACATTAAATTCGACATAACTAAAAAATAAACTAAAATCTACAAGCCTCTTCTCTGCTTCCATTCTTCCTTTTATATTGTAGAATTAGGGTTTTTGAGACCCCCTTGTCCTTTCTCAGCAGTAATCACAACCGTTGGATCATAAAACTTTAATCTTGGCCATCAATTAATTTTGGCGCCAAATTTCTTTTGGAGTTTCTTGATATTATTGATGCCAGTGGGGCAGTCTTGGAGTTTTGTGTTTGGTTTGGAGTACCAGGGGGGGGGGGTTGAGTGTGTAGGAGGGGGTAACAGACTAGGGTGATGATGGTGTTGGTTTTGGTTTGTAGCAGGGATGAGGTGGAAGGAGAAGGGTTTGACCCTTTGGTTTGACCGGGGGTAATAAAAAACGGGGGTAAAAGGGTTTTGTGGGATTGGGCTTGGGAAAAAGGATTGGGCCTGGGTTTGTGTGAAAGGGTGGACTGGATTTGGAGTGGTGGATTTGGATTTGTTTATTTTAAGCTTAAGATCAAAAGGACTATTAATGCACATTCTAAAAATCAAAGGGCCACTTCTGCCAAATGTTCTAAGTTATTCCAAGGGTAGTATTTGGTAAGTTCCAATAATCCAGAGGTCATAAATGAATATTTTCCAATTTTACACCTCCGGGGGTATTTTCTGCTATTTTGAAAACTTGAGGGATCAAATCTGCAAAACCTTCAAACTTTCCACAAAAGGGCTATTTGTGACATTTTGTGATTTCCCAAGGACCATTATTGCAATTTCTTCTAAAAATATCCACCAAGGACTAAATCTGCCAAAAATGAAACTCCAGGGACCAAAATTGTAAATTTCCAAAACTTTTGAGATTTTTCACCAAAGGACTAAATATGACAACTTATGATTTTTAAAGGACCTTTGGTGATAATTTTTTATATTTTGAATGACTAGGGACTAGTTTTGTTATTTTATGAAAGTTGGGGGACTGAAACTGCCAATTTTGCAAACTTTGTACATTTTTTTTTTATCTGTTTTTACTCATTTTGCATCTGAAACATATAAAACACAATTTTGGAATATTTTTAGTATTTTGATGCATTACTGAGTGTTTTTGTATGTTTTTGCAGTTCAGATTGACTAAAAATGATGAGTGTTTGAGCACTCATCATGGTCCAATGTAGTTATTGGAACGATAGCTCAACAGATTTCGGTCCCCTTGCGGTTGGTAGGAATTACCTCCCGTATTGTAGGAACCTTGGGCTGCGAATACGTTCTCTTGAGTGAAGCCACCAAAGGCTGGGCACTCATGATATGGGTGTGGACCGCCACATGTTTCACAACTGATAGTTTTATTCTGCTGATTGTGATTTGTATGGTGAATTCGGAGAACCGCAGCAGACAAATCATCGAACTTTTTGGTAAGAGCAGCTATTTCATTACTTGCCGGAGTGACTGACTTACATGAGTCATTCCTCTCTGCAGAGGAGTCCCAAAAATTATGATGGGCAGTCATGTTTTCGATTAAGCCATAGCACTCTTCAGGGGTCCTTTTCATAAAGGTGCCCCCAGCAGCAGCATTGATGGTGTCACGATGATGAAGTGTCAAACCATTATAGAAGGTATCAATAATGGTGACAAGAAGCATATTATGATTAGGACACCGATCAATAGCAAGTTTGTAGCGTTCCCATGCCTCAAATAAGGACTCTTCGGGAAGCTGTCTGAAGTTACTAATATCGTTTCTCTGCTTTGTAACCATGGATAGTGGAAAATATTTAGCCAAGAACTTAGTAACCGTCTCATCAAAGGTATGGATCGAATTCTTAGGAAGTCGATCGAACCAAGCAGTCGCATAATGAGTGAGAGAATAGGGGAACATGTATAAACGCAGGCCGTCTTCGGTGATGCCATTTTGTTTCATGCTCTGGGTGACGGTTAAAAATTTATCGAGATGCTTGTTAGCATCGTCACCCGGCAAACCGTGGAATTGACACGAATTCTGGACTTGTAGTATCATGTTGTGTTTCAGTCCAAAATCCGTGGCTCCAATTGTGAGTGGTGCAATGGGTCCACCCCTCCCGTGCATGGTAGGTTGACATAGTTCCTCCATAGTTCGGGTGTCAGGAACTACATCCTCCTTGGGAGGGATTGGGGGCTCGTCGTTCATTTTTAGTGAGTGTTCTTCTTCAACAGTACGTAACTCGGGTACGTTTTTCTGTTTTTTATTCTTTGTTTGTGAACGAGTGCGCATGTACTAAAATCAGTTTTCAAAACAAGATCGAGGCAAAACTACAGTGAACTTAAATCCAATAATCGCAAGTGAATGGCTTCTTTGAAAAAGGTACACCACCCACAGGGATACAATGGCAAGTTTTTATCTTAAGTTTGGGAACTTATTATGTTCACACCCCCAGTTGGTAGGTGTTCTGCCTTGGTTTGTGGTGGTAAACTTTTATGTAATTATATTCACAGTAAAATGTTTTTGGCTTTTCGTGTATGGGTGAAAAAACTTGGACAATATTTTTGGAACTGATTCGTTAACCGAAATCGTTCCTTTAAGATTACTCGCAGGCTGGAGGGAGGGAATAAATAGATCCCTCTTCGCAATTTAATGTCAGAACTTACCTTATACCAACTGTTTCAGGTTGTAATCTTAAAGTAAACGAAGTAATTTAACTTCACATTTTGTTTTGTTGTTTATGATTTTTTTTGGTGTTTTTAACACTTCAGGAAAAGTGTTAATGAACTTTTTCAAATATGATTTTGATTTTCTCAAAAATTTACAAAGTGGTGATATTTGTACAGGAAGGGTTTTGAAAACCACTAAACCTAAAACGTTTTGAAATACGCAACAACCTCCCCGGCAGCGGCGCCAAATTTTGACTCCTCCCAAACCAACCAGTCAACCGGGTGTAGTTGATAGGCCCACCTGGGAGAGGAAAGTCAAGTGTTTATAATCCGTGGAAGTACAGGGAAATCCCCGGGTCGTTAAGTCCCAACGAGATTGAAATTGTATTTTGAACGTTTATGGGAATAAGTGGCACTGAGGATAGTAACCAAGATGATTGGGGAATGATTATACTACTGATTGCTTGGTATTTAGACAATATGGAATGATATAAACAATAACAGATATAATCACAAAAGCACAAATTGGGAAATCAGATAACAGACAGAGAAAAGTGGTTTTTTAACAAATTACAAACTACAGGGGGTGCAAGTGAAACTTTTAAAAACTTAAAATTAAAAGAAAATTTAAAATGAAAATGAAATTATAAAAATGATTATTTTAATAATTAAATACTAATTAATTAATTAAAACTATTTAAAATCTAATTTAAACCTAATTTAAATTAACTAAAAATTATAAAGATTACAAATTAACCTAAAAATTTGCAAAACTAATTTCTAAACCTTAAAATGAACTTGAAGAAAGTATAAAAAATAAAAATAAATATTTTTGTCTTTTTATGAGTTTTTTATTAATTAAAAACTATTTATCTTAATTAAACTATTTTAAATTACTAATAATACCTAAATGACTAAGAAAATTATGGAAAAATTTATATAACTAACTAACCATCACAGGAATCCTAAAAAATTATAAAAAGTTACTAAAAATTAAATTTAGGCTAATTTACTAATTAATTACTTATTAATTAATTTAAATCTAATTTAATTAAATTAAATAAGAAAATTGGGAAATGAACAGTGGAATTTATAAATCTATTTTCTAAAAGTCTTAACTAATTTATAAAACCTAGGAAAAATATAAAAATCTACTGTTGTTAATTAAAATTAAAGAAAACTATTTAATTACTAATATTACCTAATTAATTAATTAAACTTTTTTTAATTCTAATAAATAGTAAACTGATTAAGAAAAATCTAAGAAAATTATTATAAATACTTAAAGGTAAAAGGAAATTAAGAAAATTATAAAAATGATAAAGTGCTTATTAATAAGCTGAAATGAAAAATGAAAAAGATAGAATCTATTAAATAGAAGCTATCACTAATTTTATATTTGGTTTTTTGGTGTTTTCCTTTTTTACAGCTAAAAATAAGATGAAAACGAGAAACTTTTGTGAAACAACTTTTGTTTTAGCTTAAAAATAAGCTGTGTGCACCCCCTTGTTTCCAAACAGTGTACAAATAGCTTATTAGGACTTATGCTATGTTGAAAAAGCTATTCAAATGACAAATAAGCATACACAGATGTATATCAACTTAAAATAAGCCAATTAGAACAAAGAAGCACACTGAATAAGCAATTAATCACAAATAAGCACTTATGAAGCTACAAGGCCAGAACAGGCCTGAACTGGGTGGATTTGGACCTCTGTGGGATCCACAGAAGAACTTAGGGGTCCAAAATTAAACTTGAAACTTATAAAGGGACTGATAAGCTACAAAATAAGCCGATAAGCTAGTCCTATGGCTTACTAATGAAGCTTGGGTGATGCTTTGAAGTTGGGGGTTCACACTAAGTCCTTGGTGTTGACTCAGACAATGGCCAAATTTGATGAGGGTTGCTGATACGTGGGAATCGCACCAGGCTTTACCTCTCAAGGGATCTTGAGAAGCTTACAACCCCCACCAGGCAGTGTACCTGATCGTTGTAGTATAGTATAGTGACAAGTACCGGGGGATTGATCGTTCAGCTAGGAATAGTGTCGCTAGGATTAGAAAACCTAAATACTAGTTCTAAAGATGAGGGATGATTATTTTTGTATTTTTATAATTTTTTAGAAAGCAAGTAAAAATCTCGGGTTCGAAGGATTTGGGCGGAATTAGTTGCTAGTCAACTAACCCAATACTAAAGATGCAATCAAAATAAAATACTAGAAATGAATATAACTAAATTAAACTAAAGTTGTGAGCAATAAGTGGAGAAGTTGTGTTTACTTAGATTTCACTACTCCCTAGATATCTTTTACACGTTAATTACTTGTTATAGTTGCGTGGATGACGGATTGTATTCCTTAATACCATTCATGGGGTGACGCACTTAATTCCCCAATCCTATGAGTGCCTACTTCACTCCTATGTCGAGCCGGCTAAGAAGCTCCTAACATGGGATCATTAGAATTTACTCATGCATTAAATACAACCAATAAAACCTAGTGTACGTTAGTTCATGTTTCCTAAGACGTTCAAGCATGTTACCATATGTAGATCTGCCAGTTTTCTTAAGCCTAACATCGAAATCATTCATCCAATACAACCATAAACAAGTAATCAACACATAATTAACATCTAGGTTTCATTAGATCCAAGCAAACACAAGATAGATCTAGCCTAGCATGATGGAATTAAGATAAGAACAAGATATAGACAGCCAACACATAGACATATTGATTGAATTAAAAGAACACTTATCTTAATTACACATGAAAGGGTTCAAGGGCTGAGAACCCTTGAAAAACCTGTAAAATTCGTACTCAATTCGGCCTTAGGGTTTCTCCAAAACTTCTCTCTTTTTATGCGTAAAAATTAGAAAACTATATATAGGAAATAGGGTCTGACGGCGTCAAGACAAAATCGGTGACGCCGTCATCTCGCCGCCAAAATACTTCTCGGACTGCCTTGATCTACTTTTGACGCCGTCATGTGTTATGTGTTTCCTACTTCGTGACGCCTTCAATTCTGTACTGGGTCATCATGGAAATTACTCTTGACGCCGTCAGAAATTCCTTCTTGACGCCGTCACCTACTGTTCCCAGCAAGGAAAATTAAGACTTTGGCGTTTTCTTCACTTTTATGCTCCAAAAACGTCCGAATTGCTTCCTTTTCCAGATTTCTCTCCCAAAGTACCTAAAATCACAAAAGGAACGATTTAGGGCAATATTTGATCAAATAAATTCAATTCCGGGCTTAAATGACCCCCTAAAAGTGGTTCATTTTTCGCCTCATCAGTTGCAGCCCTATCAAATAAGCCCAAAAAGCTGAAATAAGCTTTGACTTATCAAAATGGGTTGTATGGCTTTACAAAAAGCCAATAAGCCAAAGGTGGGGCCCACTAATGAAGTATCTATGGTCTATTGAAGTTGGGTCACTTATACTGATGACTCAGTATAGAGTTTTGAAATCAGCAAATTTGAAGACCAAAATAAGCTATGCTACAGTGAACTGAGATCCAATTTTATGATTGATCTTAAAAGTACTACTGATGAGCTTTTCAAAAAGCTAAAAATCAAGTCCTAAGGTTTTGATTTGCACCCTGGAGGGGGCTTTGAAACTTTGACTAAAACCAAAAGTACCTTGGTGCAGGGCAGTACCTTTCCCTGCAGGTCTAAATAAGCCTTTGCACAAGCTTATAGAAAATTCCTAAAATTAAGCTGACTATGGGCTTTTGAACACTAGGTGGCACACTTTAACTTCTGAAAAGGGCAAGGTCTCAAAGCAAACACAAAAATCACAAAAATTCTTCCAAAATTTGGGTTTCTGAAACAATGGTACTTTTTGACTTTTTGAGTTTTTGAGTTAAGTTGACTAAAGTGAACTTTGATCTTGATTTTCTGATTGAAATGGACTAGTTAAGCTAGAATAAGACTAATTTAAGCTAAACCACTCACAAGGGAATGGATTTGGGGCATATGCCACACTTAATCCAACACAGAGGGTAAACTAGGCCAAGTAATGCTTGATTTTGACTTTTTTACTGAAACAAGCCCTGGTTTTATGGTTATTCTGAGCTAGTATTGACCTAAATGACTTGTGAGAACCAAGATTAACAACAATCAAACACTGGAACACCTAGGATTACTCTTATCCAAACACACCGTATATGTAGACTGTTTTGTGATTTGTGAAGTAAAAAGGTGTTAAGGCTTATGTAACTTATCCAAAGTGACTGTTTATGATATATTAAGCTCAAATGAACACTTAACCACGGGAAATAACCACAAATGAACAGGATTACAAGATATACTATTTTAACTGCCAAATTGAGATTTTAAAGCAACTAAGATTTCCAATTAACAAGATACTAATTTTATACTAGATTATCACTACTTAACACTAAATGAACACAGAAAAGCTAAATAAGCAATGCTACAATAAGATGACAGAAATGAGTTTTTAAAAGCTTACAAGGTGCATTCCAGCTTAAACCAAGAACCAAGGACCAATGTAACACTCCTAATAGCTTCCCATGAAGCTTCTAACCCAAGGCCATCCAAGATTTACCCTGCTCCAGCTTTGATCTTTGAAAACCTGCAATTGTTGACTTTTCTTGACTTTTTTGTGTTTTTTGATTTTTTATACCTGAGCTATATTTTATGGTTTCTAAAAGCTTGTTTAAGCTTTATGGGAGCTTATGTTAGCGTAAGAGTCCATAATTCCTACTAATAACAACAACACAGTAGATTAAGAAACTTAAAATGAAATGGAAATTGCACAATCTGAGATATCAAAGAAAACCTGAAATTGATTGATTAAAAAGATTGAATTACACTTGCTTATACTACTACAATGCTTAAAAGCTTGATCTTAAACTGAAATTAAAAGTTACAATCTAAACGACACTATATTTTAAAAATTAAACTACTACAATGTCTCCTTGCATTCTCTTCCCTTTTATAGCCAAGGATTAGGGTTCCCTTGTCTCTCTGATCATTTCCCAACCAATCTTGAGCCCTTGGATCACTGCTAAGCCTCTGATTGAGTGCCACGTATTTTGGCGCCAAAACTTGATATTGCAATTTGCTTCTGTTGCGTGTTGTGGGAGGGGAGCATTAAATGTGGGGGTGAGGGTAGGTGCAGAGGGTGGTGGGAAGGTGATGATGAATTTATTGTAAGTGGTGGTGGTGGGGTGAAACCAGGTGGTATGGTGGTTTTGGTTATGGTGAGTGAGGGAGAGGGAAAGGGTGTAGGTTTGACCTGGTTTGACTCAGGGTCAAAGTTTGACCCTGGTATTATAAAAGGGTGGTGGGCTTTTGTTGTTTTAGGCCTAGAATAAAAAAGGGTGGGCTGGGGTTGTTTTTGGATTGGACTTGGTTTGGAGTAGTAGTAGTATTAAGGGTCCGGTTTGGTTTAAGGTATCACAAGGACCATTTTTGTAATAAGCCGAAAGTTGGGGGATGAAACTTGGCATTCTTCCAAAGTAGTTCACAAGGGTATTTTATGCCAAGTTATGAATAGTACATGGACCTTATATGATTTTTCCACTTTAAATTTTACATGGACTAAATCTGCCAAACTTTCAAACTCCAGGGACCAAATGTGTAATTTCACCAAACTTGCCAATCAAGGACCAATCCTGCCATAGTTGAGAAGTACAAGGACAAAATTTGTTTTCCTCAAAGTTTTAATATCCCAGGGACCATTTTTGACAATTTTCCAAACTTTAGGGACTAAACTTGAAATTTTGTGAAACTTGGCACCAAAGGACTAAATGTGTAACTTTTTGATTAAAAAGGACCTTTGGTGATTTTTTCAAGTTTTTAGAATAACCAGGGACTAGATTTGACAACTTTTAAAAGTAGAGGGACTGAAACTGCCAATTATGCAAACTTTGTTCATTTTTTATCTGTTTTTTATTATTTTGCATCTGAAACATATAAAACATATTCCTGGGATATTTTCAGTATTATGATGCATATTTGAGTGTTTTTGGATGTTTTGGCAGTTCAGATTGGTATAAAATGATGAGTATTTAGACACTCATCAAGGATATACACCACCACCTACTTCAAATCCACTAGCACTCGTTGCTCAATCTCATGCTGCACATCCTCCGATGTCTAATCATGCTTATGTTCAGGAACAGAATTACTTCAGTTTTCCACAACCTGCAACCTCAAACAAAATGGTCCCATATGAATCATCCTCGCAACAGGCTTCTCCTCAACTTGCTCCATATGACAACCATGATAGCATGTACTACTCAAATCAGATAGATGATGATGATGAAGACGTCAATACGTTGAATCAAGGACTTGCTCTTATCGCTCGTGCTTTCAGCAAATTCTCAAACAAGACTAACAACCGTCTTCGTTCTTCATCAAATACAAGGAATCAAGCTGTCATTCAAGATGGTGGGGTTGAGATTCAGAACCGTAATACTGGATGTTCAGGTTCAGGAGGGTATTCAGGAAATTCTGGGTATGGACAAAGGTTCAACAACAATGGGGAATTCAGAAACAATTCAGGTGCTCCTCATAGAAGAAATGACAATGTGGCAAATGGCAATACAGAATCTGGGAATGCGATATGGTGCTACAACTGCAACGAAAAAGGTCATATTGCAACAACATGTCCTAAACCAAGAACCCGAGGCAGTCAGTTTCACAAGCAGGCATTACTAATGGCTCTCAAAGATGAAAAGGAAGGGACTTTCACTGAACCAGAGAATAGTTTCTTCGCTAATGCTTACAACGATGATGATATGGAAGATCTTGAAGCCAATGCAGCTGTGATGCTTATGGCCAACATGCAGCAACTCCAGTTGAATGATTCAGGCCCAGTGTTTGACACTGATGGTTTTTCCCAGGTACATAACCTAACCACATGCTCAATACAAGTAAATGCATCACCCTCTGCTTCTGAATCAGAAAAGGCGCAAGTTGTTCCATCCGAATCATTTTTATCTTCTCATGACGATGAACAATTAAACACAGTTGTTATATTTGATGATGACACTGCCATTTCATTTGATGATCCTCATGAGCAAGATAAACATGATCATGTTGAACAACATGAACCTTCTTTTAATCCAGATCCTGACTATATTGTCATGGCCAAAAACCTTCAAGAACAAATCCTTCTTACTCACAAAAAGGACATGCAAAATACAGTTTTGAAATAAACAAATGCAATTTTGAAAAAGGACATTGAATGTTATAAAATACAACTTTCACATTTTTAAAATGCAGTTAAACGTGAAAAGTGCTTTGAAAAGTCATTTCAGGAATTGTATGTCAAAGAACAAAATCTTCAAAAGCAAATGCATGATTTTATTGAGTCAAACGGTAAATTGGTTTCCAAACTGGAAAATGATAAAAATGATCTTCAAAAACAAGTTGCACAACTTCAAAAGGAACTTTCAAAATCACAAACAGAGTTGTCAAATTGTAAACAGGAATTTTATGAACACAAGGTGCAAAAATGAGTAAAAGAAGATTCTTTAATTGAAGAAAATCTCACTCTTGAACGTCAAATTAAAGCATTTCAAAATATCGTTTACAAACATGGAGAATCTGTAACGACAATTCAAAAGTTTACTTTAAAACCAAGACCCGATAAAGGTTTTGCCATTGGCGATTACAGATCAACTTTTCTTCACACTGCGTTCAAAACAATTCCTAAGCTTTACAGTATGGACCAATTGATGGATAATAATGTTGTGCGTGTTATTGTATACAATACTTAGGAAGAATATGAACTTGAAGAAAAGAGTCGATAAAAAATGAGTCAAGTTGAATATTGCAAACCATATGATTATTCAAAAGTTCCTCACATTTCAGAATCTTTTGTTACATCAAGAGAAATACCTGAGAAATCATGGTATGTAACTGAGTCTTGTGTTTCATCTTCCAATGGGGCTCCTGCCAAACCCGTGGCACAAGTAAACGGTCCATTACCATCTTCTAGTACTGTGACACCTTTACCAACACGTTGTCGAGTCTTAGACTATTTTAAAACGTTCATGAAAGGCATCGAAAACTTGGAAAACGTAATTGATCATAATTCGGAAATAAAAATTGCTACTTTTCAATCAGCTTACGAGCGCGAAAAGCGAGACATTTTTCAAAAACAATTTCTGCCTTTAGTTCAAAATTTGCGTCATTGTGCTACTCGTTGGGAACAGGAACTCCAAAAAGAAGTTAAAGCAATGCAAAACGTTTTCGCTCTTAATGAAAATGCAATCTTGGTTCAACAACGCAAAAATCGATTTTTGAAAACGGATTCTGATCGACTCTTGGAACAAATCCTCACAGCTGATATTTATTCTCTTATTATGAATGATCTTTACTATTCCAGTAATGCTGTGATGTTTGATAATTACTGTGCTGATATTGATTTGCTGAACAAGGAAACTGAGACATTAAAACATAAATATGAAACGTTGCATCAAAACAGTGATGATGTGAGAAACAAACTTTCAAACGAAAATTGTCAACTCAAACAAAGGCTTGAATGGTGTCAAGTTCAAAGTCTCGAAACAGAATTGAAACTTCAAAGTCAAAATGTTTCTAAAAGCTGTCAACTTTGCAAAGACAATGTTTTTCTCAAAAATAAATGTCTTCAATATGAAAAAGAAATTGCGGAGTTAAAAATTGAAAACGTCGAATGGCAACAAAACCGCGATGACATTCGTTATTGCAATGGTTTACTTGAGTCTGATATTCAGGAAAAAAATCACATCATCATTGATTTGAAAGAGAAAATTAAGCTACTTCAAAAAGGAAAGTTTGTTGACACCACAGTGATAGCATCTGGAATGTTTCAAATAGACAAAACAGATAAGGGTAATCATGCTAAGAGTTATAATGTTAGCTCTTCCACTTCTACAGGACTAATTTCCCCTAAGAGCGTTAGCAGCCCAAAGCCAAAAAGCATTAAGAAGACTAGGCTATGGCAACGTATAAGAGGAACACTAGAAGTGCAAGAAGTAGAAGATCACCTTAGGAACTTGAATAAAAATCATGTTGCATCTGATTTAGATTCTAATCTGGCAAATTGTAATCAAAATCTTAATGTAACGAATGCTGAACCTTTGAATGTTTTGAATATTAATGCATCTTGTATATTTTGTCGTAAAAGTGTGTTATCTGGTGATCATACTAAATGTGTAGCTAATAATCTCTTGCATCGTCATAAGAAACGTAGGTCAGGCATTCCTTCTAGGCCCACTACTGCCTCTCAGTCTACCTTAGGAAAAACGCCAACTACCATTTCAAATGATGTTGTTGTCAACCCTAGAGCAGAAATCAACAAATCTAGGAACACGCCAAAAGCTAGGGCATTTACCAAAAATAAAGCAAAAACTAGTTGGAACTGGCAACGTTGGTTACAATACAAACCAAATTTTAAATGGATTCCTAAACTGTTAAATACTTGTGTTTCTAACCAACAGGAACCCACCATTTCTTCGGGTTCCACCCTTACTTCTGTTCCATCTCTGTCGTCTACTTGTGATGCAGGTGGTTCAGATTGTTCTCTGGATTGTTGATAGCGGTTGCACCCGACATATGACAGGCAATCTCAAACTGTTAACAAACTTTGTCTCAAAGTTTATCGGAACTGTCAGATTCGGGGATGATCAGTACGCTTTAATCATGGGTTACGATGACTATGTGAATGGGAATATTGAAATTAGCAGAGTCTACTATGTTGAAGGCTTGGGTTACAACCTCTTTTCAGTCGGTCAATTTTGTGATGGGGATCTAGAAGTAGCATTTCGAGAGAAAACTTGTTTTGTTCGTGATCTACAAGGAAATGATCTGATGTCCGGCAAATGTGGCACTAACCTTTACACAATATCAATGTCTGACATGATCGCTTCATCTCATATCTGTCTTCTATCCAAAGCTGAAACGACTAAATCATGGTTATGGCACAAACGCCTTTCTCACTTGAATTTCAAAACGATGACTGATCTCGCTCATCACAAATTAGTTGAAGGCTTTCCAAGATTCCGCTATGCCAAAGATCACCTATGTCCAGCCTGTGAACAAGGAAAAAGTACCCGTGCTCATTTTCCCTCAAAACCTGAACACAGTACTAATCATGTTTTACAACTGCTTCATATGGATTTGTGTGGTCCGATGCGTGTTCAAACGATCAACGGTAAACGCTACATTTTAGTAATTGTTGATGATTACTCCCGTTGGACTTGGGTTTATTTTCTTCGAAGTAAAGATCAAGCTCCTCAAATGATCATTACCTTTCTCACCAAAATACAAGTTCAGCTACGCAACACAGTCAGAATTGTTAGAACTGACAATGGCACAGAATTTAAGAATCACACTCTAAGGTCGTATTTTGAGAAAGTGGGAATTGAACATCAAACATCCATTCCATGCACACCCGAACAGAATGGAGTAGTCGAAAGATGCAACAGAACGTTAGTGGAAGCTGCACGAATGATGTTAATCAATGCTCAATTACCAGATTACTTATGGGCGGAAGCTGTTTCAACCGCATGTTACACTCAAAACCGTTGTATGATCACAAAACGCCATAACCCCCTATCAAATTGTTCACAAAAGGAAACCGAACATCAGTTACTTTCATGTATTTGGAGCTCTATGTTACCCAGTCAATGATCATGATGATCTAGGAAAACTTAAAGCGAAGGCTGACATTGGTATATTTGTTGGATATTGTGAAAATTCAAAAGGCTTTCGGATATGGAATCGTCGTACAAGAGAAATTCAAGAGACTATTCATGCTAATTTCGATGAACTCACTCAAATGGCTTCTGAGCAAAACAGCTTAGGACCCGCATCCAACCGTCTTAACTTTCCGGAATCTTCGGCTGAACCGTTGTCACTCTCCCGTAAAGAAGTGGAAACCTTGTTTACTCCATTGTTTGATGATACGATTGTTAACCGTCCATCTGAGGCCACACCAAATTCCGCTGCACATCTTGATCAACATCAAGTACCTGATACACCTCAACAAACAACAACTATTGGAAGAGACGGTCCTCAAATTGTATCCCCTACAACAACAGAACAAACAGGGTCCAACTCACGACACTCAGCTGAAGACTCCATACCTTTATCAGTTCCACACACCGCAGAGCATGACCCAGATCCATTCATTAACCCATTTGCACCGGCTCCACCTGTCCCCGACAATGCTGAGTCATCTACACGCAATTTGGGTCCTGCTCACTTGCGAGATACTTATCAACTTCATCCTTCGACACACAAATGGACTAGAGATCACCCCTTAGTTCAAATTATTGGCCATCCAGATGCACCTATCATGACAAGACAACGCCTTCACACAGACGGTGAAACTTGCATATACGCACTCACAGTATGTGAAACCGTGCCTAAAAACATCAAAGCTATGACTTATGAAAATTGGATTGAGTCTATGCAAGAAGAATTTGAATCCTTTCAAAGATTGGAAGCCTGGGAACTGGTTGAAAAACCTGATGGAATCATTGTCATTGGTTTAAAATGGATCTGGAAAAACAAACTGGATGCAGAAGGAACTGTCATACGCAATAAATCACGCTTGGTAGCAAAAGGATACTCTCAAGAAGAAGGAATAGATTTTGAAGAATCATTTGCTCCAGTAGCTAGACTTGAACCTGTACGGATCTTCTTAGCACATGCTGCTCATCGGAATATGATTGTTTATCAAATGGACGTGAAAACGGCTTTTCTAAATGGTCAACTCCGTGAAGTGGTTTATGTCAGTCAACCTGAAGGATTCATTGATCCATAACGTCCCAATCATGTCTACAAGCTAAAGAAGTCTCTCTATGGTCTCAAGCAAGCCCCCAGGGCGTGGTATGATTAGTTATCTAAATTCCTGTTGGCCAATAACTTTACTCTAGGCTCGGTGGATCCAACACTGTTTACAAAAACATACGGGGCGGACTTATTAATCGTTCAAATTTATGTTGATGACATTATTTTTGCTTCAACCAACAAAATTTACTCAATGGATTTTGCAAAATTAATGACAGATAATTTCGAAATGTCCATGATGGGTGAACTTACGTTCTTTCTAGGACTACAAGTTCATCAATCACCCCGTGGAATTTTTCTAAATCAGTCCAAATATGCTCTTGAGATTTTAAAGAAACATGGAATGCAAAGCTGTGATACAATGAATACACCTATGGCCAATTCCACAAAACTAGATGCTGATATACATGGGACTCCTGTTGACCCTACCAAATACCGAAGTATCATTGGGTCCCTCATGTATCTCACATCTAGCAGACCTGATATTGTATTTGCTGTCTATATGTGTTCGCGATATCAGTCTAAACCAACTGAGAAACACCTCAATGAGGCAAAAAGAATCCTTCGATACATAAAGGGAACCATCCATTTGGGAATCTGGTATCCGAAGGATTCTGGTTTTGAACTAATAGCTTTTTCAGATGTTGACCATGCAGCAAAAAAGTACATCAGGTGGATTACAGTTTCTTAGGGATAAACTAGTGTCTTGGCAATCAAAGAAGCAGGACTGCACTTCACTGTCATCAACATAATCTGAATACGTAGCTATGTCTGCTTGTTGTGCTCAAGTCATTTGGATGAGATCACAACTTAAAGAATATGGCTACCTGTTCAATAAGATTCCGATCTACTGCGATTCCAAAAGTGCCATTGCAATCTCCTGCAACACATTCCATCACTGCAAATCCAAACACATTGATCTCCGATATCATTTCATCAAGGAGCATGTCGAAAAGGGTACAGTTGAATTATATTTTATGGGAACTGAGTACCAATTGGCGGACTTACTTACAAAAGCCTTATCTCCATCAAGGTTTGCTAGTTTAGTTCACTAAATTGGTATGCGATGTTTGACACCAGAGGATCTGGAAAAGTTTTTAAAACACAAGTAAATGTCAAACATCAAACAAACTATCTTTGTAAAATAATTTTTATTATATTTATAAAAACATTAAAAACTACAAAAAGATTTTTCTCTATTTTTCTCATTTAAAAAAAAAAAAAAAAAAAAAAAAAAAAAACCGCAAGTATATCGCTTCCTGTCAACACCTTGTTATTTCTTTCTCTTTTACAAGTGTTGAGGGGGAGACACGCTCAAACTTTCCTCATATTCTTCAAAACGGTATACTTGCATATTTCCTTAAGGTGCGTTGTTTCAGGACTTAATGGATATCTCATATATTTTTTCTTTTCACTAAACGATGTCATAAGGAGTATATTTTAGAATATTGCCATTGGTCATTTACTTGTATCTAACTTTAGGACTCATGTTGCAAAACTAGTAGTTAGGGGACTAAAGGTGTCAAAATGGCAAAGTTTCAAAAACAAAACACTAACACAAACATACAACCCGTTTTTTCAAAAATATCAAAAATCATAATTTTAAACAAACACCCTTTGAAACCTACGACTGTAATTCAAACGAAAAATCCAAGCTTCCAATCTTCAAACCGTAAGTTTCTTAATGATCTTGAGTGTATTTCAAGCATTGGTTTTCGTTTAATTGCAAAATTAACGGTTTGATTTCAAGAAATCGTGTTCTTAAAAACTAGGGTTTCATTAATTTCGAATTTCGTCAAATCATGTTTGGAAGTGTTGGTATTCATAGGGCTTTCATCCTATATCATGTTCTAATCCTTCCTATATCATCTAATCATACTCTCATACATGTTTGAGTAATTTTTGAAATCTAGGGTTTAACACCGATTTGGGTGTTGTTGTTTTGTAGTTTGTTTCATTGATTTTGTTGGTGGGATTTGTTGTTATATGTGTGAGGATCATCATTATGCACGTTAATTTGGTCCATATCCATGTTTGCGTGATTCTCGACTTGTAGGGTTTTGTTCATATTGGGTATTTGTCGTATGGTGTTTATCTGGCTTGTTATTCATGCTTAACTTGTTCCTATGCTTGATAAATGATTCACAAATGCTTAGATATGATAAGAGGATGCATGCTCGTGTGATTCTCGAAAATGTATTTTTGCCGTGTTTCGAAATTAGTGCATATATATGATAATTCCATGTTTCTCATTGTTGTTTTCCCATCATTTACAACAGGTTACAACATTTGGATCACATATTTTCACAAAGAAACATACGTTGGCCTATTTTCGAAATTCTTGTATAAGAATTTTCGAGAACTTGTTTTCGCAATTACCAGCCCTGGTGAAACTTTTCGAAAACACACTTAAACAAGTATTTTCGAAAAGATTTCAAAGTGTTATATTTTTTCTCGAAAAAATCCACTTTGTTATCTTTTCGAGAATGTTTGTTATATGTGTTTGCGAAAATATGTCATCTCTGGTCATTTTTTCGAAATCACGTCTGAAGACAATTTTTTCGCAATCTCACATAATGAATCTTTGCGAAAATATTTCAAAAGGTCTGTTCTCGATAAAATATTTATCGAAAACGCATCTGGAAATGTTTTCGAAAATCTTCACTATGTATGTTTGCGAAAATCTTCTCTTATGTCTAATTTTCGAAATCATGCTATTTGTAACTTTTCGAGATCATGCATTTTTTAAATGTTTGCGACAAAATTGGCATTAATGTATAATTTCGAGAACACTGTTGTTGTAATTTCGATAACATGTAACTTGTAATAATTGAACCATCCATGCCTAAATGATTCTATGTATCTTGGATGATCTTTGTGCCTATGTGAATGTATAAGTGCTTCATGCTTAATTTCATGATTCCAAATTTGTCTAAGTATACTCCAATCATCACTTTACATGTAATAATTGAATCATCCATGCCTAAATGATTCTAAATGCTTATCTGTAATTAAACTTTGGAATCGTGCTGACGAGTAACAAATCTGGATGTTTGGTTTATGATAATGTTTTTCAGATTAACATGGCTGAACACAACGAGAATGTCCCCGAACAAACCCTTCCACTACTCACCATGGATGACATCATTCCCGCTGACTACAATGTCATCATTGGCAATAACAATCATCGAGTTGACTTTGACACATTGAGAATTCCTGAGAACTCGTGCAAGATTGTCAAAGATATTCTCCTTGCACATCCATGCAAGCATCTGCTCAACAAATCTACTTCTATTCCTGTGTTCTACCTTCATCAGTTCTGGCTTACGGCAAAGGTTAACTTAGATGATGAGTCTTTCACTATTACGGTGGATCGACAAGTTTACATTGTAGACCACGATGTCCTTCGTACAATCTTCCTTCTACCACAACCTGACAATGAATTTGCTCCAATGTTACCTGAACTGGATCTTCTGGACTTCTTCATTGAACTTGGATACGATGTTCAAGACGATTTACCTCTGATTAAGCATTCCAGATTCAATGCGAAGAATATACCTCAGCCTTGGAGAACATTCTATTTGTTAGTCGTACGATCTATATCAGGAAGAAAAAGTGGTCACGAACATCCCAGACTTGAGCATTTACAAGCATTTTGGGGAATGGTGAGCATGTCACCTATTGACTTTGCAGTTCCAATAATGAACGATATAGTCTACATCATTCAAACCGGACGTGAAAAGACTATGATCCCGTTCACAAGATTCACAAAGCTTCTCATTGAATATTTCTGCAAAGATACACCGGAATTCATCAAAAGAATGGGAGATCCTAATGAGCCAAAGAACCTCTTCGAGGACGACTTCACCATTTCTTTTGTCAAAATGACCACATCTTCTACTAAGCAAAAAGGAATGAGGCTTCCCGAGTATCTTCTTGATGATAATATCAAGAAAAGTTCGAACTACAAATTCTACGATGATGCTTACAAAGGGATTCAGGAAGAAACTACGATACAGACTCGAAGTAAAGGAAATGTGAAATCTGGGAGTACTACAAGCACCACTGGCTCACCGCAATCAAAATCAAAAGCTACTCCCAAAACCAAACCTTCTACCAAAACCAAACCTTCCACCAAACCAAAACCTACATCCAAACCTAAGCCGGCAACTAAGCCTAGAAAGAAGGTAACACCAAAGCTCGCTCTTCGAGATGAACCTACACCGCCACCCTCTGAAAGCGACTCTGAGTTTGACACAGAATCTGAAGAAGAAGAGGCAGACTTTGAACGAAGAGTAAGAGTGCCTGAAGAGGCATTTCCTGAAACGGAAATTGCTATACAACAGAGTCTAGAAACATTTGAAGCAGATAAAAGAAAAAGAAAAGGGATCACGATTAATGAACCCAATGATGATGAAGAAGACGAACCAATCTATGAACAATTGGTCGACAAAAGAAAATTGAAAAGTATAGTTGTCAAAACACGAGCAGAAGAGAAGAAATTTCTTAAAGATCAGAGGGAAGCATCACTCCTCAGTCGACTTCATCCTCAACCTTCATCACCACTTGTCAATCAACCAGAGCATGAAGGCACTACCAGCAACATAGTTTCTCCCATTGTGACTACTACTTTAGAACCAGCTTCACAACCTGATGACAAAGTAAAAGACACAGGTGAAACAGGAGACATCACTATGACAGAAACTGCGAATGTAGAGGAGAATGTTGGCGAACAGGAGAACATTGCCACGGATCTGGGATTTGATCATTTCACTACTCCAGAGTCTCTTGCACAGGAAGACGAGGAACGCAGAAGAATGGAAAATGAAGAAAAGGAAGCATTCGACACCAACGTATTCCTTCAGTCATCTTCTCAATCTAAGCAGACATCTTCACAGCAACCTCCACCTCCTCAAGACTCTCCACCAAAGGATCCATCTCCTCCAGCTTCTTCTTCAAGCTCTCACAACGAGTCGTCATCTGAATCATCACCGGAACATTCATCTCCTACACCCTCTGAAACCGCATCTAAGCAACAATCAATCAATGAACCGACAAAACCAGTTGATCTTCAGGAGCAAGTCAACAGTCTTACAACCATGGTCACCAGTCTTGCTAAAAAAGTTGAAGATTTGAAGGAGGCAAAACAGCAAATCGACAAGTTCATGAAAGCAGATTTGACAGGACTCATCAGAACTTTCACACTAGGTTACCTTACCGAGAATCTGGTTGAAATTGTTACTCCTGAAGTGACAAGTCTTGTTGCACCAATCAAAGACAACTTGGAGCACAGAATCAGAAGTGTTGTAAAGAAAATGTTGTCAACAACACCATTCACGCTTCATCCTGCCAAAGCTTCAACAACAACTCAAGTCATTTCTGAACCATCAGTCGAAGAACTGCTAACTCAACTCTACGACAAAGTTGCATCCAAAACCACTTTGAAAACTGAGGAAACTGCACTTATAGATGCCATTGCTGCCAACTTGTCCAAAGAGTCATGCAAAGAAGCTGCTGGAACCCTGAAGAGGTCAAGGAAAGATGACGACCCAGACCCGAACTCAAAAGGTAAGAAACACAAGTCTGGAACCGATCCATCATCTTCTCAACAACCACAAAAGGACTCTACTCCTCCTGGAAATCTGCAACACACTTCCACTACTGGTCAAGGTCCCACAGATGAGGAAGAAAATCTTATGCACCCAACTGATGATTATGAAGGACAACCTGATACCAATTACCGTGCCTCCCCTATTCCTGATTCTCAACCTGGACCATCGTCAACCTCAAAAGCTCAAGACAAGGTTACTACATCCAAGTCTAAGAAATCAAAGAAAAGAAGGCGTCACTCATGGCTCGACAATGATGACACACCTGAAAATGATTGGTTGACTGATTTGGTCAAAGCTCAACCCCCTCTCGAAGATGAAGAACCTCTCCCAGGCAATACACTGCAATATACTCAGGTTATCATGAAGGAGCTTCAGATTGAGAAACTTACAAAGGCAGAGCTCAGAAGAATCAATCGGTATGCACAAGTATTCCTCAAGTCTAGATCTGGTAATAAGATGGAACTCGAGTTTCATATGCAGAATATAGCTAGTGCAATGTCTGGTAAGTTTGACTGGCTAAATCCTGAGGCGAATCTCGACAACTATTCTAAAAGACAGGACAAACCTTACTTCGCCGATTGGACTAAACCATTACCTCTGCAAGGATTTCCTGAAAAACCTAAGATACCTTACAGCTTCTTCTTCAACAAGGATCTTCGTAACCTCTAACTTACTCAAGAGAAATCAAAACAGAAATATGCTTCCTCATTGACTATCTCAGTACCAGCCGCAAGATACGAAGTTCCTGCAATTGAAGAATCTACTCCAGTATTTAGCAACTCTATCGTAGCTTACGACAGAGATGCTTTACACGGGATTCAGCACTGGCATGAACGTCGTCGTCTCGGCTACACTCACAGATTAGACACCAAGTCATTGGAGAATGAAAAGCATAAATCAAAGATCATTGCTATCTTGGAGATTCAAGAGTCGAAACGGTTTAACTACATGTTCATGAATGAGATTGTGGTTAAAAGACAAGATGAAAAGAAGTACAAATTCTCAGAAGCAGACTTTCCCGACGTTTATCTAAATGACATTGAAGACATGTATTTAGAAAAAGTTCAAGGAAGAATGCGTGGATTCGATACTGAAACACAATACAACTTCATTTCATCTCTACTTCTCTTCATCCGACGATTGATAGTTCAAGAGAGAGTGGAGGATCTTCAGTGATGAGGCAAAAAATGAACCACTTTTAGGGGGTCATTTAAGCCCGGAATTGAATTTATTTGATCAAATATTGCCCTAAATCATTCCTTTTGTGATTTTAGGTACTTTGGGAGTGAATTCTGGAAAAGAAGGCATTTTGGACGTTTTTGGAGCATAAAAGTGAAGAAAACGGCAAAGACTTAATTTTCCATGCTGAGAATAGTACCTGACGGCGTCAAGAGGAAGATCCTGACGGCGTCAAGAGTAAAAGTGGTGACGACCCAGAGAAATCCTGACGACGTCACAACAAGGGCGTCAAGACTAATTTGGGTGACTGCCTGCACAAGGTGAATACATGACGGAGTCAGACCCAGATCTAGGCAGTCCGAGAAACTATTTGGCGGCGAGATGACGGCGTCAGACATTTGTTCTTGACGCCGTCACCCATCAAAATCTATATATAGTTTTCTATTTTTCATTCATTAAGGGAGGAACTTGTGTGGAGAAAACTAGGGCCGAACTTTGTAAACCCTAGGTCATATTTTACAGTACTTTCAAGGGTTTTCACTCCTTGAATCCTTTCATGTTCTATTGAGATAAGTCTTCTCTTAATTCAATCAATATGTCTATGTGTTGGTTGATTATATCTTGTGTTTGTCTTGATTTTAACATGCTAGGCTAGATCTATCTTGTGTTTGTTTAGATGTAATGAAACCTAGATGTTAATTATGTGTTGATTACTTGTTTATGGTTGTATTGGATGAATGATTTCAATGTTAGGCTTAAGAAAACTTGCAGATCTCCATTGTGTAACATGCTTGAACGTCTTAGGAAACATGAACCGATGTGTACTAGGTTTTATTGGTTGTATTTAATGCATGAGTAAATTCTAGTGATCCCATGTTAGGAGCTTCTTAGCCGGCTCGACATAGGAGTGAAGTAGGCGCTCATAGGATTGGGGAAGTAAGTACGCTGATGAGTGCTCAAACACTCATCATTTTTGGTCAAATCTGAACTGCAAAACATACAAAAACACTCAGAAATGCATCAAAATACTAAAAATATTTCAAAATTGTATTCTATATGTTTTAGATGCAAAACGAGTAAAAACAGATAAAAAACGTATAAAGATTGCATAATTGGCAGTTTCAGTCCCCCAACTTTTAAAATTGGCAAAAATAGTCCCTGAGCATTTATTTTGAATGAAAAGTCAAAAAGGTCCTTTGAAAATCAAAAGTTGTCAAAATTAGTCCTTGGATGAAAAGTTTCAAAAGTTTGCAAGATTGGTCCCTCATGTTTCAAAATTGGCAAAATTAGTCCCTGGGATTTTCAAACTTGGAAAATTTCAAAATGGTTCTTATACTATTGAAATATAGCAGGAAAGATTTGTGTCAAACCATGAGATACTGACATATTTGTGTGAATATTGTGGAGGTCCTCATCAAGGATTTGAGTGTCAAACCGGAAACACGTTTGTCTACGAACAGTAATCTGGAAACACTCAGAATTTTGAGAATGATCAATATCCATACGATTCACCAAACCAGACTCAACAGTTTAACTATTGTGAGTACTGTGGTGGTTCACACTACAGTTTTGATTGTCAATCGGGAAACACGCTTGTCTATGAGCAGTTTCCTGATAACAATTATGACTCTAGCACATACAACCCACGGGCACATCAGTTTTACTGTTGTGATTATTGTGGAGGTCCACACTTCAGCTCAGATTGTCAAACAGGGAATCCAATTCCCTGTAACAATCTTGACACATCATATTATAACCAACCTCTACAGTCCCAATTGAGTCAGGCACTTCTTCCAGAAATGCAAAATATGATGAAAATTTTTGATGAACTTAAGGATTTAGTTAAAGACCTTGCCCAAAAAGACACTCATCAAAAATACATGGAAGAATTGCTAGCTAAAGAGCAGGCTGCTAGACTAAATTCCCAAGATGCCTATGAAAAATCTATTAGGGAATCTATTGCAAAAGAAAAAGCAGCCAAATCTAGCTCTTTGTTCCATTTTATTCCTGATGACAGTGATGATGAAGATACACTTGATATCCTTCAATTCTATAAAGATTCATCAAGTTCATCAGTTGATATCCCAGCAGTTGAGATTCCATCTCAAACAACTGCTATCACACCCGAAGTTCACACTCACTCTCTGAGCATGGGGGACGAGCATCTTGACATTGTTCTTAAAAAGGAATCAGACGAATTAATAAAGTCTAGTGTTGAGAACCTTGTCCCAATCCCAGGAGAGTCACAGGGAACTTTGGATCATATGTGTGATTTACTTTCCCCTCTTGAGTGTTCAAACGATCATTTTGAGACTTTCTTAGATTTTAATGATGATTGTACATCTCATGGAGACATTGAGTATATTGAGGCATCAGTTCCACATTCTGATGTTGATCCTCTTCTTGAGGAGTTCGCCGATGAACTTACTCACATCAATTCACTTTCATTGGAAAGTGATGATGGTCTCCTTGATTTCGAAGCCGATCTGGGAGAAATTGAAAGTCTCCTATATCATGATCCACCACTCACTTCTGTACCCAACAGTCCAATTGAGAATGTTAATCATTTTGTTCCCGAAGCATTCAATACTCCTTTCACTAATCCTCTATTTGAATTCGAATATGAATTCACTTTGATTTCTGATAATCCAATCTTTGGTATTCGGAATGAGGATTGTGATGAGTCTATTCCGGAACATGAGTTCATAGATTCACATCTTGTGAATAATTCTCTTCATGAGGAGTTCTCCGGTGAACTCACTCATTATATCATGACTCCTCCGGAGTATGATAGCCCGGGGGGAGATATACTCAATCATGAAGATTTACAAATTCCCACCCTCCCTCCCGGGATGTTTATGAGCTTAACCCTTGCAATCCAAATTCAGGCTAATGAGCCTGTTCTCGAGGAAGAATATCAAATCATGATTTTCATCATGGTTTTCTTCCTTTTCTTCACCTATAAGGTGACTTCTTCTCTTCTTCACACCTTCGGGAATGAAGATACCATCTTTGATCCCGGCATTTTCATGTATCATTATCTTGAGCCGGATACCTATCTCATCGGTGTGGAACTTTCACGTGCTTCAAATTTTTATCCAAACATCTTGAATGAAAGTCCGATGGAGATTGTTTCTTCCACATCATGCTTCCCCAAGGACAAATGAATTTGGGGTCGAGTCAAGCTAGCGACTCGGTAAACAAAAACAGTAGCATGTACTTAGGGTTTTCACCCTATGTGTGGGGGAATTACCCCCATTATGGTTACAAATAAAGTGAAAAAAAAATAGTGTTTCCACATTTAGCTTGTAATGTTGCCCTTTTACGTTCAAAGAGTCGGCATAATAGCCGGGACTTTGAATATTGAGGACAATATTCATTCTAAGTGTGGGGGGGGGGGGGGGGGGGGGTATTTCGCTATTCTAGCGAATTTTATCACATTTTACTATATAGTACCCCCGTTTTTGGCAAAAATTTTAAATTTTTTTTCACTAAAGTTCAAAAATTTTTGTGGTTATCAGTCCGCCATGTCTAAACGACAAAAGGATTGGCTAATCCAGGAGCAAACGGCTCTTGGTAAAGATATATCAAATCCGTTTATGGCTTGCAATTTGCCCAAAATTGTATGGTACCTCAACTCGCCATATCCTAAAAAGCGAATGAGTTGGCTAGCCCGCAAGATTATGACTTGTGGTAAAGGCAGTGGAAAAACCATAATTGGTAATCAGCTCACCAAGATGTTGAATATTCCATCAAGAGGTGGCTAGTCCAGAAGCAAACGGCTTTTGGTAAAGACTAATCAAATCCGTTGACAGCTGGTGGTTTGCTCAAAATCACATGGTTATCAGGTGGACCATAGTTCTTACTTGAATCGATACATCTGGCTACTCCAGAAGTGATGGCTTTTGGTAAAGAGTTTAAAATCCATTAAGTTTTCAAAACAATTTATTGCTAGGGACTAGCAATAGTTTAGTGTGGGGGATTGATGAGTGCTTAAACACTCATCATTTTTGGTCAAATCTGAATAGCAAAACATACAAAAACACTCAGAAATGCATCAAAATACTAAAAATATTTCAAAATTGTGTTTTATATGTTTTAGATGCAAAAGGAGTAAAAACAGATAAAAAACGTACAAAGATTGCATAATTGGCAGTTTCAGTCCCCCAACTTTCAAAATTGGCAAAAATAGTCCTTGAGCATTTATTTTGAATGAAAAGTCAACAAAGGTCCTTTGAAAATCAAAAGTTGTCAAAATTAGTCCTTGGAAGAAAAGTTTCAAAAGTTTGCAAGATTGGTCCCTCATGTTTCAAAATTGGCAAAATTAGTCCTTGGGATTTTCAAACTTGGAAAATTTCAAAATGGTTCTTATACTATTGAAATATAGCAGGAAAGATCCTTGTGACAAGTTTGGAATATTGGCAACATTGGCCCTTAAATTTTCAGCAAATACAATTATGGCCCTTGTGCTCATTTAGTAACTAAACCATACGGACCTTATTTATTATTCCAACCCAACATAACAAACCCAAACAAACACCACCAAATCCTACAACAAACACAACCCAACCTTTGGCCCAATCCACCCTTTAGCCCAATCCCAAAAACTAATACACCCCGTTTTATTTACCTTTGGTCAAACCCCTAAGTCAAACTCCACCTCATCCTCTCCCAACACAAACCCGTGACCCCCCCTGCTACTTCTCTGCCATAGCCAACCTCATCATCACCACTACTCCCACAAGCCACCCCTACCCCTCACTTTCCTCCACTTCAGTCCAAATTAACTCCCCTGCTACAAGTAAACAACCCCAACTTGCTTGTAATTGATTTCCCGCCAAAATGGAGCAAACGGCTCAGATTATCTCCAAGCAATCCAAAGGTCCCAAATTAAAGTGGGAAGTCACAGGAAGAACAGGAGACAAGATGGAAACCCTAAATTCAGTCTTGGTATAAATAGAAAAGTTTGTAAGCCTTCAAAAGGCATTAGGATTTTATTAGTAGTTAAGTAGGTAATTTTAGTGTAAAAGTAGTTTTAGTTCAATTTTTATTAAGTGTTTTAGCTCAAAAATTCAGTTTGTAATCTCCTTTTTTAAATTCAATAAAAGTTTAGAACTTTGTTTATGTATAACTGTCTGCTTATTTTAAACTGCTTATCTATTCTAGTTTATTTCTTACTGCTTATTTATGGTTTAGCTTGTTTATTCAGTTTGCATTAGCTTATGTTCCAAGTTTTAGTTCAAATTAATACCTTTTTGTCAAAAGATTCTCAACAGGTCACAGTTAAGGAGTGTTTGGATTAACAAGTTCTGTTATGATTAAGCCTCAGTTAATTAGATATAATGGCACCATTAGCTCATTTAGGTTAGTGATAGACATAGTATTGCTTAAAATCAGTTGATAGTTTAATAAAAGTCAAAGTTAGAGTTTTATTTTATTAACTGTTAGTCTAAGTAGAAATCAGTTAGAGTAAATTTAGAATAAGCTGCAAATTAGTGTTAGGTAGTTTAAATTAGTTTAATATTAGCTTGATATAACAAAACTTGATTAGTTTAGATTAGTGAAAGTTGGAATTGGTCACTTTGGAAAATAAAAATAGTCAACTGTTGTAGTTTAGGTTACTCTATAAGCTGCTATCCTGTGTCCTTGTGCTTGTGAGTGGTTAGAAACAGTTGAAGCAGCCTTCATTAGGTCCATAGAGTGTAACCTAAATGTAAAATGCATAGTTAGTTGGACAAAAAGTCCACTTCATCTTCAAATCCCCTAGCTGTTGGACTGTTTAAGTTTTAGGCAGGCGTAATCTTTAATTCAGTTTATAACTTGTTTATTTTGCTTAAAATAGTTTCATAACAGCTTAGTTTATCATTTGTAATCACCTAGGATAGTTCAAGTTTCACAAAAGTCAAGTTGGTTCAAAATTCCAAAAGTCAAATTTGATATCTGACTGAAATGGTACAAATTGGCAAATCATTTGTAGGCTTCATCTTGGGTGAGAAATCTGTAAAAATTATTGTTTTGTAATCTCTGGCTGCTTATCTTTAAAGATTAAAAAGAATTTTATAGTTTGGAATTGGTTTGGTCACTTGAATTTGACCTCAAAGTACCCTGTAGGCCTTGAGCCTGCCCTGCACCCAGTTGCACCCAAATGACCCATTTTCAGTTAGACCATAACTTGCCAAACATTTGATCAGTTTTCTTGATTGTTGTTGAATTGTGTTCCACTAGTGCTAATTTAATTGATGGTTTTCTGTTTTCCCTGAGTTGCTTAATTGCTTGACTTGTTGTGACCCATCTTTTTGTTGCATTTTGGCCCCAGTTCTGACTTAGCTTAACTGAGCTTGTTGATTATCACTTTTATCTAGCTTAGGTTGTCCATCATTATTGTTGCTTGTGATATGCTTGATTGTTGTGCTTGCTTGAGTTTGAGTTGGTTTCAACTTATGAACTTATTGATCTCACTGCTTGTTTCAAAAGCTCACTGGATCACTTAACACCTTCACTGCTTGGTTTAGTACTTCAGTGGTGACCAAGCTCACTTCATGAGCTTTTCAATTGTTCACTACTTAGGCTCACACAGAGACAATTGGTTCTCTGGGAAGTTTGTTGTACTGGATTGTCATTTCCAAACTCATTTTGAGCTCAAGTGCCTTTGCCCCTTGCCAAAAATAAGCCTGCACAAGCCAACAGGCCTGTTTGGTCTGTGTGGGTTCTTGGATTTGTTTATTGGCATGTTTAGCTTATTCCAGTCCCCTTTGTTGTTATTCTAGCCTATTTCCTGTCCCTACAACTTGTTTCTAGCCTAATTTAGCTCTGTGTAGCTTATTAAATAGCTTGTGCCTCACTTAGAAATCCTAATAAGCTTCAAGTGTTAAGCTGTTAAGCACTTTAGATCCCCTATTGCTTAATTTTGAGTTCCACCATAGTTGTCTTCACAAAAGTCTCATCTTTTTAGTTATAAAGTAGTTTTGTAAAATAAAAATTCAGAAAAAAACCAAATTTAAATTTTAGTGATAGCTTCTATTTAACATAATTTAGCTTTTTAAATTTTTGTCAAGTACTTATCTGTTTTTATATTTTTCTTAAATTCCTGGTATATTAAAGTATTTGTAGGAATTTTTCCAGATTTTTATCCTTTCATTTAGTATTTATTATAATTAGTATTAGTTTCATAATAATTAAGTAATATTAGTTAATTAAATAGGTTTATTAATTTTTATTTAACAACAGTACTTTTTTATATTTTTCCTAGGTTTTATATATCATAAAATAATTTTAGGAAATTTTTCATAATTTTCACTATTCATCTTCTATTTTTCTTAATTTTTAAAGAAATTAATAAATAGTAAGTAATTAATTATAAATAGAGAAAAAGTAGGAAAAATATATTTTTAGTTTTAAAATTACTTTTATATTATTTTAGAATTTTTAGAATTAAATTTTCATTTTTCTAGCTTAATTTCATAATTAGTGTAATTTAAATATTATTAATTTGTTATTAAATAGTAATTAATTAATAGAAATTAATTAAATAGTGTAAAAATTATTTTTCTTTTTCTAAAAATTTTCTTTTATCATTAGGATTGTAAAAATGTAATTTTCATATCCGTAGGTATTTTATTTTACAAAACTCGCGTTTTATTTCGTACGTTAACGTAACTTTAAATCAAACGAACGCGTTTTTAGTCCTAGCTTACGTTTTTAGTATATCTGATCATCAGTAATTGTTAATATAGTGTTTCTAAGTTATTTTCATTCCTAATATCGTAGTGTAATCATAATAACCAAATTCCTTACCTTTCTGTCCAAATTCACCCGAAACCCGTTTTTGATTACCATCCACACCTCGTCGGGACATAACGACCCGGGGAAACCACTATACTTCCGCGGAGATTGATTCTAGGATGTTTGACTTAGTTGACCATTCCCTGGTCAATTTAAGTTTTTGACGTTTGACTTGATTGACCATCACCTGGTAAACTTAGTTGACCGTTCGGAATCAATCAACGCCACCCCATGAATGGTATTAAGGAATACAATCCGTCATCCACGCAACTATAACAAGTAATTAACATGTAAAAGATGTCTAGGGAGTAGTGAAATCTAAGTAAACACAATTCTCCCACATATTGCTCACAACTTTAGTTTAATATAGTTTATTTTCATTTTTAGTATTTTATTTTGATTGCATCTTAGTAATTGGGTTAGTTGGCTAGCAACTAATTCCGCCAACTCCTTCAAACCCAAGATTTTTAATTGCTTTCATAAAAAATTATAAAAATACAAAAAGAATTATCCCTCATCTCTAGACCTAGTCTTTAGGTTTTCTAATCCTAGCGACACTATTCCTAGCTGAACGATCAATCCCCCGGTACTTGTCATTATACTATACTACATCGATCAGGTACACTGCCTGGTGGGGGTTGTAAGCTTCTCAAGATCCTTTGAGAGGTAAAGCCTGGTGCAATTCCCACGCATCAAGTTTTTGGCGCCGCAGCCTGGGGAATAGTTATTGTCTATGTTAGAATCTCTTTTTATTAGGTCTACTTGCTAGATTCCTTTCTAGTAGGATTTTATTTTTATTTTTAGGTTCTCTTTAGTCTAACTTATTTCTTTGTTTCCTTTGTTTGTAAACTATCTCGATAGATAACAATAACATTGATCGTTTGATTCCTGTTATTCGTGTTTTTCGTCGTAGGATTTTCCAAATGCTCGTCCCGATCCCTTTAGTGGAAAATGAGAACCCACCTAACCTATCGCCTAACCACCACTTTGACAATAGTTCTGAAATGGAGGAGTCTGACCATGATAATGACCATAGGGCTAGTCCTTTTTACAATTCTGACTCCGATGAGGATCTAGATGATGGTGATGTGATTAATGAGGATAGGATGGAAGATGAAGTGAACCCTCTTAGGTATGTCGACCCTAGAACAAGAATTGAGAGTGATAGCTCATTCAATATGCAATTTCCTTGTAAGATTGGATTTAGGAGCTTTGATGCCTACCTTAACTCATCTCTCCCAATGAACATAATCTCGCGTAGTGAATATAATAAAATCATGGTAGATGAGTTAGAATACAAAGGAGATAATGTTATTGCTAGGGCAATGTCATTGCATGTGTTTGTAGGAAGCTTTGCTTATCTTGTTGATTTCATGGTTATGGAGAATCTAGGAGAATTTATTGATAGTAAGTTAACCCAAGTTATGTTTAGAAAACCTTTCAAAAGATTGACCAACCTTGATGAAAAACTTATGGAAGGGTTAATTACATTCTCGGATGGGGATGAAGATTTTGTCTACCAAATGCCCCGAGCACACCCTAGGTTCAAGGATTTTTCCATGGAGAAGTGTAGTAGGTATCCGCCCATAGAAATGCTAAGTGAGAATGATAAGAGAAAAGGGCTTAAATATACTCATGAAAAGAATAAAAGATACTATCGCGGATGTTTAGAGTTAGGAGATGATTATAAGAAAGATGAGGCGACTATTAGATGGCTCACGCTTGGTTATGTGAGCATAAGCGACACACGGTAACCCAAGACCTTGAGTCTAGCTACAAGACTCGTAAATAAAGAAAAGCGCTTCTTGGGAGGCAACCCATGTTTTGTGTGATTTATATTTTGTTTGTTTGTTATTTGCTTCCGTATGCATGCTTTATTTTTATTGTTGGTAGATCATGTTTCAAAACTAAAATGGTGAAAATACTTTACCTTGTTGTTTGGCCTAGTCTTAACTTCATCCAAAGGTATTTTTGCAAAAGATAAGTGTAAGGGGAAACCCCAAATATGTTTTTAAGAAACAAAAACCGATCATGATTCTCCACAATATTAAGTGAACATGTATATTCGTATTTGTTAAAGTCAAATGCTTGTATCGAGTCATAATGAAGTTTTGCAGGATTTTCCAGGAAGCAGGACGAAGTTTTTCCAGAAATTTTCCGGAAACTTAACATAAAAATTTCTGCAGGTCACTTCTGACACGAGTTTACTCTTGACGGCGTCACGTGTAAAAATCTAGAAATTTTACCAGTTTTGTTTTTCTACCGGAGTTTTAAAGTTTTTGTTGAATTATTAGTTTTGTAATCTCCAGGAAATCTGCAAACATCATTCCACAAGCATTATATCTTATCTTGTTTTCTAGGATTTATTAGCATATGTAGATTGCCGCCGATTTTATGCGAGGTTGCCTTGTCTGTTTTCTCAGGTTTTACAGGTTATGTATGACAAGAAGATGATTTTTATTCTGAAGGGAAGCTTTGATTGTTAATTTTCGTGGAGGAAGATCTAACCTGGCCACCTTATTATCCATACCGAGCGAATCAGGGGAGTATTTGATTTCATTTGTTTTACTTATTTCACTTTTACATTCTTTACTTGAACATTGGGGACAATGTTCATCCTAAGTGTAAGGGGAGGGTAAAATGATGATACCTTACAGATACACTTTCGCTTGAGTTTGTTTGTTTAATAGTAGATGTGTAATAAAACTATGAGAAATACTTGTTAGTGTTATTTTAGCGTCAAATTTAAAATTTTTTACAACATTTAGGAGTGAAACTTTAGCCATAGCAAGCGTCTCATGGATAGGAGATTATATGACTAGCACAAAACCGTACCATTCAGAAAAATTTTCCACCCAAATATGTGAGGTTCGCCTTTAGATTTGATAGGAAAAGCATTTACTATTAGTGCTTATGAGTGTACCGGTAGCATTTAGATTCTAGAACTTGCGTTAGTGATGCATCCCGAGACCGCTAGTAAGACTACATTCATGTAGTAGGATTCACTACATGATAAGAGGCATTAGGATCACCCTTGTGTTAAACCCGTATCATAATTACTTGACCATTTAAGTCATATTACTTGGCTAGTTAAGTCAATTAATTTTTCTCACACCATTAGCGTTGTACTCATTTTTAGTACACGAAACCCCTAGTACACCCCTCAGAGCCTATCTTTTCGTTTCTAACTTTAAGCATCTTACTTAAAGGAAAGAATTTGTTACACCCCACTTAAATGTACACCAAAATCGCCTTAGCTTTCCGTGTATGCACTCATCTTTAGTGCATTATTGTTATTTGTTAAACCCTAAGTTAATTATCTAATTGATTACATGGTTGCTAAGTCGAGTCATATCCTTGTACATATTGTTTTGGGACGATTGGGACTCATGGGTAAAGTACTATTGTTATGGAGTAATGGGGAAGAACATAATATTATCACCCCCATATGTATGTTAATTTTAAAAGTACTCCAAGTGTTTTGATTATCTTAATTCGAGTCATTAGATTAGTTTATTGTAAAGTATGTAAAAATTCAAGTGTAAGGGGAATCTATGATGTATTATTTTGGATGGTAGGGTAAGAGTGTATGCAAAAAAAAAAAAAAAAAAAAAAAAAAAAAAAAAAAAAAAAATAGAAAAAGAAAAGAGAAAAAAAAAACATACGGACTACCATCCCTTTTCATTCTATGTTTATTTTATGTTTTTGTTATTTTCGATTTATTAGCTTAAGTCGAGTCTAGTCTTGGCTTAACAACGCCATATTGTACATGTAATTAACTAAGATTGTTAACTCGCCACCAGTAAAGACTGCCTATATCCAACAAAACCGTGTATTCCATATCCCTACACCTAACGTTACAACCCTTTAAAAAGACCTCTTTGATAGTTTATCCTAGGTGCTTACGCCATGTGGTGGAGGTTTGATCCTTTCCCAAGCCTATGGTAATCTATTTTGCTATGACAGGTAGTGAGAGATATTTTCCGTTTCCATATTGTGATATTACTTTATTACACCCGAGAGATGTGAGTATCTAAACACTATTTGTGAGGTGCTAGTATATGACCTCCGTGCTTGTCTTTGGTCTTTAGTGGAACGATTAATTTGTTGTAATTACTTTTATGTTAGTGTTAAATGACCTCTAACTTGTATTTTGATTAGAATAAAAGCGCATTTGCTTGAGGACAAGCAAATCTCAAGTGTAAGGGTATATGATGAGGCGAAAAATGAACCACTTTTAGGGGGTCATTAAAGCCCGGAATTGAATTTATTTGATCAAATATTGCCCTAAATCGTTCCTTTTGTGATTTTTGGTACTTTGGGAGTGAATTCTGGAAAAGAAGGCATTTTGGACGTTTTTGGAGCTTAAAAGTGAAGAAAACGGCAAAGACTTAATTTTCCATGCTGAGAACAGTACCTGACGGCGTCAAGAGGAAGATCCTAACGGCGTCAAGAGTAAAAGTGGTGACGACCCAGTGAAATCCTGACGGCGTCACAACAAGGGCGTCAAGACTAATTTTGGTGACGACCTGCATAAGGTGAATACATGACGGCGTCAGACCCAGATCTAGGCAGTCCGAGAAACTATTTGGCGGCGAGATGACGGCGTCAGGCATTTGTTCTTGACGCCGTCACCTATCAAAATCTATATATAGTTTTCTATTTTTCATTCATTAAGGGAGGAACTTGTGTGGAGAAAACTAGGGCCGAACTTTGTAAACCCTATGTCATATTTTACAGTACTTTCAAGGGTTTTCACCCCTTGAATCCTTTCATGTTCTATTGAGATAAGTCTTCTCTTAAATCAATCAATATGTCTATGTGTTGGTTGATTATATCTTGTGCTTGTCTTGATTTTAACATGCTAGGCTGGATCTATCTTGTGTTTGCTTAGATGTAATGAAACCTAGATGTTAATTATGTGTTGATTACTTGTTTATGGTTGTATTGGATGAATGATTTCAATGTTAGGCTTAAGAAAACTGGCAGATCTCCATTGTGTAACATGCTTGAACGTCTTAGGAAACATGAACCGATGTGTACTAGGTTTTATTGGTTGTATTTAATGCATGAGTAAATTCTAGTGATCCCATGTTAGGAGCTTCTTAGCCGGCTCGACATAGGAGTGAAGTAGGCGCTCATAGGATTGGGGAAGTAAGTACGCCACCCCATGAATGGTATTAAGGAATACAATCCGTCATCCACGCAACTATAACAAGTAATTAACATGTAAAAGATGTCTAGGGAGTAGTGAAATCTAAGTAAACACAATTCTCCCACATATTGCTCACAACTTTAGTTTAATATAGTTTATTTTCATTTTTAGTATTTTATTTTGATTGCATCTTAGTAATTGGGTTAGTTGACTAATAACTAATTCCGCCAACTCCTTCAAACCCGAGATTTTTAATTGCTTTCATAAAAAATTATAAAAATACAAAAAGAATCATCCCTCATCTCTAGACCTAGTCTTTAGGTTTTCTAATCCTAGCGACACTATTCCTAGCTGAACGATCAATCCCCCGGTACTTGTCATTATACTATACTACATCAATCAGGTACACTGCGTGGTGGGGGTTGTAAGCTTCTCAAGATCCCTTGAGAGGTAAAGCCTGGTGCAATTCCCACGCATCATTCAGCTTGGAGTGGAAAGTTACCAACAGAAGATCAATCTGACAAAGCCACAACATTTCCTGGAATTAGTCAGATGTCACAGTACTCGCTCATCCAAACACCATCTTTTGGCTTCACCTACCTCAACAGCAAAAAGTTAATAAGTTTTATGAGGCTCGATGAGTTACACAAGTTCTGTGATGTCACGCTCAAAACTGTTCGCGATGGGCTAATCAAACGGTTGAATGATGATCGGATAAAGATATCAAAAGGTGAAACTCCAAGGTGGAAATCCAGTGCCAGAAGACAAGTTCGTAACTTTGTTATGAAAATTGAAGAAAGGTTATCCCGTCGGGAGCAGATCAGACGATTGGAAAGTTATATCGGTGTCAGACCTTCATTTCCCATCAGACTCTTCAAAAGACCAGAACCACAGTTCACAGACTTTGATGCACCGATCATTGATGAATCTTAAACTGGTACACAAGGGTATTAACATTTCAATATTCACTATTTCATTTGATTGATTTGTTATCATTATGGCTTGTGCACACATAACAGTGTACAACCCGTTCTTGTAAAGAAAGGACCCTGAGGTACACATCAGTGCCTCAATCCTGATATAAGGAGCGAAGGCTTCTTACTTTTGAGTAGACTTAATCAAACATTTTCTGATTTTCATAACTCTGTTCAAAAGACAAGTATTTCACCTCAATAAAAATTCACTTGTAACAAAATCATCGTTCTTGAAATCAAAAGTTCTTTTTAAATCTCCCCATAAGACTCAAAAAGGCATATTTTAATCAAAAGATTGTCAAAAATATCATCTTATATGCTATTTTTGAGGGGGAGAAAAAGTGAATGTGATTAAAATATGTAAGTTCAAAGTTGCTTAAAAGTCAAATCTCATGCTAGCTAAACTCAGATTCACCCAAGAATTGACGAAACATAAAAGTTAGTAATCTCGAAAAGACTTATCATCAACGGGTAATAACATCAAGTTAGTTACTAGAGCTAGTTGTCACCTAAAAGCTGACAATGGAACTCTCTAACTAGCCACGTAAGCGTGTCTCGAAAAGGATTTGTCTTAGTAGAAATGTACCGTTTCGAGAAACTTTCTGTGGAGTTGACCAGGCCGGGTAATAACTTCAAGCTAGTCTAACTAGTGATGTAAGCGTGTCTCGAATCGGTCGGGTTCACTGAAAGTGGATCAATTCAAAAAGTGCTTGTTCCTCCCGCATGTGCAAATTTATTAAAATACTTATGAGCACATGTGAAGGGGGAGCCCTTCAAAAGTATACACAAAACTCTCAAAGTGTTAAATAAAATATTTGATAATCACAAACACTTTGAGAGATTTTCAATCAAAGGTTTCTTGGCTACTTGATACGCACGTTCTAGTATGAACGGATATCAATGATACATACAAAGTATGCGTGGAATTGACTAGTCAACCTGTGAAAGGGCCGACGTGCAGAACCCGTGAATACTCTCTATATATATATATATATATATATATATATATATATATATATATATATATATATATATATATATATATATATATATATGTGATACCGGGCATGTGATTACCCGGGTCGTGTCCCAACGAGGTGTGAATGGGCAAATATCGTTTGAGGTTCGAGATTAAAATGCTCGTAAGGATGCGATTTTGATTATTTGGTATTGTGAATCAGAAACGTAAAACAACAATTTATGAACGTATAAGAAACTAAAAACAAGCGATTTAATTAAAAGAAAACAATATAAGTCTAATAGATACTAAGGTGAATACTAAACGCGACTATATCTACGGGCATACTACTAATTATGTGACAAAAGAAAATTTAAGGAAAATGAAAATTAATTATAAGATTAAAATCCTAATTATTATTATTTGAAAACTAATTGAAACTAATTAAATTCTAATAAATACGCAAACTACTCAGATAAATTTAAAACTTTCGAGACAAAAATTACAACTGAATACTGATAACTAGTCAATGTTAATAACTAGAATCAACAGGTTCAACGTTAATGCTAAAGTGATATTAATGAGCCAATAAATATCACAGTGAACTACTAGCTAACGCAAACGGAATATGTACTTATTATGCCCCATGTTTGTTGCTGCTAGTTTTCTTGGAGGCATTTGGAGTGATGCATGGATTTCTTCGGAATGGCATGCCGTCATGGTTTATTTGTTTCTAGCTGTTTAGTTTGTTGGTTAGTTGTTTGTAGCTAGAGTTGTTATCGTTTTGTGGCATGTTACAAACGATTTAGTGGTTTTTCAAGTTTTTTGCTTGAAGTTAAGGTCAAATTTCAGCTACATTCTATTGTATTTAAATTTTCTGTTAATATACTTTACTAGAATAACCCTTTACCAATTTATTATTTTATTTATTTATTTACTTAGTTTGCAACATTCTAAGTTAAGATTCGCAAACATCTCGCATGGTGGATCTTCCTCATATCATATTTCATGACTTCACATAAGTTAGGTAATAGACCTATTTTCTTATAAGCTCATGAGTTGAGGTATTCGCAAAATAATTAGAGTGATACAAATGTTTCTAAGTTACATTTTTATAAGCACTATGTAAAACAATATAAAGATGCCAATTTAACAAGATTTTTCTGTAGAAACTTAAGTTTAATCTCTACACATGCAATAACTATCTAAATAAGAATCACTCAATTTAAAATTTCTTTTACGATCATTCTTGGATAATAAATTTAATACATAATATCATCAAATAAGTACATAAATAAATTTAATAAATTAGTATCGAACATGAAAGTTTCTTATATTAAGTGGAACAAAAGATAGTTCACCTACCAAATTAGTACATTTGAAAAAGTTCGTTACTATTGTACGGCCAAAACCCAAACATTAAATAAGCCATGTAGGTTTTTTTTGCTGGATTTATTAAGATATAACTTGTAGCTTATAAACATTAGTGCAAATTAACACAAAATATGAATATTTGTTATATTAAGTGAAATGAAAAACAGTTCACGTACTAAATCGGTATATTTAAAAAAAAAATGTTGATATCGTAAGGCTAAAACCATTTTCATAATCCATAGGCAAATACAGAGATGTGTACTACATTACCGATAACATGTTATAACATCTGATAACACTCATCAGCGTAAAAGAAAATGCCAAAAAATTTATAAGGGTGGTAAGAACATCAATAGATTTTTAAAACATAACTATCACACAAGATGATTAGAAGATTAACTATAACTTAAGAAAAAATTGAACTACTAAAGATATAACATTTGTTTGACACTCAAAACTTATAATGATTTTAAAAGAATAATCTTTCATAATTACTTTAAATATATTTTTACTTCACTTTGCATATTAAAATATTATTTATTTTTTATCTCCCATTTCGTCTTTATTTACAGCCTCATCTCCAGTTACAACAACCGTTAGGTTGTGTATGGCGTGAGGCTTATAAATATTTACAGGAGCTAGAGCTTTTAAAATAAGCTAGCTTATAAAATTAGTTTATTTGTCACACAGGCTTATAGAAGCTTTTATAAGCAATAAGATGTCATAAGCCCAAGCCAATTGAAACAAGCTTATGGAAGCTTATAGTTAAATTACTTAAATACCGTTCAAAATATAATAACTTATCATGCAAAAGCTGAAAATTCACCTGAATTTAATTTGGTATATTTTTATGTGATTTTACATTAGTAATTTAGCTCTAGCTAATTCACAAAATAAATTTATAAAAATATAAGTTTCAGCTTATAAAATAAACTTCAACTACAGTAACAACTCCAATTCTAGCTGCAACCCATTTCACCAAACATACTCTAAGGAGTAACTTTTTTCAACTTTTGAAATAAAAGTGGTGAATTTGATGGCATTAACTTCAACATATAAATATGTCACCGTACAGATAATGAAATCAAACGTGGTAATAGGTACAATCCAGTTGCAAAACATGCTAAATATCAGTAAAAGCGAATTTATTAACATCCACGCTCTTCTTTATTACAATAGGTAGGGGACATGGTCGTGTTTAAATGAGTTTCAATAGTCATAAATTACGTACGTGATTCGATCGTTAAGAATATTGCCTCAATCTTCTTAGATTTTATTCATTGTCGGGGCGGCATTTTAGTGGCCCTGTGCCATAAAAATAGGCCCTCATAATATAATACAATGATGAAGTGGTTAACACCATTGTCTCTGGAGATAGAAGTTAAGGGTTCGATTTTTTCTACATTTGATGGAAGCGGAAGCAGCCTCTCTACATCATGTAGAGGTAAGGCTGTCTACGTCTCAATCTCCTCCATACACCGTGGAAGACGGTATTAGGACCCATAACCCATGGAAGACGATATTGGGAGTTACTCTTTATGATACAAAAATAATAATAATAATAATAATAAAAACCTTATGCTTCGTGAAAAAAATTATTCTATAAAGATAAAACATCTCTAAAGTTGAATGCAAAATTAAATGAATGCAAAAATAAGTGGTGCGGACTTCTCAGATGTGGGTTGATTTTGGGTCAAAATATATTAAAAAGGTTCAATCATATAAACACATGATGGATATATTAAAAATGGGCCCCTATAAATTTTGGGTGCCCCCTGCCCATCTCTGGGGGTAAAGCTCATTAGATGCATTCATTAAAAAAATTTAAAGTTGCCACTAATGCTACTTTCTATATGTAGATGGAGTTGACTAAGTCTAAAACTATATATTTCCTTTTAAAGTGTATTTTCGAAAAACATCTGCTCCTATATTTTATGATCCACATGCAGGTGAAATTTTGAATGTAGTCTAGGTCCTTGGAAGAGTTTCACCTAACTGAAGCATTCATGGATCCATCACTTATGTATAGGAACCCAGTCGCACATAACCTAAGTGCGTTGAAGATGGCACAACATAGACGGAACCATAGGCGGAGACAGGAGAGGGCACGGGGGCACGTGCCCCCCTAGCCAAAAAACTGTAGGATTTTTTTTTCTCTCTCTCTAAGAAATAATTTGTAGTGCAGTTTCTAAAATTTATCAAAATTTGCTCTCTCGAGCAAAACTTTCTGGCTCCTCCCTGGACGGAACCATACACATGTTAACCAATTACATTTAAGTAAAACTAGTAAAACTAAAAACACATTGGACAAGATTCATTTAGTAACGGGCTCATTTACGAAAAATCTATTTTATTTTTATTTTTATTTATTTATTTATTTTCAACGTAAATCAAAATATGTCACAAACATTACTAGGTGTCCCGTGACCCCCAATGGGTTACGTCCATGGCAATATATGTGATGTATGAATATAAAATATATAAGAATCAAATAAACGCAGCAGAACAACATCACCAACAACGGATCCATATAGCCATATGATCAATCAAATAATAAACAACAACATGTTATACCTTTGTAGCGTGATCGGTAGAATCATATGGAGACCATCACCAACACCATGAACCACCTATGAAACCAAGTGACCAAAATAGATCACCTCTATGATGGAAACACACTACACGTCATAGATCACCACCCGATGCTAGTCTTGACCCCGTAACACGCAATCTAGCCTTGAACTACACTAGAATAAGGTTAGATGAGATCAAAAACACCAAACCATAATATGGTTGTGTGTTATTTCGTGGCTCTAGGGTAGAGGAAGGAGGAGAAATATATGGTAAGTTGTTATTATCATTAGTAAAAATCAAAGACCAAATCAAGGTTGGTCTTTTCATAATCATAGTTACACTTAGCACCTCGATCTTTCTCCCTTGTTCCTTTATCACTTAGGCTTGCCATGGGGGCCCTAAATGGGCTTGCCCATTTGTTTGTCCAATCCAATAAACTAAGTACTAGCTTAGTTATTAGTAGCCCGTTATTGATCCCGAGTTACGTAGTCGTATATATAGTGTAAATACGATAAATACGATATATATAATGGTGTCTCTTTGTATAAGTGTGTGACCCCATAGGCTCACATATGTCTAGCCATATAATTATTTATTATGACACGAGCATACTCCAACAGCTCCCACTTGCGACGTTATAATAATCAAGTAATTATACAAGCAAAGGTTAGCGTCTAGCAACACGCCAATGCCCCTAGAAATATGTGAGGGAAGTTTCTAAAACGTCTCATTTAAATGGTTTATATGTCATCCTTCCTTTTGTTACAGATACTATGTTGAACACTAGACATGGATCAAAGTCATTCCAATTGTTCAACTATTATGTTTCTCGATCTAGATATTGAACAAGATTACCAAGTGAATTAAGATTCATCTTAATTTCATTTGGGTACGGCCATACAAACATCCGTTCAATCCATCGAGGGGCCCAATAGTATCTAACTCCATGACATGTGGAGGAACAAATCCTATTTTGACTACACGTGTCATTCATGTGTTTCAAATCACTCCTGAAAATGGTTTTTATAACTACCTTATTCAGGACAGCGTTTAACCATATCAAAGAATAAAATTCCACACATGCAAGACCTACTTGCATCTCAAGTCTAAGGATAAGAGACATAACCATTTGCGAGATTCACTATTGACGCCGATCCATGCAATGAAATCTCGAAGGTTGGGTCAGTCCAATGTTCATCACAATAAACAACATATGAGTTTGGCAAATAAATCAACAACACGCTCACATTTGCCTTAATTTGATGATACTCCCGTATCGTCAACCGGCAATGGATAATTTTAGAATAATTAAATTATTCATGGATTAAACATGCAAATATAGAACACAGTAGTATAAATGAAGACAATAATACCCGGTATATCAATTCATTTTATAATACGACTGCTTACAGTTCCATTATCCAAATACTAAATCAAATATGCACAATACTACAGATAGATCGGAATCCGATCACTAGGCCAAAAATGACCTATGGTCACACATGGTCGATTTGGAACAGCCACACATTCAAATATATGTGTGGCTGAAGGTAGGAAAATTGACAGCATTTACGAATTAGTCACACATGAGCATTTCGAATGTGTGACCATAAGACCTCTATTGCCACACAATCGACCCTTATGTGACTAAACGTAACTGGTGATTTTGTTCCAGATCATTTAGTCACATATGCATTTGGAACATGTGACAAATACAAGTGACCTTGATGCCATATATGGTCACACAAAACTTATAGTCACATTTGCTTCTAATAGTATGACCAAATGCCATATACGGTCACACAAAACAGTTTGTCACACATTATTTAAGTGTAGCCAAAATCCAGTACATATAGTCACACCAAACAGTTTGTCACACATTATTTAAGTGTAGCCAAAACATGATTTGTGTGACTAAATGTTAACAAAGGCCACACAAAAACCAAATTCATGTGGCAAGTGGATGATCAATAGTCACACAAAATACACATTCCTTCACTTTCAACACCATATGGTCACACTTGTTAACACTTTTGGTCACTTGATGGTTAGTTGTATGTGACTAAATACACTCCCAAAAACATGCTTTGTGTGACTAAATGTTAGTAAAGGCCACACAAAAACCAAATTTATGTGGCAATTGGATGATCTATAGTCACACAAACCATACATTCCTTCATTTTCAACACCATATGGTCACACTTATTAACACTTTTGGTCACTTGATGGTTAGTTGTATGTGACTAAATACACTCTCAAAAACATGCTTTGTGTGACTAAATGTTAGTAAAGGCCACACAAAAACCAAATTTATGTGGCAATTGGATGATCTATAGTCACACAAACCATACATTCCTTCATTTTAAACACCATATGGTCACACTTATTAACACTTTTGGTTACTTGATGGTTAGTTGTATGTGACTAAATACACTCTCAAAAACATGCTTTGTGTGACTAAATGCTAGTAAAGGCCACACAAAAACCAAATTTATGTGGCAATTGGATGATCTATAGTCACACAAACCATACATTCCTTCATTTTCAATAACATATGGTCACACTTATTAACACTTTTGGTCACTTGATGGTTAGTTGTATGTGACTAAATACACTCTCAAAAACATGCTTTGTGTGACTAAATGCTAGTAAAGGCCACACAAAAACCAAATTTATGTAGCCATTGGATGATCTATAGTCACACAAACCATACATTCCTTCATTTTCAACACCATATGGTCACACTTATTAACACTTTTGGTCACTTGATGGTTAGTTGTATGTGACTAAATACACTCTCAAAAACATGCTTTGTGTGACTAAATGTTAGTAAAGGCCACACAAAAACCAAATTTATGTGGCAATTGGATGATTTATAGTCACACAAACCATACATTCCTTCATTTTCAACACCATATGGTCACACGTATTAACACTTTTGGTCACTTGATGGTTAGTTGTATGTGAGTAAATACACTCCCAAAATCATGCTTTGTGTGACTAAATGTTACCAAAGGCCACACAAAAACCAAATTCATGTGGCAAGTGGATGATCAATAGTCACACAAAATACACATTCCTTCACTTTCAACACCATATGGTCACACTTATTAACACTTTTGGTCACTTGATGGTTAGTTGTATGTGACTAAATACACTCTCAAAAACATGCTTTGTGTGACTAAATGTTAGTAAAGGCCACACAAAAACCAAATTTATGTGGCAATTGGATGATCTATAGTTACACAAACCATACATTCCTTCATTTTCAACACCATATGGTCACACTTATTAACACTTTTGGTCACTTGATGGTTAGTTGTATGTGACTAAATACACTCTCAAAAACATGCTTTGTGTGACTAAATGTTAGTAAAGGCCACACAAAAACCAAATTTATGTGGGAATTGATGATCTATAGTCACACAAACCATACATTCCTTCATTTTCAACACCATATGGTCACACTTATTAACACTTTTGGTCACTTGATGGTTAGTTGTATGTGACTAAATAAACTCCGAAAACCATGCTTTGTGTGACTAAATGCTAAGAAAGGCAACACAAAAACGAAATTTAAACGTTTCAAATTTGAATTTACCTAGATCATATCTTGTTATAAATTTTGAATTAAAAATCGGACGTTCACAAAATGCAAAATTATTTTTCTTAAGTCATAGATGACTACAAATAATTTCATTTTTTTTACTTTTATTTTATTTTTTATGAATTAAACACTAATTTGAAGTGATTAGAAATAAAAATTCAAAATTGCAAAAGTAATTTTTACATAAGCTTGAAAACTTATAAAAGGTTAAAAAAAATTATAAAAAGTTATCTGGCATAAAAATTAAACACTAAAACTAACATATTTTTTGCTTTTTTATTTAAAGTAATTTAATTAAAATTAACTCTAAAAATTACCTAGTGAAGAGTAAAAATTATGGGAAAATTACTAGGAATGTTACAAGTTACAAGGAACATAGGAAAAATATGAGGAGGGGGAAAATGGTACGGATAAGCATTTAAATAAGCTAAATTGCAAAAATAAGCTAAAAGGAACATGGACTATATTAAGTATATAGATTATGCAATTACAAACGGAACTGGTGCCCCAGAGCAATTGGAAGGGGGTTGTGGTATTGTGCATGTATGCTTGAGGTCCCAGGTTCGAACCCCACTTTTTGCAATTTTTCCATTTATTTTAATTTTTTTGATTTTCTTTTTACAAAACTTTTTTATTACTAATTATAAGTAACTTTTATAAAAACAGTTTTTTCAAAAGTAAAAAATAAGCTCTCTATGAGCTTTTTAGCTTTACAGATGCTTTTTTTAAGCCAAAATGGATTTATAAAAGGAAATAAGCTACAAATAAGCTACAATAAGCTAAATAAGCTGTAACTACATGAGTTGTACCTACCTTAAGCTAAAACAACTTGAAACAAGGCAAAGGACACAAATAAGCACTGGGTGGTGCTTGGAACCTGTGTGCAAACTCTGAGTCACTCAGTGTATGTTTTGAGACAGGTCACAAGTATGAGTCAAATAAGCTAAGGGCAAAAGGGCTAGAGTCCAAAATAAGGACTAATCCAATAAGCTGAACTTGTAAGCTCCCTAAAAAGCCCAAGGTTGTGTACTGGGGTCCACAGATAAGCCAGATAAGAGCTTATGAACTTTGGCTCAAAACCTAGTACACACAGACCACCCAGTGTACACAATCAAATGGGACAAACTAAAAGCTACTTGCAGCCCTATTAGATAAGCTAGAAATTGCAAAATAAGCTATGAACTAGAAAGATCAGCTGATTGGCTTTCCAAAAAGCCAATAATAACACTATGGGGCCCACTATTGAACAATCTATGGTATATTGAAAATGGTCAATTTCCTGTGCACAGGCCAAGTACTTGCCCTGCAAGCTTAAAGAGGCACTTGCAGAAGCTACAATAAAAATCCTAAAAATAAGCTGGACACAGATTTTTAAAGATGAGCTTAGGGACTATGATTTGTGAAAAGCTCAGGTTCCCAATCCAAATACAAAAATCAAAATAAATCTCCCTATTTTTGGATTTCTGAAACAACTATGTTTTTGACTTTTTTAAGTTATGAACTTACGTTGACTTTTGTGAGATTTGATCCTAATTTACTGATTGATTAATGTGACTTAACCTATATTAAGACTAATTTATGCTAGAACAACTACTTGTGAGATGATTTGAAGCTTATGCCACACTAATTTCCACACAGACAGATTTTAGGCCAATTTCTTGGTGATTTTGACTTTAAAGCTTATATCCACTAAAACCTTGTTTGTTTCTGACTTATTAGGTTTTAAGAAAGTTGTATGAACAGGCCTTAGTCACTGAGTTCAACTAATACTCACTACACAGACCTAACCAAACACTACTTTAAAACACAGATTGTTTAATAACTGATTTAACAAATTTAAAAGGCAAATGATCAATCTAAAACATAATAGTGATACATAAGCTTGTACTAGGCTAAATTAAACACATATAAACAAAAGCAACCAACATTTAACAATAACAACTAACAATCACAGATTTATGAAAAATTGGAACAAAATAATGAGACATGCAGATTATCATCAAAGCACATAACAAAATAAACGGCCATTAAACATAAATATCCACATTCCATTGATATAATAACCATGATAAGTTTTCAGAAACCATTGTTCATAAACCATTGTTCAACAAACCACAAAAAAAATAATTACATAACCCAACAACATCAGACCATCAGAGACAAAAACCACAAATTAACCCAACAACTACCTTCATTCGTGCTCATACTTCTCCAGAAGCTCAATGGTCTCCTTCTTCAACGATATCAACCTCTGAAAGTCAGCCACCACACTTGCAAGGGATTCAACCAAACGCCTCTCAATTAGCTGGACTTCATGCATTGAATCATAAACATCCTCTGCTGCCATTTCTTCATCAGTATTCAACCTAAACACCTCCATCATTCTTTCTGTCCTCTTATCCACTTGCATTCTCATGTCGTCTCTGACGGCCGCAACATTCCTCATGTTGACCTCATTGGTTGGTATCTCCTGAATATTGAGAAAAATAAAACAATCATGAATCTTTTCGGACCCAGAAAGTTGTTTTAGTTCATCCAAGTACGGCGTGTCAGACATTTTCAATTAGGGTTGTAGTGAAAAAGTTATGATCTGAAAAAATTATATGGATGAACTGAAAAAATAAAAATAAAACCAAGATATATATAAAGGGTAGATGCATGAACATTGAAAAATTAAGAGTATTAATGAGAAATGAAATAATTAAAACAAGTAATCATGAGAACTGATGAGACTGCAGAAAATCAAAGGTCGAGAAAAACTTACGCGTTTCCATAATACTGATGAGTATTATTTTAATTGGGATCACTCAAAGTGTAACCAATTCAGTTTCAGTTTGAAGCATTTGTAAAAAGAGAGGAACTAGTAACTTGGTGTTGAGTATATATATATTTCGGGTCGGGTTTGGGTCGACCCATCTAACCCATTTATTAATCAGGGTAGGTTCGGGTAGGGATGGCAAAAAAACCCGAACCCGACGGAAAATGTTTAAGTGTTTCTTGTAATTTGTGACTAGATAAATTGAAGGTTATTTATTTATTTATTTATTATTATTTAATTTTTTTTTATGTTGAATTCGTTTTGCTTAGAACATGCCAAAGAAGACACCCCATTAAGGACCCGATAAGATCCCCAATGGGGATCGGGGCGGGTTTGGATGAGTATTGCGCCCCAATGGGGCACTCCAATAAGATCCCCAATGGGTTTTGTGGCGGGTTTGGGGCATGTTTTGGTAATTGGATTCGGGGATGGGGATGGCCGCCCCGCTCCAAACCCGCTCCATTGCCATTCCTAGGTTCGGGTTGTGAATAAATTAATTGGGTCGACTTGACAACCCGTTTAAGCTTTTTTTCTTAATGTGGCAACTTTTGTATCAAAAAAGGGTTGACTGTGTCAACCCAAAACCCGTTTAATCTTTTCAACCCGTGAATTTCAATAAGATCACGCCCATCTTTATAAATGGTTATAATTTGAATATTATTTTTAAAATATTCATGATTATTATTTTCTAATTGAATGAAACCAAACTAACCGAACAACCCGATAGTACATGCACTTGGGTCATATGAATCGGTGATATTGCCCTGTTTTCGACCTTGATGAACATTAATGAATGTGACCAGTTATAACCAACTACCAATTACCCACCATGTGAATTAGCCATTATCACCGGTCATACATGGGTTGCATATACTTGGTATGTGTATATTTTGTGAAGGTTATATGAAGTGACTTAAAGTTATTAAAGGTGGGAACGTTAATTTTGACATTTGGGGAGGCCATAAAACCAGTAAAGTCATATGTACTATGATGAAGACTTTGTTATTTAAATAAGTTGGTTTGTCACTTTTATTTTTGCTTCAAACTTAAATACTTTAAGTAGTTATTGCACATTTTTCTTGTGTATTTTTAATCAGTTTACTATTTTTTATCATTTAATTACTTAAAATTAGTTTTTAATTATAAAAAAATAAAATAAAACTAAAAAAAATAAAAATATTTTCCCTACAATTATTTTTAGTTATTTAGGACTTAAGAACAGTTAATTTGCATTTCTAGGCTTTAAATTACAAATTACTATTTCCCAACCTATTAGAATCCTGTGAGTAGCTAGGAATGTAAACAAACTGAACGTTCTTTGAACGCTTCCTGATTTGTTTGGTAAAAGTTCGTTTATCTTCGTTTATTTATTAACTTAACGAACATGATCAATATTTGACATTAGCTCAGTTAAAACGACATGGGAATATCTCAGGGAGCGAGCATCTTGACCATTCGGTCGGGTTTTTGATAACATAATATTATACATATGTACTATTCATTGAATCCTGTCGTAACATGACACCCTAAAACAACTACTACATCCGTCCCATAATAATTGTCCACTTTGACATTTTTTAGTATTTCTTATTCAAATTTGACCATAAATATTTTTATTTGTATTACCTAATACTTGATGAAAAATATATGAATGGATTGGGTTTCAAATGCATTTTCTATTGATATAATTTTCATCAAATATTATATAACACAAATAAAAATATTAATGGTCAAAGTTGAACAAGAAAGACTAAAAAAAGTAAAAGTGGACAATTATTATGGGACGGAGGGAGTATAACCCAATTCCCATATGATGTCGAATACCCATTAATGAATGTGACCAGTTATATAACCTACTACCAATGCCCCACCATGTGAATTAGCCATTATCACCGGTCATCCATGGGTTGCATAGACTTGGTATGTGTATAGTTATATTGTGAAGGTTAACTATATGAAGTGTGCTCAGTGGCGGAACTAGGATTTCAAAATAGGGTATGCACTGTTGCTCGAATGGTCCTCGAAGGGTCCCCAAAGGGTCCTTCAAGGGTATGCACCCTATGTTTTTTACACTACCCCTCGAATTTTAGGGTTTGCACTTCCATACCCGTGCTATACACTAGATCCGCCCCTGAGTGTGTTAAAGTTAATTATTAAAGGTGGGCACGTTAATTTTGACATTTGAGAAGGCCATAAAATCAGTAAAGTCATATGTACTATGATGAAGAATGTGTCATACTGTCGTTAGGGTATCTTTAGGTTATATGATACGTTTGCGTCCGTGTGTACACGTTTCGTCCATGTTTACACACGTTATCCCCCGTTTTGTCATGGATTACTACGTCTGTACACGTTTTTATCCGTTTTCATAGGTTTTTGTCATTTTCATGTTTTTTCATATTTTTCCTCATTTTTCCTACGTCTTATAATTGTTAGTCGGTTTTTATACATTTTAGTTCGTGTTTACACGTTCTCGCCCGTTTAATCATGTTTTAGACCGTTTCTACATGTTTTATACATTCTCCTCATTTTTCATATCGTGTATATTCATTTTTATGTGCCATTTTGTGTTTATGCAGTTATATGTGTGTTTGGGACAGCGGGTTTGAAGATATATGGGTGTTTGGGACTGTGTGTAAGCACAACTTATGTCATGCAAAGTTATATGCATGGGTGTTATTTTGGAGCCAACATATTAATGAAATGTTTAAATTCGTAATTAAAAATTTTGGAGCCAAATATTTTCGTGAAATGTTTAAATTCTCAAACATAATTTTCAAAATTAGCTCTGGAAATTGTGATTTCCTTAAACGAAAAACTGCCCCATCATATGCCCTATTTTTTCTCCAAAAAATCAGCCTTCTTCAAAACATTAAATCAATAACTTTTTTAAACCATTATTCAACAATTTAGTTTAATTAGTATTCTTCTTTTACACATTGCTTCAGACGAATCATGGAAACCCAAGAGAATGATCGTGATAATATTGATTTTTCTGATAATGAACATCCTGACCAGGATTTGGGATATGAATCGGAGCAGTATTCTGATGATGGTGAACGTGATAACAACCAATCAAATGGTTATGTCAAAAAGAGGGGCATAACCAGGTTAACAAAGTTTCGAAGGGAATATGGAAAAGCAGGTGGAGAGAAGCTCAGTGTAACCTTCGATGCTATGAATAGGATATCAGGAAAACACCGAGCATTGTTTTCTAGTTTTTTGGGAGACTTTGTTCGTGAGCATATAGGTGTCAGGATTAGATCCTGGAAGAAGGTTGATTCAGAAGCAAGAGACAAAATGTGGGACGAAATCACGGTAAACCTATACTATTTTTTAACCCAGTAATATAGCATGAAATATACATGTAGCATTTACATTATGTGCAACTAATTAAGAACATTGTGTTAATCTTTGCAGCGATTTTTTGATGTTGACTTGACAGCCAGAAAAATGTTAATGAATCGTCTTGGTCAACTTCTACGCAATTTCAGAAGTAAATTGACACAAAACTACATATTGCCCAACCTAGAAACACCTTCTAAACTAAATGAAGTCCCGACTAATTATGATGCAATTATATCAGCTGATGATTGGGTCAATTTTGTAAATTATACACAAAGCGATGAATACAAGGTGTTAATTAGTACTTTTTTATTCAAGTTCAAGCATTTGCTGTTTCCATATGTATTAGTTCTATAGTATATAATCATTACTACATCTAAACGCCTTTTGATTTTGTGTTTCAAGGTGAAATCAGCTGCAACAAAAGTGGCGCGTTCCAAGTCTCTTTATCAGCATAGAATGGGACGAGGTGGATACGCCCTTGTGATAGATCAAATGGTAACTTGAAACATTTGCAGTTAATAGCATAATACTTGCGTTTAAATTGGTTTATCTTACGTGTGTGCATTTGATGTTTATAAGATCGATCGTAAAGAAATTCAACCAGATGAAGAACCACCGCGTACCACGCTGTGGTTGTCAGGAAGGAAGAACAAAGACGGAGATTTTTACGATGATGATACTAGAGTCGTGGGAGAAAAAATTGTAAGTTTTACTGCATATTTTATTATAATGTGCATAGTGGGGCTAAAAAGTCTTCTTGCTTATATTAAACTGGGATCAACATATAATAACCTATTACCCATATTGTGTGTGCAGAAAGAAACGGAGGACAAGATCAAACAAGGAACCTTGAAGGTTGATCATGGCAGTGATGCCATGACAGTTGTATTAGGTAAGAAAAAGGGAGGATATGCGAGAGGAGTGGGAGGTGGAGTAACCTACAGGAGGTATTTTGATCTTCCTCGAAACAAACAAGCATCTGATGAAAGAGTGGTGTTACTTGAAAGTGAACTTGAAAATGAGAGACGCCAACGTCAAGAAAAAGATGCGGTAGTCCAGGATTTGATGAAGCAATTGGCTGCACAAAAGGGGCAGTCGAACTCAACGTCAACTCCATTGGCATCAAGTCCATCGCCATCAACTACATTGGCAACAACTCCATTGACGCCAAGTCCATTGACACCACCAGAAGTAACATTCCATCTTTTATTGACCCTTTTAAAAACTGCTGCAGTCTTCTTAAACACTTTATATTGTAGGTGTCTCCGGTGAACATTAATCATATAAACAGCAATGCTGATGCGGATGCCGGAACACATGTTTCTGGATGTGAAAAAGTTGCAAGCATTCAGAAGTCTAACGGACAACCAACTTTGGAAAAGGAAAAGGAAACAAGTGTAAGTAATAAAACTTCCACATGTGATTTTTTAAATCTACATGCATGTCTTATTTACTGTGTTTTATATGTATAGGTAACTGTTAAATCTGTCGCATCTAAGAAAACGACTAGAGCAAAACGAAAGGATGCACTTCAAGCTTCCCAATCACAAGAAGATGAGTCTTCATTACTAGTACTACCACAAGTATGTATTTAAACATGTTCATATATTATTTTGTTTAACTGATTTCTGATACATACATGCAACAAATCATTTTTTTAGGAAATTAACTGCAAACTGTGGCACACAAAGAGAACAACTATTATTGCTTTGGGCAGAGTATACATGAGTGATGGAAAACAAATGGTTCATAACAAACCACTCCCCAAGGATTGCTACAAAGTTTCTATTGATAAATCCTTACAGGATGCAGCTTGCATACCGGATGTAGGAGGTAACGGTTTCAAAACAGTTATGAAGGCAGTAGGTGGTTTTTATGCATGGCCAAAGGAGCAAGTGATTTTGGAAGATCAGGTACATACAAGCATCTGTTTTATCAACCTACATATATATATAATTTCTCATAATTAATTCAGTATTTGATACACCCGGCTTTTTGTTTCCTACAGGCTACACCACCAAGTACCATACAAATGATTAGTGAGCATAACAAAGTTCCACCTAAATTAACAGGGAAACGCAACTACGTCTCTATTGAATCCATGAAAAGTGAAGCTGCTCAGAAGATGATCAAGACTAAGAAGTTAAATTTATGAGAATTTTATTATTTACGCCATCACAATTTTATATACATTCCACTTTTATTGTATTTGAATTTGTTTAATTTTATATATTTGAATTTTATTGAATTTTATTATTTACGGCTTTTTGTTGGTGACTGTATAATTAATTTGTTGTGTGACTAAATGGTACAAAAGACCACACAAACATACAATTCATGTGGCCATTGGCTTATCAATAGTCACACAAAACACAAATTTCTTCACTTTAAACACCATATGGTCACACTTATTCACACTTTTGGCCACTTTATGATTAATTGTATGCGACTAAATACCCAAAAGAAACATGATATGTGTGACTAAATGGTACAAAAGGCCACACAAACATACAATTCATGTGGCCATTGGCTTATCAATAGTCACACAAAACACAAATTTCTTCACTTTAAACACCATATGGTCACACTTATTCACACTTTTGGCCACTTTATGCTTGATTGTATGTGACTAAATACCCAAAACAAACATGATATGTGTGACTAAATGGTACAAAAGGCCACACAAACATACAATTCATGTGGCCATTGGCTTATCAATAGTCACACAAAACACAAATTTCTTCACTTTAAACAACATATGGTCACACTTATTCACACTTTTGGCCACTTTATGATTAATTGTATGTGACTAAATACCCAAAAGAAACATGATATGTGTGACTAAATGGTACAAAAGGCCACACAAACATACAATTCATGTGGCCATTGGCTTATCAATAGTCACACAAAACACAAATTTCTTCACTTTAAACACCATATCGTCACACTTATTCACACTTTTGGCCACTTTATGCTTGATTGTATGTGACTAAATACCCAAAACAAACATGATATGTGTGACTAAATGGTACAAAAGGCCACACAAACATACAATTCATGTGGCCATTGGCTTATCAATAGTCACACAAAACACAAATTTCTTCACTTTAAACACCATATGGTCACACTTATTCACACTTTTGGCCACTTTATGATTAATTGTATGTGACCAAATACCCAAAATAAACATGATATGTGTGACTAAATGGTACAAAAGGCCACACAAACATACAATTCATGTGGCCATTGGATGACCAATAGTCACACAAAACACACATTTCTTCACTTTAAACACCATATGGTCACACTTAATCACACTTTTGGCCACTTTATGATTTATTGTATGTGACTAAATACCCAAAAGAAAAATGCTTTGTGTGACTAAATGTAACAAAAGGCCACACAAAAATAAAATTCATGTGGCAATTGGATGATCAATAGTCACACAAACCACACATTTCTTTACTTTAATCACCATATGGTCACACTTATTCACACTTTTAGCCACTTTATGATTTATTGTATGTGACTAAATACCCAAAAGAAAAATGCTTTGTGTGACTAAATGTAACAAAAGGCCACACAAACCTCAAATTCATGTGGCCATTGGATGATCAATAGTCACACAAAAAACACATTTCTTCACTTTAAAGAACATATGGTCACACTTATTCACATTTTTTGCCACTTTATGTTTAATTGTATGTGACTAAATACCCAAAAGAAACATGAGTTGTGTGACTAAATGGTACAAAAGGCCACACGAAAACCAAATTTATGTGGCAATTGGATGATCTATAGTCACACAAACCATACATTTCTTCACTTTCAACACCATATGGTCACACTTATTAACACTTTTGGCCACTTTATGGTTAATTGTATGTGACTAAATATACAAAAAAAAAAAAAAAAAAAAAATGCTTTGTGTGACTATAAGAGCTTTTCGTCACACAAAGCTGATTAATCCAACTAAAATTGTACCTATTTAGTCACACATTTTAACGTTTTGGTTACTCTTTTTTAAGTGAGACTAAAAAGAACCAAAACATGTGACCGTAGGTACCCTATGGTCACACGACCTTTAGTCACACATACGAAAAAAACCATGTGTGACTATATGTATATCGTCACACATATTTGGTGTAACCAATTCCAATTTTTGGCCTAGTGGATGTTTCCACCACGATCAATTTTGTTGTACAAGACAACAAGTAGTCATCTGAGTAAACTTTGAGAATACTTATTTCAAAATTCAAAAATGTTTTGAATGATGATTGTCCTTTTGTATGTATGCAATCAAGTACAATACGAGTATTGCAACAATACATTCCATGGTGTGTTTGAAGCTAGCAAAACACCTACTTTAGACAGTCATAATAACAGTTTCCCAAACTGTAAAGTATTCTTATTCTTTTAATGTTTAATGCATTAATGCTCTCAATCGAGCACATCTAGTTAGAGGTGTCATCATTCATGATGTCATCCTACTACGACTAAGGTTGAGCATCATCTCAATTATATAAGCATCAATGAATGAAACATAACTAAGATCCTCAAATATCCGTAAACATTTTAACAAATCTTTGGTCCTTTGCTGGTCCATTAGGTTATTCGTTTAACAATTATCTAATGACTTTCACTTAGATATTTGTTATTATCAACTCATCTTTGCATTCATGCAAATGATATAAATAATCCAACACATAATACGACTTACATAATGAATCCTTTAGTTAAACTTAAGGTTTTCATTCATGCATTCAATCTCATCATATAAGATTGATCATTGAGACTCCCCTCAATGACATGTCATATTGTTTTTAGATTATTAACTGCTTATGTTTATCCTAATAAACACATGCAACAAGGTTTTATGTTTTATTTCCTAAATTCCTTAAGTGAAACTTCATTCCAGGCTAAGGATTAAAGTCTAGCTTAGATGGAATATTGTTTCTTATATGTTAACAACATATGAAATATAAGGAAATAAATGCATTGCTCCTACTTGCTCTCAGAGTACTTAGGAGTAATCTTATTTAATCAAAATCAAATTAATGATTTCATAATTAACTTAAGATCTCTGCTCCTAGATGCATGATTTAATCCACACTTGGATTCTTATATCTTGTATTCATAAATAAAGATTATATAGATTCATAAAACCTTTTGATTACTCATCGTCCTCGCAAAAGTAATCAAAAGTGTTTTGAAATCCTATTGTCATATTTCATTTACATGAAAACAAGTATGAAAATTAATCATCTTTATACATTTAATGTTTGTAGGTAGGAAGATTTAATCATAATCAATTTCTTGAGTAAGAGTAAACTCCTTCTACTACGCATGTCTTAAATGTGTGTACAAGTTTGTCCTTTTGAGTATTCTCATCAAGAAACTCATTTTAAACCTCACAGTCTAACTGATTTGGTAAGAGATCAATCAAGCTCCATGAGTGATTGTCTTTCAAGGACTGCATCTTATCATTCATAGTTTTGAGCTATTCATCAGATTCAAGATCTGATAATGTATCTCTTTAGTTAGCAGGTTCACTATGATCCTCCAACTTATGTCCCTTAACATTGATATAAAATATATCATTCAGGTGTTAGGGGTATCCTTGCGGATTTATGAATGAGAGATATCAATCTATGGTTTAACATATGTATGTTCAGCCTTAGAATGACATTAGCAAGTGTACTCAGAAGGTTGTGTATTTAGCTCTTGAATGACTTCAAGATCTAAAGGTGCTCCCACTTGCTTTTGTAAGTGGAGACTAATCTCCAAGTACTCAGCATCTTGATAACAATAAATTGTTTTCAAGTGGGACATCCAAAATACATCGTTAGTTCTTGATTCTAGTTTGTTAATTACTTACTCTTAGGTATTTAACAAATTCAGAACTTCAATCAAGACATAATGGGATTCATCCCATTCCATAATACAATGGTGTCTTAAATTCCTTCTAGGTTGGAACCATATTGGGTGTACGCATGGCACATCCAATTTTCTAACCTTAATTGCTTTTGAGGTAAAAGAGTTTAAGTCATCCAAGATCAAACAATATCCATGATGGACATACCATAAAGTTGTGGTATTCCACGTGGATAGATGTTGTGAGACTATCACACAACTCATTAGATGAACTTATACTCTTTGGCTTACGTATCTGCCAACCAAGTCATACCAGATGGCATCAATAGTATTTTTAGCCTATTGCATACTTTATATTTAAAGTCTTTGACCAAGTCAATGACTTCATGCGTATGTTTTAACTAGAAACATAAACATTAAATATTTTATTATACGTCGTAAGTGTACATATCTTTAACAAGAAGACATAACAAATTAACGTCTTTACTTTACGTTATAAGTCTTTCAACAATTAACGAAATTGATGTTTATGTCTTTACAAGAGACCTAAACATATTCAACTAAAGTAATAATGAGTGCCGACAATTGGCCTCAATAGTAATTTCAAGTTAATTACATACTTCATGATTATGAATTTACAAGAAGACATAATCATATTTACTAAACAATTCAGCAAATATGTTGAAGTAGCTTTTCATGTTATCTTGACATTTTTTCTAATTAGGGCAACATACATTTTATGTGTATAAGTCCTAGTAGAACCTTATTTTTATTTTTCTTACCTTGCAGTAAAAAAAAACATTAGTCATATTGTTATATGTTGCACCTTGCACACAATTAAGATTTCTCCCACTTGTGCATGGCACAACATTATGCAAGCAAATATGACAATGTCACAGATAACATATGATTTTAGTCAAAATCAAAATATAGATGTGTAGAACTTTATGACACGATCATACTCCAACAGGCAACAACTTTGCCAATACTTGTTGCATTCGTACTTTACCCAATACTTGTTGCATTAGCTGCGTTTATGACCCTAACATTGCTTTATAAACCTCTTTTCCTTCAAAAATTAAGATCGTTTAAAATAAAAAGCAAAAAAACTCTCTAACCAAGTATGGAAGGAACCAGGAGAAAAAGAAACTAGATTCATTTAAGAAAACTGAACAAGACTAAGAACACAAATTTTTTAGACCGGGTGCATCTGTGAAAAAATTGAATTTCTTGTAAAAATTAGCACGACTCTATAAAAATCCATAAATATCATGTGAACCTCTGATGCCCACTCCATCTATGAACACAAACCGCCATATACAACACAAAACTGGCGATGATGTAGTGCTTGGATCAAGGCTCAAGCATACTCGATCAGATCATAGATCCGATGCAAGAAGCACGATGCAAACACATGATCTTCCAATTCACGCGCATTAATTTTGATGATAGATAGTTTCTATAAGCACATTACACTGATATTAACTATTAATGTAATACAACTTTTATTCAAGTTCCACCAACCTATTTTACCACTTATAGATTACATTCTATAGACCATGCCAATTGGTTGAACATAAATTAATAAACAAAAAGGTAAAACAGAAGACTAATGAAAATAATTATTGGTTATAAACTTATAATAATAAGATTTGTGGGAAGTGATTTTGGTGTTGGTTCACTCAGGCGATGGCCGAACCAAAAACGAAAGTGGACGCATGTGTTTGTAAATATTCATGTGTTGTATGACTTTTATCAAATGAAATACATAGGGAAATTTGATGAAATGTCTCATTTATCACATTTTCTTACTCAAATGACTAAAAATGCACTTATGAAAAGTTATACACATTTTCTTACTAAAATGACTCAAAATGCACTTATTTAAGTTTTCATGTTTTTATAAAAAAAAGTTAAAAAAAAGCCTTTTTGTTATACCTTTTTATTCTTTTTCTTTCACGCGGGTAGATTTCCTCTTTATCTTCCTAATTCGGGTTTAACCTCAGGCTTGATTGCATATGCTTCAAAAGAAGGAAAACACTTTATTTCTCATGGTTATCAAGGATGTATGAAGAGATGAAGTGCACGAAAGAGCTGATGGACTTTTAATTTAATAGGGAGATTTATCTTAGGTTGTTCCATTTTGCAATTTTCCAGATTATATGAGATTATCATATGTCAGGTTTTGATGAAGATCATCCCCTAACCCTATCTATAGCATGGACATGTTTTTTACTTATCGTAAAATTTTCAGATCTTATATTTTATGATGAATATCATCCCCTTAAACAATTTAAAATATATAAATAAAAACGATAATAATAGCTTAACAAAACGATAGCGTGGAATAAATCAAAGCTAAAAAACGATAATAATCGATAACAATGATCATCCCCAAAACCCTATTCTAAATAAAAATGTTTTGATTTTTGTGAGCTCAACATACGTGATTATATATCGAAGTCTATCGTAATGCATCAATTGGTATTTTACTTATATCGATTATGTTCTAAACATATGGTTTATATATCATGTGACATCATTGAGACTATAGTGATAGATTTTTTAGAAAGATCTTTTGAGTTTGAAGTTCTAATGCATGATATAAAGAGATAAATGATAGTTTTGGTATATTTTATTGGGTTTTGCTAACAACAACCCTAAAGGTTGTCGTTAAGCAAATAATTTTCATTACAATACATTTTTTGAATGGTTTTGATTGGATGATAATCTCGAAAAAAGTGAAGAAAATCCCGAAAATATTACATACACAATTAATGGTTGATTGTGATTGGATGAATTATATTATCACAATAAATTGTAGTAAAACAAAGTATCTTAACGACAACCCTTAGGGCTGTCGTTAGCAAAACCCTATTTTATTTTACACTATTGAAACTCAAATAGTATATTTTTGATGCACCTTACATCAAAGGGCAAAATACCTATTAATGTACTATACTTGTCACAAATGTTACTTTCGTGTACTGAACAAATTTTTTTTCTTATATGGGTACTGAACTTTCATTTTTTGGTCTTTTTAATGTACTTTGTGACATTTTTGCCCTTGAATTTTTAATAATTTGAGGGGCAAAAACGTCAAAAAGAACATAAAAAAGACCAAAAAATGAAAGTTTAGTACCCATATAAGGAAAAAATTTTGTTCAGTACATGGAAGTAACATTTGTGTAAGTATGATGCATTTTGAAGGAATTTGCCCTACATCAAATATCCCAATACATATCGTTTGTAAGTAAATGGTCATCGAGATTAATACGTTCGTGTTGATAAATGAATTAAGTAAAAAAATAATAATGCAACGATGAATTGCAAGTAAGCGAGTTTAAATAGATAAACCCTTTACCAAAAAAATAAAAATAAAAATAAAAAAATAAAAAATGTTTAAATAGATAAGTAGTACACCCAATCTAAGAAAATCATCACCATGACAGCACTAGTATATGACAGTAAATAATAATAATAATAATAATAATAATAAAATGGTAAAAAAATGAAATAAATACACTTGTTAATACTTACAATCTCGCATAAGATTTGCACACTCTAATTTAGACATAAACAATTTGAGTGTGCAAACATTTAATGAAGTGTGCAAATCACTTACCAGTAATAATAATAATAATAATAATAATAATAATAATAATAATCAATTTCTTCTTTTATTTATTATCTCACTGTTTTCTACTAAGTAGTTCTTATCTTATCATATACGAGTAATTAATATATATTGCATTATAATTTACAAAACTAGAAGACATAGTCGGGAATTTTTGGCACTTATCAATTTAATTATTTCTCATGCCCTCCTCTCCTCATGTTTATATATACTTGAACTCCAAGATTGTCATAGACTCATAGACCCACATTTTCTTTTCCACTTATCTAGCTTCTTCCATTCTTGAATCAACACATTTTATATCTTTCAACACCAAATTGTTAACTTCAAAAATTCCAATTTTGAGCTTAAAAAATGGCAGCCTTTTCATACAACCAACACTCTTATCTTCTTGATCAAAATGTTTTCTTTTCAAACCTTACCACCACCAATTTACCTCAGTATCACCAACTTAATGATCATGCTTTTCATGGTCATCATCATGATCAAGTTAGCCCTGACTCTTCAATGTCAATGGTTCTTGATGATCAAAAAGTTGAAAGTGGCAATGACGTATTAGCAAAGAAGAGGAAGGACAAACAATTGTCTTCTGTGAATAATGTTCAATCTAAAGTAATTCACTTTATTTTTTGCTTATCACCTATTATTTCACATAATACTTTATACATATGTCAATAGATGATTTATACTTGAAAATTTAGAAACCTTTTTTATATATATGATCTTTTAAAGGACACTAGCAAATTGAAGAAGCAAAAGAAAAGCAATGATTGTCAAGAGGAGAAAAAGAAAAAGAATGCAAAGAAAATTGTTTCTAGTGAAGAAGAAGGGGCAACTGGGTACATTCATGTTAGAGCAAGAAGGGGCCAAGCTACTGATAGCCATAGCCTTGCTGAAAGGGTATATCCTTTCTTCTACATTTTCACACCTCAAATTCCAATTATATATATCCTCTTTTTTTCTTTTTTCTTTTTTTTTTTTTTTTTTTTTTTTTTTCTTCCTTCTAATAGTTACATAAAAAATATTTTAAATGCTAATAAATTAATAACTAATGTTTGTTTTATTTTTAGGTGAGGAGAGAAAAAATAAGTGAAAGGATGAAGCTGTTGCAAGCCATTGTTCCAGGTTGTGACAAGGTAAAATGTTCTTGCTTAGCTTCTGTCTTTTTGTTATGTCATTTTGGTACAATAATTATGTTTTTAACATTTAATTAAACTGGAATAATAATAATATTTTGCCTGACAAATTCATGTGGGTTGATTGATAAGCAGGTAACTGGAAAGGCCCTCATGTTGGATGAAATTATTAATTATGTCCAGTCCCTACAAAATCAAGTTGAGGTAATAGTTTAATTATCTCTAGTTTTTTCTTTATAATATCTAATCATTTATTTAAAATATATAATAAAATGGTTTACTAATAACCTATTCTAAAACAATCTGAATGATGTGTGTTTGATATAAGCATAAGAAAATCCATAAGTTCTGAATAAGGTTATTTTTATTTTTTGTTATTTTATTATTATTATTTTTAAATAAGTCTTTTCTTTTAAAGTTTTGTCATAGACTAAAATATATAATAAAATGGTTTACTAATAACATATTCTACAATTTTCAGTTTCTTTCCATGAAGCTTGCTTCAGTAAATCCCATGCTATATGACTTTGGAGTGGACATGGATGCATTCATGCTTAAACCTGACGAGGTAATAAATTATTTAAAAAAAAAAAAATACATATGAGTAACATAACATGCAACTAATAAAAGTGCATGGTATAATAATATGTCCAGAATATGAGCAATATGGTGCTACCCATAATGCCAAGTGCACAAAAATGTAATCCCAACGGCGCGGCAGCCACCTTTGTTCCGGCAAATGACAACTACCACAACCACCTGCCACAGATGCTTGATGGTTCAGCAACAACTAATTCACTATTGTTTCAGCAATCACAAATAATGCCAAATATTCTATCCCAGGTATCTTTTCAAATCATGAAAGGTCACAAAAACCAAAAATATAGAAAATATAATATATTTATATTGATAAGGAATATTTTATTTATTTAAGTTATATGAAATTAATTTTCAGGGACATGGACAACACTTGTGGAATATGGATGAACAAAGACCGAAACTTGACAATCATTTCGCTATCAGCAATAACTTGTCTTCTTTCCATTAACTATGGTAATATATACGACATCCATCATATAATAAATGTCCGTCCTATTATTTTTGTTAAGTAAATTTATAAGTAAAGCTGATATATAAATGCATGTGTAAGATTAAACGCTAACACTAATGTTTATCATGTTTTAATTAGGTACGCAGTTGTATGCATGCATGGAGATTTATCCATCGTGTCGGCTTAGCAGATTTATCAAATTTCATGTGAATATCGCAAAAAAATGTACTATTTGACGATTGTTATCTAGAGTCGAGGAATGGAGTTGCGAAGGTGATCGACAAATTGATTAGGCTAATAAAGAACTGAAGAACAAGATGAACCCACGCATGAATTATGAGCACATATTTACAGTTTAGAATGTGGAATTTTCATTTCATTGTTTGTAAAAGACATCAAACTCCTGTTTATTTTTCATTTCTTTTTGTATTATCATTATCAGTTGCATTAATGCTACAGTTTGTTACTGTTGGTGTCACCTTTCTGTGTTTGTTCATTGTATTTGGGTGTCTTATTTTGCTTTTTGGGTGGGTCTGAGATGTCAGAAAATAAGCAAATCTTATGAAAAGTATTTGCTTCCTTTGTTTCATAGATTCTAGTCACACACAGCTTTCCATTATCAGATACCATATTGAATTGTTCAAACTGAACCTAACATATGTTTTTGGCAACCTAAACAAAGCAAGTAATTTACCTTATTTACACGAAAAGTTACATATACTCTCTCTAGGCAGTCAATAACATATCAATTAAAGCTAAGTAACTACATGCAGTGATTAACTTATATACTTGTATTCATTATCGTTAAATTCAGTGTGTAGCCGAGTTAGCGGAGTCCCTGTGCAAAATGTTATATGATATCTAAACGTGATGATAAAGATATATTCTAACCATCTAGCTTGAAATTTTTATGAGTTTTTTGCCACTTTAAGACGAGTTTAACAAATATTAGAAAATAATTTTATATGTCGTTAACATTTTGAAGGTGTAAGTAAATTTGATGCCCTAAAATATATAAAGAGATATATATTTTGATACTCCTAAAATTTTGAGGCCTTGTGCATTTGCACACCTCGTACACCCTCAAATACGGCGCTGGTTAAATTGCTTTGTAAAAAGTTGATTATAAAGATAACTAGAAATATTGGTGCTTTTTTTTTATGTATCTTTACTACTTTATCTTATGCTCGTTACGTTAAAAGGTGAAAGAAGAAGACCATAAAGACAGACAAAAACACATGGGACAATAAGAGATACGAGTATCCTTGATGTTTTACAACAAACACTACTATTATTTTTTTATATGTCACAAAAATTTAGTTCTATGGAAGATTACAGTTTTGCCGCCTATTAATAATCATTAGTTAAAAACATTATCCATCAACTTGTTTTATACATTGTTCATCATTCACATAATAATTGATGTCAATTTGGAACCATTGTATTGCACTATTTAGCATTTGATGGAGACAATGTTTCGTTTTCATGTCTTTTTTTTTCAACTGATTAACATGAGTTTAGTAAGTTCTTTCGTATATTTATGCATCACCCATATAATTCGTAGCTAAACTACAAGAACTAGTTGCTAGAATTTCATCTAGCAGAACACATAAGGGGCCGTTTAGTTGGTAAAATTTTTTCCAGTTTTTCCGTTTTTAAATTCCTAATGAATGAAAAAAGTGAGAAGAGTATAATAGACTTTTCCAATGTTTAGTTAAAATTTAGAGAATAATTAGAATTTCATATCTTTTGAAAATTGTTTGAAAAAAGTATGACTAAACGGATTCTCAATTTTTCTCTTTTCATATGAAAAATTTCTTAGAGAAATATGAAATTTTTCACCAACAAAACGGCTGAAACTTTTCTTTTTTTCTTTTCTTTTTTATTATTATTATTTTTTCTTTTTAAATATATAGAAAGTCGAATGGATACCGTTGTTGTCCAGTTCAGTAGCACTTATCCGGATCTTTTATGGTTGTCAATAGAAAGTGTTTTTGTGCATCAATAGCAATAATAATTGCCTTTTATTCATGGAAAGACATATCAATTTTTACCTAAATATCCATCAAATTATTAGCAAACCCTTGTATTCTTGCCCAGTAATTAATGGTCAAACCTCACATGAACAGAATTAAATTGGTAAAACGAAGAATAACAATAAATAGTACTTTCACTGGTCAAACCTTTTAATAAATGTACGTAGCAATCTAGTGTCAACAAACCTACATCTCTACAACAATTAAAGTAAATCATAATTTGAAGAAATCTGTAGTGTTATGTCATATACCAAAGCTGAAAATATATATAGTAGCCGTGTACTCGTGCATAGCCTTGGGATTTTATTACACTATATATTATAGTTGAAATATTGTAGCTAAGTGTTTCGTGAAACGTTTTGCAATTCACGTTAATAAATTGAGACTAAAATATGGATCGAGATTGAAAACATGATTATAACGAATTTGTAAAAAAGAAAAAAAAATGGTAGAGATTAGCTAATAAACAACATTAGTTTTAGAAATAAAAACTATTTTAAATATTAAAAAAAAGTTTTTAAATATTTTTATGTGAAAAGGTAAATAAAGAATTAAAATTTAAGTTTAAAAGAGTATTTTTGAGATTAAAGATTACTCATTTTTAAGTTTTTAAAGTTTTTAATTGATTAAGAATTGAAAAAACAGTTGTGAATGTTTATACCTTTCACTAAAGGGTTGTTGTAGTATGCTTGTGAAGATATAAATATTACTTGGTCGTTTTCAACAATGACCGCATCTTTTTGTGGTTCTTCTTGAAACATGATTGAAAAAGTACTTATTTTTTTACTTCTATTTTGTATGATCCGTCACCGTCAAGATGGATGAGAACTCAAAGGCTTACTGAAAATTATTAATTAACACGTTTATCAGCTTTTATAATCAAAATGAAAACTTGAACCAACATTATTAAAAAAAATAAAATAAAAAAGATCTTGGATGCATTTAGGTGATCTTAGCATCCACATTATAGTTATTTTGGTCACCAAATCATAACAGGCCATCAAAATTTTGGAAATCATTAAACGCTTCATGATTTCAACGAAAAAAATACAAAAAACAAGTGGGAAGGGATCTATTGAAAATTTTTATTGAAATAACAAGAGTGAAAAAAATGATTGAAATGAGAATATTAAAAAGAAATTATAGCCATATATTTCAAATAAAAAGTGAGAAATATTGGTGAGATGCTTAATTCACACAACTAAATACTAATTATATTTCTCATTCGAGAAAAACTATTTTTCTTATCTTAATTAAATTTCTTATTTGATCTCAACTAATTTATTTGAATTTTAAAAAATGATTGGCATGTCTAATTCTTTTTTTTTTTTTTTTTAACATTCAAACTATTTATAATATATAAAAGCTAGAAAGATACTAACATTACAGAGAGTCAGAGGAAAAAACATATTGAGAAAACTAAATTACATCATTGAGTAATGAGTAGGGATGTAGAAATTGAAATTACACCATTGGGTCGATTGTATACGCATTTTGGTTAACCTTTTGGATAGCCATAAATAGCTAATGGACTTCATCTCCTTAGCTGCGAAACGAAATGATGGAGTCTTGTTCCTGAAAATGCATTCATTTCTGAGCTTCCAAATAATCCAACAGTAAGCGAGGATCACTAGGTTGAAAAGAGAACTTTTTGTTGATCCTAGTTGTGTGATTCACATGACTAATTATATGCTTACTTTATTCATTGTTGGACACATGGATCCTAATATATTTTTCTTTTATATATACCATTGATTTTACCACATGTTTTAAAATCTTTGTTAAACATAAAATTAGACATATCAATTAAGTCACTACTATTGAATTTTATATACTTCAATCATATTCAAGTTAGCTTTGCTTGATTTCTCAAAAAATATTAGCTGTTTAAATAAATGATTGTTGATGGCTCTTTATTGACTTTGACTCATTACTTATGCTCTATTTTTGTATATGAAAGAGAACATGCCATGAAAAGTTTAGGTACGGATTTGTATTTTAGTGCAGATGTACGAACGAATCTCAGCCTTCCATATGAAAAAGGCGGAGTGGCAATATCGTAAATATCTCGTCTTTTTTTTCCTTTTTTTTAAATCATTAATATCATACTAGCTTTTTTTATGGAAAAAATTCAAAAAAATATGTAAAAGTTTAAAAAAAGAAAGAAAGAGGACAACAAATTATTAAGAATCGCCAAACAAAATTAAAAAAAAAATCGTTTTCATGATTAAAGGTATTGTGATATTAGCGTCTGATTTTGACTTTTTTACAAAAGTCAAGATCTGATCTTGACAAAGCAAAACATCTTACGAGGTGGCATAAGTCTGTCTCTGTCTCGAAAAGCCAGTAGTTCGGGAGAAAGGGCTCTGGGCCTCCTAATACTAATCCGAGCTGAGGGGGAGGAACAGTGCTACTGAGCTGAGGAAGTATAAGTGAGGACAGGTGGTAATGAGCAGGGGTGTAGGTAAAGGTAAGGGTAAAGTTGATATAGGAGCTCTATCAGCTGGCGTAGATGATACTGGTGTAGGTGATCTAGTGGATGGAGTATGGGATACAGGTGCATGCTCGGGAATCTCTGGCATGGGATCGTGACCATCGGGTACGTGAACTGGTGAAGCTAGTACAGACATAATGCCTTGCAATTGGCATATGAGGTCAAAATTAGTAAAAAGTTCATATAAATAATCTTTTAGATAAAGAAATGGTGATCGAAAGTAAATCAAGTATATATAAACTTATATAAACAGGTATAATAGTGTATAAAATAAGTGTTCGGAAAGTGTAAGCACACGGAGAGTGTAAGGCAATGCAAAGTGAAAAAGTTAAAATATAAAGAGCGGTTATAGTCTAGGTCTAAATAAATGTGACCTAGTTCTCTATAACTATGGCTCTAGTATCAATCTGTAACACCCCCAAAATATCGTAGCGAAAAGTAATATTATTGGGGTGTTGCTTCATAATACAACAGTAATAATCCTAGAAAACGACTCTAAATGAGACGTTTTAACAGTTTATCTTTCGATCAAAATAGAACACCAGAGTCTACAAGAGGTCCCAAGTAGTTTTGAAGTACACAACACATAAACATAAAAGTTTATAAGGTTTATCGAATGATATTATTATGTAAGCCATTAAAACATTCTTCGTGCGACTTCATGCTTGCCAATTACCTTAATGTTATGAGATAAAACATGCTAAAAAATTAGAACAAATGTTGAGTGAAATTTACAAGTTTATAAATAAATAATAGATCAAAAGATTTCAGGGTTAAAATAATAATTGCAGCGAATACAATTATGGCCGGTAAATAGTAAGTATTGCTCTAAGCTCATTAACTCAAACCTTAACTGAATCATAGATATGATAATAATAATGCTCTGAAAGGTAATTTGCCATTTTACTTAGATATTCAAATATAGTGTGTTCGTCTTTCTAAGCAATCAGCACAAACGGGATTCGTCAATCCCAATAGGTATATTCACAATATTCGAGTTCACATAGAAGTAATTAATGGTTCATGATGTTAGGGACTTGTCCGGTGATAGTGGACTTAGGCAATAAGACTTTCTGGTAAGTATACAGTTTAAAGCACTTGTATCCAAATTGTAAAATAGCATGTGTCACCCCCAATGGGTTTATAAACAGTTTAAAGAGTTAAAGTGGGGATATATACTCATCGTAAACAAAAGTGAATAGCAAGATGTATGTAGAATGATGGTTAAACCGAGAAGTCCTACGGGCGACCTAAAAATAACATGTTGCATCTTAGGTTTTAAAATAACAGGGTACAAATACAAGGAAGTTTTATATAATTATAATATCAACTATGCAATTGTACATAGAGTTTTTAAGATTTATAAAGTCACAGGAACTAAAATTGACAAGTTATGAAAGTTCTATGAGCCCTAATTTATAAGTCGTCAGGGGTTCGAGTTTTTATGTTATTTCTACAGTCAAAGATCCTATTATGTCAATATGTGGTCAAATTGTCCAAAGATGAATTATGTGGTTTATTTCCGAAAGTGGGTCTTACCACTTCGGGTAGGTGTAGAGTTTATCAAGTGTTTAATATAATTATAGTTTACCAAATTTTATTTTTATAAAAATGGTTATATCAATATTATTATCATTTTATAATGTTTAAATATATTTGACTATTTTTAAGTAAATTTGATAAGTTATAAAGTTTTTAGATAGAGTGCGGGTTTTGATAAAAAGTGGATATTCGTTACTAAAATTCATGTTTCTCCTAAACCGTAAGGAGTTATATTTCAAATTTTATACTCCTGGAAAGCTTTTTAAGTGTACTAACTAGATATGTGGGTCCCACTGTTCTAAAAATTGCATAGCCTACGCGATATTACCATTTTACCTTTATATGTCAGGTCTGATCTGGGACAGATTCAAATAGTTTCACCTTTTTGCGATAAGTTGAGTTCCTTAACTCTGTTTTACGTTTTCGGCTATGTTCAAGTTAAACTATTACATTCATTTCATAAAACTGGACCGAGTCTCAGAAATGAATATATCTATGAGCTTTTTACGTTTAGAATATGGTGTGCGTTTTCCGACTAGTTTTACCGTTTATTTTCTAATCAAATCTACAGGTATCGCCACGCGACCAACCACCCGGAAAATCGAAGCTAAGAGATAGATCTACAGTGTTATATTTTTACCTAAGTCTCAAAGTCTACTGATTAAATGCAAAAATTACGAGAACTGTCCCTGGTCCAAATGGTATTTGCAAATGTAGTCCCAATCATAGTTTTAGGCATTTTAAGCTATGTACAATGCATCAATTAATACAACAAGCATATGAAATATGAAAAATACATAAAATGAAATGTACATCAGTAGGGAAATGGAAAAATATTTGTTGGTTTCTTACACAAGTGAGATGGAATACAAGAGAAATTAAGAATCAAATGACACCAAATGGGATCACCAAACCAGCTAGCCTCCAAATCTTTTCACCAAAACTTTTTGAGGACACAAGATCAAGGTACAAAGCACTTGCTAAGAACTTCATTAAATCATTGTATAAATTCACAAATAAAGTAATTGGATATGAGATTTTTGCACTAGCATCAACTACGGAGTATAAGCTTTCATTTTCTTCATTAATATTTGGTAAGATTTCAAGTTATGGTGGGTGTTTTGATGGTGGAAGTGCACGGCAAAGGGAAGAGACAAGGGTAAATTTTGTGTGGTTTTGAGATCTAAATTTTTAGGTTGATGGTTTCATGTTTATATATGGGTGTTTAGATAGTAGTGGGAGACACATGAAGAAAAAACATAACAAGTATCCTTGGGGACACTCTTATAACCGGCCACCTTGTGGAAAACTAGAAGGGGGGGTTGAATAGTTTTACATATTTTTAATTTTATGAAAACTTAGTTGTTTAAAACAAAACTTTGTTTCTAGTTTATGTGAGATCAATGCATGTATACGTATAAGTACTTATATCTACCCAAGTAAATAATAACAATATGGATGAGTATGACTTAAAAGAATTAATATCTACGCAAGTAAACAATAACAATATAGACAAGTATTTTTACGTCCCTTTTATTTATGAAAACTTAGTTTAGTTTTAAAGTCTTGTTTACTCTTAAAACTTTGATTCGATCTTATGTGAATTCAAGTCTTGAACAATATGAACAACTTTATCGAGGTATGAAAAGTAATAACGAAGTAAGCTAAATATGTACAATCAACACATGCATAATATAGAAAATTATAGCTATATACGAGATGTAAGTAAGTAAGCTAAGTAATAAATTAGAGTTGGAAAGATCTAACCGCGAGACAAAGGATTTATAGTGGTTCGGCTACAAGGTCACCTTCCTTGCCCTACTCCACTCCCCGAGTCACCTACTCGAGAGTTTTCTTCACTATGTCAACAAGCTCCCTTATGGCGGAGAAAACCTTACACACCAATGTACACACCACAACTTCGTCACAACTTCTACACAACTTCTTCACACCAATCTACTTCACACCAATTCTACTTCACACCTATCTACTTCACACCAATCTTCTTCACACCAATCTTCTTCACAACTACACTACTTCACTACTAAACAAATTCTTCTCCCTACACGACTTCTATTCCTAGATCTATCTAGTTACACTACTATCACACCTTTACAATGAATGTACACAACTACTAGACTATATACACAAATCTACAATACTTCACAATGTGATGTTGAAGGAGTATTCTTCTCTTGCACTTTGAGAGATGAGAGGTGAGGGAATGAATCACTTGAAACAAGGATTAACAATTATATGATCAAAGGGTTTTTAGGAGGATGTTTAGAGAGATTTGGATCTGAAAATTTTCGTGCAAGAGGTGGTAAAACTACCAGGTTTGAGGTAGTATTTATAGGGAAAAATTTCTGACAGAATCTGACAGGGGAGTGTGGCCGGTCCCCTTAATTGTGTGCCGGCGCCCTTAAAATTAAGGGGGCCGCCCAGACGAAAACTGCAGTTTTCTTGTTTTTTTTCTCGGGAAAGTTTATTTGGTGAAAAATTAACTGATTTTGGTTAAAATTTTGAATTCATATGTTTATTATGAATAAAACATTTTCCTTTATTACCAAAAATGTTTTTCAAAAATATATAATAAGTTTATTTAATTTTATAAACTTTGTATTATTTAAATAAACATCTCTTTGATCATAAAATATATTAGTCACTTGTTTATTCATACCTTAAGTGATTATGTTGGATGAGATGATATAAACTTGCTTAAAACTTGTTTACGTATTAACTTTGCGTTTAATGTTCTTATATTTTGTGATCGTCAAAACTTAAGGATATCGAAAGATATTAATAACGTTTTTATACATTATTTATATCAACAATCTCCCCATTTTTGATGATTACAAAATCTAAACTCATTAAACTAAAAATTAATATATATGCAAGTTTTTAGTGTGAGTTTCTTTCACTTCTCCCCCTTTTTGTTAACATCAAAAAGGTTATCCCAACGAATGTATAGCTCCCCCTTGAAGTATACTCCCCCTCGTTATGAGGTCATAAGAAATCGAGATATGGAATGCTTGCAAAAATATTTAGAGCACAAGCAATATATATATATATATATATATATATATATATATATATATATATATATATATATATATATATATATATATATATATATATGCTTTTCTAGCAAATTACACTAGATAATACTAAGTTGCTAACTTGAGGTCTCTTGGACTTGCTTAGAACACAAAAGGTTTGAAATGATTTTATTTTTGGAGATGGGAAATATGGTAGTTGGAATTAGGAAAGGTAGACTTTTGTGGGAATGGTTTTTGTAGAATTTGGAGAGTTTGGTGGTGAGTTTGGAGTGGAGGGATTTGCTTGAGGGTTGGTGTTTAGTGTTATGGATGATGTTGGAGAAGACCTAGTGATGAGATACTCAATCCAAGTGAGGTGTTCATTTATGGCCATGTTTTGTTTTTGGAGAAAAATGCAACAAGAACAATTGTTGACATGATTCTCAAGATGGATCAAGTTGTTGGGTGGTGATGAGTTGGTGGATGAAGGTTGTTGATCCAAATTCACAATCAAACAAATTAAAATCACACAAAACATGGGTTGCCTCCCAAGAAGCGCTTGTTTTTGTTCGAGTCACGAGCCTGACTCTACCCTTATTTAATGGAAATAGGGGAGGTTTTCCATACACTTAGGATTAAGTGCGGGTGATAGTAGCAATACACACCTTCTCGGTGGAAGTATGCCACGTGAGGAAAGAGTGGTGGATGAATTATATGCTCAAAGGGTTGTGCTCCTATCATCATAACCTTACCTAATTCAATCGGGTTAATGGGTGGATTAAGATTTTCTCCTAGAAAGGGATCATTTTCTATCAACTTCAAGAGACTCCTAGTTGGGAATCCATCTTGACCTAATAAACCCGGTTTAAACCCATAATGTGTCTTGTGATCAATCATAAATGGGTGATGTAAGCATGTAAGGTCATTTTCCACTCCTATATTGGCTTCCTCTCTACAAGGCTTAGAGTCCACGACCTTTGTCCTAAGACTACCCGGACTATATGGTTTGATGGGTGGATCGGAACCTATTTCAATTCCTAAATTCACATCTAACGATGGAAGCTTAGGTAATGGTTTTGGTTGAGGCTCCGGTTCATCAAAATTAGGAACTTCCTTAGAACTAAGAGTAAGGTTATCATTATAAGTATTCAAACCTATATCCTCTAGTTGTGTTTGGTTCAAAGGTTCTACCTCTATTGGGGTTCCTATAGTCTCTTCTACTTCTTCCGGGTAAGTCACGTGCGGTGTGTGTGCCTCAAATGATGGTAGGACTTGTGGGGTACTTTGTGAGCCTATGTTATTTACTTCATCCTTCCTTGTGTCAAGATCACCTATATCCTCAACATGTGTTTTATTATAATCTAACCCTAACATTTTCCCAAGTATCTCACGTGCTTCTCTAGGCATCTCAACTTCTATATCCGAATCATAAGGATCATCCTCAATATTATGACTACTATATACAAATTGCCCAAAAGATTCATCGTCTCTTTCTTGAGATTCATCATCATCGATCATAAAACCTAGGTCTTTTTGATCAATGTGATCATGTTCGGCTACATCCTCCATCACATCAAGGTCACCTATGGGTTCATCCTGTATTATGGTAGTGCCTAACCATGACATGCAGCTAGGTGGCTGATACGAAACTATCCTAGGTGAAGGCTCATATGGTGCATAGGTTTCACTAAGTGAGGCATTTTGAGGGGTTGATGAAGCTCCTAAGGTGAATTCTTTAAAAGCATTATGCACTTGGCATCTTTTCTCAAGGTACTCAATAAAATCAATATAAGATCCTGTCCTCCTCATTTCATTCCTCCATCCTGTTATATCCGAACTAGTGTAATTATATTTTTTCCGGTAAAACTCTAGTGTTGGACTTGGTGGATTCACGTTCTCCATAATGGTGAACGGAAGAGTCAATGGAAAGGTTTTTACGAACAAAGACACAAAGAAAAGATAGACTACGAGAAAGCTAATAAAAAGAAAAATAAAAATCTTACTAGAAAGGAATCTAGCAAGTAGACCTAATAAAAAGAAATTCTAACCTAGACAATAACTATTTCCCCGGGCTGCGGTGCCAAAAACTTGATGCGTAGGGATTGCACCAAGCTTTACCTCTCGAGGGATCTCGAGAAGCTTGCAACCCCCACCAGGCAGTGTACCTGATCGTTGTAGTATAGTATAGTGACAAGTACCGGGGGATTGATCGTTCAGCTTAGGAATAGTGTCGCTAGGATTAGAAAACCTAAAGACTAGGTCTAGAGATGAGGGATGATTCTTTTTGTATTTTTTAGTTTTTATAAAAGCAAATAAAAATCTCGGTTTTGAAGGAGTTGGGCGGAATTAGTTGCTAGTCAACTAACCCAATAACTAAAGATGCAATCAAAATAAAATACTAAAAATGAAAATAAACTAAATTATACTAGAGGTGTGAGCAATATATGGGAGAATTGTGTTTACTTAGATTTCACTACTCCATAGATATCTTTTACAGGTTAATTACTTGTTACAGTTGCGTGGATGACGGATTGTATTCCTTAATACCATTCATGGGGTGGCGTACTTACTTCCCCAATCCTATAAGCTCCTACTTCACTCCTATGTCGAGCCGGCTAAGAAGCTCCTAACATGGGATCACTAGAATTCGCTCATGCATTAAATACAATCATAAAAACCTAGTACACATCGGTTCATGTTTCTTAAGACGTTCAAGCAAGTTACACAATGGAGATCTGCCAGTTTTCTTAAGCCTAACATTGAAATCATTCATCCAATACAACTATAAATAAGCAATCAACCTATAATTAACATCTAGGTTTCATTACATCTAAGCAAACACATGAAAGATCTAGCCTAGCATGTTAAAATCAAGACAAGCATAAGATATATTCAAATAACACATAGACATATTGAATGAATTGGAAGAGGACTTATCTTCATTGAATATGAATGGTTTCAAGGGGTAAAATCCCTTGAAAATACTGTTACAAACAACATAGGGTTTATTAGGTTCGACCCTAGTATTCTCCACACAAGTTCCTCTCTTAATGAATGAAAAATAGAAAAGTATATATAGATTTTGTGAGGTGACGGCGTCAAGAGTAAATTTCTGATGCCGTCATCTCGCCGCCAAATAAATTCTCGGACTGCCTAGATCTGGGTTTGACGCCGTCATGTGTATTCCATTTGCAGGCCGTCACCAAAATTGTTCTTGACGCCCTTCTCTTGACGCCTTCAGGTTTTCTCTGGGTCGTCATGGATTTTACTCCTGACGCCGTCAAAATTTCCTTCTTGACGCCGTCAGGTACTATTCTCAGCATGAAAAATTAAGTCTTTGCCGTTTTCTTCACTTTTATGCTCCAAAAACGTCCAAAATGCTTCCTTTTCCAGAATTCACTCCCAAAGTACCTAAAATCACAAAAGGAACGATTTAGGGCAATATTTGATCAAATAAATTCAATTTCGGGCTTAAATGACCCCCTAAAAACGGTTCATTTTTCGCCTCATCATATACCCTTACACTTGAGTTTTGCTTGTCCTCAAGCAAATGCGCTTTTATTCTAGTCAAAATACAAGTTAGGGGTCATTTAACACTAATATAAAAGTAATTACAACAAATAATCGTTCCACTAAAGACCAAAGATAAACACGGAGGTCATATACTAGCACCTCACAAATAGTGTTTAGATACTCACATTTCTCGGGTGTAATAAAGTATATATCACAATATGGAAATGGAAAACATCTCTCACTACCTGTCATAGCAAAATAGATTACCATAGGCTTGGGAAATGATCAAACCTCCACTACATGGCTTAAGTACCTAGGATAAACTATCAAAGAGGTCTTTTAAAAGGGTTATAACGTTAGGTGTAGGGATATGGAATACACGGTTTTGTTGGATATAGGCAGTCTTTACTGGTGGCGAGTTAATCATCTTGGTTAATTACATGTATAATGTGGCGTTGCTAAGCCAAGACTAAACTCGACTTAAGCTAATAAATGAAAAATAACAAAAACATAAAATAAACATAGAATGAAACGGGATGGTAGTCCGTATGTTTTTTCTCTTTCTCTCTCTCTTTTTTTTTTCTTTTTTTTTTTTTTTTGATTTTTCGATTCTTTTTTTTTTCTTTTTTTTTTTTTTTTTTGCATACACTCTTACCCTACCATCCAAAATAATACATCATAGGGAATGAATATTCCCCTTACACTTGAATTTTTACATACTTTACAATAAACTAATCTAATGACCCGAATTAAGATAATCAAAACACTTGGAGTACTTTTAAGATTAACGTACATATGGGGGTAATAATAGATGTTCTTCCCCATTACTCCATAAAATAACTACTTTACCTATGAGTCCCAATCGTCCCAAAACAATATGTATAAGGATATGACTCGACTTAGCAACCATGTAATCAATTAGATAATTAACTAAGGGTTTAACAAATAACAATAATGCACTAAAGATGAGTGCATACACGGAAGGCTAAGGCGATTTGGGTGTACATTTAAGTAGGGTGTAACAAATTCTTCCTTTAAGTAAGATGCTTAAAGTTAGAAACGAAAAGATAGGCTCGGAGGGGTGTACTAGGGGTTTCGTGTACTAAAAATGAGTACAACGCTAAGGTGTGGGAAAATTAATTGACTTAACTTGCCAAGTAATATGACTTAAATGGTCAAGTAATTATGATACGGGTTTAACACAAGGGTGATCCTAATGCCTCTTATCATGTAGTAAATCCTACTACACGAATGTAGTCTCACTAGCGGTCTTGGGATGCATCACTAACGCAAGTTCTAGAATCTAAATGCTACCGGTACACTCATAAGCACTAATAGTAAATGCTTTTCCTATCAAATCTAAAGGCGAACCTCACATATTTGGGTGGAAAATTTTTCTGAATGGTACGGTTTTGTGCTAGTCATACAATCTCCTATCCATGAGACGCTTGCTATGGCTAAAGTTTCACTCCTAAATGTTGTAAAAAAATTTAAATTTGGCGCTAAAATTACACTAACAAGTATTTCTCATAGTTTTATTACACATTTACAATTAAACAAACAAACTCAAGCGAAAGTGTATTTGTAAGGTATCATCATTTTACCCTTCCCTTACACTTAGGATGAACATTGTCCCCAATGTTCAAGTAAAGAATGTAAAAGTGAAATAAGTAAAATGAATGAAATCAAATACTCCCCTGATTCGCTCGGTATGGATAATAAGGTGGCGAGGTTAGATCTTCCTCCAAGAAAATGAACAATCAAAGCTTCCCTTCCAGAATATAAATCATCTTCTTGTCATACATAACCTGTAAAACCTGAGAAAACAGACAAGGCAACCTCGCGTAAAATCGGCGGCAATCTATATATGCTAATAAAACCTAAAAAGCAAAGTAAGATATAATGCTTGTGGAATGATGTTTGTAGATTTCCTGGAGATTATAAAACTAAAGGTTCAACAAAAACTTTAAGACTCCGTTAGAAAAACAAAACCAGTAAAATTTCCAGATTTTTACACGTGACGCCGTCAGGTGTTACTTCCTGACGCCGTCAGAAGTGACCTGCAGAAATTCTTATGTTAAGTTTCCGGAAAATTTCTGGAAAAACTTCGTCCTACTTCCTGGAAAATCCTGCAAAACATCATTATAACTCGATACAAGCATTTGACTCTAACAAATACGAATATACATGTTCACTTAATATTGTGGAGAATCATGATCAAGTTTATTTCTTAATAAACATATTTGGGGTTTCCCCTTACACTTATCTTTTGCGAAATACCTTTGGATGAAGTTAAGACTAAGCCAAACAACAAAATAAAGTATTTTCACCATTTTAGTTTTGAAACATGATCTACCAACAATAAAAATAAAGCATGCATAAGGAAGCAAATAACAATCAAACAAATTAAAATCACACAAAACATGGGTTGCCTCCCAAAAAGCGCTTGTTTTTGTTCGAGTCACGAGCCTGACTCTACCCTTATTTAATGGAAATAGGGGAGGTTTTCCCTACACTTAGGATTAAGTGCGGGTGATAGTAGCGACACACACCTTCTCGGTGGAAGTATGCCACGTGAGGAAAGAGTGGTAGATGAATTATATGCTCAAAAGGCAGTACTCCTATCATCATAACCTTACCTAATTCAATCGGGTTAATGGGTGGATTAAGATTTTCTCCAAGAAAGGGATCATTTTCTATCAACTTCATGAGACTCCTAGTTGGGAATCCATCTTGACCTAATAAACCCGGTTTAAACCCATAATGTGTCTTGTGATCAATCATAAATGGGTGATGTAAGCATGTAAGGTCATTTTCCACTCCTATATTGGCTTCCTCTCTACAAGGCTTAGAGTCCACTACCTTTGTCCTAAGACTACCCGGACTATATGGTTTGATGGGTGGATCGGAACCTATTTCAATTCCTAAATTCACATCTAACGATGGAAGCTTAGGTAATGGTTTTGGTTGAGGCTCCGGTTCATCAAAATTAGGAACTTCCTTAGAACTAAGAGTAAGGTTATCATTATAAGTATTCAAACCTATATCCTCTAGTTGTGTTTGGTTCAAAGGTTCTACCTCTATTGGGGTTCCTATACTCTCTTCTACTTCTTCCGGGTAAGTCACGTGCGATGTGTGTGCCTCAAATGATGGTAGAACTTGTGGGGTACTTTGTGAGCTTATGTTATGTACTTCATCCTTCCTTGTCTCAAGATCACCTACATCCTCAACAAGTGTTTTATTATAATCTAACCCTAACATTTTCCCAAGTATCTTACGTGCTTCTCTAGGCATCTCAACTTCTATATCCGAATCATAAGGATCATCCTCAATATTATGACTACTATATACAAATTGCCCAAAAGATTCATCGTCTGTTTCTTGAGATTCACCATTATCGATCATAAAACCTAGGTCTTTTTGATCAATGTGATCATGTTCGGCTACATCCTCCATCACATCAAGGTCACCTATGGGTTCATCCTGTATTATGGTAGTGCCTAACAATGACATGCAGCTAGGTGGCTGATACGAAACTATCCTAGGTGAAGGCTTATATGGTGCATAGGTTTCACTAAGTGAGGCATTTTGAGGGGTTGATGGAGCTCCTAAGGTGAATTCTTTAAAAGCATTATGCACTTGGCCTTTTTTCTCAAGGTACTCAATAAAATCAATATAAGATCCTGTCCTCCTCATTTCATTCCTCCATCCTGTTATATCCGAACTAGTGTAATTATATTTTTTCTGGTAAAACTCTAGTGTTGGACTTGGTGGATTCACGTTCTCCATAATGGTGAACGGAAGAGTCAATGGAAACGTTTTTACGAACAAAGACACAAAGAAAAGATAGACTATGAGAAAACTAATAAAAAGAAAAATAAAAATCTTACTAGAAAGGAATCTAGCAAGTAGACCTAATAAAAAGAAATTCTAACCTAGACAATAACTATTTCCCCGGGCTGCGGCGCCAAAAACTTGATGCGTAGGGATTGCACCAGGGTTTACCTCTCAAGGGATCTCGAGAAGCTTGCAACCCCCACCAGGCAGTGTACCTGATCGTTGTAGTATAGTATAGTGACAAGTACCAGGGGATTGATCGTTCAGCTTAGGAATAGTGTCGCTAGGATTAGAAAACCTAAAGACTAGGTCTAGAGATGAGGGACGATTCTTTTCGTATTTTTTAGTTTTTAAAAGCAAATAAAAATCTCGGTTTTGAAGGAGTTGGGCAGAATTAGTTGCTAGTCAACTAACCCAATAACTAAAGATGCAATCAAAATAAAATACTAAAAATGAAAATAAACTAAATTATACTAGAGGTGTGAGCAATATATGGGAGAATTGTGTTTACTTAGATTTCACTACTCCCTAGATATCTTTTACAGGTTAATTACTTGTTACAGTTGCGTGGATGACGGATTGTATTCCTTAATACCATTCATGGGGTGGCTTACTTACTTCCCCAATCCTATAAGCTCCTACTTCACTCCTATGTCGAGCCGGCTAAGAAGCTCCTAACATGGGATCACTCGAATTCGCTCATGCATTAAATACAATCATAAAAACCTAGTACACATCGGTTCATGTTTCTTAAGACGTTCAAGCAAGTTACACAATGTAGATCTGCCAGTTTTCTTAAGCCTAACATTGAAATCATTCATCCAATACAACTATAAACAAGCGATCAACCTATAATTAACATCTAGGTTTCATTACATCTAAGCAAACACATGAAAGATCTAGCCTAGCATGTTAAAATCAAGACAAGCATAAGATATATTCAAACAACACATAGACATATTGAATGAATTGGAAGAGGACTTATCTTAATTGAACATGAAAGGTTTCAAGAGGTAAAAACCCTTGAAAATACTGTTACAAACGACCTAGTGTTTATTAGGTTCGACCCTAATATTCTCTACACAAGTTCCTCTCTTAATAAATGAAAAATAGAAAAGTATATATAGATTTTGTGAGGTAACGGCGTCAAGAGTAAATTTCTGATGCCGTCATCTCGCCGCCAAATAAATTCTCGCACTGCCTAGATCTGGGTTTGACGCCGTCATGTGTATTCCATTTGCAGGCCGTCACCAAAATTGTTCTTGACGCCCTTCTCTTGACGCCTTCAGGTTTTCTCTGGGTCGTCATGGATTTTACTCCTGACGCCGTCAAAATTTCCTTCTTGACGCCGTTAGGTACTGTTCTCAGCATGGAAAATTAAGTCTTTGCCGTTTTCTTCACTTTTATGCTCCAAAAACGTCCAAAATGCTTCCTTTTCCAGAATTCACTCCCAAAGTACCTAAAATCACAAAAGGAATGATTTAGGGCAATATTTGATCAAATAAATTCAATTCCGGGCTTAAATGACCCCCTAGAAATGGTTCATTTTTTGCCTCATCAGTGATGCAAATTGCGTTGTGGAAGGTGCCTAGTATTGAGATCACGAAGATCATGGAGTTGGTTAAGTTCTTCACGAAACTTCAAGGTTTACAAGGAAGATGATGATGAAGGAATTTTGTAATGTTTGCGGAAAAGAAAGTGAGGTGTAATATTGATTATTGTTTGGAGGTTGATATTTTTCAATAAAAGAATTGTTTCGAGGAGATAGATGAAATGTAGGTATGTAGATGGGAGCATAGGTAGATGCTTGACCATTATGAGGATTGAGAAAGGGTTCTTTTGAGTGAGCTTGAGGGTTGTGTGTATAGTTGGAGATATAAGAGGAATTTGGTGTTGGATGTTTGACAACATCATTTGGTTTGATGGGCTTTTTATGGAAGGATAATATGTGTTGTATTGGCTAGGTAAAATGTGTTTGTGCATTTGGGAAGTGGAGAATCAAAATAGGGTGAAATGGGCTAAAGAGCATAAAGCAATATGTGAGCCTCGTGCTTCAGGTGGCCGGCCCCCTTAATCATAGGCTGGTCCCCTTAATTTTAAGGGGGCCGCCCTTGATCTTTAAGGGGGCCGCCCAGGGCCAGGTTCACAGAATGCCAGAGAAGTGTTTTTGGCAAGAGATTTTCAGAGAGGGGTTTGTTTAGAGGTTTGGTTTTAGGCAAGTCCAACTCTTTATGCAACAAGGCAAGTATTATCTTAATGAAATATGCATGAAAAGTATATAGGCAAGCAAGTAAGCACATAAAATAGTCATAAGTAAGCATGCATGCATAACCAATAAGACAAATAAGCAATTTAGCAAATCATTCATCCTAAAACTCCTATCTTAGTGTAAGGCAACTAGTTAGTGAGAAACTAGTGATGGAACAAATGTGATAGTGTAATTATTGGTTTTGTTCTAGTGTATGCCTATATGAAACAATTATGGAGTTAAGATCGTTTCGACTCCTAAGCAAATATTCCTAAGAAACGATCCTTGATCTCCTTGATTTAGCTTTGCTCACTTCTAAGTGTCATGTATATGTATATATTGGATTATATATATATATATATATATATATATATATATATATATATATATATATATATATATATATATATATATATATATATAGACAACGAGAGTGAGACTATTGTGCATGATTTGAGAAAAACGTTTTTATCATTATTTAACAATGAGTATTCTAATCATGAGAATAATTTCAAAATGAATTGAGATTTTATTTGAGAATATATTTATGCAAAACAAAATATCTCAATTCTTGATTTTGTGCAAAATAGAATCCTAGACTAAGATTTGAGAAGAAATAAAACTTAAAATTTTATGCTCAGATAGCCGGCCCCCTTAAAGTGAGGCCGGTCCCCTTAATTTTAAGGGGGCCGCCCTTATAAATTAAGGGATCCGCCCATCTGACAAAGAAATTTTTTCAGAACTTTGATTTTTCAGAAGATGTTAAGTATTACAAGAATTTAATCAATTTGCTCCATCATTCCTAATCCTAAACGTAAGTAGTTAAGTAAATCACGCTTAAGAGGCTTAGTGACTATATCGGCAATGTTACCTTCCGAAGCTACCTTCTCTATTGTTATATTTTCTTTTTGTATAATGTCCCTACGAAAGTGATGACGTATTTCTATAGCACCTTTGTTATTGCACATAATAGGAATATTTTCTAACCTAATGCCATAGTCTTCGAGAGCTTGTTTCATCTATAGTTTTCTTACGCGAGGGATCTAGTCTTACTTCTATATTAACGATTAATCCACTTAACTCATTTTACTTCATCACCATGAGTTTTCTACTAGTGGACATAGAAGATTTCCATTTTCTATGTTGTTCGACAACGAACAATTTTAATTTAAATCCTAGGAAAGCCAACTAAGAGGGGTTCATAATGCGTGAGTAAGTAAGTATAACTAGCTATATAACTAAGCATTAATCTAACTAGTTGTTAATCAAAGAATATAAAGTTTAACGATGAATTTAAAAGAAATGCGTACCTTTTAGTCTTCAATAAATTTTCTTCAAACACTTCAAGATGCCATGTTGACTTATAGATGCCATTTGTAGATGAGATACAAATATTTTCCAAAAGTGACAACTTAGCCACTTGGTTCCCATGGTCTCATTGGTCCAAAGTTGTTTGAACCAAACATGGTTTGCAATTGACTAGGATGCATGTATGGTGGAAGTATTCCCCATGGGCTAAAGCTTGGTTGATGTGGATAAATCCACATTGAGTGACTATTATTAGAAAAGTTTTGTCTACCTTGATTTCTCCTATGTTGAGGGGTTTTAGACCGAGGATGAGGATTATTTGGTCTATTTGGAGGTGGAGTTTTAGATCTTAATTTTAGTTTAGAAAATCCGGTTTTGGCTTTTAATGATGGTTTATAAAAACTTTTTACTTCCTCATCACTCGCAATAGGTATTTTTCTATCTTTTATAGGTACATACTTAGGTTTTGAGTCTAATGGTTTTTGTTTACTAGATTCACATTCAAACTTTTCATTTTTATTTTCGCTAGTTGAAACATTAGTTAAGTCGAATCCTAGACCGGTTTTATCTCCCAAAGTTTCTTGAACACTTATTATTTTCTTAAGTGGGTTACTACTATTTTTAAACTTGTCAAGTTTGAAAATTTCATCTTTAAGTTTTTCGTTTTCATTTTTAACATCTATGCATGTTTTACATTCTATAAAAACTTCTTTTCCTTTTTTCAAATGTTGTAGTCTAATTTTTAATTCGAGTACTTCATTTTCTAATAGGTTATTAATATGTTTTAGTGACTTATTTTTAGCTATAACCTTTTGACCTAATTTTCATAACCTATTATATTCACTATCTAGGTCTTTTTCGTCTAATGATAAAATTCCGTCACTAAAGTATTCGGTTTCGGAACGTACCTCGTTTGATGTCTTAGCCATAAGACACTTCTCCTCATTTGTGATTTCTTTCTCATCGTCATCGCTATCACTCCAAGCTCCTCCAACAAACGCCTTTCGATTTTGATCTCTTGGCATCATTGGACATTTTTCGATGAGATGATTTGGATCACCACATTTGAAGCACTTCCTATCACTTTTGCCATTTTTGTCATCTTTATTTCTTTGGTTTGCTTTCCTTTCATCATGCGGTTGTCTAACGAATCTTCCTCGCCTTTTGAAGAATTTCTTGAAGTCTCTTACGGCCATCGCATATTCTTCGTCATCACTTTCGGAGGTTGAGCTATCCTCGTTACTAGATTCCTTCCTAGCTTTCAACGCAATTGATTTGCTTTGCTCCCTTTTTCCTTTGACCATCTCAGAATCTTTCTTTATTATTTCTTCATAGACCTTTAAGTTGCCGATCAATTTGTCAAGTTGTAGAGTTGACAAATTCTTTGATTCTTCAATTGCCGTAACTTTAGTTCGCCATTTTGGATGAAGAGCCCTAAGAAATTTCCTAACAACATTCTTACTAGAAAAATTCTCATCAAGTGCTTTTAAACTTGTGAAGATAGTGTTAAACCTAGCAAAAGCATTATCTATTGATTCCTCCTCCAAAATCGTAAATTGTTCATATTGTTGAACAAGAAGACCTATTTTATTATCTTTAACTTAACTATTACCTTGGTGAGTGATTAGTAAAGAATCCCAAATTTCTTTTGCGGTTTTACACATAAAAATTCTTTCATATTATTTACGTGGTAACGCATTATAAATAACCATTTTAGCCTCATTATTTTTTGCTAGTTTCTTTTTCAAATCATCATTTTGTTTTTCAAAAGATACAATTTTATCTATTTTAGTTTCAAAATTATATTGAATAGGGGGAAAATCACCAAAGGTAATGACATGCCAAAGATCAAGATCTTTTGATTTCACATAAGTTTCGAATCTATTTTTCCAATAAAGAAAACTATCACTTTCAAATAGTGGTGGTCTTTGCATAGATTGCCCTTCTAAATATTTTTCAGATTCCATAGATCGTTTCAAGTTTTAAAATACAGTTTATTTTAAAAATCTTGTTTAACCTGGCTCTGATGCCAATTGTGGAAAACTAGAAGGGGGGTTGAATAGTTTTACGTCTTTTTTAATTTTATGAAAACTTAGTTGTTTAAAACAAAACTTTGTTTCTAGTTTATGTGAGATCAATGCATGTATACTTATAAGTACTTATATCTACGCAAGTAAATAATAACAATATGGATGAGTATGACTTAAAAGAATTAATATCTACGCAAGTAAACAATAACAATATGGACAAGTATTTTTACGTCCCTTTTATTTATGAAAACTTAGTTTAGTTTTAAAGTCTTGTTTACTCTTAAAACTTTGATTCGATCTTATGTGAATTCAAGTCTTGAACAATATGAACAACTATATCGAGGTATGAAAAGTAATAACGAAGTAAGCTAAATATGTACAATCAACACATGCATAATATAGACAATTATAGCTATATACGAGATGTAAGTAAGTAAGCTAAGTAATAAGTTAGAGTTGGTAAGATCTAACCGCGAGACAAAGGATTTATAGTGGTTCGGCTACAAGGTCACCTTCCTTGCCCTACTCCACTCCCCGAGTCACCTACTCGAGAGTTTTCTTCACTATGTCAACAAGCTCCCTTATGGCGGAGAAAACCTTACACACCAATGTACACACCACAACTTCGTCACAACTTAACCACAACTTCTACACAACTTCTTCACACCAATCTACTTCACACCAATTCTACTTCACACCTATCTACTTCACACCTATCTACTTCACACCAATTTTCTTCACACCAATCTTCTTCACAACTACACTACTTCACTACTAAACAACTTCTTCTCCCTACACAACTTCTATTCCTAGATCTATCTAGTTACACTACTATCACACCTTTACAATGAATGTACACAACTACTAGACTATATACACAAATCTACAATACTTCAAAACGTGATGTTGAAGGAGTATTCTTCTCTTGCACTTTGAGAGATGAGAGGTGAGGGAATGAATCACTTGAAACAAGAATTAACAATTATATGATCAAAAGGTTTTTAGGAGGATGTTTAGAGAGATTTGGATCTGAAAATTTTCGTGCAAGAGGTGGTAAAAATACCAGGTTTGAGGTAGTATTTATAGGGAAAAATTTCTGACAGAATCTGACAGGGGAGCGTGGCCGGTCCCCTTAATTGTGTGCTGGCCCCCTTAAAATTAAGGGAGCCGCCCTTATAATTAAGGGGGCCGCCCAGACGAAAACTGCAGTTTTCTTGTTTTTTTTTTCTGGGGAAAGTTTATTTGGTGAAAAACTAACTGATTTTGGTTAAAATTTTGAATTCATATGTTTATTATGAATAAAACATTTTCCTTTATTACCAAAAATGTTTTTCAAAAATATATAATAAGTTTATTTAATTTTATAAACTTTGTATTATTTAAATAAACATCCCTTTGATCATAAAATGTATTAGTCACTTGTTTATTCATACCTTAAGTGATTATGTTGGATGAGATGATATAAACTTGCTTAAAACTTGTTTACGTATTAACTTTGCGTTTAATGTTCTTATATTTTGTGATCGTCAAAACTTAATGATATCGAAAGATATTAATAACGTTTTTATACATTATTTATATCAACACACCTCACTCGAGGTGGTAAATTATCACATTTTTTGGTAGTTTTTGGTTTAAAGTGTATTAGTTAGTGTATAGTTTGATCCTGGTAATTGCAAACGTTGAGTTTCTAAGACGTGAAACTTAAAATCGGGTAACGTAAAATATAAAACTTACAAAAATATTAATACTTGATATTGAAACCTATTTTGATATTTTAGGTGATCCTTGAGCTTGTTGGATGATTACTTGATGTTTAAAATTTGAAACTGTGCAAAACGCAAAATGTAAAAAGTTTAATTAAAAAATGCAAAAGTAAAAATGGGACATTTAATTTATGATTGTAAGAAACCAAAATGCAGAAAGTATTTATACTGAGTATAGTCTGGTGTTGGTTTGAGTTAAATGTCTGTTTAACGACGTACACGGAATAACTTATCTAGTTACTTGCAAGAGTATATTTACTTAAAATAAAATAATAAGTAAAATTAAATAATTAAATAATGACCTCAAAATTGTGAATTGTTACAACATCAAAGATAAGTTGATATAATATTCTCTTGGAAATGCCAAAGTTCAAATTTCAAAACCAAAGTAATAGTAAGACACACAAAATTCAAGTATCAATCGTTACATTAACCATTTAGAGAATAAGATTCAATAACATGAGTCCTAAGTGTCTCAAAACATACGAAACATTTACCTGATTTCAAGCAAACAAATGTTTTATAAATTGCATTTCAAAACATGCCCTTTGATTAGTTTAATCATAGTGAAGTAAGGTAAATTGAACACTTTTAGACTTTTAGTTTTACACTTTTACTGAATTAAAGTATCAAGAAAAAACATCAATTACCTGTAACAAAATCAATGTAAAGGTTACTGTAGTTGTAACAATGACACTTTATGTTGTTCAAAATTAAAAGTTAAAACTATGAAAAGGTTTACGTTAAAGATTTAAAGTATCAAGAAAAAACATCAATTACGTGTAAGAAAATCTTTGCTTCGGGTGATTAGATTATGAGAAGAAGATCAGTAGTTTGTTAATTGGAATTTTGATTTGGGGAAAAGTAGAAAACTAATATACTTCTCTTTTACCTCTTCTTTGTTGTGTAGAGCAGTAGATTCAACTACTAACTGACTTGAATTCCCAAACACTCCTATTTCTTACTCTTCTTTTTGAAGCAAAGTACATGCAATCTCAACACTTGCTAAAGGAGAATACAACATCAAGTGACTCCTTTGACTTGAGAGATGCTTATCTAAACTATTCAAGGATTGGAACAATCTTTGCTCCTATTTTTATGTATGCAAAGCATTCAAGAACACTACAACTTCAGGAGTATATATTCACAACCCTAGGTAGTTCATTCATATAGTCTAATTCTCTCAACACACATTTCATACTTGTGTTGTATTCACTAATAGGTCTTCCTGATTATATGATATCATATGTTTCCCTGTTCAGTTTGTACTTGTGTGAACCATTACTAAGTGCAAATCTAGTCTCCAATTGAAGCCAAATAGCATGAGCAGTGCCTATAAACATAATAGACTTACCAATAGACTCATAGACTGAATTAATCAACCAGCTAATCACCAAATTGTTACATGTATCCTACTGTTCTTGCAAACAAATATCATCAAATGATCTAGGCACAATACCTCTAATGAACCCCACATTACGCTTAGTGGACATGGAAATTTTAATTAATCTTCTCTAAGAACGGTAGTTCTAAGCCCTAATTAGCTTTTCATTCACCACTAAAGTACCAGGTCTATCAATCAAAAGGATGTAAAAAGAGTGGAGTTTGAAACATTGGTGACTGATTGTTCATCACACTAGCAAAATCAAATGAAGATAATGAAGATGTCATGATTATCATTGCGGAAACTTTAGAGTAACATAATCAAGAATTCACTAACAAACTCTAACAAACTTAACAAACTCAACGAAATGATTTACAGATTCAATTTGACCGAAAAAAGAGTGAGTCAAATAAATTCAAGGATTGGATCAACGAAATGAAAATTTAAAGACAAAATGATGAACAAATAATGGTGTATGTGATTCAGTTATGGTTAGGGATGAATAATGGTTGTTTAGTTGTGATTAATGGTGGTTTATATTATCGGTGGTTCAATGATGGTTTTAACGGTTCAAGAACTCATCATTGAGCTCTAATACCATGTTGACAATGATGAGTAAAAAAATGAAGATAGAACACACAGTTTCACATTGGAAAACACATAGTGGAAATGATCTCATTAACTGTCTAACAAATTTGTTTTTAAAACTTATATACAATGTAAATGACTGATGCGTGCGTAGATCATTGTAGAATAGATTATATCTATCAACTTTTAAATTTATATTTAGCTGACTTATCTTATAACACACACACTAACAAGCAGTGTACCCGATCAATGTAGCTAGTTGGTAAGTAGAGTGTCGAACACTAAGAGTGGAACGTTAACGCCTATATATCTATCAGTATTTTAATCCTAAGTTAGTTCTAATAACATAATATAACGCAAGGGGTTTCAGCCTGAGAGACTGGCACGATTATGTAGATTAAGTGAATAGTAAATAAAACAAAATAAGGGAACAAATGGCACACACATACACAGATACAAGACAAATACAGATAAGAGGCCTGGCTGATAGTAGGAAAACTTGTCACACGTTTAATTACTTAGCTGTATAAGATGAGTGCTAAAATTTATTCTCTCTTAGTGGAATCTTAGTTACATGCGTGTAAACGCTTAATGATTACTAGGTTTATGTACTATTTATCCATTTTACAGGCTTACATTAACTATGCATATGATGTTAATGAAGTAATTGCGCGAGCCTACGTTGACAAGGCGTGATAAATCCTAATATGTAATCAAAGCACATGTCTAAAGAAACTAAATAAACATCAAATACTCTTTATAACAACTGGAAAATATTAAGTCCGATCAAATAGTGAAAAAGATACTAACTCAACCATTAACAGATTGCTAATACAAATAAACGAGTTTTCCTATGAATTAAAATACTACCAGGACCTTCTTACTGCTCTGAATTCGTTCTTAGGTTGTGTCTTGTGCTGCAAAATCGTATGCTTTTCCCCTTGTGATGTATATATAATTTGGCTGTCGAATGGGGTATTTATAGTTTCTGTCTGCAGGATTGATACGGCGCATCTAGGTAACTTCGCATGGGGTCCAAGATTATAATATTCAGGAATATTCGTACTCTTTTTTAGAGATACGGTGTAACTTCAGTCTTCATACGGCGCATGTTCTTCAGAATCTTGGATTATCTTGGTGAAGTCTTGAGATTGGTATGCCACATATGTGGAATGCAATATGGCGCATCTGGGATTAAACCAGTTAGATCTTCTCATTGACCAACGTTTCATATACGGCGTATAGGATAATTCCATACGGCGCATGCTTTAAAGTTAGGTAATGGTCTTCATATTCGTCTAAGTCTTTATGTACAATGTATCTGTTTAGAATGATACGGCGTATCTTCTTTCATTTCAGTAGAATTTTCTAACTTGATCCATTTTGCTCCAATATTCGTCCAAAATAGCAAACTTTCACCAAATGCTTGTTTATAACTGAGAATTACAAAAGTAATCGTTTAAGTATCAATTCCCATAGAAAATAATATAAAACATAAGATAAATGTTTCCAATAAAATGTATATATTTGATGTCATCAATGACCAAAATAGAAAAGATACAAAATAGACCCTCAACTATCTATAAGTTACGTTTTGGTCCTCTAACATTATCCTGCTCCTTTTTTACAATTGGGCTAAAACAAATCTTGAAAGTTTCAATTCAAATTACGCAACTAATCATAATTTAACTTCTAAGGCCAATGCTAATGGAAGGTTGGTTGCTTGGTTGATTGCCCCCCGAGTCCCCGACCGAATAGGTGACCGAGTTATACCTACTAGCCCAACCGAATGCAACCGCTCAAACGCGCAACTTTTCATATGTTTCGGTTGGATACCCAACCAAGTAAATGTGATGACTTTTGAACGTTGGATACCCATTGCTGCATTAAATGCCACAAACAAAGCAATAAAATAACAAAAATAAAAGGTCAACAACCATTTTTTGTACTATAGAGATCTTGAAGATGATCTACATATGCTTCAGTTTGTGTCTATTTCGAACTACCCTTTGTGCTCCTTCATCTGTAGCATGCATGTTCTTCAAATATCGACTTGTGATTAAAGGTGCATGCCTAATGATGCTGAAGAACAACGGTGACGGTTGGTTGTAGTTAAAGAAGATGATGATGGTGATGAATTTTTAAAAGAGGTGTAAATGAGGATGAAAGTTAGAAGGCATGAGGTATGTGAAGTGATAAGTATTACACATATAGTTTAATATATAAATAATTAATGAATTGATAAATGTTACTAATAAAACTTTATACATATTATAAACGAAAGTGTTACATGTTTAATCTATAGAACTTATATGATTATACAAGACCAAAGGATGATATGATGCGATCGAAAGAAAGTATCTTAGAACTTATTAGAGAAATACGCAACAATCAAACTCATCTTATTTTAAAGGTCATTTAGTGGAACACGTTTGGCAAAACACAATTCAAAAAGTGTTTTAATTTTTATCATATTGTTTTTTATTTTATTTTAATTATTATTGTAATGTTTATTTAATTATGAATGAAATTTTAATTTAAAAAAAATAAGTTGCGGTCACCATTAGCAAATTGTAGTTGGGGTATAGTGTTAAAGAGCGAAAGCTGAAATGACACTTAAGTGACAGGAGTGACCACAAAAATTATGGTTACCATTAGCATTTGCCTTAACGTATAAGTACGTACTTGAGTACTTATCACTGGAGTACGTATTGCAACAATTTTAATTCCCATTCTCACAATAAATCTTGATCAGTCCATATCACACTCTCATTCCACGTATATTGACTAGTCAGCATCCATCATATATACGTACTAGTATTGATGTCTAAATCAAATGATTTATATCATAAAATATCATTGTAGTTTTTTCAATAAAGATCATTTTTGCGATTAATCTTTTCTCTTACTGCTTTAGTAACTATATGTACTACGGATAATTTGACAGGGTGATTATTTTCTCGATTTTCAGCCTGTGAACGGCATAACTGGTTATGTAACTTGGGATAAGTTTTCGTCTAATGTTGATGTGTTATACAGTAGCTTTTATTGTTGATGTGTTAAGGAAACTAGGAGAAAAGAGGAAATTAAGAGAATCGATGTCTTTTTTCCTTATTTTTAACACGTTAGCAAACAATTTTAAACATGGGTACTTTTGATGTACTTATGTGTGTTTAACGTGTGCCCCTAGGGCACAAGTTAGAAAAACCACAATAACAAATTTTAGACACTTTGAACAGCATGCAGGTTATACTGTGAAAAATCAGAAAAATAATGACTATATTAAACTACCAAAAGTACGTTAATAAGTAAAATAGTACCAAAATAATTTAATTACTAAGATTCTAAAAACGGTAAGTTTATCAGGAGAGCTTAGCTAGAATACCGCATAAACATGTTATTATGGTTGGTTTTTCACTCGTTTTAACACCGTATATTCGGTGAAGTACTGCCTTGAATATATAGTTTCGCATTTGTTAGGTTTGGACGATGTTGTTCTTTCTTTAATTGTCGGTTCTTCACAAATCATAATCCTTAGTGTTGTTCTAATTCCCATCACGTATACGGAGTTAGGACTATAGGTTTAATTTGGTGTTATTATTCAAACAAATAACCTAAAGTGGTATAAATATTTCACAACAAAGACGTGCTTATAGCTATACTGCATTAAATTCTCTGTCACAAATATTGTTAACTGCATGAATAGGCGACATGCAAAAACCAAATATATACATGCATGCCTTTATATATTTGTGTATGTTTATGCATTCTTGTGGATCACTTAAAGAAACCATTTATAATGTTAGACTTCCAGGGAGTTCTTTTTGAGATGATACTTCAATGATCGTTGGATTGACATGCTTTGATTGGATGTACTCCAAATAATAAAGATGTATATAACAGAGTCACATATACCGACATGAAAATGAAAGACAAACATGAACCCTCAATATAATATGTACATGCACATACATATAGCTATCAAGACATATAATATAAGAGAAAAATAATAGAATAAATTGATTGAAATAAAGTCTATTGGCATATAATAAATATATGATAGTTAATTAATAGAGACACGCAACCTCTTTGGGGTCAATGTGTTGGGAAAGTGTTTCAATTCTATGCTGATATAGATGATGGGGGTGACCTTTGTTTTAGATTTAGGAAAGCTAAGAGATATACGACATTACTAAATAATGCAATTCAAATTAACAATGGAGTTTAAACTTCAAACTTCCTAAAATAAGTGTATCATTTTTCTCATCACCACCCTTCCCACTCAACAACCATTTGTTTCAAAGTTTTAATTACTAAATTGTCTAATGAATTAGGATTAAATGAGAAATAAACTAAAATAAGAATGGTAAGAAAAACTATAATCACACATTTCAGATACATTTACAAACATAGATGCATCTTCACTTAAATTTCTCTCCCTCATTTGAAATGTGTGACTCAAATTTCTTCTTATTCTTTTCACTAAATCTCTTCCCGATTGTCCAAAACTTATTTTCAGCTTCTTGCTAGTATTAACAAAATTTTCGCCGTCAAAAGAAAATATCACCAAACTGTCCATGTTTAATTGTTTAGTCACCAACAAGATTTTGCTACTTAAACTACATGTTTTCTTCCCCCTTTCTTGCCATATAGTTTATTATAAAATACTAATGTCAAAGTCGACAGACCGCTATTGATATTTGTATAGGTGGATGATCGATTTTAAATTTATGTTAGCCGCAGGGCCGGCTTTAAGGGAGTGCAAGAGGTGCCATTGCACAGGGCCACCGCTTAACGAGGGCCACAAAATTCTATGCACTTTAATATATATGTATATACACAACATGAGGCTTGAGTTTAATTAGTTCACGCACTAGTGATATATGTTTATTTTGTATGTGTTTTTAAGGGCCTCTTTGTGGTGTGGCACGGGGCCACCGAAATCCATGAGACGGCCCTGGTTAGCCGTGTGTATATATATATATATATATATATATATATATATATATATATATATATATATATATATATATATATATTGTCCACCTGGCTTGCTTCTTCATTTCTCTTCGGATAATGGAAATTCTTTTAATTAAGTATAGCACATCTAAGTTCACGATTGATTAAGAAAGAAAGATTAAGAAAATGATGCTAGGTTGCGGAGGAGGGTTCGGGTGGTCCACAAGCGGTGCAACCCCATATGGGTTTGCTTCTTGGCCGTTGAATTTGGTTGTCTCCTTTGTATATGGATGTTGATTTTAAGCTGCATGGTTTTTGTCCAATTGTAACCTTAACCTTCCCCACACAGGTCTCCCTTTTACTACTTTCTTTTTTAGTTTTGTTTTTAGATGCGACAATAAGTAAGTAAATCAAAAGTCTTGCAACGCTTAATCATATACATGCGGTGTTAGATGACTCTTAGTCAATTGATTGTGTGTTTAAGTACCGTCCTGAGACATGTGTACGTGTTGTATATTCGTAGTATTGTAAGTGGTTTTCTTTGTCTTTTTAAAGAAATATCTTGGATAACAACGTTTTTTTGCATTGCATTTTTCATAGCTATATTTTGAAAAACTTACTTCATAACTTTTTCATCCAACGTCTCATTCTTGTGAAACTTTTTGGGAATTATGCGAGATTTTTTTTTTTTTTTTTTTTTTTTTTTTTTTTTTTTTTTTTTTTATGCTTCTCTAATGAATATTTGTCTTTTTATTTTAATTTTACTGATGTATACATACATCAATCTTTGTGCATTATCTAATATTTATTTGAATTCTTCTACACGGTTTTGCTCATATTATATTGATTATAAAATTTCAATTTGCAATAAAAATAGAGTACATTAATAAGTTAAGGCAATAACCATCTCCTTGCATGTGTCCATACATCCATCGTCATCTTCAAAACATATGCATATGGTGAGTCTATTAAAATACATGTTCATAGGCCACACAACAACCAGATTGGAATACCTATTTGCTTGTCTGACATATACAAAAATATATCCCCCTGTTAGTGTGAAACCAGTGGTAACAAGTACTAACCGGTTTTTTCTAGTTTGTGTGCTGAAGAGGATAGTGAGGGTGATGTGGAAAATGTATATGACGAAACTGGGACTTTCATGGCAAGTGAGAGTGGATACAGGACCAAGAGTTTGTACGAACACTGGAAGGAAACGAAGAATGAGTACAATGCTCATGATTTATCCGGATATCAATTGGTTTTCTGTGACGCTTGGGATATCAAGATTCGTGGTCGGAAGAAGTTGTAGGTTATATTTGGAGTCGTTTGAGTCAAATGTAATTTAGTTATAGTCATTACTTTATTCTTAGAAGTATGTTTGCTTGTTATATTAGCTTTATTGCCTATGTAACGGGTTTAGATATGAGATTTTACCCATATCTATTGTCCTTAAATGTTTTTTGGAGTAATGCATTACCAAAAAAAACCTTTTACCAAAAACAACATATAAAAAATATTGAAATATAATATGTCCACTTTGTTAAAGAAATAGAAATTAAATTATTGAAATACTAATTTCTTTACCACCCATGGATCCATGATCCATCTCTATCAGTCCATCACCCATACCATCACAAGGATACTGTTTCAAAGGTATAATTGGAACCTTTCTTGCATATAAACTAGATAAAATGTAAAAAGAATCTAAAAGTCGATCTAATGTGTGTTTTATTTATTTATTTATTTATTTTTATTAATTCAGCATCTCTAGTTTTGTACCAACAATCGCCCTCACATCAAGCAAGATCGAGTAGTAGATTTTGCTCATAAATGAATCATATCATATATACACATACCATGAGATCCAAAAGATCTTATAAAATAAAGGGTTTTGTTAAACACAACCCTATGAGTTGTGTATAAGCATTCTATAATATATAATTAACATTTAATGAAAACTTAATGAACTCTAAACATTCCATAATTAACATTACTTACCTCTTTTATAATTATTAAAAGTATATAATTATGGACTATATAAGTTCATTAATTGTCATTTGCATAAGTTTGGAATGCTGTTGTGTTTAACAAAACCCTAAAAGAAATTGCAACCATAGAAAGAACGAAAATGGAAAGCGCAAGAAGAAGATCGAGTGCAAATCAGTCTAAGCATGTACCATGACATATATTAAACGAGCACACTTGTCCACCCTAAGTGAAATATGTTGTTATCTATATGACAATAATAAGCATTTTTCCACGCGTGCACGATTCAAATGCTATTTTCACTTTAGCAATTATATGGAAAAATACTATGAATTAATTTCCGTAAAATTTAACAAAACGCGCATTCATCACTCCAAGGCTTGGCATTTTTCGCGAGAACATACGTTGTCGCAAAAGGTGGGGGTTTATTCTCTCTAAAGCTTTTGGCGACAACACGTTGCCGCAAAAAGTGTTATTGGCAATAGTTTTTGCGACAACAAATTCTCACTATTCACAACAGCAAGTGGGGCCCACAAAAATTCAACCAAAAAACTTGACCGAGGGGGGGTCCACACCTTTAGCGACGACATGAGTCATTACTAAAGGTGCTTTCATAATTCATTTATTTTAATTATTTATTTGCTAAAAAATAGAAATAATTAAAATAAAAAAAATGCGGGAGTCTCTTTTTGCGACGACAATATTGTCGCGAAAAGTGGTTATCAAAAATGGCTCAATTTTGGTTGGGTCACTATTTGCAACGACACTGTGTAAAAATGTCAATGTGTAGGAAGGAGAAAAAAAAAACGACATTGCTGCAAACTCCATATGTTTTCGAAAATAATCTACCAAAACGAAAGTTATAAACCACCCAAATCCATAATACACAATGCATTTGTTCATTCAATCATTTAAAACCAACCAAAACAAGTCATAGTATTCGTTTATAACTACAATTTCGCTAATATATAGTAATACGATAATGCAAATAACAAAAAGATATCTATACAAATACTAATAATCTATCCCAAATTCACTACTCGACATCACTAACATCATCATACTCACTATTACCATCAACACTACCATCATCTTCATCACGACCACCATCATCTTCATCAACATGTACAATTTGGCTATTTCCGGAATCAAAGGTCGGTATGTAACAATTATCAAGGCCGAGAGGAGTAGAACTAGGGGCGGGAGTAGAACTAAGACCGACAGTAGTATAAATAGAAATGGGAAATACTCGAGGAGTGTATAATTCAGGAATATGAAACGGTAATGAAGGAGTACCTTGTTGACGGTTGAAGAAATCCACAAATTGCTTAAAGGCGTTCCATTGACCTTTATACGCTTTTCTTTACTCCTCTAGTTCCAAAGCATGCTGCTTCTGCATCTCTTCAAATTGCTCTCGGGTACAATAACCTGGGTCCGATAACACCTTGCCCATACCCATTATATGCCCACGATTAGTGCTCTTCAGGACTTCATCGATGATTTGTCTATCTATCTTGTGCGGGATATTTTTGGCATTGACCGCATCTTGAATTGCCTTCATTTCTCCCTGTGTAGTTGAAAAAAAAAAAAAAAGAGTTAATATAACAAATGACGAAAGGGATGTTTGGTAATTGGTGCAGCAGTTATCAAACACCCTTGTTTCAGCATCAATTGTGTTTGGTAAGTGTTGTACCAATTACCAAACACCACTGTTGATGCATCAATGGGTGTTTGGTAATTAGTGCACCATCAATAGACTGGGATACAAGATGAGTATGTATGTTAGGAAAAAAAATTACTTATATAGATTGTTTCGTTTTCCCGAGTCTGAAACTGGTCTTGTTATGAGTGCACCTCCAGTGCTCGACCAAGTCCTCGTAATGCCTGTGGTTTTGGCGAGATAAAGTGAAAATGTGGGAGGGAAATAAATTTTGCATTTCCACCTTTTGCGTCGATAGTGTCGTTGCGAAAAGTTCCTTCCATTTTTTTTAAATTAATGTAGTTAATTTACAAATGATTTAAAATAAATAATTTCATCTAATTAAAATTGATTTAAATTAAGTAAAAATCATTTAAATTAAAAAAATAATTTAAATTAAAAAATAATTTACAAATAATTTAAATTAATTAAAAAAATATTTAAATAGATTAAAAGTTATTTATAAATGATTTAAACTAAATAAAAATAATCTAAAAATGATTTAATTAGTTACAAATGAATTAAAATTATTCAAAAATGATTTAAATTACTTTTTGTATTAGACAGATGAATCGAGATCATATTAGTATATAAGATATGTTACTGACTTTGAAAAGACTTGACAAAACTTGATAGAGTAAATGACCAAAACATTACTTACTTTGACCAAAACTTTATTGACTTTGACCCGAACATAGCGATGACATGCCGTCGCTATAGGTTTTCGCTAAAAGCTCTCATTTTTTACTATAAAAACAACCTAACAAGCTCTTATCCTCAACCTCATAACCTTTTATCTTCACACCAACCTCACAAACTCAGATGGAGCGAAATAATCCTTGCACGATTTATGGGTTGCTTATACTTCAGATGGGTTGAGTTTGATGGCTTCTAAAATTGGTATCCCTATGATGCTTGATTCTTATACTAATACCATGTGTTTGGAGTCATGGGGGACGTAGTAGTTGTGCGAGAGCTTTGATTGAAATCAATGCTTCCAAGGATTTCTGTGACAATTAAGTTTTTACTGTTCCTAAATTCGTAACGGAATGGTAGACTAAAGAAACTATTCGCATTGAATACGAGTGGGAACCACCTCAGTGTGGTACATGCTTTCTTTATAGTTATTTGAATGATGATTGCCTTAAAGCCGCTCCTAAACGTGTGGTTAATGGGATGGGTAATAAAGGAAAAGGTCTGGTTTCGGGAGCTACTAAGGAGGCGTTGAAGATGGGCTTACTATTGTCAAACGAAACGGTCTCACTTATAAGTGGGGTTTTGGGGTTTCTAAGATCAAGAAAGTGGAGTATCGTCCGGTTGCTACTAAGAATACAAAGGCTTTTCTTTCTAAAGACTCTACTAAGGAGGTGTCTACGTCTAAACAACCAAGTAAGGATGATGAAGTAGTCAAAACATCTAATGCCTTTGATGCTCTTGGTAATTTGGATGGGGATCCTGTAGCTAGTATATATTCGGATTTTGATAATAGATTTGGGAACATGGATAAACAAGCAAGTGCTACTATTGATTCATTTGACAGTCTAGGTGCTACACCTATTGTTGATAAGATTAATAAGCTTGAAAGTCAAGTAATTGAGGGGAAGCTTGTTCTTCTGGGTAGAAGCCGCTTCCTATGCAAAATGCTAATGTGGAAAACTATGCAAGCATCTCAAGTTCATCCAATGCATCTCCTCCTTATATTTCGAAGAGCACTCCTAACACGGTTAAAGAAGGAAAAAATGTAGGCAATCCTTTTCTAAGGTTGGTGGTCTAGATATCTCGGATAGTGATGATGATGATGAAGTCATTGACGACTTTAATGAAACTTCTAATTTTAGTGGAGTAGCATGATGAGCTTATTGGAGAAATGGAAGAAAGATACCGATGACCAAAACCCTTATGATGATGATGAGTTTGATGATTGTGGTCTGACCATGCTCAATTGAAGTTTGCTAATGCTTATGACATTAGTCTCTGTGGTCATATTAGATAGGTTGTTTTTATTTTGTTTTTTCATAAGTATGGCATATCATTTCTTATGCTTAATTAGGTTTTAAGCACTGTGACGCTTTTAGTTTGCCTTTTTTTGAGCTGAGGTGTGGGATTCACCCACATCCGTTGTACTTAATTATTTTTTAGAGTAATAATATTTTATTAGAGGTAACATTTTGACCCAAAAATAGGTGTTCTTATAAAAAAAAAGGAGATATAGTGCTAAGAACATCACATTAGCCCGATAGCTATGGTAGACCTTATTATGCATGTCCTCGTTCAAAGGTGAACAATTATACGTTTCTTATTTACATACATATATAAATAATTTGGTGGTTAAAAGGAAATTTCTTATGATTTCCTTACTATGTAACAACCAAGAAAAAGTTATGGATGTGGATATTTTATGTGGAAGGATGTTTTTGATCTCCTATTAGGTATAAGCTTTTCTTCAACATCTTAAGGTTCTTCTGGATTTGCACTCACACATATAAGTTATTCTTCGGGACCTTACGGATCTGCAACGCAACCAATTATTCTTCGGGACCTTGTAGATCTGAAACAACAGAGTGCTCAAACTACAAGGTCAAAGATCTTAATATAAACTTGTTGGAGACAAGAATAAAGATGTTGGAGACGAGAATAAAGATCTTAGAGGTAACACTAGAATCGAAAAGGCATTCCGAGGACCACACATATCATTCAGGTGTAATTCTCCATGAGCTTTTAGATGACATGAAAAATCTTCGTATGGAGTAGTTGTTGTTGTTGTTGTGTAATGTGTTGTTGTTGTTGTTTAATGTATTATTGTTGTTGTTGTTGTTGTTGTTGTTGTTGTTGTTGTTATTGTTTAATGTGTTAATGTTTAGACTCATCCGTTTAACATTTCATGTATATTCATATCATCTCGACTCATCCATTTAACATATCATGTATATCCATATAATTACGAATCATCCGTTTAACATTTCATGTATATCATATAATCTCAACTCACCCGTTTAATCAATCATTTCTCACACCGATAAGGTCGCGCTTTAAATGTACATATAAGTATCGCTCATATTGTTAATTCGTCATACATATATAAGTGTACGTATCAAGGAAGTTCCAACCTCGTAAGTTTGTATCAGAAAATAATGTTTACTAACATATAATGTCATCAAATATCAACTAGACAACTACTCTACACTTTTCATAAGCGTAGAAATTGTCTGTGGCGGCGATTAGCATGTGCAAGTGGGGTAATTACACATGACCACCGTTTGTGTGGGGGCCTCCGATTCATGGACGGATCCACTTGGGAGCCGGGTGTGGCACGGGCTACACCCAATTTTGAGTCACGAAGTGTAATTTGTTCTCAAAAAGTATCGTTTTTCAATACGTGCAACACCCAATAATATTTTTTGCTACTTTATTTCTTTATAGTAGAACTTGAGATTAACCCTAAAATACTATATGGTGCAAATTTAGTACTTATAATATAAACAAGTGATGCAAGAATTTCAAAAAAAAAAATTGTGCAACACCCATTTCAAAATCATGGGTCCGTCCCTGCTCCGATTTAGTATATGTCTATTGGTAATTATACATGTCTAAATATATTATGTCTAACTTAAATTTTTTTTTACGACCGTTTTAAAATATTATGTGAGAGGCACTCCCTCCGTCCCAAAATATAAATCCGTTTTGACTTTTTCAAAGTCTTTTTATTTAAACTTTGACATTAATTTTTTTTCGTGTTACATTATAATTGATGCAAAATATATAAATGAACTTTTGTTTTAAATGCATTTTCATTGGTATACTTTTTATCAAGTATTATACGACATGAAAAAAAAATAATTAAGGTCAAAGTGAGATAGAAAAGACTTTGAAAAATAAAAAATTGACTTATATTTTGAGACGGAGGTAGTAGTATTTATACATGGCTAAGTATATTTTGTTTTGAATTTTCTATAATAATTAAAAAATTTGTGATTTAAAAGGCCTCATTCGTAGTTTCGCACCGGGCCACACAAATCAACAGAATGACCCTGGATTTAGTCGTTTACTATTTTGCACACTCTTAGACCAGGTGTGATATACATCAATCACCACCACCTCTATCGTTCACTCTTTTCACTAAATCAATTAACCACTATAAAGCCATAGCGGTGACCAACAATCAATCACATAAACATAACTCACGTAAACAATACACTCTCTCTCGCAAACAAACAAACAACATTTCGGTTATCCAGAGGACCAAATGTTGCACAAAACTGATTATAGACCTCTTCCACATGTTATGGGAAGCGCCATTACGGATAGTCTTACGTGCATAAATGTATAAGAAATTAATTATATGCAAACACATTTGTGTGTTACAGATGATTCACGTGCTAATTACAAAATCCTTTTGATCAAACACACTGAGAAAAGACGTGTCCATAAAACAAATGCATGTTCTTTTGAAACATACACATGGGAAGGGGGGAGGATCGACATAGATTGAATAACAAGTGTATACCGATCAAGTACAACATATTGATGGCATATATACAAACGCCGTTGACGAGAAGTTGGCAAATGTACTACCTCATTTTCATGCATCGTCAGCTGAATTTCTATTTACACATTCATGACAAGAATCCCATGCATTATATATAGTTTCGCTATTAAACCAATAGCTTGTTTTCAGAAACCATCATTTCGTTATTGCCCACACATACGTGATCCCTACAATCATAGTGACAAGTGACATCGTGCAAAACATTTATTTACCACATGATAAAACGGAAGGAAGAATTACAAAAATATTTTTTCGTCTCCATTTTGTTATCATATTACTATTTATTTTTGTCCAAAAAGTTTATCTCTTCTAACGAATGATTATTATTAATCCTTTTTTTTAATTTTTTTTTTTTATTTTTGGTAATATAAAAGTTTTTCTAGTCTCATTACCGAAATGGTAAAATAGACATTTCAAAAAAAAATATCATAAATTGAAATTTTCTTTTTGTCTAATGACAATTAAGACGGAAAAAGTATTATTCCATAGTAACTTAAGAAACCAAACTTAATATTCTGTAATAACGAGTATAAACAAAGAAACAATATAGTTGCAACTTACAACATTAACCATAAAACATGTCGGTCAATCAGAAACGCCCCAAAAGTTGTGGCAATTAGCTTTGATCAACCTACGGATTTTGTTCAAGAAAAATCAACTTACGGATTGATAATGACACAAGGTAAATGCCACAAGTGACAACGACCTTTCTAAGAAGTTAATTCAAAATAGTACAACACTCGTCATCTTTAACTTTACGGTTTTGATCAACTTAGAACAATATATATATATATATATATATATATATATATATATATATATATATATATATATATATATATATATATATATATATATATACACACACACGCATGAAAATATCGTGTATGCGCAACAATAAAAGGTTAAGTATCTTGTTGATTATTAGGCGTGGTACTTAAGTATTATCCACTTGAGTTTCAATACCACATCATTTTCACTTCATTATGAAAAAAAAAAAAAAAAAAAAAAAAAAAAAAAAAAAAAAAAAAACTCACAATTTTTTTAGCCCTAAACGGTGTGATTAAAATAAATGTGAGTGAGTACATAGTTGCATATTCAGTTGTTGGATGTAGTTATTTTGTAGATGGTGGATGGTTATTTCTTTTGGTACAATAACATAATACATGTCGTAACATATGAAACATAACTGTTAGCGTTATGTTCGAGCAAATTCTCGTAAGTGCTCTTTAGCCTTGATCCTTAAGAGGTCCTGCAGTGGCTCCTTCGTCTCTTAGGCTGAAAAAAAAAAAAAAAAAAAAAAAAAAAAAAAAAAAAAAAAAAACCTGTTAGCTCACCCCGAAACTTTAATCCAAGACCAAGCTCCGGCATGAGAGTAAGTACTTGGTATGAGTGAATGATGGAGGAGTCAATATGTGTGTATTCCTATTCATGTGTGTGAACATCTCCTTTTATACTACCTGGACTCAGCCCTACGACACAAGGATTGTGGAGACTAAGTTGTCTTCTAGGGCACGCACATATCGCTGATGAGCATCAGGCATGGTCCTCGAGGCCCAAGTTGTCGTTACGCAACAAGTACTAGTTGTGGACCAAGCCTCTATGCTTATTCGTATGTCATTGTACTTGTATGTCAGCTGCTAGTGTACTAGCTCCGAAGCAGACACTGCTCTATCATCATACACTATGCCAGCTACTGAGGTATTGCTTCCTGAGTAGACTTTGCTCCATCATCTCTATCATCATACACTATGCCAGCTACTGAGGTATTGCTTCCTGAGTAGACTTTGCTCCATCATCATACACTATGCTAGCTATTGGGGTAGCCTCCTGAGCAGACACTATACTATGCCAGCTGGGTATTGCCTCCTGAGTAGACATTGCTCAATCATCATACACTATGCCAGCTACTGGGTATTGCCTCATGTCTCCATCATCATACACTATGCCAGCTACTGGGGTATTGCCACCTGTGCAGACACTACTGCTCCATCGTCACTACCTCCGGACCTGAGGCGACATTCGTTACCTCAGCTACTCTGACGGACTGTTCTAACGTGGAGTGGTTTTGTCTTAGAATTATTAGGGACTAATTGTGATTATCTCCTCCGGAGTATCCGGAGGAGACCATACCACATCATGTCCCCCAGTCTAGTATCAATGTATTGTCTAATATTACTATTTACACTTGTGTACCAATTTTGCGGATAATACTCATATATTCCGATCGCAACACATGAGAAATCAACAAGTTGTCAAATTATTACGTCATGAACAAACCATCTTCCTCCAATTTTTATGAAAAATAAAATCACAAATAGAAGCTAAAAGAGTAATAAAAGAATAATAAATGAACCTAAAACACATAGAGAACTCAGGGTAGATATTTATGGAATATCGAAATAGAACTCGACAACAATATATGAACCTAAAACAAAACTGAAAAGCATAAGCAACAACTATCATTTGGTTGCAATGTATCACCTAGTAGAGCCATCTAAAGACATGAATGGGTCCGTCACTTGTCTCCCTCTCTTTGGATTTTATTTGCTAGTTGATGTTTATCGTCATGTCACAACTATTGACTATTTGGCATTTGCTTAACGGTGTTGTAGAATGAGCAGTCAAAATCCAATAGTAGCTTTAGACCCGACTAAGACCGCTTGCTAACGACGTTGCAAGGTGACTAGTTGAGAGGCGGATTGGGCCCGATTAAGATCATACAAAACTCATATGCGTGCATATGTCGATAACTCAAGATATGTAGTATGAGTAATGGACAATGGTGTTAATGCATAAAGTAAAATAAAGGAATGGGCAAGCTATTGAGATGTAACGCGACATAAGATTTAAAATGAAATGCAACATTGGGGGACCAAAAGTTGTGAGGAAAAAAAAAAGTGAAATGTGTGTATACCATCACATGTTTGTAAAAAAAATTGACGGACGTCTTCTGGATACACTCATATTTGATTAGAGTATTGATTAGCATGACTAATTAGTATGCTTAATTATATGCCTAATTGTATAGCGAAATGTGATAGTAGATGGACACACTTCTTCACAAACCAATAAATCAGTCCCACATGCATGCTGACACAAAAGTAGTCACACATTTAGAGGGCAACAAAAAATAAATAAATAAATAAATAAAAATAAAAAAATATAACTTCGAGAGGGTATATTTTGGTACACTAATTGGACCGAATTAATGAAGTCATATTGGTTTACTTTGGTCTGGCATTGGTCATGATGGTTCTCTCTTGGGAAACTTTCCAAGTGAACAGCTCGTTGCAGTTTGAACTATATAACAGCATCATTTGAAGTAGAATTTTTGTTACTATAGTTTATAAAAGAAAAAACAAACTAATAATCTCACAATATTTATAAACATCTTGCACAATTATCATAGACGGAATTTGATGTTAAATAGCAGTTCAAGGAGATATTAGGCTACAAACTTACAACCATTTGGTTAGAGATCGGTTTAGTTTTTGACGATAGCCTACAAACCCTTTGGCGAATTAGAATGTGTATATGATACTCCATTTTTTTGTAAACACCTAATATTAGACAGATTTAATAAAAGCAAATCAAATGTTTTAATTCAAATGCCATTAGAAAAAAACAACTAACGTTCTCTTTTATATCGTTGCAGAAAAATACTTGCTCTCTCTTAAACAAACAAAAAGCAATTAACTGTTACAACTATATTTTGTTAGTAGAAGCAGGGAACATGCAAATGATGGGTTCCATTCGACCTGAGTATAATAATGTTACTCAAAGTGTGTCATTTAGAATAAGATGAATACAGCATCATCATGCAGTACAATGAATAAAACAAAATAACAAGTTTTCAGAATTGAGCTAGGATTCGGTAAATTTCTATAATACACAGATTTTACAAGCCACATTATAGGATTCTAATCAAGACGACAAAAATCGACACCAACACCACTTGCAGCAACATATATAGTGTTCACATAAGATTAGTGGTAAAGGAGACGTAAGTGTGTGCGTCAGCTTACCACCCATGCTTCCTTCATAATTGTTTTTCCAAAACGTGTGCATTGATAATAATAATGACCAAAACACCATTAATTCTCATTACTATCAGCATAAAATTATCAAAACAATTAGATTATGTGGTCCTAGACTGAAACACCATTAATTCTTGATTTCTAACACAAGATTAAAACAATATGATGTGTGGTCCTGAAGACAGGAAGCCATTGAAGAACCACCATTATCACAATATTCAGAAGCGATAAATGGTTTAAGTACGGCCCTCCTAATCTTCTGTACCTATAACCCTCGTAAGGACATGGACCATTTTGATCATTCGTCTACAATAGAGTCTGTACCACATGCAGAATCTAATGTCGTTTTCCTTCCTAGTCAATTTCTTTTAAAAGACTGGCCTAGGATTTATTATGTTTTTTGACTGTGAGAATCTAATTATAACCCTATATAGATTACCTATTTACCCATCATTGAATCATTGATGATAGTGATTGGGTCCAAAAAGTTCCTTCACTTGTTTGATATCAAGGGTACTTAAGATATTTGACACACAATGAAAGGAAGTTGCAATAGTGGAGGAACAATGTAACTTCATTCTAGGTACTATGCAACTGGAAATACTTTCTGCAGGGCTAAATTACCTCAAACATATATTATTTATGTCAATTATTATGATATCAGTTCTGTTTTACTGATCAACCACTCGGTTTTTCTAATCCCATTCAGCGAAAAGATGAATATGCATAATAGAACTGTCAGAATTTACCTGTTATTACTGTCACATAAGCCTTCGAGGATAGTACGTACTTTCTTCTCATTTTTCACAGATGGTGACAATACAACTGAATGAAATTTAAAACAGAAACAGAGTAAATCAGCATACATTCGGCCCACCATTTTATATCAAATAACAGCAAATGGAGATTAGAACAGTGTAAATGAATTACCAAAAGTGAAGCCGGTAACCATATCTCACCAGGAAGTGACAATCTGCAGTGCAAATTCACTTCAGTTAAAGTTGGAAAAGGTTAAAGTACAAATTAAAGGCAATGAAAAAGGGTTTACTTGTAAAGTTGGCTCAATCTTGATTATGATTATAGAGGTGAGAACAAGGCTGGGTCTAGTAACGGGTCAAAACATTAGGGTTGGGTAGAATGGCAGACACGTTTGCCTATTTTTTTGGATTTCATATATCAATATGTTCAGTACGACTACAAAACTAGATTATTACAATTGCAATAATCTAAGTTTAATCTCAAGTAATGTAGTTAATAAAATTTCACTTTTTTTGTGAAGAAAAGTGGACCAAAAGATGATGTGGTGCGATAAGGCTCCTCTGCATTACGAAGATGTACAAGTAATAACATGTGGGTGCTTACTGTGTAAGTGGGTTCCAAGTTGTCGTTTTTGAAAAATAGGAAAAAAAACCTATTACTCTGCAAGATTAGTGACATGTTGCACATCCTATAAATGTGTGTGCTACGTTCATAGCAAAATCAAACACTTCTTTCTGCTCTGACATGACGCAGATTAGGGTGGTTTTTTTTTTTTTTTTTTTTTTTTTTTTTTTTTTTTTTTTTTTTACTTTTATTTTTTCCCCCCTAATAACTTAGATTAGGTTAATTGGTTAAACATCTTTCTGTACATATTGATGTTTATAATTATACTATCTTTGAACATTCTACCTTCAATAAATTTTGGTAGGTCCAGACATCATCCGGATAAAACGCTGAAATTTCTGCACAACATCGTTAAGGTTCTTTACGTACTATGAACATAGCTGGTAATAACAACATTGGAGAAATAAGTGTTATTTCTTCAGGTTACCTAGACAGCCTAAGCATGAGTTATAATTTGATATTAAAAGTCGATCTTCACTCATTGTGATGGTCATCAATGTTATATGGTAAATCTGCATTCATTGTGAACGTAATTGATAGTATATGGCAAACTCCTTAGAGAACTAGAAACTGTTTATGAAAAACTAGAAGCCAGTACATATAGGATATAGCTCACCACACACAAAAGCTTACATATTAGCACAGGAAATTGTAAAATCCGGGTAAATGCAGATTATTAAAGAAGATTAAACCAGGACAAGTCACAACATATATTACACAGGTTTAACAAGAAATCCCAAATTATTGTATCAGAAATGCAACAAGGGCAGTTTTTCAAAACAGTTCCAAACCACCCCATATTATCAGACTTTTAGATTTGCTTAACTAAGCATTTGACACCTAAACAATTGAAATCACAACTTGAAGACGCAATAAGCAGATTTACACTTTCCAAACCAAATGCAAGCACCCTCTGAAACACCAATTTTGGGACTGCTTATTAAAACCTTTAAACTAAAAAAAAAAAAAAAAAAAAAAAAAAGATCCTTAAAGGTGCTTTGGGATTTCTTGTTTAAACCCGTGTAATTTAAAACGGTCTTATTTCACTCACAAAGCAATCATAAACATTCTCAAGACTATCGTATCAGAACACAACAATGGTGGTTTATAAAAGCAATTATCATAAAAGCTACGTCTCCTTACAAAGAACAAACATCAACCACATTTTAAGAGACAAAATCACACAAAAAAAGTATTATCCTTCAGGCCAGTTTAACTTTAAGGTATCCAACTTTTTCTAAAGATATCAAAATTAAACTTTATGCAATGTAAGATTTTTTTTTTAACATATTCAGGGCTCTTGCATGTAGCATGGTGGCATGCTAGTTGCGACACAAGTACTATTAGTCCCCAAACCACCCTGACTAGTATTTCTGTCAAATACTGGATGGAACATTTATATTGTATTTATCAGTTATCATGGCAGATTTTATGTTTATCAAACAAGTAAAATTATTGCAATGAAATGTTATATAGCAGAAGTCATTACATAATGTCACGTATCCATCTTTCGCTCATTGGTGATTAATGGCCACCAGATAACAATTTTAATACTAAGCAACAAGTAAGCCCCTTTAGAAACCTTCAGTTAAAATAGTAAAAAATTTCACTAATTACCCGATTAAACTAAAACAGAGATTGAAGAACAACGGCTCGTACCCTTTTACTTTCTAGATTTCTTCTGAGATGACTTTGAAGAAGGCTTTGGTTGCACTGCAGGTGCACTGCTGGAAGATCCTTTTGAACTTGATGGTTGGCTTGATTTTGCATTTCCGTTATTTGCAGCTTCGTTAACCACTGCACCCTGAGAACCTCTAATCTGAGCCGCCCTTTTATCTTTCCTTTTTGGCCTAAAGCTAGACCTCTCTCTTCTAGGTAGCCACCGCTCTGGATCCAGTGGTGGACCAGGGTTAGCCGGGTCAAATCCTTTCGGGTACTTCGGTTTTCTCATTCTCTTCTTCTTAGCTTCATCCTTGCTTTTTGTTTCTTGAGGTTCGACGTTACCCAAGTGATGCCCGTTCTCAACATGCTTTTTTCAACGGAAGTTTTCAACAAAGCATTCACATCGACAGATGTCAAACCAGGAAGCGGTTTCAGTTGCTTCTCATAAGTTTCAGCTTTTTCAACATCTGTGTAAGCAGTAGTTTGTATCAACCCAACTACAGCCTCAGTACTAGGATGACTTTTCACAAGCTTTTCATATAATTTTGAAGCTGCTTCTTTTTGACCGTGCTTCAACTTAAAAGCTGCCGCTTGTTGCATGAAAACACTCAGCTTATTATCTTCAGTCATGGTATTCGACCAATAGTTAATGGCGGAATCGAGAACGTCACTAGCACCATCTATATCCCCAGAACGTTCTTTTAGGGAAACAAGAGTAGCAACAGTAGCGGGCATGTGCTGAATATCGGATACTTTTAATAGAGATTCTGATGCAATCTGAGGATGCCCTGCAGCTGCGGCTATCTGAGCCCTAGCAAGTAGAACAATCTGTGATTTTTGAGGGAATTTTTCTGCATACTTTCCTAACATTTCTTCAGCTTTTCCAGCCTTGTTTTCTCTCACAAACACAGCAGCTTGAAGCAGTATAGGTGTTATACTGCTGGGAAACATTTGTTGCAATGCATCAGCAAGCTCTCGAGCCTGTTGAATTTTGTAGAAGCTATAACTTCGAGAGGAGTCTTAAAAATTAAAGATGAAAAAGATGAAAGTAAATGATTATGACCTGATCTATCTTGTTAGAATGAAGTAGCAACAGCATCCGATTAATAAAGATTGATTCCTTCTGTTTTGGTGAAAGTTTCAACTCTAATCCAGGGACAAGCCCGAAGCTCTGATCTCCATTAATTTTTTGTATGATACGATCAAGCTTTTTTAAGCCATCAGATGCATCTTTAGGACCGTTCAATGCGATTAGATTGTTTATTGCTACTGCATTTGATGATTCATCAGGCAGGTTCTGCTTGATAAGGTCTGTGTATGATGACATGGCTTCTGGTTTGTTTCCTAACATCTGAAGTAAAACTATATATTCAGTTTAAAATTGCACAGAGCATAATCTTATAAAACTTTAAATGGTGCTTGTTACCTGCTGTACATAGGACAACTGCACAGCTACGGGTGCCAACTCAATCTCTATCTTGTTATCAGCTAAATTTTCATCCATCAACGTCTCCTGACCGATTCTGTCAAGAATATATCAGATCGTATGAGGATATCTTGCATTTTACGCACGTAGAGTAATGAAGGCACGTAACAAAAATTAGAAACAACTACAGGTATAAGAAAATTAACAATAGCAGGTCACAAAATAAAAGCATAGCAGTGCATATGCAGATATAAAACTCATTGCTAAGTTACCCATATGGATGTAAATGGATTTCTTATCTAAGTGTAGCCCAATGACAGAACTTGACCATTATTGTTGGGAAAGCCGGAATCATGCTACTGCAAATTAAATACTTTTCGCATATGTAAAATGCCAAATTATCATATTACAATCTAATGTAAATGATAATTTGAGGAGCTCACAATTTGTTTCCAACATTTTTTAGGGGGGGGGGGGGGGGGGGGGGCACAATTACTGATGCTTAATACCGTTATAAGTCTATGTCACAACAAACAAATGCCCGTTGCTAGTTATAATGATGCTGCTACTTTAGCTGCTTTATCAATCCTACCGTTAGAACCACCTGGATTTCATAATGTCAATTTCTATACAGGAAAACAAAAAACAACACTCATGATATAATCAACACTTATGCAACTTTTTTGTAACATGACTTTATAGTCCAACAAACAGTAAGGTATGCAGACTAACTACAATCTCAATAAATAAATAAATAAATTACATCAGCGAGATCAATGCAAACTTTTTGTTATATTAACAAAAATTACCTTCTAGCTGAAAGTAGGAGTTGCTCGGCATCTGACAAGTTGTTTATTTCAGCCAACGCACATGCTGTATTATAAGCCAGCTTAAAGCTGCTGGTAGCTTTAACTCGCATGGCATCCAGAACACCTTTAACTTCAGAAGCCCTCCCAGCAGAAACCTAACCAGCAACAAGATTGATCTCCAATGACTCTATTTTCGATTTCTGGAGCTTTTGATATATATCCACTGAAGCATCCATCTTTCCTTGACATAATAGAATCTGTGATTCTAACAACATTGTTGCACTGTCTTTCTCTAGACCCTTGAGGGACGCCAAAGCCTCATCTAGCTTATTTTGTCTGTATAGACAGTATGCCTGTTTATAAATCACCAAGAGTAAAGACGGGATACGAATTTGTATGCTTCCGGGACATGTAAAATAATCAATGGTGCAAAAAAATATTATGTGAAAGGGTTATCACACCATATCCTCATAAGCATATATAGATATAAATATTATTGAGAGGCAAATGGTTCATATAAGCTGATACGAAGATTGACGTCAAACAAAGCTAATTGTTCACATTAAAACAGCAACTAATAAAACTCGATACATGTTATTAATCAATTTCAGCCCAATTCATGAAAAGCTACTAAGGGGGTGTTTGTTTATGCTTATATAGCCGACTTATGGCTTATGTTTCATAAGCTCACTTTTTGTGGCTTATTTTGCAACTTTTTTTTTCTTGTATAAGCTTATTATGACATAATAAGGGGGTGTTTGCTTAAGCTTATTTATGGGCTTATGAACTTATATGTTTCTGGCTTATGTTTCATAAGTCTCGTTTTCTGGCTTATTTGGGGACTTATGAGCTTATGTAAAAGTTTATTACGTCATAGCAAGCTTATATAAGCCCACAACTTTCAAAAATAAGCCGAAAAAATTGAGCTTGCAAAATATAAAACGAAAACATATAAGTTGATCATAAGCCCATAAGTAACAAAATGTTTCAAAATAAGCCACAAAAAGTGAGCTTACAAAACGTAAGCCCGTAACCAAATAAACCATAAGTCGGCTATATAAGCCTGAAAAAAAACAGCCCCTAATACATAATATAATACCCAATAACGGAACGTGTGAATCACAATAATATCAATGCACATTGTAGAATTATGAGAATAAAAAATTAACTGAGAATTTTAAAGCATTGTACCACCTTTAAGAAGCCAAAACCAATGGAAACCTTGTTGGCTAAAACATTAATGGCATCATGAATGTTATGATCCTTGATCAAGGCCACCAGTTTACACCTAATGGCATCTTCATCACCAGGTACATGCAACTGCCAACACTTGATCTGCAACTTTAACAGCTTGCTCATACTCTGACCGTTTGATATGTCCATTCAGTGAACTGAATAGGTCTTCTACGGCAATAGTGGATGGTTAAGGTTTTGGAGGCATGTTTATAAAAAAAAATTGACGTACGTTTTCTAGAGACACTCACTAGTACAAACGAGGCTTTCCCCGGCGACATTTTTACCCCCTTTCCGTCGACATGTCGACGAGAACATAACGACGGCTGTGCTTCGTCGGGAACAGTGTTCCCATCAACAATCACCGTCGATATTGTGGGTCCCACATCGTTTTCCAGTCAAAGGAATTTGATGTCCGTCAACTACTTCCCGTCGACATGTCGACGGGAACATATGACTAATTAAAGTTTTAATTAATTGATTATAATTATGTTTTATATGATACCGTCGACATGTCGACGGTATCATTAAAACAAAAATATTGTTTTTAATATTATCCCGCCCAATATTTTACCCATTTATTAAAAATATTTATAATTTAGTAATATCCTCCCGTCGACATGTCGACGGGACTCTCAAAACAAATAATTTTTATCCTTAATCACACGCTAATTGTGGGAAAAAACGTGATTAATATATTCTCGTCGACAAGTCAACGGGAATATATTAGCGGGTAAATTTCGCGCCCAATTTTGGTGAATTATTGAGGTCAAAAAAATATGTTGAAAATTTCCCGTCGACATGTCGACGGGAAAATACGAGTATGAAAAATTCAACGCAGTGGGGCTCAGTCAAGCTTTTTTTTGTCGTTTAGTGGATGATGCCGTCGACATATTGTCAACGGGAAACCCGTCGACGCCTGTTCTCATGTTTCTTGTAGTGACTTTTAATATTTTATTATATATTTCGGTACCCTAATTGGACGTTTTCTAGAGACACTTTTAACGTAAAATATTGTGTTGAAAAGCTCACGGGCGTGATAGCTAAGGTAGAGAGGTCAAGGAGAGGTGACCATTACATTACATGTAGTCTTATGATACTCATATACACTTATCGCCGTGAAGGACGATGATTTGAAAAGTTTATTATGACATAATAATAATAATAAATACATATATGCTGAAAAGTTTCTAAATAAGCCACAAAAACTGAGCTTATGCAACATAAGCTCAGAACCATATAAGCCATAACTCGGTTATATAAGCTGAAACAAGCACTCCTAGATATAATGCGGACATTTAATATCAGATGGAGGAAGTATATCTCTCAGAAAATTGACATGTGTTTTGTATATGTTTTTTGCTTTTTTTAATTTTGTTGTTGGTTTCTCAATCTTAAGGGGTGTTTTTGAAGCTCATAATCTGATGTGATTTCAACTTATTTTTCATAAGCTCGAAAACTTTCGGTTTTTTTTTAGATTAATGAGTTTATATAAGGTTGTTATGGCATAGTAAGCGCTTATAAGCCTACATGTCTGACTAGAATTTGAAAATTTTTATAGCTTATAAAAAATAAATCGAAATCATATTAGATCTCAAATAAGCTTAACCAAACACACTCTTAAATGATCACGTCTTGTATCCTGGTCGAGTTTTACCAACCATTTTTGTGTTAATTTGACATTTTAACATTTTATTGTTAAAGCAAAAGTCTTATATAAACATAGAGACATGTGTAATTCATTAATCATTTGAAACGTGCAGTATATATTTTCTTTTCTTCAAATTAACATAAATTATTTTCTCAAATTAATCAATCACATCACTAAACATACGTATTAAGGATAGCAATCATTTTATGAATTTTCTTTATAAAATCAAAATTCATGTTGGAGTTGAATGTGGTGTTGATATAGCTTGGGCGAGCTTAAACCCATGTGAAGGTGAATTCTACATGAAGATGGCCCATCATGTTTTTGTATTTTAGAACGCGAATATTGCAATTTGCAAACTTACAACTAAGATCATTTACAAAATTTTAGAACTATGCCACATCAAAAACACATAAACCTTTTCGATGTATAAACTTATTTCTACTACTATAGATAAACTTGTTAAAACTTTATAAATGCATCACATAACTCAAATGCATCTTTTATATAATACAACAAAACTCGAAGTGGAGACTTTTCCATTTCAAAAAAACTAAACCATACCTTATTTAGTAATAATATTATTTTTTTTTTAATTATTTTCTTATTAGGTAACATTTTATATTTATCTGTTGGAAGAAATCCAACAAACCGATTTCTAGTGCGGAACCATGAATCAAGAACTACTCCAACAAGAGAATAAGGGGGGAGAAACCTAATCCTTGATGAACAAGGATTCTACAATTGAGGAGGTTAGAAACTTTCCTAATACATGACTAACCTCCTTAAGTTTGAGCTAAAATACAATTAACCCCCTAAACTTATATCCTAACTATTACACACTAATATTCTAACATTATTCATAACACAAGTAGAAGATAAATACAAAAAAAATATAGATAAGATGTAATTAACAATAGTATTAAAATTTTTAAATAATTATCTTTAATAATAAAAACTATAATTAAACATCATAAATCAAACAAAACAAATATTAAATTATTTATTTTTTAATAAATAAAAATATATGATTAAAAAAAAAATTAAAAAAACTCGCGCGTGCGCGAGCATTATAACTAGTTAAATTATACAAAAGGTTTAAGATACTAAACTTATTCATGCCATGTAAGCATGAAATTAATGTCCACTGTGGTTAAAAATATTCTGAACCTCTTCATCCTTTTATAAACGTTTTTTTATCAATGAGTATAGTGGATGGCTTAATACGCTATAATATTTTAATGAAGACTTAAGCTTATGGACTAGCTAATTACTCTGATATCGTTAGACCAAAGTCTTTTGACATAGAGTGACAAACTGATCTGAGGTCCTACAAAGCAAAGAGTTGCTCCAAAGTCCAAATCTTTTGTGGAAATTATTGATGGGTGCACTTTGTTTTCTCATAGAAATAGTTGAAAATAATGGAACACTATCCAATTGAATGGAGTATACCTCAAATACTTTTCATCCAAAATTCCAACTAAACTAAACTAAGGGAAACAAGATCACCAATGCAAATAGAAAACAATACACCATAAGTATACTAAACTATGATCACATATAAAGAATTACACAGATGTAGAGGCAAACAACCAACAAGTTGTGCCGCTAACCTTTTTTGAATTGTAAAACTAATTCTTTTGAATTTTAAAACTAAACTAGCATTTGTACAAATAAGTGTATGACACGTGTATAAACTATAAAGCATGCATTCGGTACTAGATATATGGAAACATGTCTTCGATTATGAAAATGATGGGGAAGTATACTCAAGCCCGCCAATTGAAGACTTGCAGTCATGATAGTGAGGAGTTTCAAGCATCAGTAAAGGCATCTTGTCCAGTTATAACTCGTTGCACTAACGTCAAACATAATGCTGAAACCTCACATGCAATATACCTATATGCGAATAACTAGAAAGGATAAGAATTAAAAATTAAAACATAAAATATTGTTCACTGTTGATTGGTGCATCTTGTTTCTACGATGGTAAGAAAATATGTGTTATTGGTAGATCTTTTCAAATCGTTTGCTTTTTGTATGTTGATGATTACTGATCGTGCAACGGTTGCACTTTCTTGATCAGATCCAACTTGTAACGTAAGCTAGATACTTGTATAAGCTTGGGGTGACCTGAAATAAGACAAAGAAGCACGCTTAGGTAGTTGGTTTAGTTGGAGCGTAAGGGTTGACCCTGTGAACCGGCTCCGACATGAGAATAAGTCATCCGAATGACCGGGTAATGTTTAGAGAGAAAAAGTAGTGAGAGGGTATGATGACATACCTAAAATGTGCATATGAGGTGGGTATTTATAGGCATGATCTACGAAAGACCTAGATCCTACCACGTCTCTAATCTAGATTGGTTAGAGGGAGCACATTCTCCTTAGCTAATAGGAAAGCTTTGAGCAAAGGCTGCGAGGTCATGCCCATATGCAGTTGTAGCACATGTGGGAATATAGAAAACTCGTTATTTGTAGTAGGGTCCACGAAATATTAAGTTTGTCTTTTAATTGCGGAGCCTTGATCTCTTCGGAGGCTAAAACTCCTCGGAGGCAAAACCTTCGAGAGATGGATTCTTGTGTATTGGCGTTACGCCTAGTAGGCTTTACGCCAATAAACACTTTGAGTGTTTATGTGTACAGCATTCGGAGGGTAGGCTCCGACCGCATGATAGGGTACACCGTGAATTATCATTATGACTTTTATAAACATTTAGTCATATTGCGGGAAAGAAGTAATTCGGTAAAAGAATACATGATTGAAGTTCATCTGTTCATGAGAGAAAAATAAACTTCTATCTAACAAGGGCCATATTAATCCAATGTGTGAGACTGCGCATACACAAGAAAAACGTAACTCCTTGTCGTAATAAAGCATGATTTTCGTAACACCAATGCAATATGCTCAATCAGTCATGAACTCCATTGTCATTTAAGCCCAAAGGATCAGGTGGACTCTTGGTTAGCACATTCATTCTCATTTGATTGGTGACCATAAGCATCAAAACCTTTTCGGACAAACTTGTTATATACCGAATCAAAAGAACTCAAATGGGGCAATATAAGTTAAAGAAAACCTCAAAAGTAGCAAATAATAAGTAAAAAAACTTGAAGAAATAAATTAATATACCTCTTTGACTCATGTGCTATATAACATGGTTTAATACATGATAAGATTAATGGAAGAAAAGGTCTAACATGAAAGATAAGAGCTTCTCAGATGAGCCAAGGACGACCTGCTAAATAACCACTTCAAAAGTTGTCACTAATTGTACGATTACAAGTAGCAACCTCTTTGTCCATGGATTTAGGCAAGTCATCCTTGGCTATCCAAATAGCTCTTCAATCTTCATATAAGACCTTTCTTCCTTAGCATTACGCCTTCCTCATTGCACTCGTTTTCCTAATCTATACAATCTATCAGAACAGAACAAATACCTTAAGAACCCTAGGCGACTTTAAGTGTATAAGACACTTTGCCGTTGTACTCTAAACCACTAGAAACAACACCCCTATACCTATAATACAACTCTATCTTTGTGTGGCACATTGCACTCTACATTGCCATGCTTCTAGCTCTCGAGTGAGATCTATATATATAGAAGTCGGGAATTGAATGAGGAGATGTGAAGTTGCAACAAGTATCGTTCCTACCCCTGCCCGAGTCAAGAGGTCCACTTGATAATAAAAAGGCTTCTTTTTCTCTTTCGCGAACATTTTCGAAATAATCAACTTACCCATAAGTGAATATATGCTAAACATCCATTTCACTAATATTCATCTGGATACAGCTATTCAGTTTATACGCTCAAACATTTATCCAATAGGCAGTATGCATGTGATACAACTTTACTTTTATGCTTGTTATGCGCCTAAATAATATTGACCTTTTGGTATTCGAATTTGACAAGTATTGACCTCCTACTCAAAGATATTCTTCTTTGCTTTTCTTTAATTTTCGTGTTTAAACACGAATCACATAGTTCGGTTTTCTGGTCCCAAATTGATTTTGACTGCAATTCCCCACCAAAATGTAGATAAGTACTAAAGTTATGAAGTGTCAACCCTTAATTAGAAGTCAAGCTAAATTGTTCTATATTGACTTCATGATTTTGACTGGACTTCAGATTTTATTCGTTCATATCTAATTATTCTATCTTTCGTTCTCCATTTTATACTACCACGACACTTTGTTCATGCCAAAAAGACCTACAAGTGTTTTTACTATCGTAGTATTTACATCAAAAGTGACACATTGTCACAAACACTACAAGAAGCTAGTTAAATTGTCCACATTTACCAAAGACCTCTTGGCACAACAGTGTGTGAGTAACCCAACAACCTAGAGGTTGTGGGTTCAAGTATTGTTTGAGAAATGTGCGATATAATTTGTGAGATAGGTGGTGTAAGTTGTAATAATTTGCCGTTAAAAAAAATGTCCTACATTTAAAAGGAAAAATGTCTATGGTTAAAAATCTGTAAGATTCTAGAGTTCACACTTGCTCATGTGTTAATTAATGGGCGTGACATATTTTCAAATAAGAAAAAATAAAATTCAATAGTGGTGTTTTTAAATGTAGTTTCAAGGTTGTCCACTTACAATTTTTAATATGTATCTCAATTGGATCTTCAAATCCATCTCAATATCAATATTTATTTTTCGCCAAAAAAATAAAAAATAAAAAGAAATTACATAGAAATATCTAACCTTTTAAAAACCTAATGCAGGAACAAAAAAGATCAAAACTAAAGCAATAAAAAAATATTTAACTGTCGACAATCATCAGTTAAATGCTATTTATTAATTAAACATTTAGCATGTTGGTTTATTTTTCGATCAATATGTACCACAAACAGGTATAGATTTTTTCCAGTAATGTACCAAGTAAAAACTAATTAACAGTGAGTATACACAATTTTTATTTTCTTCGCTTTTTCTACCCTTTGAATATATCAGCAATCTTGCTACTGCAAATTCGAGTAACTATTTTGCTGTCCAATTACCTGCTGCCCTGTTGAATCTAACTGTGTTGGTTGTACTTGTTCTCATGTAGCTTGCCCTTGAGATGACTGTGGTATAACCGCCTGGTGATTTTGAACTCCTGAATGTGTTTGCACCACAAATTCTGCCATAAATTGTGTTGGTGTTGCTCCTGAATGTGTGATCATTCAAGTGAAATCAGAAACATGAATAACACAAATATGATCATTCAAATGCAAATAATGAGATAAAATAAGTCTCAAAGTCATAACCTGTGTGCTTGGTATGTCTTCACGTGTCAGGTCTTGAAAGAACATATCTTTGTAAGCTCCAACACCATATAGCTCTTTGAGTGCAGTTGTTAAAAATTTCACCTCCCCTCTAAGGTCATTAAGGTCTTTTTCCATAATCTTGATTGATTGTTTTGAGACTCTATTTGCCTACTGTGTGATTTAACTTTATCTAACAGTAGACGATTTTGATTTATTAAGCTTTCTTTCTTGCTCTTCTTAAATCAAAACTGAACTTGGTGCCTTTAAATTTTGTAACTCTGGTCCCATAACCAAGTGCTTGTCCAGGCTTGTCTAGACCAATCAGCACAAACATTACAGCATGTGCAATCTCTGACCGTGATTCATCATCAACAAGTCTTGCATTGCCAATTTCTAATTATCTTTTATTCATCTCTTCTAGTGCTCTCTCGTAAAACATTAACAATATATATATATAAGGTCAAATATATAGATGAGTGTAAATAAATGTATAAATTCTGTAAATGTATACCATGAACTCTCTTGACATGTCGTGAATGTATGACCCATCTTTGGATTGATATGGCAAGTCAAAAATCTCAATCTTGTTACGTACTCTCTTGTACTTCACATTAAAATGTCAGGAGGAATTGCATATATATCTCTCTAAAAATGAATAATTGTATATATATATATATATATATATATATATATATATATATATATATATATATATATATATATATATATATATATATATATATATATATCATTAGTACAAGTTTTTGATGCACATAATACAAGTTTTTTATACACATAGTATAATGGTTTTTATACATGCAAATGATATATATGCAATTTTGAATCTTTGAAAGGATATATATACGAACGACATAATACAAAATAATCAAACTGCACAATCCTTTAGTCATAACTCATAATTCATCCTATCAGAAAGAAGAAATGATTTGCAGTCCTTAAAAGTAAAATTCTCAAGTCATCATCACAAGCTAACAAAAAAAAAAAAAAAAAAAAAAAAAAAAAAAAAAACCTTTTTGTGGAGAATTTTAAATCTCATGTGCAATAAGGTAACAACAGTTGATAGTCGAGCATGGTATAATCAGATTATAAATAAATTAACACCAAATTGTCATTTGTAACAAATACAATGTTCATAATACGAAGAGCACAACGATTCCATATAAACAATGGGAATATATTAGCTACAATGTTTTGTAGCTAATTGAATACAATTCTGAACTAAAAACTGTGAGTCCTAACTCTTTTTAATGGTACAAATACACAAATATAATTCACATTGGTTTCAATCAATATTCTATTTAACATTATCCACTCACCTATGTGATGCGATGCAATTTACAAGCTTCTTAATCATATCAACAAGCTAAAAAGAATATAGAATATGTATAAATGTAAATTTATTTTTTAACATAATGCTGATACTTTTTACACCCTGAAAATGTAGAAATATTTTTATGATAGAATATCAAGTTTAGTAATTATGTGGTTCAGACTTTTATTTCTTACAAAATATTAGACTTTGATTGCATATAAAGTATAATGAAACTTATCACATCTGTCTACTTTGCCACTATAAGTCACTTTCAACTTTCAATGACTTTGACCTTTTACTATCATATTATTACCGACCACCGCTTATATATTTCCTTAACATTGTGCGGGTATCATACTATTTCTATATAAATACTTTAATTTGTTTGATCAAATTTATTTCAGCCTCAAATTATCATCATCCATAAAAAATGTATCATATAATTCGTATAACCGAAAACATTGCTCGTCTAGAATACCCACCGCCGCAATGCGCGGGTACTCTGCTAGTTCATTATAATGTTTTTATTAAGACTTGAACTTACAGACTAGCTAATTACTCTGATATCGTTAGACCAAAATTATTATTTATTTCATTTCACTCACACACACTTTATACTTTCTCTCTCTCCCTCTCTTCATCCCACCGCCGGCCGTTACAATCTCCAGCCACCACTACCACTTCCGGCCACCATCGTCGCCGGAATATTTTCCGGCGATACTTTTTCTTTGCCAAATCGATAGATCTGTGTATTTACTTCATTTCTGGAGATTTTGAGCACTTGGCTCCCACCGCAACCTCCCACACGCGCCACAACCTCCACTGTTACACCACCTCGGACTGTATGATGAAGAATGGACTCTGGAGATTTTGAGCACTTGCTCACAGATCCGATCGACATGGTCTGAAAAAAAGATGAAGTTGTCGTACCCAAGCGCAAAGTGACGTGTCCTGACCGGACTTAATACCCAGATCCGTGACGCGTCGTACCGACCTGGGTATGACGGCCACCCAGCCGTGTCCGGGTAACATAGACCAGACCAAAAAAAAAAAAAAACGCTTTGGTTTTGACTCATCTGTTGTCAAAAAATAAATTGTCTTTGTTTGTGGATCACTCGAATAAATGCAACATTTCGTGAAAGAGAGTATGCTATAGTAAGGGTGGAGGGTGTGGTTGAGGGTTTTCCCTCGGCACATTAGCTCCCCATTAAAAATCTCTTTTTCTTTAACTATTTTCTTCAACGTTTCATCAATCTCTACAACACATTTTTTTTCTTCCCTTCACCTTTTCTACATTTTTTATTATTAAAATACCTCAATATACACAATCTAGCACACAACACATACACAAATAAAATATCTCTCTTACAGTAGTTAAAATTGTTTGCGGAAGTATAGTGCCGCTAGGATGGTGATTTAAGGGATCCCGCATGAAAAAGTTACTTTCCCTCTTTGTTTCCCAAAATGCACCTTCCACACTTATAAGGATGGGCATAATGGCCCGTGATATATCGGTTGTTCGAGTGCTTCGACCGATTTGAATATCGGTTGTCTACAATGTGAGACTTGGGCAAATATCGGTCGTGGAACAAGCAAAACAAACAATCGATTGAATATATGACCGATTTTAATGCATACACAATCCAACATTTTGAATTTAAATCACATCGACACTTAGATCATGTCTGGTTGCTGTAGAGAAAAAGCTGACGTGGCAGCCGAAAATTTGGGTTAAGTTGGGTCACCACTGTGCCCAGCCTAATAGATTAACTTTTTCTAATTTTTATCATTTGAAAATACTCTCACCACACACATATGCACACAAACAAACAATAAAAGACACTCTTTCTCTATCTTAAAAATATATTTTCTCACACCTCAAACCTTTTGGACTCGATCAAGTCCCGCAACTTGACCAGCAAAAAGAAGTGTCTTCTTTGCTTGCATGGTTCCCACTTGGGAAGGAAGCTCTCCTGCTCCTTTTCCCGCTCAGCAACACTTACAAAGTAAAGAGTTGCTCCAAAATCCAAATATTTTGTCGTAATTATTGTTGGGTTTTGTTTGTTTTTTTAAATAAAAATGTAAGATGCGATCTACTAAAGTTTGAATCAAATACTATACGATTTTGAAATAGTTGAAAATAATGAAACAAAGTCCAAATCAACGAAGTATACCTCAAATATTTTTCATCCAAAATTCCAACTAAACTGTTGGATATTGTAGTTTTATTAATCACTCTCATGGTTTATAAGTACAGGGAATATTCCTGTACTTATTTCTCACAGTTTGGTGTTTTTAGCTTTGTTTAGCAGGTTTCTAAACATGAAGGGCTGAAGTGTGATACGTGAGAATCGCACCAGGCTTTGCCTCTGGAGAAGCTTACAACCCCCACCAGGCAGTGTACCTGATCGTTGTAGTATAGTATAGTGACAAGTACCGGGGAATTGATCGTTCAACTCTGTAATAGTGTCGCTAGGATTAGAAAGCCTAAAAACTAGGTCTAGAGGTGAGGGATGATTCTTTTTGTATTTTTATATTTTTATGAAAGCAATTAAAATCTCGATTTTTAGAAGAGTGGGTGGAATTAGTTGCTAATCAACTAACCTAATAACTAAGATGCAATCAAAATAAAATAACAGAAATGAAAATAAAGCTAATTAAACTAGTGGTGTGAACAATAATTTGGATTATTGTGTTTACTTAGATTTCATAACTCCCTAGATATCTTTTACAGGTTGATAGTTTGTTACAATTGCGTGGATGACGGGTTATATTCCTCAATACCATTCGTGGGGTGGCGTACGTACTTCCCCAACTCTATAAGCTCCTACTTCACTCCTATGTCGAGCCTGCTAGAAGCTCCTAACATGGGATCATTAGAATTCGTTCATGCATTAAATACAACCATAATAACCTAGTACGCATTGGTTCATGTTTCTTAAGACGTTCAAGCATGTTACCCTATGGAAGTCTGCCAGTTTTCTTAAGCCTAACCTCGAAATCATTCATCCGTAACAACTATAAACAAACAATCAACCCATAATCAACATCTAGGTTTCACTACATCTAAGCAAACACACAAGAGATCTAGCCTAGCATGTTGAATTCAAGACAAGCATAAGATATATTCAAACAACACATAGACATATTGAATGAATTGAAAGGATACTTATCTCAAATTGACATGAAAGGTTTCAAAGGGTAAAAACCCTTGAAAGAACAGTAAAATTCGTGCTAGGGTTTCTCCAAAGTTACACCCTCTAAAGTTACACACTAATGAATGAAAATTGCAAAACTATATATAGATTTTACAGGGTGACGGCGTCAAGAAGGAATTTCTGACGCCGTCAACTCGCCGCCCATAATGAGATCGGATTGCCTAGATCCAAGTTTGACGCCGTCATGTGTAATTTAGTTCTAGGCCGTCACCATATCTTGAACCGTGACGGCCAAGCTTGACGCCGTCACGATTTCTCTGGATCGTCACCACTTCCACCTCTTGGTTACTCTTGACGCCGTCACATGAAGACTCTTGACGCCGTCATGTACTGTTCCCAGCAAGGAAAAATTAAGACTTGGCCGTTTTCTTCACTTTTATGCTCCAAAAACGTGCAAATGCTTTCTTTTCCAGAATTCACTCATAAAGTACCTAAAATGACAAAAGGAACGATTTAGGGCAATATTTGATCAAATAAATTCAAATCCGGGCTTAAATGACCCCCTAAAAACGGTTCATTTTTCGCCTCATCATATACCCTTGCACTTGAGATTTGCTTGTCCTCAAGTAAATGCGCTTTTTATTCTAATCAAAATACAAGTTAGGGGTCATTTAACACTAATATAAAAGTAATTACAACAAATAATCGTTCCACTAAAGACCAAAGACAAGCACGGAGGTCATATACTAGCACCTCACAAATAGTGTTTAGATACTCACATCTCTCGGGTATAATAAAGTATATATCACAAAATGGAAATGGAAAACATCTCTCACTACCTGTCATAACAAAATAGATTGCCATAGGCTTGGAAAAGGATCAAACCTCCTCCACTTGGCGTAAGCACCTAGGATAAATGATAACACTCAAATTGTGCATGTTTTTAGTGGCGTTTTTCGTATGTTTTTTGGTTGTTTTTGTCACTTAATCGTATAAAAGTGTGTATGCTATCCAAGAATAGGAAAATGAAGGAAAAGACGAAGAAATGATCAATAAACGAAGATTTATGCATGTACGAGGAATTCCCGACAAATGAAAGTCGCTTGGAGTATATTCGAGAAGATAAAAGTCATGAAGTTGTCACTCCAAAGACTCAAGAATAAAGCACAAGAGGGAAAACGAGAGAAGAATTGAAGGTAAGAAGCCCAAACGAAGAATTATTGGAAGATTCGTTGTTCCCGACACACCTTCACCATTTTGGCCATAAATTGAGCATACGAACTCGGATTTAGTTGATTCAAGCGGCCACGGAAAGCTAAGAGAAAGATCTACAATTTTCATGTTTATCATTTTCTTTCAAATGAAACCAACCGATCGGTAGGAGCCCGCAACCGATCGGTTAGATCAAAATGTCTCATCCAACCGGAACGGTTGGAATCCAACCGAACGGTTGGATGCATGCTGACCTCCCCAAGTCATTTTTAATGCATAATTAAGTGTCTTTAAGCCCCAAGTCCGATCATGTCTCCCTAATAACTCCATTTCCTGGCATTTTTATGACACTTAGTGCCCAAGTTTTATTCTTGGAGGCTAAGGCTTGATTTCTACTATAAATAAGACCACTTTGGCTTGGTTTCAAGTGTACAATTCTTTCCTCCACCCTTAAGGATGAATTGTCACCAACTTATCTCACCCAAAAGACCACAACCCTCTGCCATTTTCAGAAGAAGGCTCAAACACATGTGAGAAGGTGTTAGGTATTATTTTCCGGCTTGGTTAGAAGTTGTAGTTGATTGGAGACTTGAAGGTTGCTATAATCCTTTACATTTGCCTATTGTAATTCATACCTTGGGTAAACTTTCGTTACTTTAAAGATGTTGAATGTTATATCTCATGTTTGGTTCTATATGTTTCATGTGATGTGTTTTGATAATGATAATCTCTTAATGCTTGTTTGGTACATATGATAACTTGTGATAAAAGGATGTTTGGATACAATTAGTGTTTGTTTGGTTTATGATGAAAGACATCATATTTGGTTAAAATGGAACTTGTCTTGTTTATTATTTTGATAAATCATTGTTGAGTCTATAGTCGAAAGGATTCTCAATATTGGTTGATTTCAATTCATTAGTTGATGAATGGTTTTGGTCTTGTACTTTGTGACGATTGTATGAGAAACTTAATAAACATAACAAGTAAAGGTTTAATTTAGATTAAAGGTCGAAAGGCATCTTTTGAATATGTGTTTTCATCATCTTTCAAGTAAATGGTACTTAACAAATTAATGACATCAAAGTTATGGGCCGAATGAACTCTTTGTTTTTGTTGGTTTAGGTATAAGGCTCATGACATAACCATTTGATTGAGGCTTATACACATTTGATTTATAAAACACTAAATTATTATTGGTTCTAGAGGTCGTAAGGATTACCTTTGATAATATGTTTTCCAAACTAAACATCCTAATATCCATGTGATCATTTGTCTAAACATGTATGTTCTTTGTGTTCTTGTTCTCATATTACTTTTCTTGTGGTTTGATCCGTGACAATCATAACCACCAACTTGTTACTTGCTTAAACAAACAAACGACACTTGAGTGTAACCAAGTCTCTTGGGACGACCTTGACTTACCACTACTATACTACAACTGACTAGGGTATACTTGCCCGAATGTGTTCCTAGTTAACCGGTAATTCTTGTTTATAAATTTAAAGCTTGTTGGAGCGCATCAATAAACTATCAAAGAGGTCTTTCAAAGGGTTATAACGTTGGGTGTAGGGATATGGAATACACGGTTTTGTTGGATATAGGCAATCTTTACTGGTGGCGAGTTAATCATCTTGGTTAATTACATGTACAAAATGGCGTTGCTAAGCCAAGACTAGACTCGACTTAAGCTAATAAATCAAAAATAATAAAAAACATAAAATAAACATAGAATGAAGCGGGATGGTAGTCCGTATGTTTTTTTTTCTATTTTCTTTTCTTTTATTTTTTTCGATTTTTTTTTTTTTTTTTTTTTTTTTTTTTTTGGCATACACTCTTACCCTACCATCCAAAATAATACATCATAGGGAATGAACATTCCCCTTACACTTGAATTTTTATATACTTTACAATAAACTAATGTAATGACTCGAATTAAGATAATCAAAACACTTAGAGTTCTTTTAAAATTAACGCACAAACGAGGGTGATATATGATGTTCTTCCCCATTGCTCCATAACACAAGTACTTAACCCATGAGTCCCAATCATCCCAAAACAATATGTACAAGATATGACTCGACTTAGCAACCATGTAATCAATTAGATAATTAACTAAGGGTTTAAACATTGAACAATAATGCACTAAAGATGAGTGCATACACGGAAGGCTAAGGCGATTTAGTTGTACATTTGGGTGGGTTGTAACAAATTCTTCCTTTAAGTAAGATGCTTAAAGTTAGAAACGAAAAGATAGGCTCGGAGGGGTGTATTAGGGGTTTCGTGTACTAAAAATGAGTACAACGCTAAGGTGTGGGAAAAATTAATTGACTTAACTAGCCAAGTAATATGACTTAAATGGTCAAGTAATTATGATACGGGTTTAACAAAAGGGTGATCCTAATGCCTCTTATCATGTAGTAAATCCCACTACACGAATGTAGTCTCACTAGCGGTATCGGGATGCATCACTAACGCAAGTTTTAGAATCTAAATGCTACCGGTACACTCATAAGCACTAATAGTAAATGGTTTTCCTATCAAATCTAAAGGCGAACCTCACATATTTGGGTGGAAAATTTCTCTGAATAGTACGGTTTTGTGCTAGTCATACAACTCCTATCCATGAGACGCTTGCTATGGCTAAAGTTTCACTCCTAAATGTTGTAAAAAAAATTTAAATTTTGCGCTAAAATTACACTAACAAGTATTTCTCATAGATTTATTACACACCTACCATCAAACAAACAAACTCAAGCGCAATTGTATCCTATAAGGTATCATCATTTACCCTCCCCTTACACTTAAAGAATGTAAAAGTGAAATTGGTAAAAGAATGAAATCAAATACTCCCCTGATTCGTTCGGTGTGGATAGTGTGTTAACAAGGTTAGATCTTCCTCCAAGAAAATGAACAATCAAAGCTTCCCTTCTAGAAATATAAATCATCTTCTTGTCATACATAACCTGTTAAACCTGAGAAAACAAACAAGACAACCTCGCGTAAAATCGGTGGCAATCTATATATACTAACAAGTCCTAGAAAACAAATTAAGATATAATACTTGTGGAATGAATGTTTGCAGATTTCCTGGAGTTTATAAAACTAAAGAATTAACAAAAACTTCAAGACTCCGTTAGAAAAACAAAACTAGCAAAATTTTCAGAATTTTACACATGACGCCGTCAGGAGTTAACTCCTGACGCTGTCAGAAGTGGCCTGCAGAAATCTTTTCGTTAAGTTTCTGGAAAATTTCTGGACAAAACTTATGTCCTACTTCCTGGAAAATCCTGCAAAACATCATTATGACTCGATACAAGGATTTGACTCTAACAAATACTAATACACATGTTCATTTAATATTGTGGAGAATCATGATCAATTTCTTTCTTAGAAACATATTTGGGGTTTCCCCTTACACTTATCTTTTGTGAAATACCTTTGTATGAAGTTAAGACGAAGTTAAACGACAAAATGAAGTATTTTCACAATTTACTTTTGAAACATGATCTACCGACAATAAAAATAAAGCGTGCATAAGGAAGCAAATAACAATCAAACAAATAAAAATCACACAAATAAAAACACACAAAACATGGGTTGCCTCCCAAGAAGCGCTTTTCTTTATTTACGAGTCTTGTAGCTAGACTCAAGGTCATGGGCAATTACGTGACTTCATCGTTGGTCTCATTCTCTAGGTCATCTCCAATATTAGTTTTGTATTCCGGACCTAGTTGTAAGCATTCTTTGTAGAAACCAAGTATTCTATTAATAAAATATTCTACTCCTCTACGTCTATCCTCATCATTCCTATAGTAAACCGCTTGTTTGTGTTCCTTTTCTATGTTTGATAAGAGGCGGTATTGTTCAATCTTATAGGGCATTTGGTAAGCAATCTCATCATTCTCTTCCTTCAATCTAACTATCCCTAGAGTCGGATCATAACTCATCTTAGAGGCCTCAACAAACGGTTTTTCGAACACTACTTGACTTAGGCAATCATCTATCACCGGACGAGTATCCTCCACTATCACAAAGTCGGTCACATAAGTGAAGTTTCCTACAATTACATGCAAACCTTCACTCTTCCAACAAAATTACTTATCAAATTCTTACGGGGCATCATCCTATAACCAAGTTGCTTCTTCATTACCCAATTATAATAAGTCCAAGTCATGATGTTTATAGGAGACCTAGGATCGATATAAGCTTTCCATACATGCATATGCCCAATGTTGCATGGTATGTTGATGTTAGAGGGGTCACCTACTTTAATAAGGGGTGAACCAAGGATATATGGTGTCTCGGGATTATTGAATAAATCCTTGTGATATTCCCGTTCATCCTTGGTGGGCAACTTATCAAAGTACTCTTCTACGTTTTCTACTTCCTCTAACTTTTCTCCCTTATTAACCTTAACTTCCTTAATTTCATCCCTAGTCTCGGTTTCTACTCCAACTTCATCCTTGTCACTTTCTTCTATATCTTTATCTTTTGGTTTAATAGTGACAACATTGACAAAGTGGACGTCTTTGGATGACGAGGGGTCCGTAATTTGGATTCCGCTATTTGCGTCCCTAGTGTCCTTTCTAGGTGTAGTTAGCGCTTGGTTGTTGAGGGCTTTCAACAAGTTTTCAATCTTATTGGTCATCTCCATTTGTTGTTGATTGAATTCGGTTTCAAACTTAGCTATGCGAGCTTCTTGAGATGCCATAAACTTGGACATCAACCCTTCAATATTATTGGTACTACCATAGTTATTAGAAGGATTGTTGTTGAAAGTACGGTTGGAGGGTGGACCGTTTGGTGGGTAACGATTAGGCGGATTGGAAGAATTGTTTTGGCTTTGTTTCCACCTAAGGTTCGGGTGATTTTTCCAAGAAGGATTGTAGGAATCACCGTAAGGGTTTGGCTCGGGTTTGAAAGTGTACCACTTGTCTCCCGCTTCATCGGTACGCAAGGATGTGTAGTCCGCAAAAGCTGTTCCAGGGAGTTCCACGTAATCACGAGTGTCATGGGGACCACTACATAATTCGCATGAAGAAGTGATTTTGTTCACTTGGCTTGAAGGCTTAGGAGCTTCGTAAGATTTCATGAGAAACTTGACTTGGTCCTCAAGTTCCTTGATCCTACGGTCGGGAGTGCTAGAATTGTTCGAAGGCAAGGATATTGCCTTGACCGTTTTGTTCAAATCACGGGGATCATTCCAACTTTCGTTGTCATAGAGAGCAAGATCTTCTATGAGTTCTCATTTTTCTTCCGCACTTAGATCACATAGCTTACCACCGGCCGATTGGTCAATGGTTCGCCTTGTAGAGAGATCGATATGGTCATAGAAGATTTGGACTTGGATCCAAAGATCTATGCCATGATGAGGGACTTTTTGGAGTAAGTCCTTGAAACGAGTCCATGCTTCATATAGAGTTTCACCTTGACATTGTTGGAACATCAAGATATCATTTCTAAGCTTGGTAGTTCTCCCCGGTAGGAAAAATTGAGCAAGGAAATGAGTGGTGAGATCATCCCAAGAGGTGATGGATCCCGCGGGTAAACGTTCAAGCCATTGACTAGCTTGATCACGTAGAGAAAATTGGAATAGGCGTAATCGGGTCGACTCTCTAGTTGTAACATCAAGGTCTATAGAATCTACGATTTTAAGGAAATCCTTGAGAAGTTGATTAGGATCTTCGGAACGAAGTCCATGGAATGCACATCCACTTTGCACCAACCGGATGGTGTAGGATCGCAAGGGGGACACATTGGCTCCTTGAGTGAGCTCAATAGTGTTTCGATAGCCTTGGTGGCTAGGACGGGAATACTCTCCTAAGGTTCGAGGCCTAAGAGATTGGTTTGCTAGTGGTGGGTTTTGTGGGTGGTTTTGTTGTGGTGGGTTGATGGGTTCAAAGATGTTACCACCTTCCATGATGTCGGATGGTAAAGGTTACGAACAAAGACACGAAAAAATAAGATAGACTAAAGAGAACCTAAAAATAAAAATAAAATCTTACTAGAAAGGAATCTAGCAAGTAGACCTAATAAAAAGAAATCCTAACCTAGACAATAACTATTTCCCCGGGCTGCGGCGCCAAAAACTTGATAAGTGGGAATCGCACCAGGCTTTACCTCTCGAGGGATCTCGAGAAGCTTACAACCCCCACCAGGCAGTATACCTGATCGATGTAGTATAGTATAGTGACAAGTACCAGGGGATTGATCGGTCAACTCAGGAATAGTGTCGCTAGGAATAGAAAGCCTAAAAACTAGGTCTAGAGGTGAGGGATGATTCTTTTTGTATTTTTATATTTTTATGAAAGCAATTAAAATCTCGGTTTTTGGAAAGTAGGCAGAATTAGTTGCTAATCAACTAACCCAATAACTAAGATACAATCAAAATAAAATAACAGAAATGAAAATAAAACTAATTAAACTAGTGGTGTGAACAATAATGGGGAGAATTGTGTTTACTTAGATTTCATTACTCCCTATATATCTTTTACAGGTTGATAGTTTGCTACAATTGATTGGATGACGGGTTATATTCCTTAATACCATTTGTGGGGTGGCGTACGTACTTCCCCAACTCTATAAGCTCCTACTTCACTCCTATGTCGAGCCTGCTAGAAGCTCCTAACATGGGATCATTAGAATTAGCTCATGCATTAAATACAACCATAATAACCTAGTACGCATTGGTTCATGTTTCTTAAGACGTTCAAGCATGTTACCCTATGGAAGTCTGCCAATTTTCTTACGCCTAACATCGAAATCATTCATCCGTAACAACTATAAACAAACAATCAACCCATAATCAACATCTAGGTTTCACTACATCTAAGCAAACACACAAGAGATCTAGCCTAGCATGTTGAATTCAAGACAAGCGTAAGATATATTCAAACAACACATAGACATATTGAATGAATTGAAAGGATACTTATCTCAAATTGACATGAAAGGTTTCAAAGGGTAAAAACCCTTGAAAGAACAGTAAAATTCGTGCTACGGTTTCTCCAAAGTTACACCCTCTAAAGTTACACACTAATGAATGAAAATTGCAAAACTATATAGATTTTACAGGGTGACGGGGTCAAGAAGGAATTTCTGACGCCGTCAACTCGCTGCCCATAATGAGATCGGATTGCCTAGATCCAATTTTGACGCTGTCATGTGTAATTTAGTTCTAGGCCGTCACCATATCTTGAACCGTGACGGCCAAGCTTGACGCCATCACGATTTCTCTGGATCGTCACCACTTCCACCTCTTGTTTACTCTTGACGCCGTCACATGAAGACTCTTGACGCCGTCAGGTACTGTTTTCAGCAAGAAAAATTAAGACTTTGCCGTTTTCTTCACTTTTATGCTCCAAAAACGTCCAAAATGCTTTCTTTTCCAGAATTCACACCTAAAGTACCTAAAATGACAAAAGAAACGATTTAGGGCAATATTTGATCAAATAAATTCAAATCGGGGCTTAAATGACCCCTTAAAAATGGTTCATTTTTCGCCTCATCAAAGTGTAAATTGATGCTATATAAGCTCAAGTCCCAGCCTCTCTCTCTCTCTCATAACTTCATCTCACAAAATACGATTAGGGTTTACTCTCTCATTGATATTCAGTCTCATTTTCTTGTTATTGTGATCATCTTGATCATCTGGTTTTGGTATTAGTATAGGATTGAGAGTGTGTAGTAAGGTTCCATTGTTTTCTTGATTCTTGTAGTGTGATAAACTGGATCCTTCTGAAGAGGCATTTTCCTTTCTTTTGTATTTTTTTGGTGAGCACACAGTTGTGGACTCATCTTCTTGACTTTATTAGTAATAAAAATATTCACCAAGGGGTGGTTGGCTGGGTGAGATCTTGTGTTGTGGTTGTGGTTTTAGAGCTGATCTATAGTTTTAACATGGTATCAGAGCCTCGGTTTTGATCTCCGTTGGCTCTTGATATTTTAGGGTTTGGTTAAGATTTGGGGGTTCTTTGATTGGCTTGCAATTGGAGTTGATTGAGGCTGTTTTCTTAACGACCGTGGGTTGAATCATTGATTTTCTCAATGGTTTTTGGTGATTCTTGATTTTTTCAGTTAGGGTTTCTTGAAACCCTAATTTGGGAATTTGGGGATCTTGATTCTTGGTGATTTGTAGAGGTTCCTGGTTGATTATCTTGATTATCAACAGTCTTGACTAAGTGAATCAAGGCTGTTGATGTTTGGTTCTTGGTCTTTCCGCTGCGATTTCATAGCTCTGTAAGTTTCTTTCTTCTTTTAAACCTCTGAACACTTTAGTGGTGACATTGCAAACTCAGGGGGTAACATCTTGACCTACTTCTATGAGAAGCAAGGATACATGCTCTTCCCCCTAACAGGTGTGAAACTAGGTGTTTCAGTGTGGTTTGGGTGTGAGTTTTTAGTTTTTCTTTGTAGTTTAAGTCTGTTATTTGAGTCTAGGTCGTTGGAGGATAGGTTCTTGGGCAGTCTTGGAAGTCTGGTGATTATTGGTTTAATTGTTTTGTTAGGTTGTTTGATTATCTGTTTGTTTAGATATTCTTTGTTTGTCTGCTTCTTTTTTCTTGTTCTGTTATTATGGCTGAACCTGTTCTTATTAGTAGTTTAGATGCTGGTAATCCTCTTTATTTGCATGCTAATGATAATTCCAACTTAGCTTTGGTTAATGTGAAATTGACTGGTGCTGAAAATTATAAAATGTGGTCTACAGCAATGAAAATTGCTTTAAGAGGGAAAAATAAAATGGGATTTATTGATGGTACTTGTGTTAAACCTGTTACTAGTATTGTGCTTACTCAATAATGGGAAAGGTGCAATGCTATTGTTTTAGGGTGGATTCTTAGATCTTTGTCCCAAGAGTTGTTACTTGGACAAGTCTATTCTGAGATTGCATATGAAGTTTGGGATGAATTGAAAGAAACTTATGACAAAATGGATGGTTCTGTTATTTTTAATTTGGTTCATAAGATAAATGAGTTAAAACAAAGTCATTTGTCTATCCTAGAATATTATCATAAACTCAACTCCCTTTGGAGAGAGTTTAATATTCTAACTCTCTTGCCTGCTGGTATGATGAGGCAAAAAATAATCCATTTTTAGGGGGTCATTTAAGCCGGAATTTGAATTTATTTGATCAAATAATGCCCTAAATCGTTCCTTTTGTGATTTTAGGTACTTTTGGAGTAAATTCTGGAAAAGAAAGCATTTTGGACGTTTTTGGAGCATAAAAGTGAAGAAAATGACAAAGTCTTAATTTTCCTTGCTGGGAACAGTACCTGACGGCGTCAAGAGAAATTTGATGACGGCGTCAGGAGCAAAAATGGTAAAGGCCCAGTGGAAATGTGACGGCGTCAAATCAAGGCCGTCAAGAGTAAAAGTGGTGACGGCCCAGAACAACATTACATATGACGGCGTCAGATCTGGATCTAGGCAGCCCGAGAATATTATTGGCGGTAGGTTGACGGCGTTAGAAGTTTCTTCTTGACGCCGTCACCTTAGGAAATCTATATATAGTCTTTGTAATTTTCATTCAAAAGAGAGGAGAATTTTAGGGTCGACTTGAATAAACCATAGCTCGTTTTTAACAGTATTTTCAAGGGTTTTCACCCCTTGAAACCCTTCATGTTCAATTAAGATAAGTATCCTTTCAATTCATTCAATATGTCTATGTGTTGTTTGAATATATCTTACGCTTGTCTTGATTTTAACATGCTAGGCTAGATCTCTTGTGTGTTTGCTTAGATATAATGAAACCTAGATGTTGATTATAGGTTGATTGCTTGTTTACAGTTGTAATCGATGAATGATTTCGATGTTAGGCTTAAGAAAACTTGCAGACTTCCATAGTATAACTTGCTTGAACGTCTTAAGAAACATGAACCAATGCGTACTAAGGTTTTTATGGTTGTATTTAATGCATGAGCGAATTCTAGTGATCCCATGTTAGGAGCATCTTGCAGGCTCGACATAGGAGTGAAGTAGGAGCTTATAGAGTTGGGGAAGTACGTACTCCACCCCACGAACGGTATTAAGGAATATAACCCGTCATCCACGTAACTGTAACAAACAATTAACCTGTAAAAGATATCTATGAAGTAGTGAAATCTAAGTAAACACAATTCTCCCATTTATTGTTCACACCACTAGTTTAATTATTTTCATTTTTATTTTTGTTATTTTATTTTGATTGCATCTTTAGTTATTGGGTTAGTTAATTAGCAACTAATCCCGCTCACTCCTCTAAAACCCGAGATTTTTACTTGTTTTTATAAAAATATAAAAATACAGAAAGAATCATCCCTCGCCTCTAAACCTAGTTTTTAGGTTTTCTAATCCTAGCGACACTATTCCTGAGTTGAACGATCAATCCCCCGGTACTTGTCATTATACTATACTACATCGATCAGGTACACTGCCTGGTGGGGGTTGTAAGCTTCTCGCGATCCCTCGAGAGGTAAAGCCTGGTGCAATTCCTACGCATCAAGTTTTTGGCGCCGCAGCCCGGGGAATAGTTATTGTCTAGGTTAGAATTTCTTTTTATTAGGTCTACTTGCTAGATTCCTTTCTAGTAAGATTTTATTTTTATTTTTAGGTTTTCTTTAGTCTATCTTATTTCTTCGTGTCTTTGTTCATAACTTTTACCATCCGACATCATGGAAGGCGGTAACATCTTTGAACCCATCAACCCACCACAACAAGACCACCCACAAAACCCACCACTAGCAAACCAACCTCTTAGGTCCCGAAACCTAGGAGAGTATTCCCGACCTAGCCACCAAGGCTATCGAAACACCATTGAGCTCACCCAAGGAGCCAATGTGTCTCCCTTCCGATCCGACACCATCCGGTTGGTGCAAACCGGATGTGTATTCCATGGACTTCGTTCCGAAGATCCTAATCAACATCTCAAGGACTTCCTCAAAATCGTAGATTCTATAGACCTTGATGTTACAACTAGAAAGTCAACCCGATTACGCCTATTCAAATTCTCTCTACGTGATCAAGCTAGTCAATGGCTTGAACGTTTACCCGCGGGATCCATCACCTCATGGGATGATCTCACCACTCGTTTCCTTGCTCAATTTTTCCCACCGGGGAGAACTACCAAGCTTAGAAATGATATCTTGATGTTCCAACAACGTCAAGGTGAAACTCTATATGAAGTATGGACTCGTTTCAAGGACTTACTCCAAAAAATCCCTCATCATGGCATAGATCTTTGGCTCCAAGTCCAAATCTTCTATGACCATATCAATCTCTCCACAAGGCGAACCACTGACCAATCGGCCGGTGGCAAGCTACGTGATCTAAGTGCGGAAGAATCATAGGAACTCATAGAAGATCTTGCTCTCTATGACAACGAAAGTTGGAATGATCCCCGTGATTTAAACAAAACGGTCAAGGCAATATCCTTGCCTTCGAACAATTCTAGCACTCCCGACCGTAGGATCATGGAACTTGAGGACCAAGTCAAGTTTCTCATGAAATCTTATGAAGCTCCTAAGCCTTCAAGCCAAGTGAATAAAATCACTTCTTCGTGCGAATTATGTAATGGTCCCCATGACACTCGTGATTGCGTGGAACTCCTCGGAACAGCTTTTGCGGACTACGCATCCTCGCGTACCAACGAAGCAGGAGATAAGTGGTACACTTTCTAACCCGAGCCAAACCCTTACGGTGATTCCTACAATCCTTCTTGGCAAAATCACCCAAACCTTAGGTGGAAACAAAACCAAAACAATTCTTCCAATCCGCCTAATCGTTACCAACCAAACGGTCCACCCTCCAACCGTACTTTCAACAACAATCCTTCTAATAACTATGGTAGTATCAACAATCTTGAAGGATTGATGTCCAAGTTTATGGCATCTCAAGAGGCTCGCATATCTAAGTTTGAAGCCGATTTCAAACAAAAGCAAAACGAGATGACTACCAAAATCGACACATTGTTGAAAGTTCCCAATGACCGAGAAATGGGAGCACTCCCAAGCGACACGGTCAAGAACCCGAAACTAAACGTTAATTCCATATCATCAGTTTCGTCACCTACTTCTTGTCCGCAATACTACTCGGTTAAATCAATGAGCACGTGTTTCAAGCAAAACCAAATTCTTCAAAAGGACCAATCAAATGAAACACCCGATAACAAACTGGTCAAAAGCATAGTTGAAACACCTCCTAAACAAGACCTTGACGATGAATTCAAGGAGCTTCACCTTGAACGCCCCGTCATTGATGTCTTAGCCCGTGCTCCCTACTATAGTGCCAACCTTGAAAAATATAAGAAATTTAAACTAGGTAAAAATGGGACCGCCTTCGTTCAAAACAAGTTGCCTAAAAAGCTTGATGATCCGGGTATATTTGTTTTGCCTTGTAAGATAGGAAGATCCGAAGCTTTCGACACACTAGCCGATTTAGGGTCAAGTCTCAACTTGATTCCCTTATCCCTTTTCACCACTCTCAAGCTAGGAAAGTTAGAGGAGACGAAGGTGTTAATTGGTCTAGCGGATGGGAGTATTGCCCACCCGGTTGGGATGATTAAGGATGTAGTTGTTTACGTAGGGAAGTTAACTATTTTAGCGTATTTTCACGTCCTAGATATGGTTAGTGACACTACATGCCCAATATTAGTAGGAAGAGGATTTTTAGCAACCGCTAGCGCCATGATAGATTGTAAGGAGTCTAAGATAGCGGTATGTGAGGGCGATACTTGGTCGGTATATGATGTTAAGAAACATAGCTATGATTGTGAGGATGAACCAACACCACATTGGGTAGAGATGAATAGGAGACCATCTAGATATGGACCGTGGGTAGAAAGAAACTTTATAGGACCTCAACGCCCATTCTACCTAGGAAAAGATTTCATTGACAAAACACATTCGGTGGAACAACTCATAGCTAGAGATGAAGAGCTAGATCCTTTTGAGGACCCCCTAACCTTTAGGAAAATGATTGAGTTCTTAAGCGTAATGCCTATTAACATCAAGATGAACAAGTGGAAGAGAGAGGGGGATAAGTGTAAATGGAGGTGGGACAAGCCACCTAAGGAAGGTGACGGATCATGGCATATTAAGATGATTTTGTATGATCCGGATGGAGAAAAGTTTGAAAGGTCATACCGCACTAAGAAAACCGATAGGAAGTTGAAACCTAAGTTTGATCCCAAAGATGTCCTCAATGAGGAACTCACCCATGTCACGTAGTAACCCATGACCTTGAGTCTAGCTACAAGACTCGTAAATAAAGAAAAGCGTTTCTTCGAAGGCAACCCATGCTTTGTGTGATTTTTATTTTTGTTTGATTGTTATTTGTTTCTGTGTGCATGCTTTATTTTTATTGTTGGTAGATCATGTTCAAAACTAAAATGGTGAAAATACTTAATTTTGTCGTTTGGCTTAGTCTTAACTTCATCCAAAGGTATTTCACAAAAGATAAGTGTAAGGGGAAACCCCAAATATGTTTTTAAGAAACAAAATTGATCATGATTCTCCACAATATTAAATGAACATGTATATTCGTATTTGTTAGAGTCAAATGCTTGTATCGAGTCATAATGATGTTTTGCAGGATTTTCCAGGAAGTAGGACAAAAGTTTTCCAGAAATTTTTCGGAAACTTAACGTAAGGATTTCTGCAGGTCACTTCTGACGGCGTCAGGAAGAAATTCCTGACGGCGTCATGTGTAAAAATCTGGAAATTTTGCTAGTTTTGTTTTTCTAACGGAGTCTTAAATTTTTGTTAAATCTTTAGTTTTATAAACTCCAGGAAATCTGCAAACATTCATTCCACAAGCATTATCTCTTACTAGGATTTATTAGTATATATAGATTGCCGCTGATTTTACGCGAGGTTGCCTTGTTTGTTTTCTCAGGTTTAACAGGTTATGTATGACAAGAAGATGATTTATATTTCTGGAAGGGAAGCATTGATGGTTCATTTTCTTGGAGGAAGATCTAACCTTGTTTCCACACTATCCATACCGAGAGAATCAGTGGAGTATTTGATTTCATTCTTTTACCTGTTTTACTTTTACATTCTTTAATTGAACATTGGGGACAATGTTCATCCTAAGTATAAGGGGAGGGTAAATGATGATACCTTATAGGATACAATTGCACTTGATTTTGTTTGTTTGATGGTAGGTGTGTAATAAAACTATTAGAAATACTTGTTAGTGTAATTTTAGCGCCAAATTTAAATTTTTTTACAACATTTAGGAGTGAAACTTTAGCCTTAGCAAGCGTCTCATGGATAGGAGATCGTATGACTAGCACAAAACCGTACCATTCAGAAAAATTTTCCACCCAAATATGTGAGGTTCGCCTTTAGATTTGATAGGAAAAGCATTTGCTATTAGTGCTTATGAGTGTACCGGTAGCATTTAGATTCTAGAACTTGCTTTAGTGATGCATCCTGAGACCGCTAGTGAAACTACATTCGTGTAGTAGGATTTACTACATGATAAGAGGCATTAGGATCACCCTTGTGTTAAACCCGTATCATAATTAATTGACCATTTAAGTCATATTACTTGGCTAATTAAGTCAATTAATTTCTCCCACACCTTAGTGTTGTACTCATTTTTAGTACACGAAACCCCTAGTACACCCCTTCGAGCCTATCTTTTCATTTCTAACTTTAAGCATTTTACTTAAAGGAAGAATTTGTTTACAATCCACCCCAAATGTGCAACCAAATCGCTTTAGCCTTCCTTGTATGCACTCATCTTTAGTGCATTATTGTTAATTGTTTAAACCCTTTGTTAGTTGTCTAATTGATTACATGGTTGCTAAGTCGAGTCATATCTTGTACATATTGTTTTGGGACAATTGGGACTCATGGGTAAAGTACTTGTGTTATGGAGTAATGGGGAAGAACATCATATATTACCCCCATATGTGCGTTAATATTTAAAAGTACTCCAAGTATTTTGATTATCTTGATTCGAGTCAAAGTATGTAAAAGCTCAAGTGTAGGGAGGAAACGAGCTCTCTTTGATGTATTATTTTGGATGATAGAGTAAAAGTGTACGCACAAAAAAAAAATTGAAAAAAAAATATAAAAGAAATAAAAAAAAAGGAAAATAAAATATATAGAAAAAGAAAAGAGAAAAACATACGGGCTACTATCCATTTTTTTTATTTATGTTTAAGTCAAATAGTGTCTTGAAAATCCAAAAAGAGTTGTGGTTAGTTTAAGTTGAGTCGAGTCTTGGCTTAGCAACGCCTCATTGTACACGTAGTTAACTAAGACAATTGACTTGCCAACAGTAAAATATCCGTTTATTCAACAAAACCGTGTCTTCCATATCCCCTACCCCTAACGTTATAACCCTTTGACCTCTTTGATAGTTTATCCTAGGTGCTTACGCCAAGTGGTGGAGGTTTGATCCTTTCCCAAGCCTATGGTAATCTATTTGCTATGACAGGTAGAGAGTGATATTTCTCCATTTCCAATTATGACATATAAATTTACAACACCCGAGAGATGAGAGTATCCAAGTACTTAATGTGAGGTGCTAGTGTATAATTTCCGTGCTTGTTTTGACTAAGGTGGAATGATTATTTGTTGTAATTACTTTTATATTAGTGTTAAATGACCCCTAACTTGTATTTTTATTGTTGGAAAAGCTCATTTGCTTGAGGACAAGCAAATCCCAAGTATAGGGATATATGATGAGGCAAAAAATGATCCGTTTTTAGGGGGTCATTTAAGTCGGATTTGATCAAATAATGCCCTAAATCGTTCCCTTTGTGATTTTAGGTACTTTTGGAGTGAATTCTGGAAAAGGAAGCATTTTGGACGTTTTTGGAGCATAAAAGTAAAGAAAGCGACAAAGTCTTAATTTTTCTTGCTGGGAACAGTACCTGATGGCGTCAAGAGAAATTTGATGACGGCGTCAAGAGCAAAAATGGTGACGGCCCAGTGGAAATGTGACGACGTCAAATCAAGGCCGTCAAGAGTAAAAGTGGTGACGGCCCAGAACAACATTACACATGATGGCGTCAGATATGGATCTAGGCAGTCCGAGAATATTATTGGTGGCAGGTTGACGGCGTCAGAAGTTTCTTCTTGACGCCGTCACCTTAGGAAATCTATATATAGTCTTTGTAATTTTCATTCAAAAGAGAGGAGAATTTTAGGGTCGACTTAAAAAAACCCTTGCTCATTTTTAACAGTATTTTCAAGGGTTTTCACCCCTTGAAACCCTTCATGTTCAATTAAGATAAGTATCCTTTCAATTCATTCAATATGTCTATGTGTTGTTTGAATATATCTTACGCTTGTCTTGATTTTAACATGCTAGGCTAGATCTCTTGTGTGTTTGCTTCGATGTAATGAAACCTAGATGTTGATTATAGGTTGATTGCTTGTTTATAGTTGTAATGGATGAATGATTTCGATGTTAGGCTTAAGAAAACTGGCAGACTTCCATAGTGTAACTTGCTTGAACGTCTTAAGAAACATGAACCAATGCGTACTAAGGTTTTTATGGTTGTATTTAATGCATGAGCGAATTCTAGTGATCCCATGTTAGGAGCATCTTGCAGGCTCGACATAGGAGTGAAGTAGGAGCTTATAGAGTTGGGGAAGTACGTACGCCACCCCACGAATGGTATTAAGGAATATAACCCGTCATCCACGCAACTGTAACAAACAATTAACCTGTAAAAGATATCTAGGGAGTAGTGAAATCTAAGTAAACATAATTCTCCCATTTATTGTTCATACCACTAGTTTAATTAGTTTCATTTTTATTTTTGTTATTTTATTTTGATTGCATCTTTAGTTATTGGGTTAGTTGATTAGCAACTAATTCCGCCCACTCATCTAAAACCCGAGATTTTTACTTGTTTTTATAAAAATATAAAAATACAAAAAGAATCATCCCTCGCCTCTAGACCTAGTTTTTAGGTTTTCTAATCCTAGCGACACTATTCCTGAGTTGAACGATCAATCCCCCGGTACTTGTCATTATACTATACTACATCGATCAGGTACACTGCCTGGTGGGGGTTGTAAGCTTCTCGAGATCCTTCGAGAGGTAAAGCCTGGTGCAATTCCCACGCATTATTGTACTTGTGCTGCTCATGAGGATACTATTAAGCATAATCAACTTGTTAGACTCATGCAGTTTCTTATGGGTTTGAATGATGCGTATCAAAATGTCAGAAGTAATTTGTTGTCTAGAGATCCTTTACCGGATGTAAAGGATGCTTTTGCTGTGGTTTCCAGAGAAAAATCTCATAGAGGTTTTTCTCCTGGTTCTATGATTGTTAAAAGTGTGCCTGTTGCTTTTACTGTTAAGAATAATGCTAATAATAGTAACAATTCTAATTCTAGTTCTAATAGTAATAACAGAAGAGGTAACACTAATAATAATAGAGGTCCTAATCCTAATCTTCTGTGCAAACATTGTGGGTTAATTGGTTACACTATTGATGGGTGTTTTGAGTTAAATGGTTATCCTCCTGGTTTTAAAAGAAATCCTAATTTGGTTAGACAAAATGGTGCTAATAAAAGATTCAATGCTAGTTCTGATTTATCTCAAAAACTTGTCATCTACTTCCGGTTCTTTGTCTGGTTCTTTCACTAATGATCAGATGGTGAAACTTCTGAGTTTGATTAATGAGAAGCCTGCTGTTGGTGCTTCCACTAATATGGCAGGTATTAAACCTAGTTTTCTTAATCATAATGTGTTTTTTAATCTCAACATTGAAAGATTTTTCTGTTCTAAAACTGGTGGTACTGGGTATAATGTTACTCTGGGATGGATTATTGATAGTGGGGCTAATCAACATATGACTAACTGTACTACAAATATGTTTAATGTGGTTGATATTACTAGTTTAATGTTAACTGTTGGCCATCCCAATGGGACTATGGCCAAAGTTGTTGCTATTAGCAGTTTAAAGTTGACTAATAATATTGTGCTCTTTGATGTGTTAGTTGTGCCTGATTACAATGTTAGTCTTCTTTCTGTTAATAAAATGATAAAAGACAGTAAGTTTTTTGTTGGTTTTGATGAGCAAAAATGTTATATTCAGGATTTGAATCTGGGCAAAATTGTGGGGAGTGGTAGTCAGTCTGCTGGTCTATATTTGTTTGATGGTCATACTCATGGTGAGTATGTTTCTGGTCTGTGTAATTTTGGTTTTATTTGTTATGTGTCTAGAGATTTGTGGCATTGTAGACTTGGTCATCCTGCTGACCAAGTCATGAATGTTTTACAAAAGACCATTGGGTTTAAGAAAGGTGATCAGTCTACTCCTTGTGACATATGTCATAGAGCTAAACTGACTAGAGAACCATTTCCTCTAAGTGACCATAAGTCTGTTAATATTGGTGATATGATTCATTGTGATATTTGGGGGCCTTATAGAGTTACTAGTAGAGATGGGTTTAGGTACTTTCTTACCATTGTTGATGACTTTAGCAGGGCTGTTTGGGTTTATTTGCTTAAGTCCAAAATGGAAGTTTGTGAATATATTGAAAATATTATAAAACTCATCTTTACTCAGTTTGAAAAAAGAGTTAAAATTGTTAGATCTGACAATAAAACAGAGTTTGTGAATAATAAAATGTCTATATTGTTTAATACTCTTGGTATTATTCATCAAACTTCTTGTGCTTATACTCCTCAGCAAAATGGGATTGCTGAAAGGAAACATAGACACCTGTTGAATGTGGCTAGGTGTCTTATGTTTCAGGGGGGATTCCTTTGTCTATGTGGCCTGAGTGTATTTTAACTGCTGTTTATTTGGTTAACAGGCTTCCCTCCTCTGTCTTGTATGGTGCTTCCCCTTTTAGGATAGTGTATGGTAAGGACTCTGATCTCTCTCATATGAGGGCTTTTGGATGTCTGTGTTTTGCAAATGTTTTAAATAATACTGATAAGTTTTTTCCAAGGTCTGATAAATGTATTTTAATTGGTTTTTCCACTGAGAAAAAAGCTTATAAATTGTATAGTATTGACAAGAAAACTTTCTTGTTTTCAAGAGATGTGAAGTTCTATGAAACTATTTTTCCTTTTAAAATGAAATCTTGTAATGAACATTCTCTTGATCTAAATGAGATTGGTGGAACAGATTCTGAATGTTTAAGTTTTTTTGACATCAAGAGTCCTCAAAGTCCTAATGATGAAGAGGGGGATCCTTCTAATAAGGATGGCAATAGAGGAACTGCTTTTGATGATTGTGTTAACATAGTTGAGGATGAAGTAGATAACCCAAATAGAAGATAATTTGGTCACCTCTGAGGGCACTGGTTTACAAAATGAAAATGGTGAGGGTCCTAGCAACACTGAGGAAGAACCTCATACTGAGTTTAGGAGATCTATTAGACATAAGTCTCAACCTATTATGTTTAATGATTACATTGTTTCTAGTTCTAGTAGATATGGTCTTGAAAAATATGTTGCTTACTCTAAGTTGTTTGCTAGAAATGTTTGTTTTGCCACCACTCTGAATAAGTTTGTTGAACCAAAGTCTTACCAAGAGGCTAGTCTTAATCCTAAATGGAATGAGGCTATGGATGCTGAAATGGAAGCATTACATAGGAACAATACCTCTGAGGTTACAGACTTGCCTCCTGGTAGAAAGGCTATAGGTTCTAAATGGATTTGGAAAATTAAGTATAAGTCATCTGGTGAAGTGGTTAGGTATAAAGCTAGACTGGTTGCTCAAGGTTTTGGGCAAAAAGAAGGTGTTGATTTTGATGAAACATTTAGTCCTGTTGTTAAGATGGTCACTGTTAGATGCTTAATTAATTTAGCTATTACTAATGATTGCTCTTTATCAACTTGATGTTAATAATGCTTTCTTGTATGGTGATCTTCATAAGGAAGTCTATATGAAATTGCCACCTGGTTATTATGATAAAGATGAAACTAAAGTTTGTAGACTTCTTAAGTCTTTGTATGGTTTGAAACAAGCTCCTAGGCAATGGAATGAGAAATTAACTACTGTTTTGGTTGATCATGGTTTTATTCAAAGTAAAAATGACTATTCTTTGTATGTTAAACATGATAAAGATGTTTTTATAGCTTTACTTGTTTATGTGGATGATATGGTCATTACAGGGAATAATAAACTTGAAATTGAAAAATTTAAACAGTTTTTAAATTCTAAATTCATGATTAAAGATCTTGGTGTTCTTAAGTACTTTCTGGGTATTGAAGTTCTTGAGAATGATAATGGTGTTTGTTTAACTCAAAGAAAATATTGTCTTGAGCTTCTTAGTGAATATGGTTTGTTGGCTTGTAAGCCTGCTGCTACACCTTTACAGCAGAATGTGGTTTTGAATCATGTTGAATCTAATGGTGATAAGTTTATCACTAATTTGACTGAGTATCAGAAACTGGTAGGCAAGTTGATATATCTTTCTGTTACTAGGTTTAAGAGTGTTGAGGTATCTTAAACAAGGTCCAGGTACTGGTATTCAGTTTAATAAAGGAAAAAGGTTTAATTTGCATGCTTTTTCAGATGCAGATTGGGCTAAGTGTTTAAAAACTAGAAAGTCAGTTTCAGGTTATTGTGTTTATTTCTGCAATAATCTTGTTTCATCGAAAAGTAAAAAACAAGCAACTATATCTAGATCTTCTGCTGAAGCAGAGTACACATGTCTTGCATCTACTACTTGTGAAATTATTTAGATAAACAAAATATTGAAGGATCTAGATATTGTGGGCTTGTTACCAGTAAACTTGTTTTGTGATAGTAGTTCAGCTATTCAGATAGCTGCTAATCCAGTTTTTCATGAAAAAACTAAACACTTTGAAATTGATCTTCATTTAGTAAGAGAGAAAGTATCTTCTGGTGTGATTAAAACTGTGAAGGTTGGTTCTGCATACAACATTGCAGATGGTTATACAAAGGGGTTGAGTATAACTCAACATAAGTGGTTTTGTGAGAAACTTGGTCTTGTGGACATGTTTAAGCCATGAGACTGAGATGGGGTGTTGGATATTGTAGTTTTATTAATCACTCTCATGGTTTATAAGTACAGGGACTATTCCTGTACTTATTTATCACAGTTTGGTGTTTTTAGCTTTGTTTAGCAGGTTTCTAAACATGAAGGGCTGAAGTGTAAATTGATGCTATATAAGCTCAAGTCCCAGCCTCTCTTTCTCATAACTTCATCTCACAAAATACGATTAGGGTTTACTCTCTCATTGCTATTCAGTCTCATTGTCTTGTTGTTATTGTGATCATCTTGATCATCTGGTTTTGGTATTAGTATAGGATTGAGAGTGTGTAGTGAGGTTCTATTGTATTTTTGATTCTTGTAGTGTGATAAACTGAATCCTTCTGAAGGGGGCAGTTTCCTTTCTTTTGTATTTGTTTGGTGAGCACACAGTTGTGGACTCATCTTCTTGACTTTATTAGTAATAAAAATATTCACCAAGGGGTGGTTGGCTGGGTGAGATCTTATGTTGTGGTTGTGGTTTTAGAGCTGATCTATAGTTTTAACATAAACTAAGGGAACAATATGACCATTAATGCAAATAAAAAACAGTACACCATACCTAATAGCTAAACTATCATTTGTACAAATAAATGTATGACACGTATAAACTATAAAGCATGCATTCGATATATACTAGATATATGGAATATGTCTTCAATTATGAAAATGATGGGGAAATATACTCAAGCCTTGCAGACTTGCAATCATGATGTGAGGAGTTTCAAGCATCAGAAAAGGCATCTTGTCCAGTTATAACTCGTTGGACTAACGTCAAACATAATGCTGAAATCTCACATGTAATATATATACCTATATACGAATAACTAGAAAGGTTAAGAAAAAAATTATTGATTAAAACATAAAATATTGTTCACTGTTGATTGGTGCATCTTGTTTCCACGATGGTAAGAAAATATGTGTTCTTGGTATATCTTTTCAAATTGTTTGCTTTTTGTATGTTGGTGATTACTGATCGTACAACGAGTTGCACCTTGTGACGTAAGCTAGATACTTCTAAAAGCTTGGGGTGACCTGAAATAAGACAAAGAAGCACGCTTGGGTTAGTCGGAGCGCAAGCATTGACTTTGAGAACCGGCTCCAGCATGAGAATAAGTCATCAACATAATGAATGGGTAATGTTTAGAGAGAGAAAGTAGTGAGAGAGAGTGTGATGACATACCTGAAATGTGAAATTGAGGTGGGTATTTATAGGCATGATCTAAGAAAGACCTAAATCTTGCCACATATCTCAACCGGATTGGTTAGAAGGAGCACGGTCTCTTTGCCAATGGGAAGGCTCCGAGCAAAGACCGAGAGATCATGCCAATATGCAGTTGTCGCACGTGCGGGAATATATAAAACCCGGTATCTGTGGTAGGGTCCATGAAATATTATGTTTGTCTTTTAGTTTCGGAGCCTTGATCTCCTCAGAGGCTAAAACTCCTCGGAGGTTCAGGCTTCCAGAGATAGACTCTTCTGTATTGGCAGGTTCCTTTACGGTAGCCTAGTAGGTTTTATGCCAATGAACACTTCGAGTGTTTATGTGTGCAGCATTCGGAGGTTAGGCTCCGACCACAGGATCGGGTACACCATCAATTACCATTATGAGTTTTATAAACCTTTAGGGATTGTTTACTAAATTAAGTGGTTTGAAGAGAGAGTCTTATTAGTCTCTTAAAGGGGAGAGCAAGGCTTTTGTGAGTCTCCCAATTAAGAGGTACTAAGCGTTTAGGGCTCACAATTTTCTCCACTAAGAGAAAAGTAAACAACTCATTAGTCATATTGCGAGAAAGAAAGAATTGCAACAAAGAATACATGATTGAAGTTCATTTGTTCATGAGAGAAAAATAAACTTCTATCTGACAAGGGCCATCTTAATCCAATGTGCGAGACTGCGCATGCACAAGAAAAACGTAACTCCTTGTTGTAATAAAGCATGATTTTCGTAACATCAATGCAATACGCTCAATACGTGAAAGCCATGATGAACAGCCAAAGGGTCTAAACTAGCCCTATAAGTGGGTAGTTAATCAATCATGAACTCCATTGTCATTTAAGCCCAAAGAATCAAGTGGATTCTTGTTTATGGGACAACACATTCATTCTCATTTGATTGGTGACTATAAGCATCAAACCTTTTCGTGACAAGCTTGTTATATAGTGAATCAAATGACTCAAATGGTGTAATATAAGTTAAAGAAATGGATAATTACCAAAATGGCCCGTTGCCCTGCGGTCTAGTTATTTTGAGCCCAATTTTGATATATTCTTGATTTAGCCCGGGTTGCCCTGGGCAACAAACGTATAGCCAACCGAATGATGACATGTGTTCTCCAGTTGCCCAAAAATTACAAAAGTTACCAAAAAAACACAAAAGTTGCCCCAGAAAACGACACTTGTCATCATGCGGGTGGCTATACGATTGTTGCCCAGGGCAGCCCAGGCTAAAACGACAATATTTCAAAATCAGGCTAAATATGTCTAAACCCAAGGCAACCGGACTATTTAAGTATTTATCCCTTAAAGAAAACCTCAAAAGTAACAAATAATAAGTAAAAAAAACTTGAAGAAATAAATTAATGTACCTCTTTGACTCATGTGCTATATAACATGGTTTAATACATGATAAGATTAATGGAAGAAAAGGTCTAACATGAAAGATAAGAGCTTCTCAAATGAGCCAAGGACGACCTGCTAAATAACCACTTCAAAAGTTGTCACTAATTGTACGATTACAATTAGCAACCTCTTTGTCCATGGATTTAGCAAGTCATCCTTGGCTATCCAAATAGCTCTTTAATCTTCATATAAGACCTTTCTTCCTTAGCATTACGCCTTCCTCATTGCACTCGTTTTCCTAATCTATACCATCTATCAAAACAGAACAAATTCCTTAAGAACCCTAGGCGACTTTAAGTGTATAAAACCCTTAGCCGTTGTACTCTAAACCACTAGAAACAACACCCCTATACCTATAATACAACTCTATCTTTGTGTGGCACATTGCACTCTACATTGCCATGCTTCTAGCTCTCGAGTGAGATCTATATATATATATATATATATATATATATATATATATATATATATATATATATATATATATATATATATATATATATATATATATAGAAGTCGGGAATTGAATGAGGAGATGTGAAGTTGCAACAAGTATCGTTCACTTGATAATGAAAAGGCTTCTTTTTCTCTTTCGCGAACATTTTCGAAATAATCAACTTACCCATAAGTGAATATATGCTAAACATCCATTTCGCTAATATTCATCTGGATACATCTATTTATTTTATACGCTCAAACATTTATCCAATAGGCAGTATGCATGTGATACAACTTTACTTTTATGGTTGTTATGTGCCTAAATAATATTGACTTTTTGGTATTCGAATTTGACAAGTATTGACCTCCTACTCAAAGGTATTCTTCTTTGCTTTTCTTTTCTCAAGTAGTTCGGTTTTCTGGTCTCAAATTGATTTTGGCTGCTATTCCCCACCAAAATGTAGATAGGTACTAAAGTTATGAAGTGTCAACCCTTAATTAGAAGTCAAGCTTCCTAAAATTGTTCTATATTGACTTCATGATTTTGATTGGACTTGAAATTTTATTCGTTCATATCTAATTATTTTATCTTTCATTCTCCATTTGATACTATCACAACACTTTGTTCATGCCAAAAAGACCTAGAAGTGTTTTTAAGTATTGTAGTATTTACACCAAAAGAAACACATTGTCACATACACTGTAAAAAGCAAGTTAAATTGTCCACATTTACCAAATGCCTCTTGGCACAGCATTGTGTGAGTAACCCAACAACCTAGAGGTTGTTGGTTCAAGTCTCGTTTGAGACACGTGATATATAATTTGTGAGATAGGTGGTGTATGTTGTAATAATTTGCCATTAAAAAAATAATAAATAAATAAAAATTGTCCACATATTAAAGGCGAAATGTCTACTGTTAAAAATCTGTAAAATTATACAGTTCAGACTTGCTCATGTGTGGTAATTATGGGTATGACAAATTTTTCTACACATATAAATATATAAGTGTAGAGGTATAATCCAATATATATGGTTAAAAGTGTGAAAACAGGTATGGCAAAATTTCAAAAGGTGTCTACAATTAAAAGTGTGAAAACATTGTTAAATATTCACACCTAAATGTGTATACAAAGTGTCAAAATGTCTGCACTCATAAGTGTGGATATATTTTCTCGAAAAAGAAAAAATTAAATTCAAAAGATGTGATGTTGTTCAATGTAGTTTCAAGGTTGTCCACTTACAACATTTCATATGTATCTCAATTGGATCTTCAGATCCATCTCAAAATCAATATATATATATTGCCGAAAAGAAATAAAAAATAGAAAGGAATTACATAGAAATATCTAACTTTTTAAATCTCATGTGCAGTATGCAAAGAATATATGATTTAAATCACACTATACAGTCCACAAATTGCAAATGAGTTAGCTTAACCCAATTCACTTTTAATCTACTCTATAAAATTAAGTAAATGAATTTCTTCCTAAGATCTCTTGCCATCCCAGCAATTAGTCAAATATAAGAGAATCTACGAATTAAATCAGATTAGAAAGTGGCAACGATAGACACTACAAAAGCTTGTACGTCCTACAAGGGATATACCAATATCGAGATTTTGTTTCAATAAAACTAGTTATAATGCCCGTGCACGCACGGGGCTTTTTCTAAAATTTTGAATGTTTTTAATTTTTTATCTATTAAAAAAGAAATAGTTTCAATCACATTATTATTGTTATTGCCTTACAAACTTACCTTCGTCGTTAATAAATATTTAGATCATATTATTATTACCGTTTAATTTTTTAAAGATCTATTCCCTTTATAAGTCATACAATTTTCTTACTTCTAATAAATTAATATATATACTAAAAGGGGAATGTTTTACTGTAGCAGCTACAGTGCTTGCTACAGAGGACGAAACAGTAATTTATATATATATATATATATATATATATATATATATATATATATATATATATATATATATATATATATATATATATATATATATATATATATATATTTTCAGCGAAAAAGAATGGTATTTTGATTATTACAAATTTTCATGAGGATACATTTTTGACAAGATTTAGAAAATCCATTAACAAAGTTCATTTAGAGTGTAATAGTGGAAGCAAGAATAGTCTTTTGCAATTTAGTCCCTAAGCCCTAAGGTGTGAACAGTTGATAGTCGAGAATGGTATAATCAGATTATAAATAAATTAACACAAAATAGTCATGTTTAACAAATGTTCAGAATACGAAGAGCATAAACGATTCCATATAAACAATTACATATATTGGTACAAAGACACAAATAATTCACATCGATTACAATCAATATTATATTTAAGTAATTTAACATTATCCACTCACCTATGTGATGCAATGCAATTACAAGCTTCTTAATCATATCAACAGTTGATAGTCGAGAATGGTATAATCAGATTATAAATAAATTAACACAAAATAGTCATGTTTAACAAATGTTCAGAATACGAAGAGCATAAACGATTCCATATAAACAATTACATATATTGGTACAAAGACACAAATAATTCACATCGATTACAATCAATATTATATTTAAGTAATTTAACATTATCCACTCACCTATGTGATGCAATGCAATTACAAGCTTCTTAATCATATCAACAAGTTAAAAAGAATATAGAATATGTATAAATGTAAATTTCTTTTTTAACATAATGCAGATACGTTTTACAATCTCAAAATGTTGAAATATTTTTATGATAGAATATCAAGTTTAATAATTATATGGTGCAGACTTTTATTTCTTACAAAATATTAGACTTTTATTGCATATAAAGTATAATGAAACTTATCACATCTCTCTACTTTGAGACTATAAATCACTTTCAACCACTTTCACCTTTTACTATCATACTATTACCGGCCAACGCTTATATATTATCTTAACATTGTACGGGTATCATACTATTTTTATATAAATAGTTTGTTCGATCAAATTTATTTCAGCCACAAATTATCATCATCCGTAAAAAAAAATATATCATATAATTCGTATAACCGAAAACATTGCTCGCCCAGAGTACCCGCCGCCACAACGCGCGGGTACCCTGCTAGTACACTATAATGTTTTAATTAAGACTTGAACTTAAGGGCTAGCTAATTACTCTGATATCGTTAGACCAAAGTCTTTTGGCATGGAGCTGCAAAGTGGTCTGAGGTCCTTACAAAGCAAAGAGTAGCTCCAAATTCCAAATATTTTGTGGAAAGTATTGATGAGTGCACCTTGTTTTCTTATAGAAATAGTTGAAAGTAATGGAACATGATCCAATTGAATGGTGTATATACCTTAAATACTTTTCATCCAAAATTCCAACGTAACTAAGGGAAACAAGATGGCCAATGCAAGTAGAAAACAATACACCATAAGTACATACCTAATACCTTTCAAAAAAAAATAATAAAAAATAAAAAAATAAGTACATACCTAATAGCTAAACTATCATTTGACAAATAAATGAATGACACATATAAACTATAAAGCATGCATTCGATACTAGATATATGGACCATGTCTTCAATTATGAAAGTGATGGGGAAATATACTCAAGCCCGCCAATTGCAGACTTGCAGTCATGATTGTGAGGAGTTTCAAGCATCAGAAAAGGCATCTTGTCCAGTTATAACTCATTGGACTAACGTCAAACATAATGCTGAAATCTCACATGTAATATACCTATATACGAATAACTAGAAAGGATAAGAATTAACGACTAAAGCGTAAAATATTGTGCACTATTGATTTGTGCATATTGGTTCCATTTTGGTAAAAAAAAAAAAAAAAAAAAAAAAAAAAAAAAAAAAAAAAAAGTGTTCTTGGTAGATCTGTTCAATTCGTTTGCTTTCGGTAAGTTGATGATTATCATTATGACTTTTATAAACAAGTAGTCATGTTGTGGGAAAGAATATATGATTGTAGTTCATCCATTCATTAGAGAAAAATAAGTTCCTATATAACAAGGGCCATCTTGATCCAATGTGTGAGACTCCGCATGCACAAGAAAAACTCGATATCTCCACGTTCAGACTAGCTATATAGTGAATCAAATGAGCTCAAATGGGGTTAATTTAAGAAAAGGAAAATTTCATAGAGTTGATAAATAAGAAACTCAGATAAATAACTAAATATACCTTTATGTGCTCTATAAAATGGTTTAATACGTGATAATATAAATGGAAGAAAAGGTCTAACATGAAAGATAAGAGCTTCTCAGATAAGCCAAGTGACGACCTGCTAAATAACCACTTAAAAAGTTGTCACTAATTGTACGAGTACAATTAGCAACCTCTTTGTCCATGGATTTAGGCAAGTCATCCTTGGCTATCCAAATAGCTCTTCAATCTTCATATAAGACCTTTCTTCCTTAGCATTACGCCTTCGTCATTGCACTCGTTTTCCTAATCTATACCATCTATCAAACCAGAACAAATTCCTTAAGAACCCTAGGCGACCTTAAGTGTATAAGAAATTTAGCCGTTGTACTCTAAACCACTAGAAACAACACCCCTATACCTATTATACAACTCTATCTTTGTGTGGCACATTGCACTCTACATTGCCATGCTTCTAGCTCTCGAGTGAGAACTATATATATAGAAGTCGGGAATTGAATGAGGAGATGTGAAGTTGCAACAAGTATCGTTCCTACCCCTGCCCGAGTCAAGAGGTCCACTTGATAATAAAAAAGCTTTCTTTTTCTTTTTCGCGAACATTTTCGAAATAATCAACTTACCCATAAGTGAATATATGCTAAACATCCATTTCACGAATATTCATCTGGATACATCTATTCAGTTTATACGCTCAAACATTTATCCAATAGGCAGTATGCATGTGATACAACTTTACTTTTATGCTTGTTATGTGCCTAAATAATATTGACTTTTTGGTATTCGAATTTGACAAGTATTGACCTCCTACTCAAAGATATTCTTCTTTGCTTTTCTTTTCTCACGTAGTTCGGTTTTGTGGTCTCAAATTGATTTTGGCTGCTATTCCCCACCAAAATGTAGATAGGTACTAAAGTTATGAAGTGTCAACCCTTAATTAGAAGTCAAGCTTCCTAAAATTGTTCTATATTGACTTCATGATTTTGACTGGACTTGAAATTTTATTCGTTCATATCTAATTATTTTATCTTTCATTCTCCATTTTATACTATCACAACACTTTGTTCATGCCAAAAAGACCTAGAAGTGTTTTTACGTATTGTAGTATTTACATCAAAAGTGACACATTGTCACATACACTATAAAAAGCTAGTTAAATTGTCCACATTTACCAAAAGCCTCTTGGCATAATGTGTGAGTAACCCAACAACCTAGAGGTTGTGGGTTCAAGTCTCGTTTGAGATACGTGAGATATAATTTGTGAGATAGGTGGTGTAAGTTGATTTGCCGTTCAAAAAAAATGTCCTACATATAAGTGTAGAGATATTATCCAAATGTTTATAGTTAAAAGTCTGATAACATTGTTAAATATTTACATATAAATGTCTATAAAAAGTGTCAAAATGTCTACACTCATAAGTGTTAATACATTTTCTCGAACAAAATAAAATTCAAAGGATGTGAGGTTTTTAAATGTAGTTTCAAGGTGGTCCAGTTACAACATTTCATATGTATCTCAATTGGATCTTCAGATCCATCTCAATGTCAATATATATTTTTTTTTTTTGCAAAAAAAATAAAAAGGAATTACAGAGAAATATCTAACCTTTTAAAAACCTAATGCGGGAACAAAAAAGATCAAAACTAAAGCAATAAAAAAATATTTCAAATGTCGACAATCATCGGTTAATGCTATTTATTAATTAGCATGTTGGTTTATTTTGCCATCAATGTGTACCACAAACAAGTATATATTTTTTCTCATAATGTACAAGTAAAAACTAATTAAGAGTGAGTATACACATTTTTTATTTTCTTCGCTTTTTCTACCCTTTGAAATATATCAGCAATTTTGCTGCTGCAAATTTGAATCTAACTGTGTTGGTTGTATTTGTTCTCATGTAGCTTGCCCTTGAGATGACTGTGGTACAACCGCCTGGTGATTTTGAACTCCTCTATGTGTTTGCACCACAAATTCTGCCATAAATTGTGTTGGTGTTGCTCATGAATGTGTGATCATTCAAGTGAAATCAGAAACATGAATAACACAAATATGATCATTCAAATGCAAATAATGAGATAAAATAAGTCTCAAAGTCATAACCTATGTGCTTGGTATGTCTTCATGTGTCACGTCTTGAAAGAACATATCTTTGTAAGCTCCAGCACCATATAGCTCTTTGAGTGCAGTTGTTAAAAATTTCACCTCCCCTCTAAGGTCACTGAGATTTTTTTCCATAATCTTGATTTGATTGTTTTGAGACTCTATTTGCCTACTGTGTGATTTAACTTTATCTAACAGTAGAAAATTTTGATTTATTAAGCTTTCTTTCTTGCTATTCTTAAATCAAAACTGATGCCTTTAGATTTTGTAACTTTATCTAATAGTACAATGGTTTTTATGCAAGCAAATGATATCGTATATGCAATTTTGCATCTTTGAAGGGATATATATACAAACGACATAATACAAAATAATCAAACTGCACAATCCTTTAGTCATAATTCATCCTTAAAAGTAAATTTCTCAAGTCATCATCACAAGCTAGTATAAAAAAACTTGTTATGGAGAACTTTAAATCTCATGTGCAATAAGGTAACAACAGTTGATAGTCAAGCATGGTATAATCAGATTATAAATAAATTAACACCAAATAGTCATTTGTAACAAATGTTCAGAATACGAAGAGCATAAACGATTCCTTATAAACAATGAGAATATATTAGCTACAATATTTTGTAGCTAATTGGATACAATTTTGTACTAAAACTGTGAGTCGTGGCTCTTTTTAATTGGTACAAAGACACAAATATAATTCACATTGATTTCGATCAATGTTATATTTAACATTATCCACTCACATATGTGATGCAATGCAATTTATAAGCTTCTTAATCATATCAACAAGCTAAAAAGAATTTAGAATATGTATAAATGTAAATTTATTTTTTAACATAATGCTGATACTTTATACAATCTGAAAATGTAGAAATATTTTTATAATAGAATATCAAGTTTAGTAATTATGTGGTGCAGACTTTTATTTCTTACAAAATATTAGACTTTTATTGCATATAAAGTATAATGAAACTTATCACATCTGTCTACTTTGCGACTATAAGTCACTTTCATCCACTTTGACCTTTTTACTATCATACTATTACCGACCAACGCTTATATATTACCTTAACATTGTGCAAGTATCGTACTATTTCTATATAAATATTTGTTTGATCAAATTTATTTCAACTTCAAATTATCATCATCCGTAAAAAAAATTTATCATATAATTCGTATAACCGAAAACATTGCTCGCCTAGAGTACCCACCGCACAATGCGCGGGTACGCTGCTCGTACACTATAATGTTTTAATTAAGACTTGAACTTACAGACTAGCTGATTACTCTGAGGTCCAAAGTGGTCTGAGGTCCTTACAAAGCAAAGAGTAGCTCCAAAATCCAAATATTTTGTGGAAATTATTGATGAGGGCACTTTGTTTTCTTGTAGAAATAGTTGAAAATAATGGAACACAATCCAATTGAATGGAGTATACCTCAAATACTTTTCATCCAAAATTACAACGTAACAAAGACTAATGCTAATGGTAACACTATTTCCACAAAAGCAACCTCGCCACGTTAACGTTATCTCAGCTTTCTCTCTTCACAACTCCACCCCAACCACAATTAGCTAGTGGTGACCACAAAAGCAACTCAATTTTTTTTTTTAAATCCCAATATTAAATCCCATTTACTCCCCAAAGTTGCATTTTTCTTCTAAATTAAAATTTCATTTATATGAAGTCCATCGTGCATAAACTATTAACTATCTTTGAAGCAATATGAAATGTGTAAATTGATGGGCTAGGAAATATGGGTTTTACTACCATAAGTTTTAGAACTTGGGCCTATTACTAAAGAAGTCAACAAACCTAACATAAAGAAGTCAACAAACCTACTTTCAAGTTTCCGCGCCTCCTCCTTCTTCCTCAAAACAAGAGAAACAGAAGATGGTTCCTTTCATGTATTTCTTTCATTTTTTTTAAAAACCAAGGGCAAACGGTCAAAAAAAATGGGGTTGCATGTGTAATTCTTTCAGTTGCTTAAGCAACCAAAACATTTGTTTCGTTGCCAAGCGACGCGTTGCATGGGTTGGAGCTAATGGGGGAGGCGCATCGTTTGGGGTGCGTTGGGTTGTCTCTCGACGCCCATTAGCTTCAGTCTAAGGGAAACAAGATGACCAATGCAAATACTCCGTAGAAAACAATGCACCATAAGTACATACCTAATAGCTAAACTATCATTTGTACAAATAAATGTATGACACGTATAAACTATAAAGCAAGCACTCGATACAAGATATAATGATATATGGAACATGTCTTCAATTATGAAAGTGATGGGGAAATATACTCAAGCCCGCCAATTGCAGACTTGCAGTCACGATTGTGAGGAGTTTCAAGCATCAGAAAAGGCATCTTGTCCAGTTATAACTCGTTGGACTAACGTCAAACATAATGCTGAAATCTCACATGTAATATACCTATATACGAATAACTAGAAAGGATAAGAATTAACGATTAAAGCGTAAAATATTGTGCACTATTGATTTGTGCATCTTGGTTCCATTTTGGAGAGAGAGAGAGAGAAAAAAAGAAAAAAAAAAAAGAAAAGTGTTCTTGGTAGATCTGTTCAATTCGTTTGCTTTCTGTAAGTTGATGATTATCATTATGACATTTATAAACACGTAGTCATGTTGTGGGAAAGAAAATATGATTGTAGCTCATCCATTCAATAGAGAAAAATAAGTTCCTATATAACAAGGGCCATCTTGATCCAATGTGTGAGACTGTGCATGCACAAGAAAAACTCGATATCATCAAAATCTCCGCGTTCAGACTAGCTATATAGTGAATCAAATGAGCTCAAATGGGGTTAATTTAAGAAAAGCAAAACTTCATAGAGTTGATAAATAAGAAACTCTGGCAAATAACTAAATATACCTTTGACTTATGTGCTCTATAAAATGGTTTAATACGCACTACAAACTAAACCACCTTTGAGGACACCATTTTAATTGGTGACGGCATAGTCGTCACAAACTTCACAAGGATCCACCACTTTCTAACTTTTCCACCAACAATGGTTTAGTCAAACACAAATCGGGGGCCCACGCAAAATCGGGTCGACTATGTCGTCACCAAATTTATTTATATCTTCACAATATCTTTTGAATAAATAATCCAGATAAATAATGAATTTTTTTATTTAGTGACGCCAATGTCGTCACCAATATTTTATTATAACTAAATTATTTTCTTTTTTGTAATAAAAATTTATAAAAAATATAAATAATGATTTTTCAAAACAAGTTTTTTTTTTTTAAATAAATTGTGACGACATTGTCGTCACAAATCGTTACTTACAACTATATTACTTTATATTTTTAACAAAAATACTATAATTTTTAAACAATCATTCTTTCTTTCTTTTTTAAGTTTTCTTGGTAAATAACTTAGTGACGACAAAGTCGTCACGAACATTTTAATAAGAAGGTTTTAAAACTTGTGTATATTACTTTGGTAAAATTTTAATAACCCGCCAAACCCGCCATCCACTTTGGGTCACGAAATATTATACTATTTTAATTTTATACTTAGAGGCGACATAATCGTCACCGTTTTATTATAGCTAAATTATTTTGTATTTTATTATGAAAAGGTTTTATAAAGTATAAATAATGATTTTTAAAATTTATAATGATTTTGGAAAAAGTAGAATAACTACTAGAATCAATAGAACTGACGACGAAACTAATCCCGACGACACGTTTTCGTCGGCATTTTACGCTAAACGACAAAAAAAAAGATTGACCCAGCCAAACTCACGTTGAATTTTTGGGATTTCACATTACCGACGCCAGTTCGTCGGCAATTTTTCGGTCAAATTTGACTTTCTCAATAATTAGAGAAACTTGGGCGGGAATTTGACCCGCCAAGAGTTTCCCGACGACTTGCCGTCGGTATACAGTTAAAAAAATTATTACATTTAACGTTTTTATTAGCGTATGATTACTGTTTGATTACGTTATTAGTGTGATAGTGCCGACGAAATGACGTCGGAATCTTTTCGATACATTTTTTGTCCCCCACGCTTGTGAATAGTAGCGAATATTTGGCGGGATTATTTCCCGCTTATTTGGTACCGACGACAGTGTGTGTTTGTGGTTGTGAGGTTGAGTGGTTGTGAGTGGTGGATAGGGCGCGTGTGTGGTAGAATCGTGACCGGGGTAGCCCGATCTACAAGTTGAGGTGATAAAAGGTGGTGGACAGAAAATGATTCCAGCGGCCAGAAACTGCTGGTGTCGACGGAAAACGAAAACTGCTAGAGAGAGAGAGATAGTGAGATGAGTGTGTGTGTGTGTGTGTGTGTGTGTGTGTGTGTGTGTGTGTGTGTTTATATTAGTTAGATGAGTGTGTGTGTGTGTGTGTGTGTGTGTGTGTGTGTGTGTGTGTGTGTGTTTATATTGTGAGGATAAGTTTAATATCTCGTGTACAACCATAGCATCTCGGCTCATTCGTTTAATATCTCGTGTACAACCATAGCATATTGACTCATCCGTTTAACACCTCGTACGTGTAGAACCATATCATCTCAGCTCATTCGTTTAACATCTCGTGTATAACCATATCATCGCGTGTACAACCATATCATCTCGGCTCATTCGTTTAATATCTCATGTACAACCATAACATGTTGACTCATCCGTTTAACATCTCGTACATGTAGAACCATATCATCTCGGCTCATTCGTTTAACATCTCGTGTATAACCATATCATCTCAGCTCATTCGTTTAACATTTCGTGTATAACCATATCATCTCGTGTACAACCATAGCATCTCGGCTCACTCGTTTAATATCTCGTGTACAACCATAGCATCTCGGCTCATTCGTTTAATATCTCGTGTACAACCATAGCATGTTGACTCATCCGTTTAACATCTCGTACGTGTAGAACCATATCATCTCGGGTCATTCGTTTAACATCTCGTGTATAACCATATCATCTTGGCTCGTTTGTTTAACATCTCGTGTATAACCATATCATCTCGGCTCGTTCGTTTAACATCTCGTGTATAACCATATCATCTCGTGTACAACCATAGCATCTCGGCTCACTCGTTTAATATCTCGTGTACAACCATAGCATCTCGGCTCATTCATTTAATATCTCGTGTACAACCATAGCATATTGACTCATCCGTTTAACATCTCGTACATGTAGAACCATATCATCTCGGCTCATTCGTTTAACATCTCGTGTATAACCATATTATCTCGGCTCGTTCGTTTAACATCTCGTGTATAACCATATTATCTCGGCTCGTTCATTTATCTCGTGTACAACCATAGCATCTCGGCTCATTCGTTCAATATCTCGGCTCGTTCGAAACTTACATTTAAAATGTGACATGCAACCTACATTTGAAACCAATTGTTAAAGTATTTATAATAAATAATTTTTTTTAATTTTAAATAAAACTATTTAATTTTAAATAAAATTATTTATTAAATAAAACGTGACATGCAGGTGTAAACGTTCAAACGATTTCACTAAGGCGACTAATTATTTAACATCCTATGTATATCCATAACAACTCGACTCATCTGTTTAACATGCTATGTATATCCATAACAACTCGACTCATCTGTTTACCATGTTATGCATATCTATAACAACTCGACTCGTCCGTTTAACATGCTATGCATATCCATAACAACTCGATTCATCCGTTTAACATGTTATGTATATCCATAACATATCGACTCGTCCGTTTAACATGCTATGCAGATCGATAACAACTCGACTCATATGTGTAACATGTTGTGCATATATATAACAACCCGACTCATCCGTTTAACATGTTATGCATATCCATAACATGTCGACTCATCCGTTTAACATGTTATGTATATCCATAACATATCGACTCGTCCGTTTAACATGCTATGCAGATCGATAACAAGTCGACTCATATGTGTAACATGTTGTGCATATATATAACAACTCGACTCATCCGTTTAACATGTTATGCATATCCATAACATCTCGACTCATCCGTTTAACATGTTATGCATATCCATAACAACTCGACTCATCCGTTTAACATGTTATGCATCCATAACAACTCGACTCATTCGTTTAACATGTTATGCATATCCATAACAACTCGACTCATTCGTTTAACGTATATCCATAACATCTCGAATCAGTTGTTTAACATGTTATCCATATCAATAACATATCAACTCATCCGTTAAACATGTTATGTATATGTTAACATATTATGTATAACCGTAACATCTCGAATCATCTATTTAACATGTTATGTATATCCATAGCATCTCGACTCATCCGTTTAACATGTCATGTATATCCATAACATCTCGACTCATCTGTTTAACATGCTATGCATATCCGTAGCATCTCGACTCACCTGTTTAACATGTCATATATATCCATAACATCTCGACTCATCCGTTTAACATGTTATGCATATCCGTAACATATCGACTCATCCGTTTAACATGTCATGTATATCCATAACATCTTGATTCATTCGTTTAACATGTTATGCATATCCATAACATATCGACTCATCTGTTTAACATGTTATGTATATCCATAACATCTCGAATCATCCGTTAAACATGTTATGTATATCCATAACATCTCGAATCATCCGTTTAGCATGTTATGTAATTTATAAGTAATTTAAATGAATTTTTACAAAAATAAATGATTGGTGACGACATAGTCGTCACGAAACTCGCAAAAAGACAAAAATGAAAATTTTGTGTAGCTCGCCTTATCCCGCCAAATGCTAAAAATGACAAAAATTAATTATTAGTGACGACATAGTCGTCACCAAACTCGCAAAAAGACAAAAATGAAAATTTTGTATAACCCGCCTTATCCCGCCAAATGATAAAAATCACAAAAATAAATGATTAGTGATGACTTTGTCGTCACCAACTACAAAGCATTATTTATAAGATCCATTCTCATAAATGGCTAAGTGTTTCACTTTTCCCCAAACCACTCGACATAGAGGATAATAAACTCGTTTTTCATCACAATCACTCTAGTCACCACCATTTTTAACACCACAACCACCACTTTCACCCTCACAACCACCACTTGCGCTTTTAGTTATTTAATTTTGTTTAAAGGTAATATTTTGTTAATTTTAGTTACTTAATTTTGTTTTGATTAAAATGTTTTGTTAAATTTTAGTTGTGTTTGTGTTTGGTTAGGCCCATCGCCGGAACCAGCAGCAGCACCACCGGAACCAGCAGAAGCATCACCGCCGGAAGCAGCAGCAGCACGCCGCCGACATTATTTAAAGGTGTATGTGTTTGGTATGTTTTTTTAAAGGCTGCAAGAATATATTTTGGTTGTTTAATTTAGATTATTCTTTGTTGTGTTGAGATGCGTATTGCTTTAGGATAGTGTAATCCGAAAGTTGACTTGCGTGAATGATTTAGTTATAGGTTTCTTAGTAGTTGATGTTTTAGAGGTAAAACTTATGAATATGTAGTTATTTATGCAGAATTAGGTTTTTATAGGTTAGTGTGATCCGAGCTGAGTTCCGTGAATGAGCTTATTATTTTGGTCGAAAAAAAAATCTGAAAATGCAGCTGCTGCTGCTGCTGTTTTTTTTTTCTTCTGTGCAGCAATACTTAGCGACGACTTTGTCGTCACTATTTTTGGCGCAGCCACAAATAAAAATATTATATAAAGCATGGTGACGACTTTGTCGTCACTAAAGAAAACCATATTATTAATTTTATTTAATTTATAAATGATTAAAAAATGTAAATAAATGTTATAGAAAATATTCGTGACGACTTTGTCGTCACAAATAAATGATTTAATTAAATTTTTTTGTTTAAGAAATGATTAAAAATGGTAAATAAATAAATTTGGTGACGAGTTTGTCGTCACTAAATAATTATCATTTTTATTTATTTCAGTTTCATCTAACATAATTTTGTAAAATAATTTAGTTTATATAAATATTAGTGACGATATTGTCGTCACAAATGTGCTATGGCCCACTATGTTTGGTCTTTGCGTTGAATGTTTGTGGGCCCCTTTTGTCGTCACTAACTACTCTACACTTTGTCGTCACGAAGTTGATTTGTGACAATGGTTTGGTGACGCTAAATTTGTGACGACATATCGTCACAAACACACTTGGTGACGACTTCTAATGTAAATTGGTGACGACTTAGGCGTCACTAAAGGTGGTTTTATTTGTAGTGACGTGATAATATTAATGGAAGAAAAGGTCTAACATGAAAGATAAGAGCTTCTCAGATAAGCCAAGTGACGACCTGCTAAATAACCACTTAAAAAGTTGTCACTAATTGTACGAGTACAATTAGCAACCTCTTTGTCCATGGATTTAGGCAAGTCATCCTTGGCTATCCAAATAGCTCTTCAATCTTCATATAAGACCTTTCTTCCTTAGCATTACGCCTTCCTCATTGCACTCTTTTTCCTAATCTATACAATTAATCTATTAGAACTGAAAAATTCCTTAAGAACCCTAGGCGACTTTAAGTGTATAAGAAATTTAGCCGTTGTACTCTAAACCACTAGAAACAACACCCCTATACCTATTTTACAACTCTATCTTTGTGTGGCACATTGCACTCTAGATTGCCATGCTTCTAGCTCTCGAATGAGATCTATATATATAGAAGTCGGGAATGAGGAGATGTGAAGTTGCAACAAGTATCGTTCCTACCCCTACCTGCCCGAGTCAAGAGGTCCATTTGATAATAAAAATGCTTCTTTTTTTTGTTTCGTGAACATTTTCAAATTTAGTCAACTTACCCATAAGAGAATATATGCTAAACGTCCATTTCATTGATATCCATCTAGATACATCTAATCAATTTTTATCCTCAAACATTTATCCAATAGGCAGTATGCAAAGAATATATGATTTAAATCACACTATACAGTCCACAAATTGCAAATGAGTTAGCTTAACCCAATTCACTTTTAATCTACTCTATAAAATTAAGTAAATGAATTTCTTCCTAAGATCTCTTGCCATCCCAGCAATTAGTCAAATATAAGAGAATCTACGAATTAAATCAGATTAGAAAGTGGCAACGATAGACACTACAAAAGCTTGTACGTCCTACAAGGGATATACCAATATCGAGATTTTGTTTCAATAAAACTAGTTATAATGCCCGTGCACGCACGGGGCTTTTTCTAAAATTTTGAATGTTTTTAATTTTTTATCTATTAAAAAAGAAATAGTTTCAATCACATTATTATTGTTATTGCCTTACAAACTTACCTTCGTCGTTAATAAATATTTAGATCATATTATTATTACCGTTTAATTTTTTAAAGATCTATTCCCTTTATAAGTCATACAATTTTCTTACTTCTAATAAATTAATATATATACTAAAAGGGGAATGTTTTACTGTAGCAGCTACAGTGCTTGCTACAGAGGACGAAACAGTAATTTATATATATATATATATATATATATATATATATATATATATATATATATATATATATATATATATATATATTTTCAGCGAAAAAGAATGGTATTTTGATTATTACAAATTTTCATGAGGATACATTTTTGACAAGATTTAGAAAATCCATTAACAAAGTTCATTTAGAGTGTAATAGTGGAAGCAAGAATAGTCTTTTGCAATTTAGTCCCTAAGCCCTAAGGTGTGAAAAATAAATAAATAAATAAATAGCACGGCATTTCCGCAGCAACGCACGGGTTCCTCCGCTCGTTTATTGCTAAGAATAAGAGGTTAGAAGTCTTGACATCATGTGAGGTCACCCGTTTAATCATTTTTATTGTTGGGTAAAAATCACTTTTATTAAATTGTTTTTATTCTCAATTTCACTAAATGTTTTTATACACATACCATAAATAAATAAATTATATAATCCACACATACGTCAAAATATAAAATAAATGGGTTTTGTTAAAGACAACCCACAGGGTTGTTTTTATGCCTTCCTTAATTACCAATATTCTTCAATGGATGATCACTTTCTATATTTAAAAAGAATCTTCACTACTTAGACACTGCTAAAAACTAAAAGTCTAAAAGTATCAAGTCACCCAAACATATAACCTTTTTTTTTAGACGTGTTTTCTTATTAACCATATTTTATTTATTTATATATTATTATTTTTACGGATTAATTTGCTGAAAATTTCAAAAAGTGTCGTGGTTGCCTATGAAATGAATAACAAATTTCTTTTGACTCTTATTAATAGAAATATCGAAATATTTTATAGTGGTTAAAGATAAAGATAACTTATATGAGAAAACAATAAATCCATCGAAGGGAAAAAAAAAAACTTGTTAAATCTGTGGTTGCCAATTTTGTAGTAGGAAATCATACATCTAAACTTCATTCATGCCTTGTTCTCACATCACCGAGAGTTGACACCATGACACTGCAAGTTTTTTTTATGCACATAATACAAGTTTTTTATGCACATGATACTATGGTTTTTATGCATGAAAATGATATATATGCAATTTTGCATCTTTGGAAGGATATTTATGCAGACGCCATAATACAAAACAATAAAACTGCACAATCCTTTAGTCATAACTCATAATTCATCCTATCAGAAAGAAGAGATGATTAGTAGTCCTTAAATGTAAAATTCTCAAGTCATCATCACAAGCTAGTATAAAAAATAACTTGTTATGGAGAACTTTAAATCTCATGTGCAATAAGGTAACAACAGTTGATAGTCGAGAATGGTATAATCAGATTATAAATAAATTAACACAAAATAGTCATGTTTAACAAATGTTCAGAATACGAAGAGCATAAACGATTCCATATAAACAATTACATATATTGGTACAAAGACACAAATAATTCACATCGATTACAATCAATATTATATTTAAGTAATTTAACATTATCCACTCACCTATGTGATGCAATGCAATTACAAGCTTCTTAATCATATCAACAAGTTAAAAAGAATATAAAATATGTATAAATGTAAATTTCTTTTTTAACATAATGCAGATACGTTTTACAATCTCAAAATGTTGAAATATTTTTATGATAGAATATCAAGTTTATTAATTATATGGTGCAGACTTTTATTTCTTACAAAATATTAGACTTTTATTGCATATAAAGTATAATGAAACTTATCACATCTCTCTACTTTGAGACTATAAATCACTTTCAACCACTTTCACCTTTTACTATCATACTATTACCGGCCAACGCTTATATATTATCTTAACATTGTACGGGTATCATACTATTTTTATATAAATAGTTTGTTCGATCAAATTTATTTCAGCCACAAATTATCATCATCCGTAAAAAAAAATATATCATATAATTCGTATAACCGAAAACATTGCTCGCCCAGAGTACCCGCCGCCACAACGCGCGGGTACCCTGCTAGTACACTATAATGTTTTAATTAAGACTTGAACTTAAGGGCTAGCTAATTACTCTGATATCGTTAGACCAAAGTCTTTTGGCATGGAGCTGCAAAGTGGTCTGAGGTCCTTACAAAGCAAAGAGTAGCTCCAAATTCCAAATATTTTGTGGAAAGTATTGATGAGTGCACTTTGTTTTCTTATAGAAATAGTTGAAAGTAATGGAACATGATCCAATTGAATGGTGTATATACCTTAAATACTTTTCATCCAAAATTCCAACGTAACTAAGGGAAACAAGATGGCCAATGCAAGTAGAAAACAATACACCATAAGTACATACCTAATACCTTTCAAAAAAAAATAATAAAAAATAAAAAAATAAGTACATACCTAATAGCTAAACTATCATTTGACAAATAAATGAATGACACATATAAACTATAAAGCATGCATTCGATACTAGATATATGGACCATGTCTTCAATTATGAAAGTGATGGGGAAATATACTCAAGCCCGCCAATTGCAGACTTGCAGTCATGATTGTGAGGAGTTTCAAGCATCAGAAAAGGCATCTTGTCCAGTTATAACTCATTGGACTAACGTCAAACATAATGCTGAAATCTCACATGTAATATACCTATATACGAATAACTAGAAAGGATAAGAATTAACGATTAAAGCGTAAAATATTGTGCACTATTGATTTGTGCATATTGGTTCCATTTTGGTAAAAAAAAAAAAAAAAAAAAAAAAAAAAAAAAAAAAAAAAAAAAAAAAAAAAAAAAGTGTTCTTGGTAGATCTGTTCAATTCGTTTGCTTTCGGTAAGTTGATGATTATCATTATGACTTTTATAAACAAGTAGTCATGTTGTGGGAAAGAATATATGATTGTAGTTCATCCATTCATTAGAGAAAAATAAGTTCCTATATAACAAGGGCCATCTTGATCCAATGTGTGAGACTCCGCATGCACAAGAAAAACTCGATATCTCCACGTTCAGACTAGCTATATAGTGAATCAAATGAGCTCAAATGGGGTTAATTTAAGAAAAGGAAAATTTCATAGAGTTGATAAATAAGAAACTCAGATAAATAACTAAATATACCTTTATGTGCTCTATAAAATGGTTTAATACGTGATAATATAAATGGAAGAAAAGGTCTAACATGAAAGATAAGAGCTTCTCAGATAAGCCAAGTGACGACCTGCTAAATAACCACTTAAAAAGTTGTCACTAATTGTACGAGTACAATTAGCAACCTCTTTGTCCATGGATTTAGGCAAGTCATCCTTGGCTATCCAAATAGCTCTTCAATCTTCATATAAGACCTTTCTTCCTTAGCATTACGCCTTCGTCATTGCACTCGTTTTCCTAATCTATACCATCTATCAAAACAGAACAAATTCCTTAAGAACCCTAGGCGACCTTAAGTGTATAAGAAATTTAGCCGTTGTACTCTAAACCACTAGAAACAACACCCCTATACCTATTATACAACTCTATCTTTGTGTGGCACATTGCACTCTACATTGCCATGCTTCTAGCTCTCGAGTGAGAACTATATATATAGAAGTCGGGAATTGAATGAGGAGATGTGAAGTTGCAACAAGTATCGTTCCTACCCCTGCCCGAGTCAAGAGGTCCACTTGATAATAAAAAAGCTTTCTTTTTCTTTTTCGCGAACATTTTCGAAATAATCAACTTACCCATAAGTGAATATATGCTAAACATCCATTTCACGAATATTCATCTGGATACATCTATTCAGTTTATACGCTCAAACATTTATCCAATAGGCAGTATGCATGTGATACAACTTTACTTTTATGCTTGTTATGTGCCTAAATAATATTGACTTTTTGGTATTCGAATTTGACAAGTATTGACCTCCTACTCAAAGATATTCTTCTTTGCTTTTCTTTTCTCACGTAGTTCGGTTTTGTGGTCTCAAATTGATTTTGGCTGCTATTCCCCACCAAAATGTAGATAGGTACTAAAGTTATGAAGTGTCAACCCTTAATTAGAAGTCAAGCTTCCTAAAATTGTTCTATATTGACTTCATGATTTTGACTGGACTTGAAATTTTATTCGTTCATATCTAATTATTTTATCTTTCATTCTCCATTTTATACTATCACAACACTTTGTTCATGCCAAAAAGACCTAGAAGTGTTTTTACGTATTGTAGTATTTACATCAAAAGTGACACATTGTCACATACACTATAAAAAGCTAGTTAAATTGTCCACATTTACCAAAAGCCTCTTGGCATAATGTGTGAGTAACCCAACAACCTAGAGGTTGTGGGTTCAAGTCTCGTTTGAGATACGTGAGATATAATTTGTGAGATAGGTGGTGTAAGTTGATTTGCCGTTCAAAAAAAATGTCCTACATATAAGTGTAGAGATATTATCCAAATGTTTATAGTTAAAAGTCTGATAACATTGTTAAATATTTACATATAAATGTCTATAAAAAGTGTCAAAATGTCTACACTCATAAGTGTTAATACATTTTCTCGAACAAAATAAAATTCAAAGGATGTGAGGTTTTTAAATGTAGTTTCAAGGTGGTCCAGTTACAACATTTCATATGTATCTCAATTGGATCTTCAGATCCATCTCAATGTCAATATATATTTTTTTTTTTGCAAAAAAAATAAAAAGGAATTACAGAGAAATATCTAACCTTTTAAAAACCTAATGCGGGAACAAAAAAGATCAAAACTAAAGCAATAAAAAAATATTTCAAATGTCGACAATCATCGGTTAATGCTATTTATTAATTAGCATGTTGGTTTATTTTGCCATCAATGTGTACCACAAACAAGTATATATTTTTTCTCATAATGTACAAGTAAAAACTAATTAAGAGTGAGTATACACATTTTTTATTTTCTTCGCTTTTTCTACCCTTTGAAATATATCAGCAATTTTGCTGCTGCAAATTTGAATCTAACTGTGTTGGTTGTATTTGTTCTCATGTAGCTTGCCCTTGAGATGACTGTGGTACAACCGCCTGGTGATTTTGAACTCCTCTATGTGTTTGCACCACAAATTCTGCCATAAATTGTGTTGGTGTTGCTCATGAATGTGTGATCATTCAAGTGAAATCAGAAACATGAATAACACAAATATGATCATTCAAATGCAAATAATGAGATAAAATAAGTCTCAAAGTCATAACCTATGTGCTTGGTATGTCTTCATGTGTCACGTCTTGAAAGAACATATCTTTGTAAGCTCCAGCACCATATAGCTCTTTGAGTGCAGTTGTTAAAAATTTCACCTCCCCTCTAAGGTCACTGAGATTTTTTTCCATAATCTTGATTTGATTGTTTTGAGACTCTATTTGCCTACTGTGTGATTTAACTTTATCTAACAGTAGAAAATTTTGATTTATTAAGCTTTCTTTCTTGCTATTCTTAAATCAAAACTGATGCCTTTAGATTTTGTAACTTTATCTAATAGTACAATGGTTTTTATGCAAGCAAATGATATCGTATATGCAATTTTGCATCTTTGAAGGGATATATATACAAACGACATAATACAAAATAATCAAACTGCACAATCCTTTAGTCATAATTCATCCTTAAAATTAAATTTCTCAAGTCATCATCACAAGCTAGTATAAAAAAACTTGTTATGGAGAACTTTAAATCTCATGTGCAATAAGGTAACAACAGTTGATAGTCAAGCATGGTATAATCAGATTATAAATAAATTAACACCAAATAGTCATTTGTAACAAATGTTCAGAATACGAAGAGCATAAACGATTCCTTATAAACAATGAGAATATATTAGCTACAATATTTTGTAGCTAATTGGATACAATTTTGTACTAAAACTGTGAGTCGTGGCTCTTTTTAATTGGTACAAAGACACAAATATAATTCACATTGATTTCGATCAATGTTATATTTAACATTATCCACTCACATATGTGATGCAATGCAATTTATAAGCTTCTTAATCATATCAACAAGCTAAAAAGAATTTAGAATATGTATAAATGTAAATTTATTTTTTAACATAATGCTGATACTTTATACAATCTGAAAATGTAGAAATATTTTTATGATAGAATATCAAGTTTAGTAATTATGTGGTGCAGACTTTTATTTCTTACAAAATATTAGACTTTTATTGCATATAAAGTATAATGAAACTTATCACATCTGTCTACTTTGCGACTATAAGTCACTTTCATCCACTTTGACCTTTTTACTATCATACTATTACCGACCAACGCTTATATATTACCTTAACATTGTGCAAGTATCGTACTATTTCTATATAAATATTTGTTTGATCAAATTTATTTCAACTTCAAATTATCATCATCCGTAAAAAAATTTTATCATATAATTCGTATAACCGAAAACATTGCTCGCCTAGAGTACCCACCGCACAATGCGCGGGTACGCTGCTCGTACACTATAATGTTTTAATTAAGACTTGAACTTACAGACTAGCTGATTACTCTGAGGTCCAAAGTGGTCTGAGGTCCTTACAAAGCAAAGAGTAGCTCCAAAATCCAAATATTTTGTGGAAATTATTGATGAGGGCACTTTGTTTTCTTGTGAAATAGTTGAAAATAATGGAACACAATCCAATTGAATGGAGTATACCTCAAATACTTTTCATCCAAAATTACAACGTAACAAAGACTAATGCTAATGGTAACACTATTTCCACAAAAGCAACCTCGCCACGTTAACGTTATCTCAGCTTTCTCTCTCCACAACTCCACCCCAACCACAATTAGCTAGTGGTGACCACAAAAGCAACTCAATTTTTTTTTTAAATCCCAATATTAAATCCCATTTACTCCCCAAAGATGCATTTTTCTTCTAAATTAAAATTTCATTTATATGAAGTCCATCGTGCATAAACTATTAACTATCTTTGAAGCAATATGAAATGTGTAAATTGATGGGCTAGGAAATATGGGTTTTACTACCATAAGTTTTAGAACTTGGGCCTATTACTAAAGAAGTCAACAAACCTAACATAAAGAAGTCAACAAACCTACTTTCAAGTTTCCGCGCCTCCTCCTTCTTCCTCAAAACAAGAGAAACAGAAGATGGTTCCTTTCATGTATTTCTTTCATTTTTTTTAAAAACCAAGGGCAAACGGTCAAAAAAAATGGGGTTGCATGTGTAATTCTTTCAGTTGCTTAAGCAACCAAAACATTTGTTTCGTTGCCAAGCGACGCGTTGCATGGGTTGGAGCTAATGGGGGAGGCGCATCGTTTGGGGTGCGTTGGGTTGTCTCTCGACGCCCATTAGCTTCAGTCTAAGGGAAACAAGATGACCAATGCAAATACTCCGTAGAAAACAATGCACCATAAGTACATACCTAATAGCTAAACTATCATTTGTACAAATAAATGTATGACACGTATAAACTATAAAGCAAGCACTCGATACAAGATATAATGATATATGGAACATGTCTTCAATTATGAAAGTGATGGGGAAATATACTCAAGCCCGCCAATTGCAGACTTGCAGTCACGATTGTGAGGAGTTTCAAGCATCAGAAAAGGCATCTTGTCCAGTTATAACTCGTTGGACTAATGTCAAACATAATGCTGAAATCTCACATGTAATATACCTATATACGAATAACTAGAAAGGATAAGAATTAACGATTAAAGCGTAAAATATTGTGCACTATTGATTTGTGCATCTTGGTTCCATTTTGGAGAGAGAGAGAGAGAAAAAAAAAAGTGTTCTTGGTAGATCTGTTCAATTCGTTTGCTTTCTGTAAGTTGATGATTATCATTATGACATTTATAAACACATAGTCATGTTGTGGGAAAGAAAATATGATTGTAGCTCATCCATTCAATAGAGAAAAATAAGTTCCTATATAACAAGGGCCATCTTGATCCAATGTGTGAGACTGTGCATGCACAAGAAAAACTCGATATCATCGAAATCTCCGCGTTCAGACTAGCTATATAGTGAATCAAATGAGCTCAAATGGGGTTAATTTAAGAAAAGCAAAACTTCATAGAGTTGATAAATAAGAAACTCTGGCAAATAACTAAATATACCTTTGACTTATGTGCTCTATAAAATGGTTTAATACGCGCGTGATAATATTAATGGAAGAAAAGGTCTAACATGAAAGATAAGAGCTTCTCAGATAAGCCAAGTGACGACCTGCTAAATAACCACTTAAAAAGTTGTCACTAATTGTACGAGTACAATTAGCAACCTCTTTGTCCATGGATTTAGGCAAGTCATCCTTGGCTATCCAAATAGCTCTTCAATCTTCATATAAGACCTTTCTTCCTTAGCATTACGCCTTCCTCATTGCACTCTTTTTCCTAATCTATACAATTAATCTATTAGAACTGAAAAATTCCTTAAGAACCCTAGGCGACTTTAAGTGTATAAGAAATTTAGCCGTTGTACTCTAAACCACTAGAAACAACACCCCTATACCTATTTTACAACTCTATCTTTGTGTGGCACATTGCACTCTAGATTGCCATGCTTCTAGCTCTCGAATGAGATCTATATATATAGAAGTCGGGAATGAGGAGATGTGAAGTTGCAACAAGTATCGTTCCTACCCCTACCTGCCCGAGTCAAGAGGTCCATTTGATAATAAAAATGCTTCTTTTTTTTGTTTCGTGAACATTTTCAAATTTAGTCAACTTACCCATAAGAGAATATATGCTAAACGTCCATTTCATTGATATCCATCTAGATACATCTAATCAATTTTTATCCTCAAACATTTATCCAATAGGCAGTATGCAAAGAATATATGATTTAAGGGATAATGATTTCTAAATGTATCCAACTTGCCACGTTTTACTGAGTTATGTATGGAACTTTTAATTTTGCTATCTTGGAGTTCAAACTTACTAATCTTGGCAAATTTGTGTACTCGTCCCACATGGCAATGAGATTAGGTGACCTGGCAAAGTGGACCTTGTTGACCCCGTTATTTTTATAAAAAGACCGTTACTTTGACCCCGTTTTCCGTTATATCTAATTTTTTAATATTAACGGTACGTTTATACATTCTCTCACTAAAATCATTTACCCAAAATCCATTCACGTGTTCACACATTTACCCAAAATCAAAGAACCCTAATTTCAAACCTGTGGATCGATTTATGATCAATTCAACCATTGTTTTTTCAATCTGATTTGTTTATAAGGTATGGTATCATGGTACAACATTGATTTAAGTGTTTTCCCCAATTATTCCAAACCTAATTTGACTTTTCTTAATTTTTGATTTACTAACCCTAATTTGCGATTGTGTGTTTGACAGAATGATACCTGGACCCAATGGTATTGAGTTAGATGTATGGAATGATGGTATATTCAAGGAAGATCCTTTAAGGTACGAAGATGGATGACTCAAGAGAGAACCTTTCAAGTTATATCATTGATACCTGACCACACTTGTGTAAGAAACTTCCAGTATGGGTCATTAGTGGACTATAAATGGATAGAAAAAAAGTTTGGTGATAAAATTAGAAAAAATCCAGAAATTAAGCTTGTAGATATTGGTGACCTAGTTATGAAGAAGTATAAGTGCACTGTAAGTCTTAATCAGTGTAGGGCTGCTAAGAAATGGGCATTGACAGAATTTGAAAAAACTATTGAAGAACATTATGCTTTGTTAAGATCATATGGCAAGGAGTTAATGGATAGCAACCCTGGGTCAACAGTTAAACTAGGAGTCAAACACAATGAGGAAGGGGCCACTGTTTTTGATAGGTTTTATGTATGTCTTGGGGGGTTAAAGGAAGGGTTTAAAAAAGGTTGTAGGAGAGTAGTTGCTTTAGATGGGTGTTTTTTAAAGAGACCAAACCAAGGTGAGATACTAACTGCAATAGGCAGAGATGGCAATAACCAAATTTACCCTATTGCTTGGGCTGTGGTTAGTGTAGAGAACAAAGATACTTGGTGTTGGTTTTTAGAGTTGGTGGGTGATGATTTGGACATGCCAAATGGAGCAGGGCTTACACTCATGTCAAAACTGTTTCAAGGTAGGTCATAACAAAAAAGGGTGTAAAGAACCACCAGGTGTAAAACCTGTTAAGCAGAAGAAAAGAGTTGGTAGGCCAAGTAAGGAACCATCTAGGGACAATGTTGAGACTCATACAGATCATGTCCCACCACCTAGTTCAACAAATGTTTCTAATACTTGTGGGGGTGTTGGGAGTTCAGTTAGAGGTACAAGTGATGATGTCAGAGGTTCAAGTGGTGGTGATACAGGGGATCAAGTATTCCAAAATAGAGGTTCAAAAAGAAGTGGCAGATTAGGATTAAATGGTACTGGTAGTGGTAGTGGAAGTGGTGGCAGTATTGGTAGTCAAATTAGGGGATCTGATGTCCCAGGAATGCAAACTCCACAACAACAAATTGCTTTTAGAAGGGTTGGTGGTGTTCAATTTACAACAAGAGGTGCACCAAGGGTTTCAGGTCAGCAACAGTCAACAAACAGAGGGTTTGCATACTGGTTTGGTGAGGGCAGTGCTCATGCTAGTGGTCAGGGAAGTGGTCATGGAGGTGGTCTAGCTAGTGGTCAACCAAATGGTCATGAAACTCAAGTGAATCAAATCAGTCAGCCTATCCCAAGTCAAAGCAGCCAACCAATCCCAACTCAAAACAGTCAAGCAAATCAACCAAGACAACCAAGGCCATTTGTGATACCTGCCCAAGCAAGAAGGTTACCAAGCCAGAGAATCCTACAAAGGCAGCTAACTAAAAAGATTCATGGTGAAGGAAGCTCCAAGGACCAAGCCATGCAGTTGGATTAAGTAGCATTATGAATTTAGATTGTCATATTTTGTGTAATATATTTGGCAATCAAAACATGCAAGTATGCAGTTAACTTTATTAGGATGATAATTAACTTATCTATGTAGTAGTAATGTCACTCATGTACTTTGACTTTCTAAAAGTCAATTGTTTTATGCTAAAGCATTACAATGACTATAATAGTCATGTTCATTATATGTTGTTCAATTGGGCCAAAGTACTAATTATTTCTACTTTATATTACTGCATCTTTGATTGACAGTTGCATGCTATTTTGAAACTCACATGCCTGCACATTTGGAATCTATACACTATTTGTGTATAGGCTTTTGCATTGAATTGGACAGTTATACTTTGACCACTTTTCCATTGATTATAGGAATGTTGAAACGATTTACCTACCAATATTTTACAGCTATAAATGGGATACACTTTACAATAGGGATAGCACCACTCAACATTGAAGTTTGCAGCAGAAAACCAAACAAATGGGTTCCAAGAAGAAAGGTATGGCCATGTTAATTATCTTTGCAGCAGAAAACCAATAATGTGCTTAAATTTTGTTGTAATTTTAATCTTTATATGTTGGTTCAGAGATCATATACATTTCCAGTGACTCAAATGCAACAAGTGAAACCTCTTCAGGATGGGAACCTAGTCCAACATGGGATGACTACTTTCCAATAGGCTATGGGTATGGTTCTACTGCTACATCCTCAACAAAGGAGACCAAGAAGAAAAAAAATCCAAAACAAAGTGTCCCTGAACTCTTTGATGAAAAAGTGGCATTCAAGGCAAGGGGTAAGGTTTTAGGCCTCCCAAATGCCAAATTTTGTGCAGACCATGGTATCAAACCATGGAGTCCCAAAATTCCAAAAGAATGTGAAGGAGGGAAAGGGAAAAAGAAAATGAGTTAGCCATCTGCTATGTAATTCCAATGTATTTGCTTTCTATTTGGCTACAATGCCACTGAATAAAACTTTGACTTTGTAAAGTCAACTTTTATCCTTTATATGTTTAGCATGAAAAATACATACTGCATAAAATGAAAACAAGGAATTGCAAGTATTGATACCATGGAAAATTGCAAATTTTTCATTGCATGACAAAATATTGACTTTCTAAAGTCAAAGTACAACATAACCTAACTTACTTGATTACATAGCAAAAACCTAACTGCTATTGTTCAAGGACCTACATTAGCTTCCCACTTTCATTCCAAACACAACACAGATTATGATTAAAATCCCAATCAAAATACGAAACAACCTATCATACAATTCCAACTTTGACTTTGTGCAAGTCAATTCATGGACCAACTCATTTTTCTCCATTGTTAGAACTTCAACATCCTCTTGCATTTCATTCCTCTGATTCCCTCTTTTGACCTTTTGATGCTCATCATACAACAACTCCCTATAATACTGACTGGGTAAATCATCATCAAAAAACTCATAATATCCACACTTGTTATACTTGTCCTGTAAATACACATAAACATAGACAACTTTAACCTTACTTACCAAATAATTGACCCATGAAATTGAAAGACATGTTAAATTAGGTCTTACAAATTTGGGACAAGCAATAAACCTTTTCCCAGGATTCTCCTTTGTCCATGCCGTTTTCACAGTCATAGGAAGACCACAACCACAATAGGGTCGAACATACTTGTGTGTCACTCTTCTTGTTCCTGGGGCGTATTCAGCCATTAGGGTTTTTGGTGTGAATGGGCTGGGATTTGATGTGAACGTTATCCAATGAAAGGAATTTGTGATTCGTGTGTGTTTTTTTTGATTTGGATATATGTTTAATGATTTTGTATTAGTGAAAGGGAAAAATTATAACGTTAGAGAAAAGGACAAAAAACATGGCCAGCGTGGATGCATACGTGTATGCCAACATGGCAAGAAAAAACAGGAAAAACCTTAATCACCCCGTTAGTACACAAATTTGCCAAGATTAGTAAGTTTGAACTCCAAGATAGCAAAATTAAAAGTTCCATACATAACTCAGTAAAACGTGGCAAGTTAGATACATTTAGAAATCATTATCCCATGATTTAAATCACACTATACAGTCCACAAATTGCAAATGAGTTAGCTTAACCCAATTCACTTTTAATCTACTCTATAAAATTAAGTAAATGAATTTCTTCCTAAGATCTCTTGCCATCCCAGCAATTAGTCAAATATAAGAGAATCTACGAATTAAATCAGATTAGAAAGTGGCAACGATAGACACTACAAAAGCTTGTACGTCCTACAAGGGATATACCAATATCGAGATTTTGTTTCAATAAAACTAGTTATAATGCCCGTGCACGCACGGGGCTTTTTCTAAAATTTTGAATGTTTTTAATTTTTTATCTATTAAAAAAGAAATAGTTTCAATCACATTATTATTGTTATTGCCTTACAAACTTACCTTCGTCGTTAATAAATATTTAGATCATATTATTATTACCGTTTAATTTTTTAAAGATCTATTCCCTTTATAAGTCATACAATTTTCTTACTTCTAATAAATTAATATATATACTAAAAGGGGAATGTTTTACTGTAGCAGCTACAGTGCTTGCTACAGAGGACGAAACAGTAATTTATATATATATATATATATATATATATATATATATATATATATATATATATATATATATATATATATATATTTTCAGCGAAAAAGAATGGTATTTTGATTATTACAAATTTTCATGAGGATACATTTTTGACAAGATTTAGAAAATCCATTAACAAAGTTCATTTAGAGTGTAATAGTGGAAGCAAGAATAGTCTTTTGCAATTTAGTCCCTAAGCCCTAAGGTGTGAAAAATAAATAAATAAATAAATAGCACGGCATTTCCGCAGCAACGCACGGGTTCCTCCGCTCGTTTATTGCTAAGAATAAGAGGTTAGAAGTCTTGACATCATGTGAGGTCACCCGTTTAATCATTTTTATTGTTGGGTAAAAATCACTTTTATTAAATTGTTTTTATTCTCAATTTCACTAAATGTTTTTATACACATACCATAAATAAATAAATTATATAATCCACACATACGTCAAAATATAAAATAAATGGGTTTTGTTAAAGACAACCCACAGGGTTGTTTTTATGCCTTCCTTAATTACCAATATTCTTCAATGGATGATCACTTTCTATATTTAAAAAGAATCTTCACTACTTGGACACTGCTAAAAACTAAAAGTCTAAAAGTATCAAGTCACCCAAACATATAAACTTTTTTTTTTAGACGTGTTTTCTTATTAACCATATTTTATTTATTTATATATTATTATTTTTACGGATTAATTTGCTGAAAATTTCAAGAAGTGTCGTGGTTGCCTATGAAATGAATAACAAATTTCTTTTGACTCTTATTAATAGAAATATCGAAATATTTTATAGTGGTTAAAGATAAAGATAACTTATATGAGAAAACAATAAATCCATCGAAGGGAAAAAAAAAACTTGTTAAATTTGTGGTTGCCAATTTTGTAGTAGGAAATCATACATCTAAACTTCATTCATGCCTTGTTCTCACATCACCGAGAGTTGACACCATGACACTGCAACATAACTTGTACAGATAGTGACGACACCCATTTTTGCAATAGCAAACAAAGAAAGAAAAGAAGTCTTTCACTTTCTATTTCATGCCTCTCTTTACTTTTTATTTAAGTTTTGTAAAAGGAAAAATATTGCTATTAGAGTAATGACAACCCAAACAATAGTAATCTGTATGGATGTGTACATATAATAAACACACAAGAATAACATATTATTCACAACATGAATTATCTGCTAGTAACTAACTAATATGATTAAACTCCAATCCACCGTCACGGACTAATATGATTAAAAACTCCATTCCATGATGAATTACCTGCTAGTAACTAACATGGTCAATACTTATGCTCATATAGCATTACAATAAAAAAAAATGGCAACGTCTAGAACTCTTTTGACGGCAGTAGCTAGGTCTCAACTAAAAAATAAAGGATTTTCCAAGTTACAACAGAAAGTTTCAATCCTTAAAAAAAACTTTGGTTGCTGGAAGAAGCACATAGGATATCTTAATCTAGAGTTGGTGTTGCTACCACAGCTAGAGCCAAAATTCTTCGAGACGACGCAAGTGCACCTTACCAATATATTAAAGATTGGCACACCATTTTTATCATCCAATGAAACAAATCGTCTTGTGATTTTGTGTCGTCACACTACTTGAAATTTGAAACTTATACCATCCTCTTGTACATGCATGTCCCTCAAAGAGAAAGAACTTCAAACTACCGATTGGTAATTATGCATTGTCGCTCGCATTCAGTCAATCATAAAATATTACTTCAATTCCAAGCCATTTCTCACTCCGCTAATCCAAACACTTGGCTTCAAACTACCTGTAGAATCAAGTAAATCTGAACCAGACCAAAATATGTAGAACAAAAGTCCAAAAGATATATATCGTGAATACAACATTAAGACTTTATAGCGTTAAATGTTGCTTCTCTCGACATATGAAGTAATAAGGCTAACAAATACTGAATTAGCATTATAAGTTCCAAAGACGATTTTCCAAAAAATCAAATGAATCTCAGCAACAGGATCACAAACGGGTCAAATAATAACCTTGGATAAAAAGAAAACATATCAAATTTGTTGGAAGTTTGGAATTGGTCCAAACTCTATTTTCAAAGGATAAAACTCCCAGCTCGTTTCTTAAATCACCGATCTGGATTATTATTGAAATAATATAGTCTTTGTGATCTAATTAACAAACTATTATTTTTCGCAAAAGTGTATTGCAGGAAAGTCATGACCAGCCTGTTTTGGCTCGTTATAGCCAGACTTGTTCTGAACTGTGACCTACCCACCCATATTGTCCGCCTTAATATGCCTTGTTTATTATAGTTGAATTCTTGTAGGGTGTTTTTTTTTACCTTACTTGATGGGCCTGTGAAAATAGCGAAAATTTATAATGCTAATTAGCCCACTTTTTATTGCTTATGAGCTTATGAACATGAGTTTATGAACTTAAATAAGTTATAAGCTCAATAAGCTTACCAACTAAGCTAATGAAAACACCCTAAATGATACCTGAGGTCCTTCCAGTTTTTTCTGCAGGTGTCCCAGCAGACCCACTAAGAATCTGCAAAAAAGCACCGAAGATGGGTATGTATTCTTAAAAAAAAATCACCCGTTTGACAGTTCCTATTTTGCCACCTCTAGAAAAATCTATGGTTTCCAAACAGCATATAACGAATATCATGCATACTATTGTTTTTATACGGTCTAATAAAGAATCTCATTTGGCTTCTTTTCTTTTGACAAATAGCGAAAGATTCGTGACTGTTTTACTTATATGGTTGCCTTTCTAGTTTATATTCAAAACCATATTCGAAAAAAATAACCAAACATTGAACATAACTTATTTCCCTATTATGCTAATGTTACTACTGCTACTACTTTGCATTCTTTCAAATATTCATGAACTTGATAACCCTTTACAATTTGTCATCGTCAAAATCATCACCAATAAAAGAACTATTAACACCCTCACTTTGTTCAAATCTTTAACAGATATTGCTATAAAAGTCGATAGACTTAGTTTGTCATTTTTTAATGTTCTTGAGTATGTGGGATAATCTCATAACCGAACAACGTGTATTCACACAGACGAAATAGAACTAAAAGCTGCTAACTCCACTGCACCCAAGCCGAAAACTGCAATTGTTGAGCCTTGATATACCTTTTCCGTATAGGTGAAAGATCCAAAACCTTCAAACATATATATAAATTATTGCATCTAAACTAAAACCAACAGATGCATGATTAAAAATTCTAAATAATTTTATCAAATAAATTTAACTAATTAATAAGGGTATATATACACAAACTACAAACCTGTGGATAGACAATAACTGAGCAAGATCATCTTGTTAAGGGGAGCTTTTGGGTCAATTTTGACGACACAGTCCGAGTCCATGATAGTATACTCATTGAAAATTCACGTGTTTAAGAAATAGTAAATGGGTTCCCCATCTTGTGTCAAAAAACTTGTTTTCCCATCATTTCTCATTACGCTTTTTAGTGGGTTTACTCGGAACTTTGCACATAGATTGGTGGTTTTCGACTTGCAATATGCACATTCACAACGCTCTGTCGCTCTCCATTGAAGATCGTAAGAACATTATCACCTTCCTTCATGTCATCAACACCTTTTCCGACACTCTCAATGACCCTACATATAATGATCTAATTATGATGCATATAATTATGGACTAATTGAGATTCGTTCTATATATAAGTAGTAATTCATTAAATGAATAAGACAAAAGAATACAAATCAGTAAAAAAAACATGTACATACCTTGCCCTTTCAAGCATTAAGATCAGTATGACAGATAGAAGTGAAAAGAATTTTAATTCGAACTTTCATTTTTTGAGGTGGTAGAATGCGGATTTGTTCCATAGAGAAAGGTTCCCCAGGACCCCATGCGACAGCAGCTTCACACATCATGCAGCTGCTACCCTTTGCCTATCAACCTCTTCATGCAATTCCATCTACTATACCACTCCGTGCCTGAGCTTACTCCAAACTGTCCTGCTTTCCCCTTTCCTATTTAGTGTCTCCAAACATAAAAATCTAACTTTAGTTGGTTATGCAAAATTATTGAACTTCTGGAAATACAAACCTTCATTCTTTACATTTATGAATAATCTAATCTAATAAATATTCGAACCAAGAAAATGAAACAGTTGATCATAAAACATTTGAAAAAAAAGACATCCTTTTGAGACTGCAGTCTAATAGTTTAAGGAAAAGCTACTTTGGCCTTGTAACTAATCTTAAATCTTATGATGTGAAATATTCGGCAATCGGAATACAAATCCCAGTTTCTTTTTAACAGCTGCTACTGGGCAAATGACTAATGCCAACATTAAAAAAAACCAAAGATTTTCTGAACATACTTGCTACACACCAATTGGAATACTGTCACTTTCAAATTCAAAAGATTTCGCACTTCATGAAATGCTAATTACTTGAAAAATACAATAATAATAATAAGATATCAAAGTTAAACGCTAATCCAAATACCCCCAAGTATTATAGATAAACCATTACCTTGTCAAGCCTCATTTTTTTTGCATTTCTTTCTTCTCCAATTCCTCTTCTTCGGGATGACCAAATGGTCGAATACCTAAGCAAAATACATGGGCGTAAGTCCAGTGGTTGATACTTCAAGTCACATAAAACTAAGGCACCAATTTGTAGTTGGCTGTGAGCTTGCAATCTAAAATTCTATAAGACAGTGTTTGAGAATGTTTTTTTTTTTTTTTTTTTTTTTTTTTTAATTTTATTATTTACTTTTTTCTTTCTAAATTTTTTTAAGCAGATAAGGAGTCAAAAATTTGGAAAATCAAGCTACTTATGCTTATCTCCTTACTGGGGGTAAAATAAGCTCTTTTAATAAGCATGTAAGGAACTCATAGTCAAAACAGTCCCAAACCCGCATGAATTCATCTATTAATACAACTCCAAACACCCCTTAGTTCAGCAATTTGGCATCTCATTGATCAGAAGCAAAATTACATATCAAATGAAAATCTTATTACATTTTTTGATAAGCATAAATAAAAGTTTGAAGTTAAGTAAAATAAACTTACAGTAAGCTGCCACTGCATTCATCGGCATCCGTGTTATCAAGTTTATGGTAGCTTCAGCGATAAGAAACACTAACATGTTGTCTGCAGAATATGGACAACGCCCATACCACCCTATATCATTAGCACGCACTCGAATGACTCCAGCCTATTTTTCTCCCTATACACGCAGAAAACAACCTGTCCCCGGTGCAACATTGGCATCAAACACTCCTAAACCTCTGTTTCAATGCCTCTAGGATCCATCTTCTTTAGCTTCAACACATGCCCTTTAGTCTCGAGATCAAAAACACTTCCAATAAAGCTTTACACTTTCGAAAATTCTGGTATACCTGAACATCAACATATATATAACTCCAACAAATATGTACTAATGCACAGTTTTGCATCCAAGAAAAACAAACAACAAAAAATCCTTCACCAACATGAAAAAAATTTGAAGCATTGACTTAATTGCACCTATGTCCGATTTCAACAATATCATACACTTGCAAAAAAATAAGGATCCCACCTCACCTTCACTCTAACCCTCCACCACAGCGTCCTCCCACGCCACCGTATGCGGAAAACCTCATCACAACCAATTAGAACCAAATTACAGCACTTTAATCCTAAACAGTGGCGTACCAATTAAATGACATCAGAAAACAATAGACCGAAAATAAAATCAGAAACTTTTTAAAAGCACAACTAATCTTTAATCCTCAAACAATAACCCTAAGTAATCGAAACAAATCCACACATCCAACAAAATATTATAAAACAAATATAAACTACCACACACACAATGGAATCTAACAAAACTAAAACAACAACATAAACAAACCGGCGCACCTAACAAAGACACGGGTCTGTCTACAAACCAAAGGAAGCAAGAACAAATATAAGATAACTCAGGTAAGAGCACATAAACCCAAAAAATAAGCAAAAAAAGGGGGAAAACATGTGGCCTTCATGCAACGCAAAGTAACTTTTCTTTTAACTTATTTTGTTGCTTATGAGCGTATTTAAAAAGTGTTTTTCCCTTTAACAAAACAAAATTCCCTCTAACAATGGAAATTGACAAACATGGACATCTCTAATATTCTAAAATCACCTAAGACAAATATGAAAATGAGTACTGCATCATCCTACCCAACCACGAGTCTTGACTTAACAGCACACACTCACGAAGAGTTGCATAGAGCTATAAAGACATACAAAATTAAACTTATATATGTGTAATAGCGAAATCCATAACTTTTTGGTAAATGAAAAATAACATGCATAATAACAATAACCTTACCATGGGTCGAGGGTCGATGCGGGTTGTGTTTTTTCCACGAGTCATATATTTATCAAAAAAGTAAATGGGTCCATGGACACCTGAACCATTTTATTCAAAGATTTTGATTTTTACTATAAGTTTCACCAGTAACAAATTAATATATTCATTATCTATAGAAAATGGATAGAAAAGTGTTTGTGGACCAATCCAAACCGTTGAATAGCGCAGCAGTATGTGACCGGTTTTGACCTATTGCCCAACCCGCCCAACCCACTCATCATTACCCCTCTAGTAATTTGAATGCAAAACAAACAATTACATATTTTTACATTTAATATATTTCAAGGTAGAAGAAAAAAACGATGAACTTCATACCAGGGAGCGCACGCCTTATATCCCCAAAGCGGACATTTGTCAAAACTACACGTTCCAGCCTACGCTTAGCAGCCTTTGCAGACGCAAGCTCCAAGACTGTGATAGACGAAACACTGTGTTAAGAAGTGAAGGAATAGAAGTGGCAATATAATTTTTAACAAAATTTGATTGTTCACATAACAAAAACATCCGCCAAAATAAGTTTAATCAAAGATAAGCACTATATCCAATCAATAAACACGAATTTATCATAGATGACAATACGTTTCCATGTAACTAAGCACAAAGTTAGTCGTGTCATGAATTATTTTCACATTAAACTAAAAAAACATACATCAATTGCAAATATAATCAAGAAAAATATACATTAAAAATTATACCTCTCCTCCTTTGCCATCAAACTAACCACCACTCTTATCAATGATCTAGCAAATTAATACGAAATTGTCGCAAAATTTATCACGGAAAATAAGCCATACCACATAAACTAAAGCACAATAACACAAACCCATAACTTAATTACCCAAAAAACAAAAACCCTATATTAGTAGATAAATTAATAAGTAATTAATTAATATACGTTTAATCCATTAACCGAAAACAAACCTTTGATTAATCAGATTGAGTGATGTTGAATGAAAGTATGCCGTTTGGTTGTTTTAATTTTTTGGTGTCGTCGGTTTTTTTAGTCGCCGTTTGGATGTTTCTTTGTTTACCTGCCTCCTTTTGTCTGTCGAATGAATATTGAAAGTCAGAAGCACTTGGGTTTGTTTGCAAATTTTTAGTTTTCACCCCTATGTTTTTGTAGATCACTCCGTTTTCTTTAAGTTTTTATTGTTTATATTTTTGACACTTATATTTTTATACCAATCTTTTATGTATAATTTCTCCAAAAACGATTTTTGATAGCTTTTAGCCAATTAAGGAAATATTTATCTTTTTTTTTCTTTAAATATTTGTTTTAAAAAATTAACATTAATTTAACTATTACTAAATAAGGAATGAATTGATTTTTTTGAAATGAAAAATTCCAATAAGGGTTTTATTTTATTATATAAAAGATATCAGTTGCAATTCACAGCCTAAAAGTACTCAGTATGTCTTTTTCTCCATTATGCAATTGTGAATTTTCCGCAAGTAGTATAGAATTATGCTAAAATATTCAGACATCAATAAGTTCCAAGGGATGTCTAAATGGCTAAACGGATGAGGTTTTCATTATTCAGTTACCCGGAAAAGGTCAAGTTTTTTACTTAGAAGTACGTAAATCACAAACACATCATTCACTATCAATTATGAGAATTGCTACTTTGCTAGACCCACAAAGAAACTTTCAAAAAACACATCCACAAAATAACTTGCCATTGTATGATTGGTGTATTTGGCTATATTTCTCTTTTTTCTTTTTACTTAAACCAATCAAACAATATCAAGTCATTTTGTGGATGTTTTTTGTGAAAGTGTTTTTGTGGGTCTAGCAATACGCATCAATTATTCGCCACATTTTCAAAAAACACACAATCATTCATAACATAGAAATCAACCGGAACACCGTCAACGAAGTCACAACTACACCAGACGCCTTATCTTATGATGACTACTACATCCTTCAATAAACGTATTCAACTACACACGTTACATCATTAATTAGAATAAAATGAAATGAAACCCTAACATAATGAATAAAAACAGAAATGAATAAATGAGACCTTGAGGAAATCATCACTGAGTGATAAAAGTGTGTGGACACGTATATTAGGGTTGTTAAACTGCATAAAATGAGATGCCTTTTAATACGAATGATTAGGCTTATTTGGTTTTGGTTTATGTTTCATATTTCTGTTATTTTGAAACTTTTCGACTTTATATAAATTTATTATGTCATACTAGGCGACTACCCATGCATAGCAACGGAAATTCTTAACGACAGAGATATGCGGTATTGTGGTAAGTGTCTCGTGTAACGTTCAAAATAAACGTGAAAAGATTAAAATGCAATTGCAAATGTTTGTAACATGCAATAATTCAACTTAACCAAGCAGAAATTCATAACATGTATCAAAGAATGTATAAAAATATTTAGTGAAACTGAAAATAAAACTTTACATAAGTTATGAGATAATAAATAACAATGCATGTTACTCGTCACGTAAAACTTTTTGGTTCATGACATTTGAATGCACTTTTATAACAATGCAACTACACCCACAACAACTTTAGGCCTCATTATGGAGGACTTTCTAGTGGATTGGCGAGGACATGTCCTTGCTAAACATGGATTTACGAGGCCATCTTCTCGCTACTTTGCCCTCGCCAATACCACGTCGCTAAAGTCTTCAGTGAGAACATTTTCAACTCTTTTGCGAGACGGCTGTGGGTCCCACTTTTTCAGTCAAAGATAATTTACTGGGTCAAAAATTTTATATAACAAAATGTAAATAAATTTTATATTTAATTAAACCATTATATAAAAAAAATTATATTTAATTAAATCATTTAACACCAGCAGGTCAAAAACTTTATATCAAATTTAAATAAATTTTTATAACCACAACACACAAAAATTTACACAAACTCGTGTATAACAAAATTTTGTAATGAAATTTACAAACTTTATAACAAATTATACATAATCTTACAAACAAATATACAATGATAATACACACTAAACTTTATAATACAAAAGAAGGTTCCGGCGGCGTCTGCAGGACAAAATCCGGTGGTGGCAGCAGTAAATTCCGTCAACAACAACGGCTACAGCAGCAAATCTATAAAAAAAAAATGTTAAACTTGTTATGAAATATAAAATAAAACATATATTTTTCAGCAACAATAAATCGAATATTAGATCAACAAAACAATATATATAAAATAAAGGGAAAATTACACAGATAGGTATTGATCTTTAAAAAATTTCATATGTTAGGTAACAAACTTTCAAAAATACTAATATAACCAACGAAAGTTGTTGAAACCTTCAATGTTATGCTATATGGGCTATTTTTGCAACTTGTAACCGGTGCAACCGGTTACCATTGTACCAAGTCATTTTTTATTATATTTTTAGAGTAAAATTACTAAAATACCCTCATCTTCAACCACATACCTACCTATTGCAGTAAACTCCCTTCTATAGATTTACACTAGCAAATTTATAGCCCCCTACAGTAGCAGAATAGGGAAAATATACATAACTAATAACATGAACGAATAGGATTTATAACTGCAGTTAATGTTGATTTCATATATTAATGACTAGAGTAACAAAATACAATTTTCAACTTGTAAAATTAACTTGACTAATAATCTGTTTAAAGTTGGCATATGAGGAAGAAAGTCATTGCCCACAAAAAAGCAAAGGAATACAAAATCATCCACTAGTCGTTCTAGGCTGATCTCAAATGGAGGATTTGGTATTTCCAAATCAAATCATGTTGCAAATATTCTCGTAGCACCCAGATGTTGAGAAACTGCCCAAACATATACAACTACCATACCAACTTCTTTCACAATTTTCATCACAAAAATCCAAAACCCACACCATGACCACAACCAACCAACCACCACCACCATCACCACCAGCACATCTCCACCTCAGAACCACCACCCAAATCATCAAACAAACCACCACCACCATCTTCTTCTCCGACAAACACCACCTCATCTCCTTCCTCATTCTCTCATTCCTTATATTTTCTACACACAAAAACTCACAATTCCTCACTTACTCACTCACTTCATACATCGATCACCCATCTGTCAATACCCTTATACTCAACATCCAAAACCCACCACCACTTTCCGCCGCCGTGACCTCAATCGCCGTCGCGCCGGAACCCTAGAATTTTGAAACCCCGTTCACCACTTTCCGGCGAAAATGAACTGAATCACCAAGATCACCATTTTTTGGTAAAATTTTGAAACCCCGTTCGATTGTTACTAATACTACACTTTATTCTTTTGATCACCACCATCAAAGAGAAAACTGAGATTCGTTTGATTGTTATTCCTTTTAGCATTTGAGTCGTGTGTTACTGTGTTGATAGGATTTAGATTGGAGTACGTATTTGAGTCGATTCTCTTCCTTTTCTTTTTATTTTTATTTTTTCTGATATGGATTTTGGAGTTAGGATAGATTGGATGTTTGAGTAGGTGATGATATTTGACCAGTGGACTAAAAATGTCAAAGTTGGACTATATATATGACACAAGTGGGCCCAATAAGATGACATGTCATCTAAAACGGTCATATAGCATAACATTAAAGGTTTCAACAAGTTTCGTTGGTTATATTAGTATTTTTGAGAGTTTGTTACCTAACATTAGAAATTTTTCAAAGTTCATTACCTATCTGTGTAATTTTTCCTAAAATAAAACATACCTTATTAGATCTACAAAACAATATATAGATCTACAAAAAAAAATGCATATCTACAAAAAAAAAAGTGTACTACCTTATAAAATATATGTCGAATGTAAAAATTATAAAACATTAATTAGACATACAATGGATTGAATGAAAGGATTAAACGAACAAATGACTCACCGAAACTGATTTATGTGATGTGATGGTGTTAATGATGGTCGCCGGCTATGACGTGATGGTGTTAATGGTGGTGGTCACCGGCGGTGTACAGAGAGACATGGAGAGTGGGTTATGGTTTTTTGTTTTTGTATTATAAGTCTTTTGAGAAGATAGAAGACCCAGATCTACTTTATGTAATAAACCAATATATTTTGTCGTTTTTTGTCTTGGCGGGGTAATGAAAGCTTTAGGAGGGAGTATAGTGAAATACATTGGCATGATCAAACTATGAGGAAACTCTTTGGCGAGGACATGTCCTTGCTAAAGAGTATGAACAGTAAAATCATGCATACAGCTAGCCACGGTCAACTTTTTTTGGTGAAAATTTTGTCGTATAGCGGGGTTATTGACGAAGACATGCTTGTCCTCGCTAAATTTCGTAGCCAGTTCTCTCTTTTCTTGTAATGACCTTAATTTAGGGGATCCTCGCGACTTGGTTCCTGCAAAAAACGTTTGATTAGTTAGAAGGAGGATACAACTCCAAAATGACATGCTAAGAATCCCTTAAATAATAGACTATATTTGAAACAATTATTTGTCAAAATGCTAAATAAGAATGACATAATATTTGTTAACTGATTCAAATATATATTCAGCTATTGAATCAAACCATTTTGAAAAAACTTGAGGTTATGGATCACGAAGCATTAATTGAAATCTTCAAGCAAAAATAATAGAGGCTACTTGTTAATAACTTTTTTTTGTGTAAAACAAACAAAAACTAATTGTTAATAATTTTTTTTGGCTATATAGTGACCATTTGGTCTCAAAGGTCAATTTTCAAAAAATAGTCTCGCACTTTGTCACCTCCTTGGGTGCTTTCATCTTCTAATGTCAAAAAGATGTCCTATCCATTCTTTTTGCTACAAGGTATTTAGGTTATTCATGATAAAATGTTAGTTCAAAAAATTATTCAATGAAAAGTATTATGTCATGTGTTATAGTATGATTAGTATCTCCAAATTAATTAAGGTAAAAGTGTTATTGCACCATTTACAGAAAGAAGACCATTAGTTGTTGGCTATTTTTTTGGAAAATGATATTATTACATCACTTGTAGGAAGATAAAGAAAGATCGAAACACGACCATTAGTTGTTGCCTATATTTTTGTCAAATGATATTATTACATCACTTGCAGGAAGATGAAGAAACATTGAGACGAAGATGATTAAATTTAAATAAGACAAATTATATACAATATAATTCAACTGAATGGTTAAATTGACAAGAAAAATTAAATAACTGAGAATTAAGAATACCATATGAAGAAGAAGCATATCCATGGGAATTCAAATGATCTTCGGTTTCGAGGAGAGTATACTGATTCCAGAAAAAGTTGAATTCAAAAGTAGTGTGTAGGAATAGCTTTGTAGCATTCTAATAGTCAACCTTACAATTTACATTTTCGACATTACTTGCCATATATAGTTTCATAAGTTTTAACTTCACATTATGATTGATTCATTTCCAGCCGTGTGAATCAATATGTGAATCAGAATATAAATAGACTTTCTTATAGTAGATTCCATGCAATAGTCAAACCATGTATTAAGAGTACCTTTATACCATCCACAATAGTTAATATAATTTCCTATAATAGAGTTTTAATCTCTCACATTTGACCATTTTTTAACATTTCACTTTTCACATTTGACCATTTTTACATTATATGTAGTTAAGATAAAGCTTATATAAGTTGAAAATTTTCAAAACGAACCACAAAAAATAAGCTTATGAAACATAAGACCAAAACCAAATAAGGCATAATTCGAAACAAACACCCCCTTAATGTGACTTACGAAGGGTATGTCACTCTAGATATCATTTTTTTTTTTTTTAAATTACTAAAAAGATAAGCTTTGGTAGATAAATAAAACTTATAAGAGATCTTTCATAATCTTTAAAAATCAAATGATAATCATTTAGCTTTTAAAAATAATTTCTTTTAGAGTAAATTACATGGTTGGTCCCTGTGGTTTGTCCATAATAACAACTTTCGTCCATATTTTTTAAAAGTTGCATGGTTAGTCCCAAAGTACGTAAACAAATAACACCACGGGTCCCTTGGTTTAACAGGTGTTAACTAGGTTAGTTAAAATTTACAAGTTAGCCCCCTTTGGTTAAATAGCGCTGCATAGTTAATCCTTTAGCGCTGCATCGTTAATCCTTTTACTTAATGGCTGTTATAATTTACATTTTCGCCCATTTTCTTTCATTTTCATACGTTTTTGTCCGTTTTTTGTACGTTTTCGCCCATTTTTATCCGTTTTTTTTACGTTTTCCCCCGTTTTGTCCGTTTTTTTACGTTTTCGCCCGTTTTTGTCCGTTTTTTTTTTATGTTTTTGTCCTTCTTTTACGTTTTCCCCCGTTTTTGTCCATTTTTTTATGTTTTCGCCCGTTTTTTTCCATTTTTTACGTTTTCGCCCATTTTTGTCAATTTTTTTACGTTTTTGTCCATTTTTTTAACGTTTCCGTCCGTTTTTGTCTATTTTTTTACGTTTTCGCCCATTTTCTTTCGTTTTCATACGTTTTTGTCCATTTTTTTATGTTTTTGCCCGTTTTTGTCCGTTTTTTTTACGTTTTCGCCCGTTTTGTCCGTTTTTTTTACGTTTTCGCCCTTTTTTGTTCTTTTTTTACGTTTTCGTCCGTTTTTGTCCATTTTTTTACGTTTTCGCCCATTTTCTTTCATTTTCATACGTTTTTGTCCGTTTTTTTACGTTTTCGCCCGTTTTGTCCCTTTTTTTACGTTTTCGTCCGTTTTTGTCCATATGTTTACGTTTTCGCCCGTTTTTGTCCATTTTTTTTACGTTTTCGTCCGTTTTTGTCCATTTTTTTACGTTTTCTTTCATTTTCTTACGTTTTTGTCCCTTTTTTTACGTTTTTTTCCCTTATTTTAGAAACTTTTTTTTACCCAAATTTTTTTTTTCGAAAAATATATTATAGAAACTTTTTTTACAAAATTTTTTTTTTTCGAAAAATATATTTTAGAAACTTTTTTTTACCCAAATTTTTTTTTCGAAAAATATATTTTAGAAACTTTTTTTTACCCAATTTTTTTTTTCGAAAAATATATTTTGGGGTAAAAAAAAGTTTCTAAAATATATTTTTCGAAGAAAAAATTTGGGTAAAAAAAAGTTTCTAAAATATATTTTTCGAAAAAAAAATTTGGGTAAAAAAAAGTTTCTAAAATATATTTTTCGAAAAATAAAATTTGGGTAAAAAAAAGTTTCTAAAAAAAGGGAAAAAAACGTAAAAAACGGACAAAAACGTATGAAAATTAAAGAAAATGGCCGAAAACGTAAAAAAAATGGACAAAAACGTAAACATGTGGACAAAACGGACGAAAACGTAAAAAAAACGGACAAAAACAGGCGAAAACGTAAAAAAAAAGGACAAAAACGTATGAAAATGAAAGAAAATGGGCGAAAAAATAAAAAAATGGACAAAAACGGGCGAAAGCGTTAAAAAAGGGACAAAAACGGGCGAAAACATAAAAAAAAATGGACAAAAACGGGCGAAAACGTAAAAAACGGACAAAAACTGGCGAAAAAAAACGGACAAAAACGGGCGAAAACGTAAAAAAAAACGGACAAAAACGTATGAAAACGAAAGAAAATGGGCGAAAACGTAAAAAGTGGAAAAAAAAAAAAAAAAAAAAAAAAAAAAAAAAAAAACGGACGAAAATGTAAAAAAAGGGACAAAAACGGGCGAAAACGGATAAAAACGTATGAAAACGAAAGAAAATGGGCGAAAACGTAAAAAGTGGAAAAAAACAGACGAAAACGTAAAAAAGGGGACAAAAACGGGCGAAAACGTAAAAAAACGGGCGAAAACGTAAAAAAACGGACAAAAATGTATGAAAATGAAAGGAAATGGACGAAAACATAAATTATAACAGCCATTAAGTAAAAGGATTAACGATGCAACGCTAAAGGATTAACTATGCAGCACTATTTAACCAAAGGGGGCTAACTTGTAAATTTTAACTAACCTAGTTAACACCTGTTAAACCAAGGGACCCGTGGTGTTATTTGTTTACGTACTAAGGGACTAACCATGCAACTTTTAAAAGATAGGGACGAAAGTTGTTATTATAGACAAACCACAGGGACCAACCATGTAATTTACTCTTTCTTTTAATAATCTCTCTTTATCTCCCTTTACAGCTTAATCTTAAATTATAATAATAGTTATTTTTGTCACACATACCCTAAATGTGAAAGTCTTTGGAGATGAAGGGTATTATTGGTTCGTGCATTTTTCAAGGAAATTTTTCATAAAACAATCAAACTCCGTTTAGTCACAAATTTTAAACATTCTTTTTCAAAAAGAATAAAATTTTCATTTTTCAAAATTTAACTAACTACAATTTTGAAAAGAGCTATTTACTCATTTCTATATTATTCTTTTTATTTTTCTACACTCTTTGCATTTTTCGATTTCATAAAAAAAATATATATCATCTAAATGCCTTTTTTTAATTTATAGCCATTTTTTTTGTTAAAGATAAAAATATTTCCTTTTTCTAAAGAAATCAAAACAGAAAAGGATTTATTAGTTTTTCTACAATTAAATGGACACCAAGTCTTGTAAGCAAGTCCATGCTAATGAATGTGAAATCGTAGTTGTTTGGATTAGGACTGATAGCATCTTATTATTTTTGTTTTAGAGATTGATGACATACCTGAAATGTGAAAATGAGATGGGTATTTATAGGCATGATCTAAGAAAGACCTAGATTTTGCCACATATCTCAACCGGGTTGGTTAGAAGGAGCACGTACTCTTTAGCGATTGGGAAGGCTTCGAGCAAAGGCTGACAGGTCATGCCCATATGCAATTGTCGCACATGCGAGAATATAGAAAACCCGTTATTTGCGGCAGGATCCATGAAATATTTTGTTTGTCTTTTAGTTGCGGAGCCTTTACGGTAGCCTAGTATGTTTTATGCCAATGAACACTTCGAGTGTTCATGTGTGCAGCATTTGGAGGCTAGGCTCCGGCCACATGATGGGGTACACCATCAATTACCATTATGAGTTTTATAAACATTTAAGGATTTTTTACTAAATTAAGTGGTTTGGAGAGAGAGTCTTAATTAGCCTCTTAAAGGGGAGAGTAAGGCTTTTGTGAGTCTCCCAATTAAGAGGGACTAAGTGTTTAGGGCTCACAATTTTCTCCACTAAGAGAAAAGTAAACAACTCATTAGTCGTATTGCGAGAAAGAAGGAATTAGGTCAAAGAATACATGATTGAAGTTCATTTGTTCATGAGAGAAAACTAAACTTCTATCTAACAAAGGCCATCTTAATCCAATGTGTGAGACTGCGCATGCACAAGAAAAATGTAACTCCTTGTCGTAATAATGCATGATTTTCGTAACACCAATGCAATACGCTCAATAAGTGAAAACCATGATGAACATCCAAAGGGTCTAAACTAGCCCTATAAGTGGGTAGTTAATCAATCGTGAACTCCATTGTCATTTAAGTCCAAAAGGATCAAGTGGAGTCTTGGTTATGGGACAACACATTCATTCTCATTTGATTGGTGACTATAAGCTTCAAAACCTTTTCGTGACAAGCATGTTATATAATGAATCAAATGAACTCAAATGTTGTAATATAAGTTAAAGAATACCTCAAAAGTAACAAATAATAAGTAAAAAAACTTGAAGAAATAAATTAATATACCTCTTTGACTCATGTGCTATATAACATGGTTTAATACATGATAAGATTAATGGAAGAAAAGGTCTAACATGAAAGATAAGAGCATCTCAGATGAGCCAAGTGACGACTCGCTAGATAAACACTTCAAAAGTTGTCACTAATTGTACGAGTACAATTAGCAACCTCTTTGTCCATGGATATAGGCAAGTCATCCTTGGCTATCCAAATAGCTCTACAATCTTCATATAAGACCTTTCTTCCTTACCATTTCACCTTCCTCATTGCACTTGTTTTCCTAATCTATACAATCCATCAAAACAGAACAAATTCTTTAAGAACCCTAGGTGACTTTAAGTGTATAAGAAACTTAGCCGTTTTACTCTAAACCACTAGAAACAACGCTATACCTATTATACAACTCTATCTTTGTATGGCCCATTGCACTCTACATTGCCATGCTTCTAGCTCTCGAATGAGATCTATATATATAGAAGTCGGGAATGAGGGTGAAGTTGCAATAAGTAGCGTTCCTACCCCTACCCGAATCCAGAGGTCCACTTGTTAATAAAAATGTTTCTTTTTTTCTTTCGCGAGCATTTTCAAGAATATATGCTAAACATCCATTTCATTGATATCCATCTACATCTATTCAGTTTTTAGATGTTCAAACATTTATCCAATAGGCAGTATGTATGTGATAGAACTTTACTTTTATGCTTGTTATGTTCCTAAATAATATTGACTTTTTGGTATTCGAATTTGACAAGTATTGACCTCCTACTCAAAGATATTCTTCTTTGCTTTTCTTTTAGTCGAGTGTCCATGTGGTATTCCCCACCAAAATTTAGGCAGGTGCTATAGTAATTAAGTGTCAACCCTTAATTAGAAGTCAAGCGTCGTAAAATAATTGTCTCCATTTTATATTGTAGTATTTACACCAAAAGTGACACATCGTCACATACACTGCAAAAAGATAGTTAAATTGTTCATATTTTAAAGGTCAAATGTTCACAGTTAAAAATGTTTAAATTTATAAAGTCTACATTTGCTCATTTGTGATAATAACAGATGAGACAAATTTTCCTACACATATGAGTATGGAGATATTATTCAAAGACAAAAATACACCGTCGGTCCCTAAACTTTCCACAAAACATAACCATGCACCTTAAGTTTTGAAAATCGTCGTGGTGTGTCCAAACCTCAAAGTTTTGAGGCTGATTGCGTCATTTGACCTGGAATTCTAAGGTCAACACCAATTTTTAGTTATATCATCAAGGGTATAATAGACCAAACACATTTTCAACCATATCTAAGTTAAATCTAACCCAAACTCCTTTAACATCATCATTTTGTGCCTTAGTTGTTGTTTCCCTGGTGTTACTAAGCATGGATCTTGATGGAAATGGACTATATTAGTGTGTTTTTTCCTCAAATGGTGTATTGTTAACATCTCGTTAAGTAAAAAGTTATTAAATTATATCATGACTAAAAAACACCGTTGGTCCCTACGTTTTGAGGAAGCAAGCGCTTCACCTAAAGTTCTTGCATCTGCTGTCTCAACATCCACAAGGGAGAAGGTTAAGATCTCGTGAAGTAAGAAGGTAAAGATGTCGTTAAGTACGAAGGTTACTTAATTTAAATCATGACTAAAATACACCGTTGGTCCCTAAATGCTTGTAAATGTGTTTATATTTTCAACAAATAATGAGGAATCGAAGAGTCTAAAAATGCTTCTAAAATTTAATGCAGACTCTTCGTTTTCCCCATTATTTGTGTATATATTGGTTACTTCCACATGTTGCTGCATACCAATCTTATATCATTGATAACATCAAATTTACCCCCAATCTAAGTGTTAATTTCCCCCTTAAAATACTCATCTTTTCTACTTTTATGAAGAATATATACTCTTATTTCTTCCTATTTTGGTTTCAGGGTAAAGATAAGTAAAAGAACGAACTTACGTGGAAATGGAAGGACTTTGGAGCAAATATGTGGAAATTATGGATTCTGCACTAACTACAGCATAGAGGTTCATCTACCTATGCCGTAGCAAGGCTTCACGAAGACTACGCCGTAGAAGCTCTCCTACCTACGGCATAATGAAGATTTTATGAAGACTACGGCGTAGCCCAACAACAGGTTACGGCGTAGAAGTCCACTAAAGAACACTACGGAGTCGGCAACTTTCCAAGCTATGACGTAGGATCTCATTTGAGGCAGTAAAGAACTTACGAGGCCAAGGAAGAAGCTACGGCGTAGCTACTTTATCTACTACGCCGTAGGATGCTTTTCATGAAGACTTTATGCCCGTAACACTTGATCAAGTTACGGCGTAACACAATTTGCAAAGGTTACGGCGTAGCAACTCTAATACGCTACGCCGTAACATAGTCGGGGCCTATAAATACCAACCCTAATTCCGAGTTTTTCATATCACTTCCCATCTCTTCACCACAGCAACGTTGGAAAAAACTCAGGAAGGAGAGGGAGAACGAAGTTCTAGCCACATCCAAGTCAATTCCAAGGGAGGAATCACACACCGATCATAAGTGTTTTCATTCCTTTACTTTGTATTCGATTCATGCTTAGATTTGTATTAACTCAACATTGTTTTACTGCAATTATGAACATGAGTGGCTAAACACCTTTTGGTGTTAGCCTAGTTATGAAATTGTTATGTTATTGATTTAGTTTTCCACGCATCTATTATCTATTGTTTGTTTACTTTCATGGCGAGGCTTGGGACACTCTAGTTCCCGTAGTGATTAGCGTTGGTTGTTCTCTAGATACTTGTGGAATTAACCCTAGGAAGCAAGTCGCTAGGGATGTGACTTGGTAATAGCAATATCACCATACATGTGCGAATTTAACCCTAGGACCACCTACCAATGCTAGACACTTAACAGAGTTAGAGGGGTGTAAGATCTAACCATGCCGTATTCGTTAGCCTTGTCCATGTTAGTAGAGGCACGTACCGATGAACCCGAGGCTTTACAATAGCTTTGGATAGGACAAGGTATAAGATAGATCTAGGCGAATTTGACCATCTGACCCGAAATGAATATCGAATCCCCGAACGATATAATAGGATGCACCTATAGGAAAACTAGTCATGATCATAGCAAGAGTAGTAATTAGGTTAACACTACTTCTCTTTACTGATTTTCTTCTATTTACTTTATTGTCTTGTTATTACTTTTAATTAGTTTAATTAATCTTTCAACTCTAAACCCCCTTTTAAACGTGACACGACTTAGATAATTTCCGCACCTTAGCTCTTGGGACGACCTCGGCTTTACCATTTAACTATACCACACACGACCGGATACACTGTCCGTTAGTGCGTAAAAGGTAGACCTTAGGTAAACGAGACTTTATAAATATTAAAACCTGGTCAGTAAAACCTGCATCAATCATCAACCTCAAAAACATCAATTACATTCACTTGAAATCATGTTGTCTGAAAACAAAAGACCAAGAGATGCAGATGCTATCGAAGATAAGGAAATGAGCAAAAGACCAACTACCAAAGCAAATGTGGCAGCAGAAAACCCTGTATCTAACCAAAAACAGTCTCCCAAAGTTGAAGGTTATGAAAGCTGGTATTATCAACTAGAAGCTGCATTGGAATAGGAGGAAGATGAAAAGGAGAAGAAAGAAGCAAAGGAGCAGGAAGAAGCAAATGAGCGGGAAGAAGGAAAGGAGGAGGCAGAAGGAAGCCATGCTGAAGTGATACAAGGAAGGCGTTCTGCAGCGGCAGAGGAGCATTAAAAAGAGAATGCTACAATTAGGAAATTAGAAAAAAATGGGTAAAAAAAGATGAATGTGAAGAAAATGAATGTTTAGAAACATTCAGTTATAATGATGTACATTTGGCATACGCTTCGGATTAATGTCATTATATAACGAAACAAATTTTACTTGATAATTTGAATCTTGATTTTCCAAGTTTTTGTTTTCAATTGCATGTTTGCATCTACATATGCAGTTTAGCGGGTGTTTGGATTTAACCAGCTTGACTTTCACAAGTAAACAAACACCCAAAAATTGAATAACTGTAACCAATGGTGTATTTTAGTGACCAACGGTGTATTTTAGTCATCATATAATTTAGTAACTTTTTACTTAACGAGATGTTAACAATACACCATTTGAGGAAAGAACACACTAGTATAGTCCATTTCCATCAAGATCCATGCTTAGTAACTTCAGGGAAACAACAACTAAGACACAAAATGATGATGTTAAAGGAGTTTGGGTTAGATTTAACTTAGATATGGTTGAAAATGTGTTTGGTCTATTATAACCTTGATAATATAACTAAAAATGGGCTTTGACCTTAGAATTCCAGGTCAAAAGGACGCAATCGGCTTCAAAACCTAGAGGTTGGACGCACCACGACGATTTTCAAAACTTAAGGTGCATGGTGATGTTTTGTAGAAAGTTTAAGGACCAACGGTGTATTTTTGTCTTATCCAAATATATATTGTTAAAAGTGTGGACATTCTTTCAATATCCACACCTAGAAGTGTGGCAAAATTATAAAAGGTGTCTACAATTAAAAATGTGGATAAAGTGCCAAAATGTCTACACTCATAAGTGTGGATATATTTTTGGAACAAGAAAAAATAAAACAAATTACATAAAAAATATCTAAATTTTCAAAAACCTAATGTAAGAACAAAAGAGCAATACTAGACCCATTCACATAATCCACACAAAAAATCAACTCGCTGACGTGTCATTTTTGGCAGTTTCGCTTTCTTCTCTCTTATTAAACCAATCACCCGCTAACACGTCAACGAGTTAATTTTTTGTGTGAATTTTATGAGTGGTTCTAGCATTTCTCAGAACAAAATATATCAAAGCTAAAGCAAGAACAAAATATTTCAAATATCGACACTCATTAATCAACTGCTATTTAGTAATCAAACATTCAACATGTTAGTTCCTTTTGCCATGAGTATGTACCACAAACAAGTATAGATTTTTTTTGTAATGTACAAGTAAAAACCAATTAACAATGCTTAAACACATTTTTGGTTTTCTTTGCTTTTTCTACCCTTTAAGATATATCAACAATCTTGCTGCTGCAAATCCGAGTAACTATTTTGCTGTCCGATTACATGTTGCCTTGCTGAATCTGACTGTGTTGGTTGTACTTGTTGTCATGTTACTTGCCCTTGCTGTTGTCTTGTTTCCTTAAAACTGATTGTTGTTGTCGTGTTGCTTTCCCTTGAGACGACTGTGGTACAGCCGCATGGTGATTTTTGAACTCCTGAATGTGTTTGCATACTATATTGCCACAAATTCTGCCTTTTTTGTTGTTAGCAAAGTTAATGACTATCATGTTGATTTGACTTGTTTAGTTTATTTAATACATTTTTGTTGGATATTTTAAATGTTTATTGTGCTTGATTCAATTGTTTATTGGCTTGAAGTATGTTGTCTATTGTCTATAATATAGGTTGCTAGATTTATTTCTGTGATTTACGATCCTTATTATAATGGTGGGTGTAAGTAATATAATGTTCACGAATGATTGCATTAGGAATAGAGGTAGTCTAAGCCCTAGGTTAGACGAATTATGATTAAGGCACGTAAGTTAGCGCGAGATCTCTTAAAGATGACTATTCACGGGAGTTTAGATAGTCTCACTTCCATTAGACTACTAAGATAAATCATATAGAATAGTTGGCCATGTGACCATCGGGTTAAGAGTTGATATGCATAGGACTAGGTAACCATGACCATCTAGCCTAGCCTGCACACGATTCACCAACGAAAGTAGCATTAGGTTATTGAACTTGTAGACGAGTCATTAAGACGTGATATGATGAACTTGGCTAGCACGTTCTTCTACCAACGACCACAACCAAATCTTTAACTTCGATGCTTTAGTTTAAATATTAGTTTTAGTTTATTAAAACTTTATCAATCTCTCAGATTGAATCCCCTTCCAAGTTTACATTAGATAAATAGATTACCATTAGGTTTAGCTTAAGTCATCCCATTCCTTGCGAACAACTCGTGCTTACCATCACTAGTAATAATTGATCGGGTACAGTGCCTGTTAGTGTTAGTCTATAGGGTTGTCCGGTATTATAAATGTAAAACTAGCTAATAACACATCATGTGAGAAGGCCTCTATTTATAGAGAGGCGAGTAAGGTTTAGAGATAAACCTTTGAGAGATGATCAATGGCTGTAAAGAAGCCATGTGTTGACCATCGGGAGTAGACAAGGGGGACAAATGGCCTTTCCTCCTTGGCTTGTACAGGAGAATGCTTTGCTTGTTATAATGTTGTTCGTGTGTCTCCCACTGCCATATATCAGATTCGTACATCTTAACCGTTAGTGATAGTTGATTATAGTTGTCTCATGCACATGTACTATACGGCCTGAGAGATGTTACCAGGTCTACCTAGACCCGGGTTTATGTGGCTCTTGTCATGAGTTGACTTGTGAACCTTGAGTAGATGAGATTGATTAGAGTGTATAGTTAGTGGGCTTGGTCACTGATATTGATACACTATTAATAATATACCATTTCTTCCTTAGTTTTAACGAGTGGGGTAGCCGCGCGTTGCCGAGTTTTTTTTTTTTTTTTTTTTCCTTTTTTTTTTTTTTGCAATCTTAATCAGTTTCGCGCGTTCGTTGTCACAATTAAGGCCAATGGAAACTATCCAAGTAATTGGCGGTTCCTATTTTTACTGTACATATGTTAGGTGAAGACCCACCTGGGTAAAATGTTGGCTACCAATTCCTAGATTGTTGTTGTAGTAAATGTATCATATTAGGATAACAGAAAAGGTAAATTTGTAATGGCATTGCAACTGGTACTAATTGTAAAATTGTAACAATGAATCCAATACTATACGTATTATAACACCATACTATCTGACACTAATTTCATATCTAGTTGACTAAAAAGTAAAGCACTTGATCTTCTGCCTCTTTAGTTTCTCTACATTATTTTACGTTCTTGAATATGTAATTCCTGCGACTCAAGTGACCCTTCAGTTTACGTTCCTTCTGCAAATTCATTGAAAAGTGTTAAAATGTTACGTGGGTTCTTACTTTTGTGCTTGCTATTTTCATTTTCTTAGTCTGTAGCAGCTGCAAAAATGATATTCACACATTTTATAGGAATACGGTACGGACCCCTATTTGTCAATGATTGTACATTTTCTATTTCTTGCATGTCAATTTCTGGTTTGGCAAGGGCAAAGTAATAGGCAGACATATCCATGGGTGCTTACACTAAAACAATAAGTGGCGCTACACCAATGTAATAGGCACAGAACAGCGAGCAATAAAAACTTACCTAAACTATTTGGATCCGGTCCAAAATCTATAAGCAAGAGTACTTTCCTTTGTTGGTTCCATTTGCTGTAAATTACATAAAAACAAAAAATATCAGTTATGATAATAGGTCTACATAAGTTGACTGGAAAATGTTAATAAGCCACTAAACTAAGCTTTGCTCACCCAAGGACAACGTACGACTGCTGGGCAAACTTTCAATCAAGATCACCACATGTTTTAACTTACCATAATCCTCATTCTTAGACTCAATTTCATCACATCCTCTACAAAATAGTTCGGTCACCTAAAACCGATTGTGTTCTCATAATGTGGTATTCATGTGAAAGAAGGTTCAGGTTGATGAATCCATCTCCCACTATAACCGAAAGTAAATAATTAAATTTAAACTCATGGACTTATACATTGGCCATTTGGAAAAGCTTATTTAGCATGTTTATGAGTTATTTGAGTTTAGCAAAGCCGAAAAGGTCGCTCTTTGGACGTTATCAACTTCAATATGTCCTTATTGGCTTAAGTCAATAAGCTCATGGTAGTAAGGGTCTAAAAAGTGAGCTTGCAAGGTTTTTTTTTTAATTATTATATTTTTTTCCCTAAAATCAAATAAGGCCAAAATCATGTTAAATAAGCTGCTAATACAAATCGCCATACTCAGTACCATGGTTGCCAACTTAGCAAAAAAATTGGCACACTTTGAAATTCGGTCCGAAGACAAAAGCGGTTATCACCAAGATGAAATAATGAGAACTGTGTATACCTATTATAAAATGCAGATGATCACCCATTATGTGGCTAAACAGCAATGGAAGGCAGCTACGACAATGAGAAGTGATTTTCTTCAATTCGTACAATGGTACTCGATGCAGGTGTAACCTGTTACAGATGCAACAAATTTACCATAGTAAACAAATCCTAACATTCTTCTTCGAAAGAAAAAATGAGAAACCTTAACTTGAGTTCTAAGCAGTAGCATTTATTGTGTAAACATCGCAACTTCGAGTCCAATAATATTCACAATAAGGTAAAACACCAAACTCCGCCTCAAGCCAATTACGGCATATGTTTACTATGAACTTCTTATAATGAACTTATGCTGAAACAGTTCCGCAACGTTGTATTTACAATGTTGCCGTTTAAATACAATGATTGTAAATACAATTTTAAAAATCTCATAACTTTGTAAAATAATCTTGCTAAGAAAGTAAAAGTCTGGAAAATGTACCTTAATGATTTTTGCGAAAAGGCCTGCATAGTCACTATAAGGGTGACATGGTTGTAGCCTATGCAAACAGGTAAACTCAAATGTTTCAGCACCCAAACGCGCAGATTCCAACCCTTGTTTCAACAGCCAATTCCACCCATTTCAGCTCCTGAACACGCCCACCTTGGAAGCAATATGCACATTCACCACACTCTCCATTGAAGATCGTAAGAACCTGATCACCTTCCTTCATGTCATCTACACTTTTTCCAATCAACTGAGTTAAAATTGGGTAAGATGTAGTTGCTTCATTACTAATAACTAAAGTACCAAAGTGCAGTAAAAAAATAGAAGACCGTTATTTGCGCTATTACTAATAACTAACTTTTTAGCGTCTAAAATTACATAAATACACGATTCAAGCATAATAAGTTAATCACCACACCTCGTCTAGTAGGCGTTCACTATGCAGAACATTACCATTGCTGGTTTTATGGCTTTTTTCAGAACCTTAAAGATGAAATGTCATTTTACAATGGGAACCCGAACATCAATAACAATAGCTAAACTGTCCATAGAATTGCAGAATGAGTCACTCATTTCTGTCTGCAATTTCGAACAAATAGGACAAATAATCAAAAAAGAAATCAAGGACTCCAAATAACACCAAGAACATAAATTGAAATTGAAAACATGAATACATCGACATTGACACCTTAACCTGTTTTTTTTGTATTTCCACGTTGACCCTCAACTTGTGATTCCAGTAGGGTCGCAAAGTCTCCCATGGATCTCTTCATCTTGCAGCACTTCTTTTACGATTCAGAGTCAACTTGAGGCTCAAATCACCAACCACAAACTAATACAAACCCGTTGAATACCGTCCCAATCAGCAAGGCAGCCTGCAAAGCAGACAAAAGAAAACCCCAAATTAACAAAACCCTAATTTGGAATAAAGATTAAAATAAAACAAATATGTAAATTAAATCATGAATTAACGAAAAATAAATCATAGTGAAGCATAAAGAGTAAAAAAAAAACCTACATATGACCTTCTTGTGATTAGAACTATCAGCACTTGAATTTGTAGTGGTTTGGGAATTTGGGTATTTTTTTGATTTTGATCGTCAATAAAGAGTGTTTTTGTGTGTGGGGAAAATGACGGGAAGATTCTAGCAAATACTAGATATGAGATATGTAGCAAGCACTGTAGAGGTAACTGTAGAAAATGGAGCGTCTACAGTGCAAAACAGTGGACGTAACAGTTGCATTACGAGTGCTACAGTGGACAAAACAGTTTTCTTGCCGGCTTTTTTTACCACTATTTGGAACCCCGTTTTTTAGGGGAGTGAGTTCCCCCTTTTAGTATACTAAGCGAGTACCCGTGCATAGCAACGGAAATTCCTAGCGGTAGACAATTAACGATATGCGATATTATAGTAAGTGTTTTGTGTAACATTTAAAATAAACCAAGAAAATATCAAAATGTAATTGCAAATGGCTGTAACATGCGATAATCAATCTCAAGCAAAAATTTTTAACATGTATCAAAGAACATATAAAAACATTTAGTGAAACGGAAAATAAAATATTACATGATCAATTATGAGATAATAACTAACGATTCAAATTAAAACCAGTTTATAATATCATGAGCAAATGCATGTATGATTTTGCATATATGAGAATAAGCTAACGACCACTTTGCCCTCTTGAAGGAGAATCCCATTTGAGAAAATGTTGTAAAGATCTTTTTTCTTCTTGGTGGAGTCGATTTCGGTAGACTTTGACATTTGTAGAATTTCTTTTTAGTCTTTTAGCAATTTAGACTCCCATATTTCAAAATATTCCTCCTGCATATTTGTTAGACTCATTTTAATCATGATAGTCATGTATGCTTTATAAAATAAATGATTGAATAATATCAAACATCCAAAAACAAAGTTTTCAAGGAAATAAGCCTTTAATTGATTACACTATGAAAACTTACTTGAAATTCCAACACCTCTTTTGCAGGTGGTCGATTTTTTCAATAATTATCCAAGCATTGACGAACAATCAATCAAAATGTAGACGATGATTCTTGGGCAATTTGCGCCTTCATATCCTCAAACACAATCGAGTTAAATTTTCCTTCGTCATGGACGTGCTCTAGCTTCGTTCTTACAAGTTGTTTGTGATAATTCTTTGTATTGGGTAATAACAATTTCCCGTGCAAGACCTCAAATAAAACTACTCCCAGTGAATATATATCAGATTTTTCAGTGAAGAACCCCGTAACCTCAAATTCTGGGTCAAGGTAGCTAACTGTGCCTACAAGGGTGGTGACAACTTTATGATGTAGTGGTGTTATTGCAGATAGCCCAAAATCAGAATGTTGGCACATTTGATATCCCTATGTATCACCATCTCTTTTGTCAGAGCTCCTTCAAGAAGAAAGCCCGACCCTCTGGCAACATCAATGCATATACTAAGTTGTTTCATCCATATAAAGCTTACACAGTGACAATATGAACATCTTCAACAGCAAGAACATGATTACTGTTAACATCCGCCTTTGCCATTGTCATCTCAAAACTTGGCAATCGAATGACACCCGCTAAGGAAAGCTGAACATAAAGAAAACAATTTAAAATGATTATAATTGATTGTATGAAAGTTCGAAAGATTCTTTTCGGGTTCTAACAAAAGTGAAAAGAAAAGCGTGGAAATTATTAGATAACTTTAAAAACACCTTAAATGACTATACCTGATATCCAGCAAAGCTTTTGCATTGCATTCCTGAAGCAAGAAGGACCAAGCGGCTTTCATGTGTGCAGATGTACCAACTCACATTCATTTTCTTGGTCTTAATCAACTCAAGCGATTTTAACTTTCGTGCGTAGATGTAAAGGTCCAATCCACTGTAATTCAATTTTAATAAAGTCATAATGAATTATAAGCTTGAACAAACGCAGTAGTTAACAAATGAAGCAATACAATCAGCAACATTATGATTATCAAAAGTAGTTTCTTATATTTGGTGATGATTTCTAGCAATTACCTGGTTTTGACAAACACGATATTGCAACACAATCTGGTTTTGACTTCTAAGGTTTCTCCAGTTTCTTTGATCCAAAACTGAACCTCGCGGTTTGATCGTTGAATAGCTATAAGCTTTGAATCCAAAGAATAGCGGACAGACAGTACTGGTCCGTCGCTTATAGTTTCAGTTGTTGTAGAAACATCAGAAGCAAAGGGATTAATTTTCCAAGAAACAACCTGACACACCGGATAAACTCAAATACTTAATGTGCACATATCTAAAGAATTATTAAAAAAATGATTTGTAATATGGCCTAATGGCCAAATAAATAACTAATGGAACTTACAAAGTCAGAGGTCGCTGAGATTAATAGCCTATTTCCATCATCCTAAAATAGGGGTGAGCATGGTCCAAAAACCGGACCGGACCGGCCAAGACCGGACCGGACCGAAGACCGAGAACCGGAAAAACCATGGACCGAGACCGGACCGAATGTGGTCGGTCTGGTCTCGGTCCGGTCCGGTCTTCGGTCGGTCCGGTCCAATTAGGCATATTTTGGCACGTTTTTTCGGGTTTTGGTCGGTCCGGACCGGACCGGACCGGACCGACCGGACCGAGGACCGAATTAGCCAAAAAGACTAGACCGAGGACCGGACCGAATGTGGTCGGTCCGGTCCGGTCCGGTCTGTTTTGTCGGTCGGTCCGGTCCATCCGGTCCGTTTGCTCACCCTTATCCTAAAATAGATCTCTTGATCCATCAATTTTGCATTTTTAGGGTGGATATTGAATGTACACGTGTGACAACGCACCAGTCCATCAAACCCACAGGCGGACTGAGAACTTGATGTATTCCCAGACATTTGAGTTTGTCTTTATATCTTTATTTTTCTTTCTTATTTTTGAGATTTAAGGTTTGTACTCGACAATCACAGAGAATCCTCCTTTGAAGAAACAACACTGAAAAACAAAAAAACAATGACATGAATCAGTTTGATGAGGGGAAAAAGGAACGGAATAGCCAACTGCAAAAAACCATTTCCAAGATTTTTAGAAATTATTACCTTTATACTAAAAGTATCAAGATATATTTCGCTCTGGTAAACTAATGAAGAGAAAAAATATGTAAACTTATGGCTTTCCCTTGAGCTGAAAGATAAACAATTTGATGGAAGTATTAGAGAAACACGAAACAAGTGAAAAGAAGTTTCAAATTACAATATGGTTAAGCATTCAATACCACACTCTGCATGCGATTCTTTAATGCAAGAAATTCTTTCACGCACATATCACGTTCAATTTGAGGAACCTTTGCTACAACACAACTCTCGTATACTTTTGCCTGAAATTGTTTGAAAAAAACATTGACGTAACATCAAAATAAAGTTTGCATGTTGAGTAGATTCAAACTTGATCAAAAAACAATCCATGATTTATTCAAAATCAATCTAACGAATTTCCCTATCCATTAAGTAAACTAACCAAAACTCAAACTACTGATGTAAGGTTTCTGTTTGAACTTGCATTTGGATAAAAATAACCAATTAAAAACTAAGTCGCCGCAAAAGAGATATAAAATGTGTTCAATTTCTATCTATTTTACGACTTTTTGTGCATTTTTTGGTTTAACTAAAATATAAGTTGTCATTCCTCTCTTAATGGGATTTCTAAACAAGGATTTCACATGATATATTTACTTCTGATGGCCAGCTCTTCTTAACCCGAGACAACATTATCCATGTTGAAGAAAGCTAGTGGATACTTAAAAATGACCCATAGGAATGTTCGAGAAGTGAGGTGGCTCAACCTATAAAATTTTGCTATTAATAAAACACCTTTTGGTTAATCTAACCCCACATCCTCCCCTTCTAAGCATTGCATCCTAGAGTCCCTGGTGGGTATGTATGACTCGTGTCACCCTAATCTTCATTGGGAAATTTTTGAATCATGATTTGGTGAATACGGCTGAATCACCCATGACCCATATTATAAGTTTAAAAACACATGACAACATTTGTAATATAAAAACAACAATAACGCATCCACACACTAACACATCAGTAATGATCTTACCTGAGGTACACAATTCACCAGAATACGCGCAAGTGAGGATGACGTCTTCTTTTCTTTCATCATCAACTACCGGATATAACGTTTCAAACTAACTCACAGTTACTGATCATTGATAAACTACTTTTATTAAAAAGTAAATTCAATTTCAGTAATAAATAAATAAAAAATTTACAACTTAAAATTTGGGAAAAAAATTACAGTGAGATCATCTTAAATAGAAGAGTAACTTACACTAACTAATTTCAAAATTTGACATCCGTAAACCCTAATTAAGACCTATATTCAATAATTTCAATGTAAAAGAAAATAATACCTTGATAATTGGATTTGCAAAACATGACAGAATAATCAGATTCAGTTGAATGCTTTCTCCAGAAATCAGGTTCAAAAGGAGTTAAACCGGGTTTCTAACCGATCGTCTTTTTTTTATTTCTAACCAAATTGTTTAAGGGTGCGTTTTCCCATGAATTAACGTGGGCGAGAGAGGTTTTTTAATTAGGTTAAAGATGAGTGGGAAATAGTTGAAAGATCCAGCTTGCAGCAGACAATTAAGAGGTGTGAAGTTTTTAATATTTCTCTCACATTTGACTATTTTTCAACACTCAACATTTCACTTGACCATTTTCTCTTTATATGTAGTTAAGATATAATAATGTAACATTGTTGTAGATAAACATATTAAATGTGGCAGTTTCCAAAATAAATAAAATATAATATACTTTTTGATATTTTTTGTCCCACAAGTCCTTATAATCAATTATGTAATTGTTTTGCATCTTTAATAAAGTTAATTAAAGTTATTATACTAGATCTTACTAACTTTAAAACTGAATATTCATATTTTTCGTAACAAATTTTGTATGATCTTTAAACATTTGGTATTTCTTTTTATTCACAAACATTATCCACTCACCTATGTGAGGCAATGCAATTAACAAGCTTGTTAATCATATCAACAAGTTAAAAAGAATATTAAAATATTTATAAATGTAATTTTTTTTTTAACATAATGCATATACTTTTTACAATCTGAAAATGTAGAAATATTTTTATGATAAAATATCATGTTTAGTCATTATGTGGTTAGACTTTATACCTTACAAAGTATTAGACTTTTATTCCGTATAAAGGATGATAATACTTATCACATCTGTCTATTTACCGATAACTGCTTATACATTACCTTAACATCGCGCGGGATCATACTATTTCTATATAAATAGTTTGTTTGATCAAATTTATTTCAACCTCAAATTATCATCCTGCGTAAAAATATTATCACAAAAATCGTATAATCGAAAACATTGCTTGCCTAAAATATTAATTACATAGTACCGGCCGCCTCAATGCGCAGGTACCCTGCTAGTACGCTATAATGTTTTGATCAAGACTTAAACTTACGGACTAGCTAATTACTCTGATATTGTTAGACCAAAGTCTTTTGACATAGTGCTGCAAAGTGGTCTGAGCTCCTTACAAGGCAAAGAGTTGCTCCAAAATCCAAATGTTTTGTGGAAATTAATGATGAGTGCACTTTGTTTTCTTACAGAAATAGTTGAAAATAATGGAACAAATCCAATTGAATGGAGTATACCTCAAATGCTTTTCATCCAAAATTCCAACTAAAACTAAGGGAAACAAGATGACCAATGCAAGTAGAAAACAATAATACACCATAAGTACATACCTAATAGCTAAACTATCATTTGTACAAATAATGTGTGACACGTATAAACTATAAAGCATGCATTCGATACTAGATATATGGACCATGCATGTCTTCAATTATGAAAATGACGGGGAAATATACTCAAGCCCGCCAATTGCCGACTTGCAGTCATGATAGTGAGGAGTTTCAAGCATCAGTAAAGGCATCTTGTCCAGTTATAACTAGTTGGACTAACGTCAAACTTAATGCTGAAATCTCACATGTAATTTACCCATATACGAATAACTAGAAAGGATAAGAATTAATGATTAAAACATAAAATATGGTTCACTGTTGATTGGTGCATCTTGTCTCCACGATGGTAAGAAAATATGTGTTCTTGGTAGATCTTTTCAAATCATTAGCTTTTTGTATGTTGGTGATTACTGATCGTACAACGGCTTGCACCTTCTTGATTAGATCCTACTTGTGACGTAAGCTAGATATATACTTCTAAAAGCATGGGGTAACCTGAAATAAGTAAAAGAAGCACGCTTGAGTTAGTCGGAGCATAATAGTTGACCCTGGGAACCGGCTCCGGCGTGATAATAAGCATCGGAATGATTAGATAATGTTTAGAGAGAGAAAGTAGTGAGATGGTGTGATGACATACCTAAAATGTGCAAATGAGGTGGGTATTTATAGGCATGATCTAAGAAAGACCTAGATCTTGCCAAGTGTCTAGCCGGATTGGTTAGAAGCCATGGGAAAGCCTGAGAAGTCATGCCCATATGCAGTTGTCACACAAGCGGGAATATAGAAAACCCGCTATTTGTGATAACGTCCACAAAATATTATGTTCGTCTTTTAGTTGTGGAGCCTTGATCTCTTCGGAGGCTAAAACTCCTAGGAGGTTCAGGCTTTGAGAGATGGACTCTTGTTTATTGGCAGGCTCAATTACGGTAGCCTAGTAGGCTTTATGCCAATGAACATTTCGAGTGTTCATGTGTGCAGCATTTAGAGGCTAGGCTCTTGCCACAGGATGGGGGTACACCATCACTTACCATTATGAGTTTCATAAATTTTTAAGGATTGTTTACTAAATTAAATGGTTTGTAGAGAGAGTCTTAAGTAGCCTCTTAAAGGGGAGAGTACGTAAAGCTTTGGTGAGTCTCCCAATTAAAAGGAACTAAGCGCTTAAGGCTCATATTTTTCTCCAATAAGAGAAAAGTAAACAACCCCTTTGTCATATTGCCGAAAAGAAGGAATTAGGTCAAAGAATACATTATTGAAGTTCATTTGTTCATGAGAGAAAAATAAACTTCCATCTAACAAGGGCCATCGTAATCCAATGTTTGAGACTGCGCATGCACAAGAAAAATGTAACTCCTTGTCCTAATAAAGCATGATTTTCGTAACAGTAATGCAATACGCTCAATACGTGAACCATGCATGATGAACATGCAAAGGGTCTAAACTAGCCCTATAAGTGGGTAGTTAATCAATCATGAACTCCATTGTCATTTAAGCCCAAAGGATCAAGTGGAGTCTTGGTTATTGGACAACACATTCATTCTCATTTAATTGGTGACCATAAGCATCAAAACCTTTTCGTGACAAACTTTTTATATAGTGAATCAAATGAACTCAAATTGGGTAATATAAGTTACAGAAAACCTCAAAAAAAAAACAAAAAAAAAAAAACAAAAAAAAAAACAAAAAAAACAAAAACTTGAAGAAATAAATTAATATACCTCTTTGACTCATGTGCTATAACATGGTTTAATACATGATAAGATTAATGGAAGAAAAGGTCTAACATGAAAGATAAGAGCTTCTCAGATGAGCCAAGTGACGACTCGCTAGATAAACACTTCAAAAGTTGTCACTAATTGTACAAGTACAATTAGCAACCTCTTTGCCCATGGATCTAGGCAAGTCATCCTTGGCTATCCAAATAGCTCTTCAATCTTCATATAAGACCTTTCTTCCTTACCATTTCACCTTTCTCGTTGCACCTGTTTTCCTAACCTATATAATCTATCACAACAAAACAAAAGAACCCTAGGCGACTTTAAGTGTATAAGAAACTTAGCCGTTGTACTCTAAACCACTAGAAACAACGTACACCCCTAGACCTATTATACAACTCTATCTTTGTATGGCACATTGCACTCTACATTGCCATGCTTCTAGCTAGCTCTCGAATGAGATCTATATATAGAAGTCGGGAATGAGGAGATGTGAAGTTACAACAGGTATCGTTCCTACCCCTACCCGAGCCAGAGGTCCACTTATTAATAAAAAAAATGCTCCTTTTTTTCTTTCGTGAACATTTTTGAGAATATATGCTAAACATCCATTTCAGTGATATCCATCTAGATACACTATTCAGTTTATATGTTCAAACATTTATCCAATAGGCAGTATGTATGTGATAGAACTTTACTTTTATGATTGTTATGTGCCTAAATAATATTGACTTTTTGGTATTCGAATTTGACAAGTATTGACCCCTACTCAAAGATATTCTTCTTTGCTTTTATTTTAGTCGAGCGCCCATGTGTTTAAACACGAATCACATGTTTTGGTTTTCTAGTCTCAAATTGATTTTGACTGCTATTCCCCACCAAAATGTAGATAGGTGCTAAAGTTATGAAGTGTCAACCCTTAATTAGAAGTCAAGCTTCATAAAATTGTTCTATATTGACTTCATGATTTTGACTGGACTTGAGATTTTATTCGTTCATATCTAATTATTCTATCTTTCATTCTCCATTTTATATTGTAGTATACACCAAAAGTATTGTCACATATTATGTATAAACAAATGTTACTTATAATTTACTTGAGATGAAATAAAGAGACTCATTGCTAGATTTAAAACAAATGTAGCCCATAAGATTTTTGGCCAACAGAATCAAATGTACGTAAATAGCTTTAAAAATTCCATGCATGCATTATTCCAAGCTTCTAGAGTTCAAAAGTGCATTCTAGTTGGGGACCTTCATTCTCATGGAACTCAACTAATTTGTGCACTCACAAAAAAGTAAAAGTAAATAATATAATAATTACATATACTCGTTTCGAGCCAGGTAACCCGTAACGTGAATAAATGAATGTACGTGTTCGATTAAAAATAATAAGACATTCGAATAGAAGCTTCATTGAAATAATTGGTAGTACGGTCTTTAGGCAAAACGTGCTTTATAGCTTCTTAGAGCTAGCGGTAAGGTAACACACTTGGGTGTGTTAAGCCTTAACTCACCAACTTAACACACTGTGTTACCTTACCACCACTGAAAGTCAAGAGGTGTGTTAACTCGCTTGGGCAAGCGGTTAACGCACGTTAAAGTGTGAAAAATGGGAAAAAATTTTACACTTTTGGCCCTTGTATTAATTGTTTATTATAATGAAAAGGGTCTCGGATGATTCGTTTTACTGAATCGTAGTTTTATTATCATTGTCGTATCGTTGTTTAGGGCTTTTAATTTTCGTTTCGTTGTTTGATGTTTTAATTAATTAATCGTAGTTTTAGTTAAGATGTTTTATGTTTAATAATTGTAGTTTAATTAAGATGTTTTTATGTTTAATTAATGTAGTTTAATTAAGATGTTTTATGTAATGTAATACGAGTACTTATGTTTTAATTTCGTATTGTAAAATGTTTAAGAATTAATGTTATGTTTTAAATAAATGAAGTGTTTGTTAAATTTTGGGGTTGAAATTGAAAATATTTGGGGTGGAAGTGAGTTAAGGTGAGTTATAGGTGAGTTACCTTACCGGGGTGGAAAGTCAAGAGTTAAGGTTAAAAGAGAAAAGTTGACGTGGCGCTGAGGTGGCAGTGTGTTAAGCCTTAACACACCACCACCTTACCACATGCTCTTAGTGTGAGTTTTCAAATGATAAAGAAGATCATATATTTATTAATGACTACTCGTGTAATAATTCGAATAAGAAGATTCATATGGATTTTTACAATTTATAAAGGAGGGGCTTATATTTTGGGCCAGATTGTGTGCATTAAATTTGAGAACTACAGGCTACATAATGGGCTATATTTTGGGCCACTTTGTGAGCTAATCTAACTTGTTGGGCTAACAAATACAGTAAAAACATAGAAAATTAATCACATCAACAAGACAACAACTATGATAGCATGATAAGGGATTGAGATCCTCTAAAGTTGATATAAACATGACCGCGGTAGGCCTCACTCTTCTATTTATAAGAAAACATTATTGGTCATGTTTATATCAACTTGAAAGAATCTCAATCCTATGATAAGACCATACTCTAAGTAATAGAATGTAAATATGATATACTTCTCTTTGGCGGCATAAACAGAATGTTTAATTCATCATCTTATCCGATTGGCTAGTTACGTTACTCTATATAAAACGATGTAACATGTTATTCCTAAGTTACATCACACCAAGGAAAACATCAATGCTGTCATATCCTGTACTTAAGGATGTTTATACAGCATTCAGTCACTTTCTATGCCGAAGTTTTTATGCGTTGGCTTTCTAATAACTTGTATGCGCACGACAACATAACATAAACTTTAGAGTCTATTGGTTGTTTGTGATTATGGAAGAATAATGATCTTTAACCAACGATATACTTTTCTTTAAAACAAAATTTCTTGTTTGATTTTCGATCAAAAATAAATTGTATTCGATCAGGATGCTATCATTATAGAGCTACGTCCACTCAAATTATGTGTTAAGTTTAAGCAATAATCCAATTAGGAGTTATAATACAACAATTTCTTTTGTGTCACAAAAGTTTGTCCAACACCAATTATGTAGAATTATGAATCACAATTACTTTTATATATATATATATATATATATATATATATATATATATATATATATATATATATATATATATATATATATATATAGTAAGACCTTTTATGAAAAATGCTCCTTTTGCAAAATTTTAAAACAGAACCAAACAAATATGTTTTTGAAATTTCAAAAATAAATATTTCTTCTTGTAGAAACTTAGGTTTTTAATAATGGAAAAGTTTTCTTAGTTTTCAATTTTCAATTTTGTGAGAGAGTTATTCTTTTTCTAGAGAATACTTTAAAATGTGTTTAGATTGGGTTTTCTAAAATGAGAAATTTATAGAGAACTTATAAACGAAGTTTTCTAAAACTTATTTATAAGCTTAGAAAACAGGTTTTCCATCTTTCTAAGAAAACTTTTGAAAAAAACCCAATTTGAATGCGTTTTTTATTTTTTTTAAAAAATCTTTCTGAAAAACACAAGAGTTTTTCATTACTAAACACGCCATTATGATTTCTTTAAGTTCACAAGTGCACGTTTTGATCCTCTTACAAAATTAAATGCTAGAATTGTACATGATTAAATGTGATAAATATCATGATTGCTTTTTGGTCCAAACAAATTTATGACCATTACGTATATACGTAGGATAAAACTTTACTGTAAAGATTCAATGGTAATGATTAACTTGGGTAGTTGGGCAGGACTCTTGAGAGAAGGTATGAGTTGCGTGTCGTGACGTTACGATTAAAACCCGATTAAACGGCTGAAAAAGACGATAACTATGTTATATTATGTCAACCTCCTAAGTCCTAACAATTTAATTAGGGGAAGTTTGATTTGTTGAATGTAATGTAATTTTGGCGTAATTGTAATCTGAATTCCATTGTAATCCTATTTTATTCACTAAAATGAGAGAATTGTAATTGAGATTATATTACAGTGTTATTTAGTTTGCAACGTAATTGTAATGGAATGCACTCCAATCATATCCAATAGAAATTCATATACTGTAGTTTACATATGATTAAAACATAACCAAACAAATATGTTTTTAAATTTCAAAATAAACAAAAAATAATACTATCACTTCTTGGAACAAACTTATGATTTCTTGTACGGGGGTTTTGGTCATTAAATAACACTTAACCTTTTTAAATGTGTCAATTTTGTAGTGAATTCTGAAAAATTGTGTAAATGTGACAAACTTTCATAAAGTGTTTCAATTTGCATATTTTGATGACGTTTCATACCTGAAAGTCTGATACATGACACCGTTTATAACGTAACATGTCATCAAAGTTTGCAAATTGAAACATTTTATGAAAGTTCGTTACTCTTATACAATTGTTTTTATATTCACGTACTAAAACAAGACAACGAAGAAAGTTTGTTACTATTTTATGACCAAAACGCATTTTAAGTTAGCAAGTGCACCTTTTGATCCTCAAACAAAATTAAATGCTAAAATTGTACATTATTAAATGTGATAAATATCATAATTGCTTTTTGGTCCAAACAAATTTATGACCATTACGTATTTACGTAGGATAAAAGTTTATAGTAAAGATGCAATAATAATGATTGACTTGGGTAGTTGGGCAAAACTCTTGAGGAAAGGTAAGTGTCACGGTTGGCAGATGAGTTGCGTGTCGTGACGTTATGATTAAAACCCGATTAAACGGCTAAAAAAGAGTGGTAACTATGTTTTGTTATGTCAACCTCCTAAGTCCTAACAATTTAACTTATATTATTCATCAAAAAGACACTAAACAAAACAATAGTCTATAAAATACACAATTTTAAAGTTTTTAACTAAGACTGAGCATCATGGCAAAACTGACCCAAACTGATCAAAATCGAACTGAACCGAAAACTAATTTTACCAAATGATTAGATTATGTGATATATGAAAAAATGTTTAGATGTTTAGTTAGAGAGAATTTTCCTACCCACTCATCAAGTTTAGTGTTTTAAAGTTTTAATTAATGTAGCAATTGAGAATGATCTACATTAGCCTGCTCAGGCTAAATTGAGAACGATTCAAAATGTTTGTTACAAAAACGATTGAGACGCTAAAATTATGTGTCTAAATATACTTGATCAACATTTTTACGAGCATAAGATGTATAGACTTACAGAATAAGAAATTTAGTATATGAAGTAGAAGCGTGTAGGATAACTCTTTTTAAGTTTGTATCATTAGTTTCCTATGGACACAATATAAGGTACGTAATTGAATGGAGGTACCGGACCCCTTGCGGCTCTGTCAAGTTGGTTGCTTGCATGCATGGCAAATTGGCAACTCAATTTCCTAGTTCGATTGGATATGCTACAGTGTGCCGTAACAACGCATATTTCATCCGTGGTTACGACTCATGGTCCCACGGTCCTAATTTTGTTCAAGTTAATTGAGACAAAGAAAATAGCGTGTCACCAACCAAAAGAAAATCGATTAGAATAAATAAGGTTGGTACTTTCTCAAAACGAATGGGGCCTCTTTTTCAAGCTGTGTCAAACAATGCATCGAAGGCACCGTATTGCATAGAACGACATTCACAACGTAAATATAAAACAACGCTCACCTCTACCATACATCGGATTGAGATATGGTGCGGCATGTATCACATAACAAGTTTAACTAGAAAGAAAAAAAACTCTCGACTGCCCTATGATTCTATGAAAGCATGATGTATACGATACATGCACCATAACATTTTAAGTGTATATTGATGCTGGTATAGCCAATAATCGAGTCACAAACCATACCACGTGAAACAAAGATATCGACAGCTAATGAATAAATACAAGGAAATCAAATGATTTAGGCATTTGGCCCATAGTCTATAAAAACTCAACCAAGAGAAAATTTAAACCGAGGCCCACCCACCAACCGTTGGAGAGTAGCGATGAAAGTAATCTATGAAAAAATGCCAATGAATGACTACAAGTGACCCAACGTCTACTTAAACTTAGGAAATTTATGTTAAAAGTTGTATGATATCTTTACTACCTTATAAAACATTTGAGAGACTTTCTCAAAATATAATTATTAATTACTACGTACTTATTATAAACTTGTGTTGATTTTGCTATGACAAATAGCTTGCAACATGTTGCCATATTTATCATAAATAAATGCAAATTTTAATAAATATAACTATTATATATTAACTATCATATTTTAAATTATTTTTTGTAGGCATATTTTTAAAATAATTAATTAAAATATACATTTTAATTTAATATAAGAAAAAAAAACCTTTACAACCATAACTACCTACTAACTTTTCAACTCTTTTAATAAATATTATTTTTAAATACTCTTAAAATGAAAAACACATATAATTATACGTATTGTACAAAGCTTCATACAATTTATATACAAACAAGTTGATGGTATATATATTTTAAAAATCGTACCAGACCAACGGGTTCAACCGGATTAACTGGGAACCAGAGTCGTCACCAATTCGCCTAGATTATAAAAGCCGTTCGAAAACGAACCTTAGAGGATCGTCGAAACTAGTAAGTACATGTGAACCGGGCCAGACCGAGATCATTTTCTTCTTTGTTTTCTCAGTTTAATCAATTGGTCATTGTTATTTTGTTGGTGCATGTACTTTAATCACGAATTTTCATTTTTAAGTCGTTGTTCAGTGTATTTTTAACGTTTCTATAGTTTCATAAGAAGTCAATTGCGTAATACATGATTAAACCATATGATTTGCGTTTATGATCTTCGTTTTACGTTACATGTTCTCCACCTTTAGGCTATGAGCTGAGGATGCTACCATAGGTCCATAGCATACTTTAGAAAAATACAAAGTTCTTATATGTGAAAAGCAGAAATGCAAAATATATTAAAGTTTAGATGAGGACCACTAATTGGCGAAATATATATTAAATACGTCTATCACTTTCATGAGTCCATTCTAAACATATAAAACCACTTGCCTGCAATTTCAACATCATATGTTTGTTCAAAGAAAACTACGTGAAAGATGAGACCTAGCATGCGCATATAAGCATTACTCTTTTGTCAAACACATCGCCATTTGTCGGCACTATTGGTCATGGCCGGTCCCAAGCTAGTCACGTATAACAAAACAATGGCACCAATCAAGCCGGCTAGAAAGCCGAAAAACTTACAACGAAAACGAATATTATAGAGCTAAAATTCGACATGTATCAACATCCTTATAAGTTAACAAGGAACAACTACATGTAACAAAAATTAGCTACATGTATCTATTAGCTATGTATTGATCCATAAACATCAACAAAAATTATGCTGCAAAATTAGTTTTTATTTATTTATTTATTTATTATTATTTTTTAATGGTATAGTTAATAACTTTCCCATGTTAGAATTGAAGTTTCTTTGATCGGTGTTTTACTTAAATATTACTCACGGATCACATATACAGTCGACATGCACACCTTTGTGCTTCATGTAAAGGGAATATATACTTTAATCGATTCCATGCATTATTTTGGATCTATATGTTATGTACCATTATTTTTTGGAAAGGCATAAATAATACCCGTAACTTAATAGAAAACAAAGTTTTCAATCACATTCTTTTGTGCCGATAGGTTGCATAGATTGTCTTTTACGGGACACTAGTTTTTTGTTTTTGTTTGCATTCACATGGACTTGTTAGGTTTCATTCATTCTTTATACAACAAGAGATACTACACATGCATATTGTAATATTATCTTTTTGGAAGCCTACACAGATGAAGTTATACGATACGAATCATACAAAATCACAGTAATCCGAGCAGTGACGTAATCAGGGCAGGTCTCGTGAGATTTCAGGACACCCATAAATTTTTGTGACGTACTGTTAATTTGTTAAAAATAATAATAAAATAAAATAAAAAATAAAAAATAAAAAATTGATTCACTCGAGTGACAAAGCGAACGTTGGTATTAAATCCATCATGGGTCCTTGAACTTCCACCTATTAACAGTGCCGTAGCTGAGCGAACGAAAGCTCTGTGCGAAATCTTATGCAATAACTAAATATGATTGTCAAAAAAATATTATATCAACTATTGAAACGAAAAAAAAAAAATAATAGTATTTTAATGATTTATCTTAAGTTTTAACAAATATTTGCAACATAAAATTGTACAATGTCAACAATTTTTGTGCGAAGTGAATTTTGAGGCCGCAAACATATAAAGGTGGGTATATATTTTGAGACCTCTAAAAATTTAAGGTCCTATATGATAACACACCTCGCATACCCTCGTATTCTGCTCTAGAATCTGGATACTAACCTGTGTCTCCATGCCATACAAAAAAGTCGAAAGGATAATCCCAAAATGAAATCGTCATCTTCATCAGCATCTCAAAAAGATTGAGAAAAAGTAGTGTAAAACAAAAGGTTTTTTTCTCGTACGCAAGCTATCATTTTCCATCATTTTTAGTTTTCACTGTTTTAGCTAAAAAATCAGCCAACTTTTATATTTCTAACTAAGATCACTTTTAATCTTGTATTTTAGTTAGGGTGTGTTTTGCACTGAATATTTATGAGCGGTAAGCGTTTTGACCTTTAATGCTCGATTAATAAGCAGCAACTAGCTTTTTTTTTTTTTTTTTTTTTTTTTTTTTTTTTTTTTTTTTTAGAATACTTATATTTCAACGTTTTTCATGAAATAGCATTTAAGAGCTCTTTTACACATTATAAATTACACACAGCTACTGTTATTTTTATCAAACACATTATTAGTTTTTTTTTTTTTTTTTTTTTTTTTTTAAATATTTTGAATAGATATTTTGTTAGCAAAGCCAATTTTGGGTCTCGAGTCTAATTTAATGTCTTAATTGTTAAATATTTTTATATGATTAGTCAGTATTAAATGACTTATTGATAAGATAATTCTTTTTAGAAAAAATTTAGGTCTCAAAACTCGCTATGTATACATTTGAGGGTCTCGGAGATTTGGAGACGGTCACAGGAATACAACTATTATGTTTTATGATTGGTGCCAGCAAGGGACAGCTAGCCATCGTGAGCATGGTGCTCACGCGAAAATGTTGCTGGGAGGTGGAGTCTTAATGGCGGCACGGAGGACGAACTGTGAATGGTTCACCGCTTATGAAGTGGTGTAAGGGCCTATGTGTTTTTTATTAGTTTTGTTATTTGTTTTGTGAGTGTATAAGATATTTAGTGTGTTATGTTTGTATAAAAATTAGTATTTTAATAAAAGGTAAGGCTTGTAGAAGTGGAAGAAAAAAAATCGGTCGGTCATGCCATGTCAACCGACTTTGAGGTAGGTTATCCCCTTTGTGGTTATTGGGTAACATGTCAGTCGAGGATAAAATAAAACAAATATCGGTCGGATTTTCGACCGATTGTATACTCACAATAAAGCTATCCGTTTGATACTAAAAATTAAAATAAAAAATAAAATAAAATAAACATTGGTCATCGATTATGGCCTTATGGCAACTTGATTCTGTCTTGTCGGAAAGAGAAAGTTGATATGGTAGGTGGTGATTATTGAGAATGAGAGCAGTGAAAGAAAGTGAGTGAACAAAGAAAAATAAGGTGGAGATGAAATGTGAAAGTCATATGATGTGAACTTGATGTCATGCGAAAGAGAGACGTGTTCACAGTTACCAAAAGTAAACTTTTTAAGTCTAACGTAATAGTACGTAATAGTCAACTGGACGTACGCAACACTCGCGCGTGGGTCACACTCACTCCCTCAATTAACCACCCTGACCACCATCTTCATCAATCAACATAAAAATCCCAAAAAAAACACATTTCATTTCCACTCCAAAAACACACACCGTCCACAGCAATGAAGCTCTCAGAATCGGAATCCGACGTGGCAGAAGCCACAAACCTCCACCTAATCCAAACACTCCAAACCTCAATCCCAAACACCCTCTCATTCAAATCCAAATGGTCTCTCATCACCTCCAAGCTCTCCGATCTCACCTCCCTCCTATCCTCCCTCCCAAACACCCCCTTATCCCTCACCCTCCTCACCTCCCTCTCCCACACCCTCACCCAAGCCCTCCAACTCTCCTACACCTGCCACGTCACCAACCCCCCCAAACTCAAGACCCAAAACGACGTCGACTCCATCATCTCCCGCTTAAACACCCACATTCACGACTGTGACGTCATCATCATGTCTGATGACGTCATCGTCAAGCATGATGACGTCATCACGGCTTCTGTTTCGACTAAAAGAGAATATACACGAGCTGAGTGTAGGAGCATTATGACTCGGTTACAGATCGGTGAGTCACGTGACGCGGCGCTTGACTCGTTACTGAGCTTGTTAAACGAGGATGATAAGCACGTGCTGATTAGTGTGGCGCAAGGGGTGGTCCCGGTGTTGGTGAAGCTTTTAGACAATGCCACGTCATCACCGGGGGTTAAGGAGAAAACGGTTACGGTGTTGGCGAAAGTGGCGTTAGTTGAGTCGAGTAGACACGTGTTGATAGGAGAGGGGTTGATGTTGTTGCACCCATTGTTAAGGTTGTTGGAATCAGGTAGCTGTGTTGCGAAAGAGCGCGCGTGTGTTGTTTTGAATGTTTTGTCTTGTGTTAAGGATAATGCTAGGGTTATTAGCTCCCGGGGCGGTGTGGGCTCTTTGCTGGAGCTTTGTGAGAGTGGCACGCCGAGTTCGAGAAACTCGGCGTGTGGGGTTTTAAGGAACTTATTGAGTTTTGGTGATGTTAGGGGGGTTTTTGTTGAGGAGGGTGCGGTTGAGGTTTTGTTGAGGGTTGTGAAGAGTGGGACGGTTTTGGCGCAGGAGTACGGGTTTGGGTGTTTGAGTCATTTGGTTCGGGAGGATGATGATTTGAAGGTGGTGGTAGTTAGGAGTGGCGTTTTTGTTAGTTTGAGGGGGTTTTTTGATTCTGGGATTAGTGTGAGGAGTTTGGAAGTTGGGGTTGAGTTTTTGAAGAATTTGGCGTGTGATGAACGGGTGGTGGAGTTTATTGTTAATGTGGGGTTTTTGGTTAGGATTGTTGAGTTGTTGAGCTGTGGGGTTTTGGGAGTGAGGGTTCAGTGTGCTAAAGCGGTTTTTAGGTTGGGGTGTAATGCGAAGGCGCGGAGAGAGTTGGGGGAATTGGGGTGTATAGGGCCGTTGATTGGTATGTTGGATGGGAAAGCGATTGAGGAGAAACAAGCGGCTGTGAGGGCGTTATCGGCAATATTGGTTTGTTCGGGGAATAGAAGGATTTACCGGAAGGAAGAAAGAGGGATAGTGGGTGTAGTTCAGTTATTAGATCCTTCTATACCGAATTTTGATAAGAAATACCCTGTATCGATTCTAATGTCTTTGACTCATTCGAAGAAATGTCGCAAACAGATGGTCAGCGCGGGTGCTTTGTTGTTTTTACAAAAGCTTGTAGAAATGGAAGTTGAAGGTGCAAAGAAATTACAAGAGAGTATAGGTCGTGAGAAGCTATGGGGTGTGTTTGGATGACCGTAAAGATCATAATCGTTCTCAAACATCTGTATGTATTTATTTTAATTTACAGTTTTGCACTGCTTGTGCATCCTTGTTGTTCATAATTTTATTGTTAGTAATTAATCTTAGTTGAGAGGTCAAGGCATTAGGCATTGTTATTACTTATTAGTTTAAAGTCTACTGAGATATGTGTGTTTTATTAATCGGTTTGGTGACCTAACTTTGATGAAATTGTAATCTTTATTACCAAAACTCAATAATACAATAATCAATTGACTTTCGCTTATTATATGTTTCTGTTGGTGGGTAGCGTTGTACTTGTTATAGTTGTTCTATGTAAGTCTCAACCGACTGTATTTATGACGATTATGCGATAAGATCTTAATACTCAATTTGTTAGATATGTTCTATGTAAGGCTCAACCGTCTGTATGCCGATTATGTGAGAAGATCTTAATGCTCAACTTGTTATAGAATTTTGATGATTAATGCAAGTCTCAACCGCCTTTATTAATGCCAATTATGCGATAAGATCCTTAATGCTCAACTTGTTATAGAATTTAGATGAATAATGCATGGCTCAACCGCCTGTATTAATGCCGGTTATGCGATAAGATCTTAATGTTGAACTTGCATCTGCATAACACTCTTAGAACTTGTATGCAAGCAGGTTCCATAACTATCCTTTCATTTGCTGGCACAATTGCTTTACAATAATGTTTGTATTGTGCAAGCTCAATTGTGTGATACATAATACACCCATGCTAGAAGATTTGATTTTTTGTGACAGTATATTCTGTTCTGAGTACTTACAATATAGATTATTAGCTGATGTGGGGATTGTTGGTCATGATTGAGCTCTGAATGATATTATTCTATGAAGTAATCATAAAGAAATAAAGTTTCTATCCCCTTTAAAAATTATGATTAAAAAGTTGGTCACTTTATTGAAAGTAGTAGGAGGTTTCCCTTTAGAGTTTAAGAGTTGACCTATTGAGTTTAGATATTCTTTTCTTCAACTTTAATCTGATTTTTAAGCTTTAAAGATTATGAATATCCTGTAAAGGTTGTTGGTAGGAGATGTAGGCCATGTGCAAATTTGGGTGGGCCAAGAAAATTTGCTATTTAATTTCTAAATAAATAAATGGAATATGAATAATTGACCCAAGTTTGTTTATCAAAGTGTCAATTTACACATGGATACCATCCTCATTAGCTGCAATGGTTGTCATCTCAAGGCCATGTGCTATTGTTCTATGCATGTCCAACCCTCTTTCTCGCTTTCTGGTTTCATCCAACCAAATAAGGACCTACATGAATTGGATGTACTAGCATGAATAAATGAGATGTACAATCCAATCTAAATATCGGAAGGTTTCATTTATTGAGCAGGAATATAACGTGCAAATGAGGTTATATATCCATTTGGAAACTACAATTGCAGAAGAATTTTTTTTGTCTGTTTGGGTAAATTCTTGTTAAAGTGGTCTGAGATTTAATGAAGTTGATGAGTATAACTGTTTCTGAAAGTCTTGTTTAGTTTGTTGTTACTAGTACTTTTTAACATGAACTTACTATTGGAAGTACATTAAAAAACACTAAGGGGCGTAGAGTTTATGCAGTTCAATACGCTTTTATACCTAATCTCAAGGGACCAATACACTTTTTTGCTAAGGTTAACAGGAGAGGAATTTATACGTGTAGTTCAATCTTCCTATCAAGTTGTCACTCGGTCTTAACTTCAATAGCTTTAATTACACTCTTCTTCTGTTCAAACCCTCAGTCATGGTATGAAAACCTATTGTTTTATTTGTAGAGTCACTACCTTTAGACTTCAACTTGCTTAACTTAAATACACAAAGCCACCATAATACGTTTTGTATATATGTTGTTGAGTCGATCAACCCTGAATTGCAAATATATATAATAAAGGTCCTCCAATATTCGACCATATTCAGTTGATTCAGTTTTTGTGTAAAAAGAGGCACATGTCTGTATATGCTTGTAATTTGGTGTTGCCTTGTAAATTAATAAGGTTGCGACGAGCATCAAATATTTTACCTGACTTTATATTGTGTCATGCGAGTCTATGAACTTATTTACAGTCCTGATTAACCCGAGAGACTCGTGACCCGAAATCAGCAAGGGAAATATCTCTAGTTAATATTAGTAAAGTCTGTTGGATGAGGCGTATTTTAGTTATACAGTAGAGGACCTGTCCGTAGAGATGAGCAAAGCTAGGCCAGGGCTGGGCCTCGGACCGTGCTATTTTTTCTCGGACGATCCCATTTTAGATAGCACAGGCCAGTTCGGGCCGGCTTAGCTTTGACAACTTTATAGTTTATACCAGGCTTTTTAGGCATGGCGGGCCATTCTTTTCTTTTTTCACTGATACGATTTTTTGAGAATACAAGATTGTGTTTTTTAGCCGATAGTTGACATGATCTTTTGTCAAACCGTTAACATTACAAATTATTTCCTTGTATTATATATGCTTCTTGAACAAACTCAGATTGGAGTATGCTTGAAGTCTTGAAGGTGCTTCTTGAACAAACTCAGATTGTACCATGTTACATACTGTTTGGAATTATTCTTAAAACGTATATGGAGTAGTACTACTTTGGTCTCTTCACTTCTTGACAAATAAAAAAATACATCCGAAAGAGACTTGTAAACTCTATTATGATCATCCCTCATCGGTTGAGGGCTTGAGGCATATTGCAGTATCAAGAAGTTCATCCACGGTTTGTGGCAGCAATTTTTCCTGAGATATTCATTTTGGAGTAGCTATACTTGTTAATAAATCTGTACAGAGTATTATTCCGATAGATAATTCTTCTAAAGACTTCATTAATATCCGAGGTCACTAGTTTATCCTCATTTATATGATAGATTGGTCTCAACTCAGCGTTTATATAGAGATGTAGGAGGATTTGTTTGGGGAGTAAGAAGTCCCTTTGACACCTCTTCAGTAATAGACGCAAAACCATCCATTTTGGTTCTATTTTATGTTTGAATAAAATGCTTAGCCAATTCCATCCGTCTAAGCAAAAAATCTTTGCAAAAAATCTTTTCTTCTGGTGTCTCATCTCTGATAGCAATTCAACATTTTATTCTTTGTCTTTACTGTTGTGGCAAGTTTCAAGTTTAGATGATGTATTATGAAAGATTAAAAAATCGGGTTTCAACCAAGCTAAGATCCGGACCAAACCAGGTTAGGTCCGGACCAGAACGGAACCAATTTCGGGCCGGGCTCTGATATGGAACTCGACCCGACATAGGACCGGCCATACTGGGTGTTGGCGTATATGTCCAAACAACCCACACCAAACGGATCGCTAGATCCGAACCAACTTGATTAGTCCGTTCGGACCAATGGTAACTCTCAGACCAAAAGTCAAACACGATATATGGGGCAAATAGCAGTCGCTCAAAAGCATGCAGGTAAGAATGAGCAGAGAGCCAGAGACCATAAAGGGAAAAACTACAAACGATGCTCAGATAGAGGTGCAAGTCCCCAACCGGTTTTTTTTTTAACCGGTAGTTAAACCGGTGACCGGTTTTCACAAAACCGGTTTTATAAAAAACCGGTCCGGTTTTCTAAAACCGAACCGGTTAGACCGGTTATGAGTTTTCATAATATACCGGTTTTTTATCCGGTTTTAAAATAAAACCGGTTTTAACCGGTTTTATTTGTTTTTAATAATAATAAAAAAAAAGTAAAAAATGTTACCGTTTGAAAAAACCGGATTTAACCGGTTTTTTTCAAAAAAATATAACCGTTTTTTTTTTTTTTTTTTAAAAAGAAAAAAAAAAGTAGCCGTTTGAAAAAAAAAACCGGTTTTAAACCGGTTTTTTTCAAAAAAATATAACCGTTTTTAAAAAAAAAAAAAAAAAAAAAGTAGCCGTTTGAAAAAAAACCGGATTTAACCGGTTTTTTCCGGTTTTTTTTAAAGAATACCGAGCCAAACGGCTAGTATGAATATAGCCGTTTTTTTTGAATTTTTTGAGGGTTTTGGGGAGTTTTAAGGCACTATAAATAGAGGTAATATGTTGGGGTTGAAAACACATAAAAAACAATCTCATTTCTTTCTCTAATCTCTCAAAAACGCTCAAAAATCGTTATTTCGCATTTTCGCTATAATGGAAAACTCACAATCACAACAAGCTTCCACTACTCCCTTCGTTGCTACTAGCAATGTCCGAAAACAACATTACACAAACGATGATGTTGAACATGTTAGACCAACCACCCGAAAAGGTGATGTGTGGACTAATTTCGATATGTGTGTTATGAAAGATGGTAACGTAAAAGCGCGTTGCCGGAAATGTGGGAATTTTTATAGCACCGGGTCTAACTCTACACTTAGGAATCATATTGGTAGTTGTAAGGCGGGTCAAAATACTAGTTCGCAAGCTACTATTGGTGCGGATGGTCAAGTTTTTATATATGATGCGGATGCGCTTCGACTTGATTTTATGAAGTTTGTCATTCAACAAGGGCTTCCATTCAACCACTTCGACAACGTCAAGCTTACGGAGATCATCAAAAGGAGGCTACAACCGCGGTATCAACATGTAAGTCGTACTACTCTTAGAAGTGATGCTTTTAAATTATGGAAAACGGCTAAAAAAGAAATAATTGAAGGTTTTCGTGATTATAAATATGGTGTTTCTTATCTCGCCGTTACGGCTCATTGGTTTAATCCCGAATCTTGGTTATTAATGAAACGGACAATCGCTTTTAAAATATTTGGTTATCCTCATACGGGATGTAATTTAAGAAAAATTTTGCATGACACTTTAATTGAATATAATTTAGATGATAAAGTTTTTACGATTTCACTAGATAATGCATCAAATAATACTAGAGCTATGGACTTGTTAAAATTACGTGTAAAACCTATTTTAGATGGTGCTTTTTTTCATTCCCGTTGTGTTGCTCATGTTATAAATTTATCCGTACAAGCGGCATTAAAAATATGTGATAAGTTATATACGAAATTTAGGGGTTTATTAGTATTGATATATAAATCGAGCAACGAACGACAAATAAACTATAAACGTTTTCGTAAAATGTGTAATGAACAACCCCTAGGACCTTGCCTTGATATTAATACTAGATGGAATTCTACTTGCATGATGTTTGAAAATATATTACGACAACGTGCGACTTTACATGCTTATAATCAAAAACTTATTAATAAAAATTTGTCCAACATAATACTAAACGACCAAGATTGGGATCGACTAAATGAATTAACTATGTTTTTACAAGTTTTTAAAGAGGCAACAACTATATTATCGGGTGTTTATTACCCAACTAGCCCATTAGTTTTAAAACAAATTTATGCTATGACGGAAAAATTATATGATTTAAAAAACTCACCTTCACGAATGTTTAGAAAAATGGTTAAAATTATAAAAAAGAAATTTATAAAATATTTTGCTAGTTTAACTTTAGTTTTTACTTGTTCCGCCGCACTTAATCCATGTTTAAATGTTGGAGGTGTAGATTATTTAATAACAAAAATAATGGAAAATTTAGACTTATCTTTTGGGTTAGACGGTGAAGACCTCAACTATATAACATCTCAAATTTTTAGATTTAACGATCATTTTCAAAAATTATTTGGCATTTATGCAACAAAATATGGTCACTAACAAAACCCAATTGTTGACCAAATGCGGGCCGGATCGTCCCAAACAAGAGACATTAATATAAACCTTTATAATTCTTTATTTGAAGACGCTACAAGGCGTCAACGATCATCGGCCCCAACAAGCGAATTGGGACAATATATGGCTACAAACTTTTTAAGAACTTTAAGTCCCAATGAGTTTGCAAACTTTGACATTTTGGCTTGGTGGAAAGAAAGGGAAATCCAATATCCGGTTTTATCCGCTATGGCTCGTGACTTATTAGCGGTCCAAGCTTCGACGGTAGCTTCCGAATCAGCCTTTTCGGTTAGTGGTCGAATTATATCAGATAGAAGGATAAGACTAACATGCGAATCCGTGGAAGTATGTGTATGTTTGAAAGATTATTTGGACGGAGTAGATAGGATACAACATGAATCGTCGTTGGAAGGTCCAATAATAGATGAAGATGTTGAAGAAGGTATAATAAGAGAAGAAGAAGAAGCGGGGATATCACCTTCGTCTTCGACTACGAATACCGAAGGCGAATTAGATGAAGGTGAGTTTGAAGAATTTGAAGTTGAAGATTTAGATGTACAAGATTTTTTGGAAGAAAATGATCTTGATGACGACTTGAGTGACTAGTTGAGTATAACGGGTGATGGCAATGCCGAAGCTCGATATACTTGATTACACTAATATGTTTTCGGGTGATGGCCATGCCGAAGCTCGCAAAATGTATTAGTATTTATATGTTTTTATGATTGTATTGTTTAAATAAAAGTTATGATTGTATTGTATAAATAAAAGTTATAATTGTATTTTTTTTTTTTTTTGTATAATTGTATTGTTTAAATAAAAGTTATGAGAATATTGTTTAATTATATGTTTGATAATTAACAATTTTATTAAATAAATATTCGAAGCTTTTAGTAAAATTCCGGAAAAAAACGAACCCAAAAAAATGAACCGGTAAACAACCGATAAAAAATCCGAATCCGAACATTTTTAACCGAAAAAAGCGAACCGGTAAAAAACCGAAAAAACCGATTCCGAAAATTTATAACCGAAAAAAACTGATTCCGAACATTTATAACCGAAGAAAACCGATTCCGAAAAACCGAAACTGGTTATTCGAAAAACTGATTTTTTTATAACTGGTTATTAAAAAACCGAAAACCGAAAAAAAAACCGATTTTTTTGCACCTCTATGCTCAGAGGTACCATCACCCTACTTGGCGGTATCCGATGAGGACAAAAGCACCTCTCCTATATAAAGAAGAGAAATCTTCACTCTAGGGTAACTAATCTTTGACTCACACTTACTTTCACCTATATTTATCTCTTTATCATATACTTATTCTCACGCCGAAGTTTGGTCCTGGGATAAAACCCGGGGTGAGACTAACGCGTGTTTCTTTCTTACAGGAAACCGAAAGACCCAAGGACAATCCCAAGGACCCACGAATCATCCCGAGGACCCACTTTGCTTGTTGGGAGTAAGACGCAAGATTTTACCTCAATACTATGCATAACCGAGACCGGGCCTCACTGGACCAGGCATTTTTATGACCACGCTCATGCATCTCTAGCTGTCGGAACTTATTTTGTCTTTATGCACCCCCTTTTTTGTCAAACAAGAATATGAATGGTTCTTTTAGTTTGATTGGTTTTGTCATTGTAACGGATGTAAACAAGCATTTGGTCCGCTAAATACGAGATTGTTTTGGGCTTTTCTTCAAATCCAATATGTGATAATTATATTGAAAAACTTAGATGATAATGATCGAGTATTCAAATGGGAGTATATTTTTTTTAAACGACAATTTTAACTATATCGAAAGTATCATAATCATCAATAAATTAAGACAAGTAAACATATTAATCCATGGTCTATGTTTTTTGTACAGTCAAACGGGCAATTTATGAGAAAAACAAAAACTAACTAAAAGTCCGAACGGGTAAATAGGGTCAATTGGTCAAAGAGTTTTTAGTTGCTTAAAAGTCTTGAACTGTTCTTCACTCTATAATTATGATTTTAGTAATATAGTTTTGTAATCATATTCAATACACTGTGATCAGTTTTTTAAAACAAAAGAGTATTAAATCCTTTTCAACTCACACAACATGTTATAAGCCATTGGCCAGCACTCAACTTAGCATTTACCATTTAGAGCACCGGTACCATAACACCCACTCACACGTGACAGTTTTCCACCTAACCGTCACATCAGCAACACACTCAACTTACTCACACACCAAAATACCCCCTCCCTCATAACATGTTAAAAGGGTCTCATCCATCAATTTTTTTTTCTTTTCCATTTTTTCAAACAAAATACGAAACTTTAAAAAATATACGAAAAATAAAACCATATGGAACTTAAAATCATACGAAACTTTAAAAATTACAATAACTAATTTTGTGGAGGGTCGTGAAATTATTTTGCCATTATTGCGTTTTTTTTTTTTTTTTTTTTGATGACTATGGCTTGGTGTTCTGGCAATCCCTCTGTGCTAATCGTGAGAAACGTTAATTCTTTACACTCCATTATTGCCCGGCCTTTCGCCATCCTCACCTCGTACGCCGCTTCGGTGGCTTCCCTTTTGCGTCTATATACATCTTGTAAATACGACGCTAAAGTATCTTGCGTTTACTTCCCGCGGAGCTCGACGTGGTTTTCGATTTGGTTTTTTTGGCGGGACGAGGTTTGCTGGGTGGGCGTGCTCTCGCATCATCGCTGAATAGTTTGGCATGCCTAGTGGGCTCATTTGGATCAATCGCTACGGGTGTCAAAAATCCTGACCTGGACCCGAACCCGAATAAGGATAATCGGGGTCGGGTTACTCGGGTTCAAAATTTTACTCGGGTCAATCGGGTCAACCAGATTAACCCGAATACGAACTAGGGTCGGGTATTGGGTTCAAAATACTTTGCCTATTCAGGTACAAGTCAACCCGACTAACCCGAGTTTTTTTATTTATTTATTTATTTATTTTATTTTATTTTTTTAAGTGAAATAATTGAAAGGCCCAAGTTAAATTAAGTGATCCATGTAGTAAAATTGGCCCATTTTGTATCTAATTTTTTATGTTGTTTCTTTGTAGGTGTAAGATGTAGCCTCGAGTCAACTATATTATCATCTCCCGAGTTATCATTTTACATGAATTGTATATTTTAATAATAAGAATGTGTATGGGAATGAATATTACAAAACGGTATGTTTAATGTGTATGGAAATGAATATTACAAAACGGTATGTTTCTGATTTGTTTTTCCAAAACGAAAAAAGGTTATAAGTGACTGGCACAAGTTGCATACAATGGACTGGACATCAATGTTGGCTTAGGTCCAACAAAAATATCAATGTGCAATTACTTACATGCTGATGTGTTTATATACTTTAAATATGTTTTAAAATAGTGTTCTATTTTTTAAATCAAATATTCATTTACCAATTGCGAAGTTTTCTTACTTATATTACTTCATAGAAACAATTGTTACAGAAAATGATCATTTTAAAAACTAGTTTTGATACACTGTGTATGCCAACAACAATATAAAAACTAAGTAAACTTATGGTTTATATACAAATTATTTGATTCTAGCTACCAAGTTTAAGAAATAAAATTATGTGATTTTGTAAATTGTACAGACCCGACCCGATTTGACCCGAACCCGACTAACCCGAGTTCAAATAGGGTCGGGTCCGGGTATATTATTTTTAGCCTCGACCCGACTTGAACCCGACCCGTTTAACCCGAACCCGACCAACCCGACCCGATTAACACCCCTAGCCACGTGTGTTCACAACGGACGATAGCATTAAACTTTTGACAATGACCATTCAATGTAGCCCACTTCCCGTAATCATATCCTTGGTACGAGAACCTTTTAAAGCTAAGTTAAAATCATCCGTAACTTGCCACCAAAACGATTCTTCCAATCGGTTGTTTCCGATCTCGTTATTCTCGGAAATGGCGAACCAACACTCGACTAGCATCGTTTCTTTTGTCACCATCCAACGGTGTTGCACCTGTGTTGGACGTCTACCGTCCAACACCTCTACCTCGTCGTCCTCGACGTTCACATCAACCGTGGTTCGTTTTGCGGTTCGTTTTCCTTTCCGTTTTGCCCATTATTCACAGGTCAATTGTGGTTCTTGTGATGGTGGTTGTGTTTGTTGCAAGAATAGTGGTGGTTGTGTTTGTTGTGATAATAGTTGTGGTGGATTACTTTGAAGATTTTAAATTGGTTGTTGAGTTGTTGGTTTTAGTGATACACAAGTTGTTGTTGATAAAGTTGTTCCGGTGTGTATGTGTTCATATTATATTGTGTACCAAACGGAGGAAATTGAGAGGAAGATATCGAGTTTTGTGTGATGAAGGTGTTGGAGGGTTTAAGGAAGACAATTGTTGCAATGAAGACAAAGCGATAAGAGAATTCATAAACACGTCATTTGGGTGTTGAGACATTTTTTTGTTATATTTATGTGTAGATAAAAGTGATATGGATGTGTGTAAAAATGAAAGTATATAGGGATATATATAGTGTAAAAAATGGGTTTAATTTTAATTTTATATTTAAAAAAAAAAGGATAAAGAAAAAAATACGTCATGCTATCTAACAACAGCATTTTTATATGTTGTCGTTGGATAGCCAAACGTTTATTTATTTATTTAATTATTTATTTGTTTTGCTTCTTCTCAATTCGAGCTCGCCAAATAATTGCGCCAGATTCGGTTCCACCTAGGACTGGCGGGCTGTGTGCGCCACCATAACGAGTGCTCTTAGGGGCATCTGTTTTTGTTTAACTATGAAGTTGTATAAAGGGTAATCAATACACGCTCTTTTTCTAAGCATAAAACTTATTGATATCATGATTGTAATAAACTATTTAATAGGGATTTTTTCAGCATGTGTTATTTGGTAATGTTGAAACGTTTACTCTATGCCATGTGATTTTGAAAATGACTTTTTGTATTTGTTCTATAACTTGTGTGACCCAGTCCGGTATGTGTTATTAAGGATTTATGGTAATGCTGATATGTGTAAAGGGGGCGTTTATTTTCTGCTTAATGATTGGTCTCAAACCATTGTTATTTTTAATTACGGAGGTTAAAAAAAAAAACCTTTTCTCTCTTAGAGCATGAGCACACGTAACGTGGAAGGCTGCGTTAAGGCAGTTTTAACGCACGTTAACGTGCGTTATTGATGTGGAGGACTGCGTTAAGGCCACGTTAACGTGGCAAGTTAAGCCACTAACGTGGCGTTAAGCAACATTTGCTTAAAAAAAAAATTACACTTCTGGTCCCTGTATTTATGTTTGTGTGTTGACAATTTTGGCCCTTGTAATTTGTGATCTTTTATAAGATTTCAAGGACACATGGCTTGAACTTGTGATCTTTTATAAGATTTCAAAATAAGTAAATAAATAAACTAAAAACTTAATAAAACATTAATTTCATTAATAAAAACGTAATCATTACATAAACACCATACAAAGTTAACATGGTTACAAACGATACAGGAAACAACTAATCATGATACGAATAACAGAAAGAAACGAAGCGGAATACTTAACATAAAAGATCATTACTCATCGTATCTGTCTCGTGCCCTTGTGTTTCTCAGAGTGAACCACACTTGTGGGTAATGTAGCTCTCTCCCATAGCGTTCATAGTAAATTCGGTTTGCATTGGTGAGACGATTGGTGTCTTGACTGGTACGCTGCAACTCTTTGTAAATAGCGTTATATCTACGACATTCAATGTTCATTCTATTCCATTGAGCCATAATACTATTCTAATTCGCAGTTTTATGTTTAATTATTTTAGTTTTATGTTTAATTATCGTACTTTATGTTTCATGTTTAATGTAACTTGCGTTTAAGTTTAATGTATGTTTAAATTTTAAGTATTAATATAAGTTGTTTTTATTAGTTATTAAATGAAAGAATAGTTTTAGTTGAGGGTAGAATTTGAAAATATTTGAGTTAAAGCTGAGTTATTGTTGTGGGTGTTTTTTTTCTGAGTTAAAGTTAAAGTGTAAAAGCTGATGTGGCGCTGACGTAGCACTGCGTTAAGTTTTAACACAGGTTACGCGTGGGCATGCTCTTAATTAGGAGACTAAATAGGAATATCTCCAAACCACTCCACTTAATTTAAGAAATAGCCACTCAGCCATTCATTAGTGATTTCCATAATGACTTTATAACATATTAAAAGTGCCCAAATGGGGCCATAGGTAGCTTTTAAACTGGCCCAAAATAGACCCAAAACGTAGAAAGGTTACCTAAATTACTAAATAAACCTATTATTAAATGGTTTAGGTGAACTTTGCCAGTTTTCCTCTGTTTTGATCATATCCAAAATGTGATATAACTCGTATGGATCGAGTCTTGATTTAAACGTATATCTGCCTTATGTAGACTTGCTCTAAGGTTTTGACAGGCTATCGTGTCTTAATCATAGAACTTTTTGTAGAATAACTTGATGACTTGTTACGTTGTTCTTCTCGTACAAACCCATGTCATATGTTCTGCTTATAGCATTGTAAAAAGAAGAAAACGAAACTTTTTTTAGATCATTTACTAGTTGTTTAATGTAAGGGCAATAAATAAATCTATACTGAATGCGATTTTGACATGTTACCAGACCAATGTAACTGTTTTTGAATACCCATACTAAGTACACCCATACTACATTACTTTTGTATTTATTGACCATCCAACTATATTTTCTGATTTAAATTTTAAAGCCACATTTTATTGCCCAAAAACTATTACCCAATGAATTTTTCTCTTGAGAATGGGCCTCACACATATACACACAAAAAGAAAAATAAAAAGACGTTAATTTGTAGGCTGTCTAGGAAGAAATGGGCCAGAATTGCATTTATGTTCATTTCATTAATTAAAAAGCATATCAAACATGAATATTCATTCAAAGAAGCACACTTTACTTTAAAAACATCTAACTTACTACTACTACTTGAAAAGCTAGTCCACCATTCCATAAAGAACATTTAAATCACTTAACATGTGGTATATTTATACGATCATGCCACTTGTTTTTAGACCGGGACTTGTCTTGCTTTGTTAGCTGAAATAACGGTAAGAACCAAATAGCAGAATATAGCTATGTAGCCGAGAATCAAAGAAGCAGCGACCTTGTGGCAAAATTTCCCAAAATTGTCGCAAATAGGCATCCATCCCGCGTGGCTGTTTCCAGATTTACCAATTTGAGCAACTGTAGTCGCGGCTCCACAACCAGCCGCCAACAATGTTGTTAACAACTGTTCACAACATTACACGGTACTACACATTACTCATAAATCATAAGTAAATAGAAAATAGAAAATGACATTAACCAAATAAAACATTAGATATTTGACAATATTCGAATGTAAAAAAAATTAATGTTGTAAAGGGTCCCATGATTTAAAAGCACTTCTAAAAGTTGTTTTACCTAGCTAGGAAAATTGTGAGTTCCAAGTGGCACAAACTCTTGAGATTTAGGAATGGGGAATGTTCATGGGCACATTTCTTTTGTCTAGCCAAACACGATTATTTTGAAAAAAAAAAAAAAAAAAAAAAAAAAAAAAAAAAAAAAAAAAACTCAACATGATTCTATGCGTTCAACATGTAGGCTACATTGTGTTCAAAATAAATAAATAAAATTGTAGGCTACATTTAGTTGCAGAAGTAAAATCCATAATTGTAGGCTAATGCAGTAAACATTGAACTAACTTTATTATGATTCCAACCAATAACTTTAACATGAATGACCATAAAAAGCATTTAATTATGTAATTAATGTAAAGTTAGGACTATCTAACTAAATTCCAAAAACAAAAACTCATAACATTTGAATGATATGGGATTTGTACTCCAACTAAAAAGAAACGTCTAAGTAAAACTCATCAAACTATTTAGGAAATCATATGGCTGTAAATTAAATACATCACTCAGAAACATTTTGACTTTACAAAATTAGGTCTAGAATATATTTGGTATTGACAAAAGTCTCATTTAAGAAGTTAAGGTAACTATTTGCAAGATTAATGTTACTAAATGATAATTTATATATTCAATTAAAATACAAAATAACCTGCCCTTTATAATTTACAATCCAAAATTTTAACTTCTAATTCACAAAAACAAACAAAACAAAAAACCAACGTGATTCATTTCAAATATATAGTTTCTTATTTTCATCAAACACAAATTCATTTCAAATGTTTTCAGCCGTGAATTAATAGGAACAAATGCCGTGTGAATTTTTGTACCTAACAATTAGGCAAATTCTAAATAATAATATTACATTATAAAATTTTCACTAATTATATCTCATGAGACATACATTTTGATCCTATATGACCATAAATATTTTCGTTAAACTATATGTCAAATTATATATGTTACCAGATCATGGAGAAACAGGAAGAAATAGTTGATCGAGCTCGAAAACTTTCGACCAAGTGTGAAAACCGGCAGCAAGGACATCACAGAAAACCCGCAAGCAACCACATTCATCATAGCAAAAAACCTACAAAAACAACACATCAAAAAACCAAACCAAAAAAAACAAAACAACCTAGAAAACTTTATAAAAAAACATCATGGTACGTACTTAAAAGCAGGAGAGTACGAGTAACGTGCATCTACATCAGTTCCAAACAAAACTTTCGACTCACGGCTTTTGAATATCAAAATAGCAGCCGCAATCGAAGTTGCGGCTGCTACGATACGTAGCCATATTTGTGAAGCCATGAAGGATAAGTGAGTTATAGGAGATGGGATTGGTCGACCTTCCAAGACAGTAACATTCTTGTTTTCAGTTTCCATAGTTTTTGTTTATGTTTATGTTGTGAGGGTTTGAGTATATATGAAAACGTTAAAAATTTTTGGATATGAGTTTGAAGATGTTTGGTTGGGGATTTATAGGAGTTTTTTTTTTTTTTTTTTTTTTTTTTTTTTTTAAGTGAAATGAAATGAGATAACGTGGGTGAGTATAATGGTAAGTGGTGGTGGTGGATTTTTTTAGGCATGTAGAGAGGACACACTCGTGTAGTCGTGTTCAAATTTTCAAATATAGTCTTGTTTTTTCCTAACCAACATTTAAGTAGTTTGGACTTATTATATCCTTAAAAACTGTGTCCATGTGGGAGTGTAAACGAGCCGAGTCGAGTCGGGTACTGTCAAGCTCAAACTTGACTCGATTACCAAAATTTGAGCTCAAAACATGACTAAAGCACGGTTGAGCTTTGGAATTCTAGCTTGAGCTCGGCTCGTCATCTCAAACTCGAGCTCGAGTTCGATTATTTCCACATTAAGAGCTCAAACTCGATGAAAAATCGACATATCAAGCTTGACTCGACTTGATTTTATAACAATTACGTAACTACATGCATATAAAAGAGTAAAGTGTAATATTATTGAAGCTCGATAAGGGGTCACGAGCCGAGTATTTTCGAGCTCGAACTCGACTCAAAAGTGTACTCGTGTATCTCGAGCTCGAGTTCGACTCGTTTATATCGAGTAGTTTGCGAGTCGACCTCGAATAGCTCACGAGCTGTCTCGTCTCGCTTACACCCTTACTGACGGGTACTAAATAAAATCGGTCGAGAGAGATTAGAGTTTGATCACTTATTATTAAAAATACAAATGATTAATACATGTTTCAATATTTTAAACATAACTATTAAAGTTACCTTTAACAATTTTCTTATTTTTATCTGAGTTTGTATACACCTATTTTCTTGATCTAACATGATACAGATAATATGTATCCCAAATTTACTTAAAGTTTTAGCGAGTCATAATTCTTAATTGTCTTTAGAATGTCATAATTCTTATCGTTAGAGAGGACACATTCGTGTTCAAATTTTCAAATATAGTTTTGTTTTTTTCTAACCAAAATTTATGTAGTTTGGACTTGTTATATCCTTGAAAGAACTACGTATTTATTTTGATGTGAAAATTAGAGATGATAAAGAGATCAGTTGGACTTATGTAGAGGGTTTGACGAAAGGTGTTTGTTTAAGCTTATTACTAGGCTTACGAGATTTATTAAATTTCAGTCTATAGTTTAAAGTTTTCGGTTTATTTTGAGACCTATAAGCTTATACATACTTATTATATCATAATAAACTTATATAAGGTCGTAATATTCGAAAATTTGAGCATTTTCTTGATCTGATATGATAGAGATAAAATTTATGTAGTTTGGACTTGTTATATCCTAGAAAGTACTACGTATTTATTTTGATGTGAAAATTAGAGATGATAAAGAGATCAGTTGGACTTAGGTAGAGGGTTTGACGAAAGGTGTTTGTTTAAGCTTAATACTAGGCTTACGAGATTTATTAAATTTCAGTCTATAGTTTAAAGTTTTCGGTTTATATTGAGACCTATAAGCTTATACCTACTTATTATATCATAATAAACTTATATAAGGTCGTAATATTCTGAAATTTGAGCATTTTCTTGATCTGATATGATAGAGATAAAATTTATGTAGTTTGGACTTGTTATATCCTTGAAAGAACTACGTATTTATTTTGATGTGAAAATTAGAGATGATAAAGAGATCAGTTGGACTTAGGTAGAGGGTTTGACGAAAGGTGTTTGTTTAAGCTTATTACTAGGCTTACGAGATTTAGTAAATTTCAGTCTATAGTTTAAAGTTTTCGGTTTATTTTGAGACCTATAAGCTTATACATACTTATTATATCATAATAAACTTATATAAGGTCGTAATATTCGGAAATTAGAGCATTTTCTTGATCTGATATGATAGAGATAAAATTTATGTAGTTTGGACTTGTTATATCCTTGAAAGTACTACGTATTTATTTTGATGTGAAAATTAGAGATGATAAAGAGATCAGTTGGACTTAGGTAGAGGGTTTGACGAAAGGTGTTTGTTTAAGCTTATTACTAGGCTTACGAGATTTATTAAATTTCAGTCTATAGTTTAAAGTTTTCGGTTTATTTTGAGACCTATAAGCTTATACTAGTACATACTTATTATATCATAATAAACTTATATAAGGTCGTAACATTCGGAAATTTTAGCATTTTCTTGATCTGATATGATAGAGATAAAATTTATGTAGTTTGGACTTGTTATATCCTTGAAAGTACTACGTATTTATTTTGATGTGAAAATTAGAGATGAAAAAGAGATCAGTTGGACTTAGGTAGAGGGTTTGACGAAAGGTGTTTGTTTAAGCTTATTAATAGGCTTACGAGATTTATTAAATTTCAGTCTATAGTTTAAAGTTTTCGGTATATTTTGTAACTCGAATTTATTAAATTTTGGACTAAGTTTGTAGATACGCAACATACTTTCTCAAAAGTACCGAAATACGTAACCTACTAAAAATATTACTTATATCGCTAACAAACTTTCAAACTTGGCTAAAGATACGTAATGTTGACCGGATTTTTACCTTGTTGACCGGTTTGTAGGTAAACATTTAAAAAAACATACATTATTGGTCCCTGTGGTTTGCGTCTGTTTTCACCAGTCATCCTCGAACGTTATTTCAGTTATAAAAGTTACAATAATGGTCCTTGTCATTTGGGTTGACTTTCACCTTTAGTCCCTTGACTTTATTTTCACTTTTTCGCCCGTGTTTACACGTGTAAAGTTTGTTTTTGTCCGTTTTTCCACTTTTATAAAAAAAAAATCGAATAAAATTTTATAAAAAAAACCGAATAATTTTTTTTTCGAAAATATTTTAGAAAAAATATTTTTCTAAAAAATTTTCGAAAAAAAATATTTTTTCTAAAAATATTTTATTTCGAAAATATATTAGAAAAAATATTTTTTTTCGAAAATATTTTATTCAAATATGTTTCTATTTTTTTTTTTATTTTTTTTCTAAAATAATTTTAGAAAAAAATATATTTTTCTAAAAAATTTTCGAAAAAAAATATTTTTTAAAAAATATTTTTTTTGAAAATTTTATAGAAAAAATATTTTTTTTCGAAAATATTTTATTCAAATATTTTTTTTTTAAAATTTCAAAAAAATATTTATTTTATTCAAATATTTTTCTAAAAAAATTTTATTTTTTTTCTAAATAAAATTTAAATAAAATATATTTTTCTAAAAAAAATTTGAAAAAAAAAATATTTTTTTCGAAAATATTTTAGAAAAAATATATTTTTTCGAAAATATTTTAAAAAAAATATTTTTTCTAAAATATTTTCGAAAAAATATATTTTTCCTAAAAAGTATTTTTTTCGGAAATATTTTAGAAAAAATATTTTTTTTCGAAAATATTTTATTCAAATATTTAAAAAAAAATTATTCAAAAAAAAAATTTATTCGATTTTTTTTTATAAAATATTTTTTATAAAATTTTATTCGATTTTCTTTATAAGAGTGGAAAAACGGAAGAAAACGTGTAAAAACGGACCAAAACGTGTAAAACGGATGAAAACTTGTAAAAACGGACGAAAACTTGTAAAAACGGACAAAAACGTGCAAAAACGAAGTTTACACGTGTAAACACGGTCGAAAAAGTGAAAATAAAGTCAAGGGACTAAAGGTGAAAGTCAACCCAAACGACAAGGACCATTATTGTAACTTTTATGACTGAAATAACGTTAAAGGATGACTGATGAAAACAGACGCAAACCACAGGAACCAATAATGTATGTTTTTTTAAATGTTTACCTACAAACCGGTCAATTAGGTAAAAATCCGGTCAACATTACGTATCTTTAGCCAAGTTTGAAAGTTTGTTAGTGATATAAGTAATATTTTTAGTAGGTTACGTATTTCAGTACTTTTGAGAAAATATGTTGCGTATTTACAAACTTAGTCCTTAAATTTTTAGTAAGTGGTCGTCATATTCTTGTCTTTGGTATGCTTTTGCAATTCTTATCGTTAGTAAATAAAAACTGAAACAAAATATTTAGACATAAATATAATTCATTATTCACATAATTGATTGATGTTTAAAGAAGTTAGGTAATCTCACATTAATTTTGCATGACCGGTTTTTACGTAACATATTTAGAGAACATAACTACATACATATAAGTGCTAATAAAATCTTGATCGACAAGGCTTTTCACATCATCACGTTAACGGCTCACAAACCACAATTTTCAAAAAGGTGCATGTTCAAATAAGCGGTGTTTGCATTAGCTTATTTGGGTAGTTAAGCGTATCTACAAAAAGATGACATCTCATTATTAGGTGCGGCAATTTTCGACACAAGACAAGATCGACACGAAAATTAAAAGGTTAGTGTTGAGACTAAATAGGTTTCAGATAGGGGTGTTCAATGTTTGGTTTGATACCGAACAAACTAAAAAATAAACCGGTCCAAAACTGAATAAAACCGAACCGAAAATTTTAATTGGTATATGGTTTGGTTTGAAACTAAACCGAAATATTTAATTAGTGTCTGGTTTTGTTTTGGGTTTGAAAAATATATAACTAAACCAAACCGAAAAAACCAAATATCTCTATTCACATAAACAAATTTAAACAATATATATACAATTTGGGTCCGTTCAAGTGATGTTGTAGTGAATCTACATTGATGACCTTTTTATTTATGTATGTATCTTATGTACACATTTGACACATTTATTTTTCATTGTTTTTTCAAAAGATGAAAACAACATCAAATGCATATATTAGAGAAAATAAATGAAGTTGCAACAGAGTTTGGATGATTGTAGATAGAATATTCAAGCTAACAAGACTTCAAAAAACTTTTGTCGAAGAACATTTTATCGTTTTTATTTACTTTCATTAAGTTCTTAAACCTTTTGGTTTCTAAATTTTTTATTTTGTTGATTTCATTGAGCATTTTGTGAGACATTATGATTTGTTAATTTTATTTGAACTTTTAGATTTTTATATGTAACTTCTAGATTATATTTTGAAATTTAAATGAATTTGGCTTTGTTTGTTTTAACCGAAGCCAAACCGAATTCTAATTTAGTGCATGGTTTGGTTTTATTCATTCTATAATTGGTTTGGTTTGGTTTTGGTTTTAAACTGATGAAACCGAACCACACAACCCACAAAATCAAAAACCGAACCGATGAACACCCCTAGCTTAAGGTCGTTTTTGGGTTGACCTAAGATTCTCATATACAGTGCAGTTGGACTAGCTTATGGTGTTTTAAATCCTAATAAGCTCATAAACTGATCTAAGTGTTTGATAATTTCGATTTGAGCTAGTGACATGGCAAAAAAAAAAGCGTCATGTTTGCATATCAAAGAAATTTTTTTAAACGGGCCTATTATGATACTACATTTATCAAAATGAACCATTCATTTACAATTTATCAAAATAAACGTTCGAAAATCATCTGTTAAATTTAAGACACGTGGCACATCCAACGACTGAAAACAAATACAATTTTGTGCCCCGTGATGTATAAGTTTTGTGCACTTGATGCATAAGAATGTAAAACATTGATGCTTATGCGCTTGACGCATAAGCTTGTGCACCTTGATGCATAAGCTTGTGCGCCTAGACGCATTTTAGATTTATACACTTAGATGCATAAGCTTGTGCACTTGGATGTCTCGATACATTTTAGCTTTTTGTGCCGGGATGCATAAGGTTTGTGCATTTGATGCATAAGAATGTGAAAATTGATGTTGATGCATTTTAGCTTTGTGCACCTCTATACACTTGATGCATAAGAATCATAATAATGCATACTTGTATGCGCCTGAATGCATAACTTGTTTGGTAATGCGCCTAAATGCATAGGCTTAGGTCTTGTGTGAATAATCTTGTATGCACCAGGATATGATGCATATACTTATGCACGGTGGGTCGTTTTGGTAAATTGAAAAAAAAAAAAAAAAAAAAAAAAAATGGTTTGGATTTGGGGTTACGTAAGCAGGCTTGTTTGGTAATTTGGTTTTATAATTATCACTTATATAATAAGTAAATATACTAAGGGGGCGTTTGGTTGGAGTAAATTGGGGGAATTTGGGGGAATTTGAAATTAAAATTCTCCCAATTCCCATGTTTGGTTCAAAAGAGAGGGGGAATTCTAAATGCCAAAGTAAATTAAAATTCCTTAAAATGAGGAAATTAGAATGTCTCCAAAAAGTGAAGAATTTCAATTTACTTGGAAATTTTTTTTATAAACTTTTTTTCTTGTTGTTTTTTTATAAACTTTTAAATATAATATTTATGAAAAAAAAAATTATAAACTTTTTTTGTAAATTTTTTATAAACTTTTTTTATAAAAATTTTTTCTAAAATTTTTATAAATTTTTTTATAAACTTTTTTTATAAATTTTTTATAAAAATTTTTTAAAAACTTTTTTTATAAATTTTTTAAAAACTTTTTTTATAAACTTTTTTTTATAAATTTTTTATAAATTTTGTATAGATTTTTATAAACTTTTTTTTCTAAAATTTTTATAAATTTTTTATAAACTTTTTTTTAAAATTTTTTATAAATTTTTTATAAACTTTTTTTAAATTTTTTATAAATTTTTTATAAACTTTTTTTTATAAATTTTTTATAAACTTTTTTTATAAATTTTTTATAAATTTTTTATAAACTTTTTTTTATAAAATTTTATAAACTTTTAAATAGAATATTTATGAAATTTATATTAAAAAAAATTATAAATTTCTGTCAACCAAACATGCAAAGGTATTTAGAATTCCGGAATTTTAAATTCTCAAGAATTTATATTTTCTAGAATTTAGAATTCCGGAATTCTAAATTACTCCAACCAAACGCACCCTAAGAAAATTTTACTAAATACTTATATGTCGTGATAATACAAAATTGTAGGTTAAAGTCTTAATCATAATGTAAATCCAGACCACATGCTCCTAACCAAGGACAATATTAAACCTAAAATCATTATTATGAAAATGAAGTTCAAAGCCATAAACAAACCCCAAAATTATGAAACCACAAAATATATTAATGTATTTTATTTATTTATTTATTTATTCTTTTGAGTTTTTTCCCTCCAATCCAGCAACCAAAGAAAAACATGTGAAGAAAGCAACGAAACTTTGGAAACAACTTCATTGTGATACGTCACTCGAGTTTTATCTAGAATCAATACACTTAGGCCACATAAAAAAGCTACCTTACTTCAGTCAATACCCAAAATGCCTTATAAAGAAAATGAAGCTGACATATATCTTAAATTACCTTACTATAGTAACAAACTATAAATTTTATGAACAATCAATAACACATTTGTTCTTGTCTTTTTTTATTTGTACAAGCAACAATTGGTAAGCATGCATATGAATTTGTTAAAACGAGAGTCTGCAAAAGAGCATCGACAAGGTCAATGTTTTATAAAAGTTAAATGCCAAATACCCTCATATAACTTCTTTTTGTCTCTTTTTTGAACTTAACTTCTTTTTGTCTTAATATGTATTTAAAAAGAAGGTGTCGTTTACACAAAGAGCTTTTTAAAGTCATTTGGTTGAGCTTTTATGAAACATATATGTGATCGCTTAGGCTGGGTACAGTGATGACCCATATTACATCAGCTTTCCGGCTGTCACGTCAGTTTTCTCTCTCCAGCAACCAGACACAACCCAAGTGCCACAGTGGTGACCCAACATTTATTTATTTATTTATTATTATTATTTTTTTATCAAACGTTTAACAATTTTAGCGTGTATACTATCAGTAAAAAATTAGACCGATATTGATTTTTTTGTTGCCACGACCGATCTTCAACCGAATGCCCACAATGGCCATGACCCAATTAAATATCGGTCACCTATTAAATATCGGGACGAACGACCGATTTCCTCCGGTCTACTGCTACCAGCCTTATAACAATGTATGATAACAAGTACGATAACGTACACGATTTGTTGCGGAAACCATATATGAATGCTATATCTTCGTACGACCAAAGTTATTACAAGATTTTTTTATTTTATTTACACGAAAGCTATCTGATTGAATCTCGATTTAGCTTGTTCAGAAAAGAAAATCTAGATTTAGCTAGTTTATATTGATATAACAAATGTATGATAATTTGAGCATTAAAAAAAAAATAGTGAATAAATAAAAAACGAACTATCTTACTGAATCCAGATTTAGCTAGTTTATATATTTGAACTACAATAATCAGATTTTATAACTCATTTTGACATGCTTGTCCGTTTCCAGTGACGGCATCAGATCAGGTAGCGGGAAGTTTTAGGACATCCATTTTGTCAAAACAGAAAAAGTTGTGATAAAACCTCCGTTTCTATAAAGAGTGTCGACGATGCAAGTCGAGTTTTTAACAAAAATAAAAAGTTTTGACAAAACATCCATCCCTCAGTTACTTGGCTAAAAAAAGTTACAAAACCCACCCTAAAGTATGCAGGACATGTGAAATCTACCCTAAACTTTTTAATATTAATGAATTTTTATATAACAAACTTTATTCGTCAAATATCTAAGACATTGAGCGATTTCTTCAATAAAAAAATTCCGTCGATAAGGTCTTTCGATGACGAATAAAACAAGCCAAATATCGATATACTTTTGATATACACTCATATAAAAGTTTGAATTGTGTGCCAAATATCAACTGATCAAACAAAACGAGCTCAATATTGATATACTTAAAATAATATATATATATATATATATATATATATATATATATATATATATATATATATATATATATATATATATATATATAAATGAGCTTTTAACATGACAAATAACTTTTAAAACTACCCTAAATTCGGGGCACCGTTTACTGCAAAAAAAAATAATAAATTAATCAATTTTATTAAAAATAATAAATAAATAAATAAATAAAATTAGCCCACCCTGCCCTAAACTTTTTACTATTTACGACGTTTTTATATAACAAATTCTATTTGCCAAATATTTAACAAGTATCTAGCGATTTTTTAATAAAAAAAAATATTGTCGGAAAGTTCTTTCGATGCCGAACAAAAAGTCATACGAAAATAAATTTTGGTTAAACAAATAATGTATATATTATAATCGAAAAGCTCTGTCACAACGGTCGGGTGCTATAATTTTTTGCAAAAACGCCCCACAGCAACGCACAGGCGCAACCCTTCTCGTTATATTTTTAAAATTTGTTGGCACTTCTAAAAATAATATTTTAAAAACGAGATGAGTAGCTTGAATAGCTCATTGGTTCAATTGATTCGCTTAGCTCGTTAGACTCTAGTAACTAAACGCGCTTTCGAACATGACAGGCCAAATGTTCTTAAAGACTCAACTCGTGAAACTATTCGAGCACTTTTTTGTTCGAGCTCGATAATTTAGAATTCGAGTCGAGTTAGACCCGTTAAAACCCCTACAATAGTTAGAGTAAAGGGTATACAATGTGGATGGTTCGGGAACGATTCCTGTGCGCGTGAAAACAGCTATGCACAATGTCAACTTGCGAAGCGTTAAAAAGGGTGGGTCGGATCGGAGCCAAGTTAACTTCCCCGCCATGTGCTCCGTCCACTCCTACAAAGCTATGACCAAAAAAATTGTTCCATAAATATTAGCTGCATAACTTAATTGATGCTTATTGAGTTTACAGGACCACTTGTTGCATTGGTATGCTCCTAATTGACCCTTTATCCTTGGGATAAATTCTTTCGTCAATTTAGTCTAATTCCATCTGCTGCGGTTACTTCTATACTGAGGTTGACTTTACTCAAATGTTAGTTAAGTTTCTATTGTATAATGTACTTGATTTAACATACTCAAACAATGTTCAAAAAGGTTCAAGGTTGATGACTTGAGGTAAAGCCTCCTTACTCGTTTGATGTGGATATTTGAGATGCTAATCAGTACTAGTTGTTTTCGAGTGTTGGCAAGGTGTTAGATCTGTTAGGTCAAAAATGAATAGGGATGTATCAATACGCAATCAATGTTCTAGTCGTGGACGATTATACATCTAATATTGATTAGTGTAGGTGATAATTATTTGATAGTATCAGATGCAGTGCACTTAAGACTAACCTAACATACCCGGTCAAGTATTTTGAATCTCACATGTTTGTGACTTGGTGTTCTAAATGGAATTAGGTTGTAATCACCTAATGCAAAGAGCAACTTTGACTGGACTTGAGCTTACCACGATACTGCTAAGTTCGGATAGGATTCGATAGATAAACAAGTTTTCTTGATGTAGACTAAAACTTAATTTTAGAGGTCGGGTAGCTCAAAAAAGACCATTTGACCAAAAAAAAAAAAGTATACCCGGTACATAAGAGATGCAAATAGGGATGAGCACGGTATCATTTTGGTACCGTACCGGCACCGTTTACGAGGTTTCGTATTTTTACCCGATCAAAATATGTAGTCCCGATCCCGGAACCGAGGGGTATATCGGTACCGGGTTCAGGAAACCGGTACTAAATGAAATAGGTACCGTTTAGTATAAAAGATAATCTCAATGAATTCGCTTTTGAGTTCCTTAAATCTTCTTTCCTTAAGCTAATCTCCAATAAATAGCAGATGCTAAAAATGCCGTGGAGTTCGCAGTTTTGTACCATGTTAATGTTAGTACTGGTAATTAAAATTGGATCATACTAAAGATAAGTGGTTCAGTCATATGTAAAAATAACAAAACATTTTCGTATATACACACATATATCTTGACACTCATTATACAAAATTAGCATTAGATAATAGTTCCAACATTAATTATGCATGGAACAAGTGCAGCATTGTTTAAATCACAAGTTTAGTAAAAAACCATTCAGCCTCTTTGTATTTCGGTACCAAACTCGGGAATTCCCGTTTTGGTACCGTACCGATTTTAGTGGCACCGAATTTTTTTTGAGCGAGTTTTATGGTACAGTACCGAGTAAAGAGAACCGGTACCGGTACGGTTCCGGTACCGTACCATTTTTACGTACCCATGCTCATCCCTAGATGCAAACAATCTAAAACAAAAACAATCCTTGGACATACACTTGATAAAAAAAAATCAGGTTTCACCCTTGTATACCCAATACACTAGATAAAAATTCAGAGCTTGAACTTGGATAACTTAATAAAAAAATCAGGTTTCACCCTAGTATACCCAAACAAATTCTCCATAACTTTTGAGTTAATATTTGCATCAGAGCTTGAACTTGGATAACTTAATAAAAATTCAGTTTGATGGTATTTGGGGCGCATAACAGTAATGCCGAGTGGAGTCCTGGAAACGTAGTTTCTTTTGGTCAGAAGCAACGGCACTAGGTGCACAAAACTAAGTATTGAATCACTCTACCCTAAACATAGGTAAAGTAGGAGAATTAAAGCCCTTAAAAGGTGCCTGATTTTAGATTCGGTACCTCTAATATTTTGGAACAAGTAATTAAGACTACCCCTTAAAGTAGTACATGACCAGATTGAATTCACGAAAAGCTCACGCAATAAAGTCAAGTACTTTTTGATACAATTTACACATTTAATTGAGGCAGGAGCTCGTGTTTTACTTGAAAGAACAAAAACTGTCGTAACTAAAACCTTGGCTAATTAACGAATTCAAACTCGTATCATATGCAGGGAAATTGTGTAGAGGAAATTGAATTTATTTCTTGAAAGAATGTACATATTTACATATGGCGACAAGCCGACAACATTTAATGAGTAATTCTAACATCTAAATGAGAATCTATACAGGAGTGATGGGGGGTATTGTTCCATCACCCGAGAAGATGACTAAATGTACTTTTTTTTTTATTTAAAAATATGTACAGAAGAACATGAAGATTGTAATATAGGAAGATGAACTGAAACTGGTGGACCTTTTAGTTGCTGATGTCAAAGTACTTGGGATCTGATGGATAATGATACTCCGCTTGTAACTGCAGTATCAAACAATGGATGCCTTGTCAGGAAGTTAACACTATAATTTGTTATGGTTAATAAGCGCATACATGTGCTAAAGCTTCTTTTTCTTGTTTTGTTACTTTTAGTGCATCATATATACGACTTTACGAGTACTATGTATGTTTCTGTGATATTAGTGCATATGACCCTTGCTTGGAAAAAGGTAACAGTAACACATATAAAAACAAATTTGAAAGAGTTATGACCGGTGAAAGTATGATATCAAGACATACCTTTCCTTCATCAGAATCAGAATGACGTTGAGGAAACACCACCCTCATGTCATTATACAAGTAGAAGCGCCTATCTCCTCCAATGGGTTTGTTATCCTTTTCTGGTACAGAAAAAGGATCCGATTTGCACCTCTGTATCATTTTTGAGTTTTTCTTGGATAATGGACAGAGGAAACGAAGATGCAGAGCATAGCGCAGGACCCCAGAGGTATTTGAATTATCGTTTGCTTTTGGTGAGTTTGGCACTGATGAAGGACTCTTGGTTTGACTAGCTCCACCATTCCCTGTTTTAGAAGCTGATGTTGGGGAAGCAAGAGTGACCTTTTGGCGCAGAAAGGTCTAAGTTTTGAAAAATATAAAAGTATTTAGTGTCCATATAATACTTGATTTAGAAACATATGTGAGCAACATCGTCAACGTATATACCACTGACGCACTTAAAAGATTATCACAAGTTTAAGTGGAAATTTATTACTTAGATTTAACTGACCTTGGTGCCAGCTGGCATGTCACTCAAGTCGTAGTTACATAAGAAAGTATGAATTGGAGTCTTCTCGGGATTGCTGAGGACCTACAGAAACCAATTAACCAAATGAATGAGAAAATAATTCGTTGTGCTTTACATGATAACACTTCAATCATGTCCCTGCAATAAAGAATGTTAACATGATTATAATCATATAATCGGTTTAAGCATGCATGCAGACTGTTTGGCTTAACATGGCATGAAATATCAGTCGTGAATATATTGGTTCAACAATATAAATTAGACAACGTTGAAACATTATTTTGTGTCTGCAATATTATTAACTGATTTATCTATGATCTATTTTTTATTTCAACGAAACTATTGATGCTATCACATAGAAGTTAGTATTATACATATGTGAATGCTAAATCACAAGCTTATATGTTGTACAAAACAGCAAGTAATGATGTCAGCAAACACAATATATACTTGAAAAGCAAACTTTAGCATATAAATAAAAGCCACAGGTGCAGAACATACCAGTTGTATTCGACCTTTCATTGGTACCCGCAAGCGACTTGTTTCCGCTTGTGGTTCCTCATTGCTTTGGCTCCTCTTCATTTTCTGACTTTTCTGCTTGTTTGACGATGAAGGGCCAGCAAGGTCAATAGACGAATAATACAGTGGAAAGTTATCCCCATCAACACTTGTTACTGCAAAAGGAAGTTTCTGAGGATGTGGTGAGAAACTTCCTCCAGTAATGTTTAAAACAGCAAGAAACCCATCAATTTTCTGCACGTCCAAGTATACCAAAATGAATCAGAATCACGCATACATGAAAACCCGTCAATACAAAAGACAAATACAATAGCCAACCTGACTGACTGCCCCAGAAGCGGCTAAACGACCAGACAACAACGACTCCTCAAAAGAACCAATCCAGGACCTTCTAACTTGCAGTCCACTCGGAGTCCTGCATAGCTTGGCACCTTGGTTCAAAAAGTTTGACTCTTGACCCCATTCACCCACCATATCAATCATACTCTCGTGTGCATCAGATTTTTGAAAGGATAAAATATCCGAAATAGTCCCATCAAGAGACAACTCTATATCCTTCATGCTTAGATGGTTATCATCTAAATCATTTGTAATAGCCCTAGAAGGTTTTACCGTTCTAGAAAATTTTGGACCAAGCGGGGATAAAGAAAGAGATGAGACCATTTTCCTTGAAGGAATGGCTACAGGTGACCTTAATGTGGATTCTATACTATCTACTGGTGAAGACGATAAAGAACCAAAAGACCGAAGATCAGTATTCTCAAGCAAAGGACCATCAGTGAAAAATCCCGTGTTTTTCCCATAAATTGAACTTTCACAGTGCCGCCATTGGTCAAAACTAGATGGTGACAACAGTAAAGGAGTCACAAATTTAGGGATACTTATATTATTACTATCATTATTCTTATGCGCTTCAAAAGCAGCCATAAGATTTTTACCCGAGCTACTTGGAGAGACATTCTGATGGTTTGTACCACCAACTTGTGGAGACTCGTCATCAACTTGATCTGGTAAAATCAAGCCATTTAACGGTGACATTAATCTTCTCCTCACTATCGCTCCACTATTTTCTGTCACATTATCAGTACTACTACCCGATGCCTTTGATTCAAATCCCACAATTCTAGAAACAGCAGTTTGGACATTTCGTCCTGTTTTACGAGTAAAACTTGTAATCTTATCACTAGAACTAAGTTTTTGCCAATTCACATGTCCATCTATGTGCAAATTAGTAACCTCCGCTTCTCTTGAAACTTCCCCTGACACACGACTGGCATGAAGCCCACTCATGTCACACGTACTTAACCCATGGAAACGAGGCGGTGACTGGACCGAAGTCCCAAACGAGGCAGTCACTTCCTCAGCAATTTTGCTAGACGACACCTGAGGCAAACCCATGTTTCCGATATTTCCTTTTTCCCTTCCTTAAACTTATAAAAACCTTAAATACCAACTTACTCACTACACCACACTTCTAACCCGCAAACCGATTTACCTATGAAGTATACAACATAAATTAAAAAGACATTTAAACCTAGCCAAATGGCATGCTTATGAAATAACTTATTAACTATGTATCGTTTGCAAGCATTCCAATCTTGGCAACAGCACCTTCAAACGAAAGAGCAGGTATTTCCAATCCTAAACCAAAAGTCCAAATAGCACACGTAACACAATCAATAATTCCTCGGTTTTGGTATGACGAATGAAACCCGAATTCCATTGTCTATTCCAAACAAAGGAGTCCAATACCTGAAATTTACATTCAATTCACAAAGTCAGCCAAAAATATAATATCAAATAACAGTGGCAGCGATTAGCATGTTCAAGTGGTGCAACCGCACAGGGCCCCTCGTTGTAAGAGGCCTCCAATTTAGTATACATCCATTAATATTTATAGTTTTATACATATCTAAGCATATAATGTTTTGAATTTTTAGTGTCTTTGCGTAATATCGAAAAACTTTTTATTTTCAAAAATAGTAACTTTTCGTGATTTATGGGGGCCTCATTCGTGATTTCGCACCGGGCGACCCAAATCAATGGGACGGCCCTGCCAAATAATGAACTGTATAACTTTTTTTTATAGTACTCCATAAGCGGGTGTTTGGCATTGCTTATTTTTCTGCTTTTTGGCTTATCTGCTTATATTTAAGCAGACGCGCTGTTATATTATACAAACCGATCCTGCGTAAAATAAGCAGTTCCAAATTGCTTGTTTTTGCTATAACTATCTAATTTTTTACAAAAATAATTAACTTGAAACTATTTATAAAATAAATGAATTTGATTAAAAGTTTACAAAACAAGTTTCAATGATCATTGCATTGTTTAAAAAATAAGCAAATCCAAACACCAAACACTATTTTCTAAATTTATATATAATCTATATGTATAACTAAACTTAATTCAAGTACATATGTTCAAATTAAAGTTAAAGTTGACTAGTCAACGCCAGTTTTTTTTAATACAAATACACAAATAATTTTAATCAATTAATCAAACGACCGTAATTAGGGAACGATGAAAAGCAATCAGGATGATGAAATAAATTACTAGAAAGAAGAATAAGATAACGAACCAGTGATGATAACGATCATGTATTGTTGTTAATTATGAATTAAAGTGGTTTTGAAATTTATATAAATTATAAATTATATGATATGAAGTTTTGGTTATTGATTGATAAATTAGAATGAGGAGAGGATGATTGATGATGATGAAGATGAAAAATGGAGGAGATATGAAAAATGAAGCGTAAGGTTAAGGGTAAATAAAGGCAGGAAGGATGGCAGACATGTGTTATGTTTTTAATTTTAATCTAATTTTTATTTTTTATTTCACTTTCATTAATCTAATTCTAAACTAATCTTTCTTTCTTTCTTTCTTGTTATATTGTTGCATGATGATAAGGTTCTATTAATCTAGACACGCACGTAGATTTAGGGAATATGACCAAATACCGGATTTACTTAAAAAGATTTGGTCAAGGTATGCAAACTCATTCTATTTCTTGGTAAGAAAATGAATGTCATTAACAAAATGGCTTCGTGTTTTTTTAGGCATGATATTACACGATTTACTTTTTTTTTTTATGTTGGTTTTGGGACTGGTCGGCAAAGGTGATGGTTAAAAAATGAGTTATTTTTTTTATTTTTTATTTATTTATTTATTTATTTTTTTTGTAATTTTTCTTCAAATTAGAATTGTGTGGTTATTTACCCGATCATGTTCAGAAACTAATTTTGTTACGCTCTAAAGTCTAAACTAATAACCAATTTATATTTCAATCAGATAGAAAAGACTTTAATGCTAGGGGTGGCAATTTTTAACCTAACACGAAAACCGATCTGAAACCGACACAAAAATTTGTAGGTTCATGTTGAGCTAAATAGATTGTGGGTCAGGTTTGGGTTGACATATCTAACCCGTTTATTAAACAGGTCATGTTCGAGTTGAGAATAAAATAAACGTGTCGACCCGGCAACCCGTTTAAGTTTTTTTCTTAATTAAAAATTATTTATATTTAATTATACGGGTTAAATAGGTTAAACGGGTCGACCTACTAACACGTTTAACCCATTTAACTCGTGTAATGTGCTAACTTTTATATATAAAACGAATTAAATGGGTCAACTTGAAACCCGTTTAACATATTCAACCCATGTAACCTATTTAACCTGTCAACATAATTATATATACGGGTTAAATGAGTTAAGTTCGGGTTACGTGTAAACAGGTTAGGGTTAACATAGCTGACCCGATGATTTAAATGGGTCAGGTTCACGTTGGAGTTTCTGACCCGTCAACCTGACAACCCGAACCCGTTAACCTAAACCCGACCCGAATTGCCACCCCTATTTAGTGCTATATGTGTTATTTGATTGATGAAAAGTGTGTTTAGCAGAATTTCATAACTTTATGTATTATTAAAGTGGACACTTATATGGAACGAATAGAGTATATTTCTATAGTGCACTAAAAATTATACTACCTCCGTCCTAAAATTATAGTCCCCTTTTGACTTTTTCGGTCTTTCTTTCTCAACTTTGACTTTAAATATTTTTGTTTGTGTTATACAATAGTTGGTGAAAATTATACCAATGAAAAATACATTTAAAACTCAATCATTCATATATTTTGCATCAAGTATTATGTAATATAAACAAAAATATTTAAAGTTAAAGTTGAAAAATAAAGACCGAAAAAGTCAAAAGGGGGCTATAATTTTGGGACGGAGGGAGTATTCATTATAAGAATTTATAAGTTATGGAATATATATTGAATGTATATTTGTTAACGGTTGTGCTTAAGTTTTCTTAATTGTAATAATCATCACTTAATTAACACAAAACATTTGATGTTTAACAACACTTTCAACAAAAAAAAATTATTAAATATGTATAAATATAAAAATAATGAGTTTATTAAATTCTATTTTACATAAATTACAAGACTTAAACACAACTTATAAAGTTGTGGTTAACAAAACAAACTTCAAAGATTAATTGTTAAACAATAACACTTTTGATATTGTATACTTGTCATTACACAATTTTAGGAACGATACACACGGACATATTGCATGTTAAGAAAATTACACAAAGTAAATATATTTTTCTTTCTAAAATAAATGTTCGCTTTTGTAATTTTTTAGATTGTTCAAAATAAATGTCACTTTGTATTTCAATATATCAAAAATGATTTTATTGGTCATGAATGATATTTAGTTCATAAAGAGTATAGTTAGTGGAAATTACTAAAATTTCATACAATATATAAAATATAAAAGTAAATATTTACTTGAAGATAAAAAATTACAACATTAAGCGGATGAGATTCGACTAATGCTTTTTTTTTTTTTTTTTTTTTTTTTTTTTTTTTTTTTTTTAAAGCAAGGACTCGAATAATGCTTGGTAAGTGATTTTATTGATTTATTTATTTGGATTGACCTTTTATCATATCCAAAACCAAGGGCTATAAAACAAACGCCATGCTTGGTCCACCATCCAAATCCGCCTACAGATTATGATCAGGTATCCCAACTAAAAAAAAAAATGGATATATTATTTCCGGTCATGAAAATTCATTTTAATAAATAAGATGTTGATTCTACAATCAATGTTAGAATCTAAATGGCATCACGAAAGATATGTTCAAAGAAATATTAAACAAAAATTTGCGTTAATTACTTCTTTAAAGCATGTAAATGTAAATAGAAAAACCAGTGTTGCAATACAAGGCCTAAAAAGCCGATTAATCACTGGCTATGCACCACAAGACCACCAATCTTTCTGATTTTTGTAAATCGGTCAACAATGGTCATCGACAATCAAACTTGCCGGAAACCATCAAATATTGCAAGAAATATTCAAACTCATCGTTAAATAATTTTAATAATTTATAGTCGTTGTTTATATATATTACAATATGTTTCTTTTAAAGAAAAATCTTGCTGAAATACATAAAACTTGTCGAAATACCTAAAATTTGCTGAAAATACTGAAAACTAGTCGAAAATGCTAATTCGATTAATTCCTGATTAGTTCCGTCTAAATCGATTACAAACTAAAAAAAGTTGACTGTCCGATTACGAATTCACGATTTTTGCAACAATGAGAAAAACAATAAAATCAAAGTCATGGATTTCAATTAGCATTGAAAAAGGAAAAAGATTATTTTTTTTGGACATTAAAAAATAAATAATAAAAAAGTAATTGTCCTTGAAATATGTAACAGTATACGTGTCTGTCGACTACAAATGGGACGCGTGCTACCTGTACCATTTGCCACTCTCGCATTCATACTCCTTTGTGTTCCGTACTCTTTTCTATTTTTGACTGGACCAAATTTATAAAATATGCACATTTATATACTCCGTAAATTATTATTCGCTAACAATAAAATAAACAATTTAAAAAATATATATTATTACTGTTTTAATTTCTGCAAAAATAGTAGAAAAACATTTTTATTTTTTAACAATTAGTTAATGCTTTCATTTTTCCTATAACTATCTAATTTTTTACAAACTTGAAACTATTTATAAATGAATTTGATTATTAAAATTTCACAAAACAAGTTATTAGTTTTGTCAAGTATTATTATTGCATTGTTTAAAAAATAAGCAAATCCAAACACCAAACACTATTTTCTAAAGTGCTTATTTGTATGCAATAATAATAATAAGCAAAGCATTCATTAATCAACTGATTAATCATCCAGTTAAAAAAAATGCAAACATATAAATTTATATATAATCTATATGTATAACTAAAGTTAATTCAAGTACATATGTTCAAATTTAAGTTAAAGTTGACTAGTCAAAGCGAGTTTTTTTTAATACAAATACAACCGTAATTAGGAAACGATGAAAAGCAATCAGGATGATGAAATAAATTACTAGAAAGAAGAATAAGATAACGAACCAGTGATGATAACGATCATGTATTGTTGTTAATTATGAATTAAAGTGGTTTTGAATTTTATATAATAAATTATATGAAGTTTTCGTTATTGATTGATAAATTAGAATGAGGGAGGGGATGATTGATGATGATGAAAATGGAGGAGATATGAAAAATGAAGCGTAAGGTTATGGGTAAATAAAGGCAGGAAGGCGGACATGTGTTATGTTTTTAATTTTAATCTAATTTTTATTACTCTTTGATTAATCCAATCTGAACTAATCTTTCTTTCTTTCTTGTTATTATTTGCATGATGTTAAGGTTCTATTAATCTAGACACGCACGTAGATTTAGGGAATATGACCAAATACCGGATTTACTTAAAAAGATTTGGTCAAGGTATGCAAACTCATTCTATTTCTTGGTAAGAAAATGAAATGTGATTAAGAAAATGGTTTCGTGTTTTTTTAGTCATGATATTACGCGATTTATTTTTCTTATGTTGATTATGAGGCTCGTCAGTAAAGGTGGTTAGAGGATGCAATGGCGCAGCTATCCCGAAATTTTTTTGGCGATGTAGGGGTATATAGTTTTCGTGTAGAAAAATTTCGGTATATTCGGTTTCAACCCTTCAAAATTTCGGTATCACCCGAAAAATAGCGTTAGGAAGAAAAAAAAATTAAATCCCTACCCCTCCACTGAAAATTTTCTAGTTTCACCACTGAGAGGATGAGTTACCTTTTTTATATAATTTTTCTTCAAATTAGAATTGTATGGTTATTTACCTGATCATGTTCAAAACCAATTTTACTCTAAACAACCAATTTTAAATATAGTTGAATATGGTGTGCCTTAATTTCATTATTGGTCTTTTGTTTCTTTCGAAAAGAATTTATTTACATATCTATTGTGCTATATGTTGATTACTTGATTACAGTAATATTTAAAAAATAGATACTGGAATTTGTATAACGCTTGCACGTTAAGGTGAATTAAATTTTTTATTAGTTCACTAAAAATTATATTCATTTGAAAAAATTTTAAGTTAGGTAATATATATTGAATGTATATTTGCCTAAAGAAAAACTAAAATTTATTGAATATATAGTTATTTAGTTTAGAAAGGCAACAATTTTATTTCAAAAAAAATAATAACAAAAAAAAAATTAAAATAAAAAATAAAAAATAAAAATTATTGTATCTATTAACATATGCTTCCAACTTAATTGTTAAACAATAACACTTGATATCGTGTACTTGTCATTAAACTTTTAGCCCGTTTTAATAATGATACATGCACAGATTGCATGTTAGAAAAATCGTACTAAAAAACTATATTTTTCATTCTAAAATAAATGTTCATTTTTATAATTTAAGATGTTTCAAACTAAATGTCACTTTGTATTTCAATAAATAAATAATGATTTTATTGGCCATGAATGATATTTAACTCATAAAGAGTATAGTTAGTGGAAATTACTAAAATTTCATACGATATAAAATTTCATACAATATAAAATATAAAAGTAAATTTATTTTAAGATAAAAAATTACAACATTAACCGGATGAGATTCGACTAATGCTTTTTTTTTTTTTTTTTTTTTTTTTTTTTTTAAAGCAAGGATTCGAAATTTCGAATAATGCTTGGTAGGTGATTTTATTGATTTATTTATTCGGATTGACCTTTTATCATATCCAAAACCAAGGGCTATAAAACAAACGCCATGCTTGGTCCACCATCCAAATCCGCCTACAGATTATGATCAGGTATCCCAACTAAAAAAAACATATAAATATATTATTTCCGATCATGAAAATTCATTTTAATAAATAAGATGTTGATTCTATAATCAATGTTAGAATCTAAATGTCATCACGAAAGATATATTCAAAGAAATATTAAACAAAAATTTGCGTAATTACTTCTTTAAAACAATGTTTTGAAAACTAGATTCGAAATCGACTCGGTCGAGTCATTAGTCACTGGATCAAACAGGTTTTCAATTTATTATTTTTTTTATTTTTTCACCGGATCAACCCAGGTCTTTATTAAAAAAAATTGAAAAAACGATACCCGGTCGGGTTTCGAGGACCGGGTTGACCCATGTCAATCAAAACTCGACGGGTCTAGCCGGTTAACCCGGTTTTAAAAATCCGGATTTTTTTTCCCGTTTTTCTAGCCGAAACCGGTCAAAAAAACCGGTCGAATCAATTAACTCGGCCGGGTCACCGTGGGTTTTAAAACACTGCTTTAAAGCATCTAAATGTAAATAGAAAAACAATAAATCAAAGTCATGGATTGCAGTTTGCATTGAAAGTGGAAAAAGATTTGGTTATGTGTTTTGATGAGATTAAAAAATGAAATAATAAAAAAAAGTAATAGTCCTTGAAATATGTAACAGAAGACGTGTCTGTCGACTACAAATGGGACGCGTGCTATCTTTACCATTTGCCACTCTCGCATTCATACTCCTTTGTGTTCCGTACTCTTTTCTATTTTTGACTGGACCAAATTTATAAAATATGCGCATTTATATTGTAAATTATTATTCGCTGACAAAAAAAAAACAAATTTTGAAAAATATATATTATTACTGTTTTAATTTCTGTAAAAATAATAAAAAAACAGTTTTATTTTTTAACAATTAGTTGGATGCTTTTATTTAAGTTTATAAAAAATAATTTTGATTAGGGCCAACACGATAAACTTAAATAAATTTAACTTCTATTTATAGTAGTGGATAAAATTTTAGAACAAATCAAAAAAGAAAGATAGAAAATACTTTATCCGTCTCAAAATAATTGTTCCCCGACAAAAAAATACACAGTTTAAGAAAGTGCATTTATTACAGATTTCTTTTTCTTACTTTTTAGCAGAATGACAATTTTACCTTTAACTAATTAATTATATTTTTTATAGTTTGTAATAATAATTTTAAGTAAAGTTAATATAGTAAACTTGATTAAACTTTTCTATCTATATTTAATAGTGGACAATTAAATTAGGACATCCTAAAAAGGAAACGTGAACAATTAATTTGAGAAGGAAAATAATATTGAGATGAAGGGAGTAGTAAAATGTATTTAACTTATATCAATTCTAACATCAAAAAAACTAGGTGTTGAGTCATGGTTTGATAAACTTCTGATATCAATTCTAACATCAAAAAATATATTAGGTGTTGAGTCATGGTTTGATGGCACAGGTTATTGAGGAGCGTGTTAGGAACATCAATTATTATAAGACGCTTGTCTTGTTAAATTTGGACACCACTTGTGTCTTCTTTTTGTCATTGAGAATTTAACTAACAAGTTTATATATTGAAGTGTTGTAATGTTTCAAGTTGTTGTTAATGACGAATAAAGTTATAAATGAACATTACGTATTTACACAAGCTATTAATCTATATCACTAAACGAGATGAGAGAATATTAGAATGTGAGCTCTATAGAACGAGATGAGAGAATATAAAGTTCCGGGATGCATGGTATTCATGGATTTTTCTTGCGTAGGGTAAAATTATATAATAATATACATCGATTTTTCTAAGTGCACTTAGTCCCTAATTTTTGGGTTACGAATTTTTTGTACTTTCATTAAATGAACCTCATGGCTTATGGTCATGGGCTGCAAAACGGTATGCCTAATCGAGTAAAAAATCAGTCATTCGTTGGTCAAGATTGACCGGGTAGGAAGGCAATGACTATGGTGGAAAGCTACATATGAGTTTAGGTTAATTTTTTTCAGTAGCACATTATTGTCCAACCTGATTTCATCTTTGTATGATTGAGATGGTCGGACCTCGTCATCAACAACCTAAACGAGTTTACCGTGAAAGTCCATCAACTAATAATGCTCGACACTTTCTCGCTCTAAATAGTGGTCATCTTCGACTCCACAACTTAACCATAAATTGATGTATCCAAGTAAATACAATGACGATTACAATGATACTATATTTCTTTGCTAGTTATGTATGATATGAGTTACTGTATATCAAAATATCTTCATATTGTACGCTAATCCTTCAGCTCATTCAAACAAAAAAACAAAATGGACAAGCAAAGCATGACATCTGTGAGAATATATGTTTGCGTATTATCAACCGCTAATTGAAAAACAACAAAAATATAAGCAAATTTTGTGTCACATCTCGTGTTATGTGTATCGAGATATGCTTGTGCAGACTCTAACAGCCAAAAACATGTCCATTGCTCCAAAACGGCACCTAGTGGTCCATTTTGCCTTTGCTTGACATGTAATATATATCAACCACAAATTTTGCATTATCAATTTATCATCGTCGAGTGGTATTTTCTATAACCAAGAACACTTCCAAAATGTTACTACCTCCGTCTCATAAAAACTGTCCAGTTTGACTTTTCAGAGTCAAACTGCTTCAACTTTGACCTTATTTATTTTTGTTAGTATTATATAATACTTTATGAAAAATATATGAATGGATTGAGTTTTAAGTGTGTTTTTCATTGGTATAATTTTTGATCAAGTATTATATAACACATAAAAATATTTAAGGTTAAAGTTGAACCAGTTTGACTCTAAAAAGTCAAATTGGACAGTTTTTATGGGACGAAGGGAGTAATAGATTACCTTAAAACATGGCATAAAAGATAAGGGAATTGATTGGCACATTCAAAAAATTGATTGGGACACTCAATATACAAACAGTTAAAACACTTTATTTTTACAGTACAACTGTTTAATGCACTATTTAAAGTATCCCAATCAAATATGAGAGTGTGCAAATCACCTCTCAAAAGATAAGGAGTGATCAGAATATACAAAGTTAGATTAGCTTAGTTTGAAACAAGTATGTATTAATTTGGAAAACATGTATCATGGTTCTTGCAACGAGATAGCTCCACAACTTTCCATATAAAGGATAACAATTAACAAATTATAAATTTTGCAAAGTACATATGTAATATTGTCAATTATTTTGTTGCATTGAATGTCAATCTCTTGAGTTTCAATAGTTGATTTTTCGTGTCATGCTGGAAAAGAACATGACATGTTATTACCCTGTACGACTTAATACACTTACAAGAGAAATATGGCGCTCTATCGACAAGAAGTTGGTCTTAACTCATCAAACAAAATGCTAACGAAATTGAAGTAAAAAAACGGCTACTTTGACCCTCATATACCTAACTGTATCTACATTAACTTAGATCTTGACTTTTGGAATCACTCACTTTTCATACTCCAAAATTTTTGTATCTAATTGCAACAGTCATTTAACAATTACACCATATTCAGAACTTAGTATCGACGACTATCATAGTAGTTTTAGAATGATACACGATAAAAAATGAGAACATAGGTAGCATTGATAAAATTAGAATACCACAAGTGCATGAATTAGGAGCGAATGTAGATATCTTAGGCTAAACACAGTAATAATCTTTCTCATTTTCTCTGTCACGTCAGTTTTCTCTCTCCGACGATTTTTTTTTTTTTTTTTCTTCAATTCAAAAAAACCCTTTCTTTTTACATTTTCAAAACAAACCCAATTCAATTTCAAACTCAAAATTAAAAGCGTGAGGATTTAAAATTCAAATTCAAATTTTTTTTCAAATTCAAAATTTTGCCTATATATACCCGCACTCTTTTGTTTCTCATACACACAAATCATACACACAACTCACACACAGGTTCTCAACAATGTCTCGCAAAGACTTCTCCCAATAATTTCCGCCCACAAAGGGCTTTTCACAATAATTTCCCAGTCATCACGACTTCTCACAACAATTTCCCAGTGAACACAACTTCTCACAACAATTTCCCAGTGAACAAAACATGGTTCACACTCCACCGACAGATATCTTTCCGGTTCCCAATGGAAAATGAACTGGTTGTGGAACAGCAACCTAATCCATTTAATCTTACTGAGGAACAACTCCGAGTACTTAAGCAGGATGAGGAAGTACTGAGAGAATTATAAGAAAACGAAGCATATGAGGAAGCTGCTCGTATAGAACAGGAGGCAAGGGAAGCAAAATACCGCAAGAACAACTTGTTTGACGTCTTGTACAACGAGTGGGAAGAGAGCAAGATTGCAGAGGGTTTTGCATAAATGTATGACGAGGGAGAAAACTCAGATTTTTCATTGTAATTTGTATTTTATTTTCATTTCCGTATCTTAGTTTGTACTAATCTATAATTTGTATTTTCAATTTAATGTTTAATGTATTTTCACTTCCGTATCAAATAGACATTACAATACTAAATTTAAAAAAACACAAAACACAAGTATTGAAAAAAAAAGTAAAAGAAAAAGAAAGAAAAAAGAAAAAACAAGGACGAAAGAGACGATCTAAATTGATTACACGACCATGATCTCCTAAACCAGTTGATCTATCGATTGGCCACAAAAGGAACGATCGAGTGGGATTGAGCAAACGATCGATCATCTTATCTTTGTGTGTAGCCTTACTTTTTTATGATAACAAGTTGAAAATCATGACAACTTCTAATCCCACATAGGAAAAAGAAAAGAGATCGTGACACCTAATATACCATAGCCTATTCGGATCATATGTGTTGAGACTAGTATAGTGTTTTGAAGTGTGTTGAAGCATTTAGTCTTGGCTAGGCAAATCTCTAGCACCTTGCTAAGTGTCTTATAGTACTTCAAAATTCGATACAAAGTCATAAACTTTTTTATGTTTTTTTAATTTGTATTAACATTTGTTATTTATAAATAAAAGTTATGATATTTTTCTTCAGTAGTTATCTATGATTTTAGTTATATCAAACTAATTTTTTTAATGAGTAAATTACACCGTTAGTCAATGTGGTTGGGCCGAAATCACATCGCAAGTCCTTCAACTTTCATTTTTGCATGATGAATCCTTATAATAATATAATGAAGTTTCATAACATCATTCGTCCTTATCTCTAACACCATTTATCCTTGTGGTTTGGCCGAAAACATCGCAAGTCCCTCGACTGTTATGGATACTTGGATAGGGACGAATGGTGTTACGAAACTTCATTATAATGATTCATCATGCAAAAATGAAAGTTGAGGGACTTGCAATGTGATTTCAGCCAAACCACAGGGGGATGAATAGTGTAATTTACTCTTTTTTAATTGTACTCTAATCACATTCAACTCATTCAAACAAAAAACAAAATGGAAAAGCAAAGCATGACATCTTTGAGAATATATATATTGTTATATTGTTATCAATCGGTCAGTGAAAAACAATAAAACATTAGCAAGATTTGTGCCACATCTAGTGTTAGGCTACCCACAATAAGGGTGTCGATCGACTCGGTCGTTCAGGTCGGCTTCGGTCGTCCTTGCTGTGTGTATTCGGTCGTGGGACGACAAAAAGGGAAAAAGGTCGCAGGCACGATCAATTGACAATTCCATTTTGTATTACTTTTTGATCCATGTTAACTTTTTGATCCATGTTAAGGCAAACACAAAAACCCAAATGCTTTTTGATTCATATTTCTTCAGGTCTTTTTGATATTTCTTCACACAAACACAGAACAACAAACAATCTACACAAACAAATAATGTAACGCATACCTTTGAGATGTATTCATCTTTCGAATTTTGGAGCAGTTTAGTAGCTAAATGATTTGGGTTTTCCAGTGCATTGGTTGATATATATAATCAATGAATTATTCAATTTATTTGTCTTGACACGTTGAGGCTAACGTGGCGGACGGTGATGGTGTTGTTTAAATTAGATACTTTGATCTTTATCTCACGAAAATAAAAATGTTTAAAAAAAGGAAAAAAAAAACAAAAAAACAAAAAAATTTGAACTTGGTCGCCCTTACTGGGGCACCCAATCGCCTGCAGATCGCTGGAGAGAGAAAGCTGACGTGGCAAGAAAAAAGAAGGGGATTGGGTCGCCTTACTGTGAGTAGCCTTAGTAGTGTGTTATTTGCTTATATACGCTCTAACAGCCAAGAGCATGTAATGACCTATCTTCATAATGGGTCCATTGCTTCAAAACGGCACCTAGTGGTCCATTTCGCCTTTGCTTGACATGTAATATATATATCAACCACAAATTTTGCATTATCAATTTATCATCATCGAGTGGTCTTTTCTATAATCAATAACACTTCCAAAATGTTAGTAGATCCTTAGATAAGGGTAAACCGATAAGGAGTGAGAATATTTGAAGTTATTTCGAAAACATGTATCATGGTACTTTCACTGAGATAGTTCCACGACTTCCCTAGCTAAAAGGACAATAAGTCATAAATTTTGTAATAGTGCACGGAGTATAATATTGTCAATTATTTTGTTTCATTGAATGTCAATCTTATAAGTTTCAAGAGTTGATTATACGTTACATACTTGTAAAGATCATGACATGTTATTACTAGTAGTATATTACATACTCCACAGACGACTTGGTATATATAGTTACAAGAAAATATCGCGTGCTATTTATAAGAATTTTATACATGATTATGATGTACAGTAGTATTAACAAATTTGAGGTTAAACGTTGTCTTTCTTTTGCTTTAACAAATAACAACTCTAGCTTGCAAATTTGGATAGATGATTCTCCATGTCATCCTTTTACACCTTAATAAGAAACTGACATGCCAAGAAAACAAGTAGAATAAAACATACCATATATTCTATTTGTACTTGGAAATCAACCGGGAAACGACATTACACATGCAAAATACAACAGCATGAGTTATATTTTTCTCTAACTTAAATCGCAATGTAAGTTAGTGTTGTATAAAACCAACAACCGCGAGCTAGAACGGATAACGCGATCACAAGAACTCCAACACAGTTGAGTAAATACGCATCAAAGATCTTTAATAGTCGACTAAAATATTGCACAAGAAATAACCAAACGATTAACACTTTATTAACGTTTGTAAACCGGAAAAGAATGTGTACAATGACCCTCCCCCCTCACCTCTTTATTATAGAGATGAGGGGGGAGAAAACCAAACCCTAAAGAGAGTTTAAACCGACTGCTAACAAAGGAGAAAACTAGACTCTCGAATGCTATGGACTCAACATCGTTTGAAACCCTATAATGATATATATAGAGTGTGATGAACCGACATATCATGCATACCTTATTTGACTACAATGTGAACTAAAGTTTCACTAACACCCCTAAACTATAGACTAATATTATTACTAATCTTAACAATTTCCACCTTAGGATTAATATTAGACTATACCGATACTCAGCAGCTTTAACCAGTGCTAGAACCACGAACTAGGGACCGCCTTTAACAAGACACCAGTAGCAAAACCAGCTACTAACCTTAGCTCAGCTCCTGACTCTGTCAAGAATCCATTTAGCCAAATAGCCTCCTTTACAGCCTCTGTAAGTGTCATATACGCCGCTTTAGTTGTTGACAAAGCCTCCATGTGCAGCATCATAGCTTCCGAGTTTCCTGCACATCCTTGTATCATAAACCCGTACCTTGTGATTGATCTACCCAAGACAGTGATCGATCTACCCATAGCGTAGTCAAAATCCACAAAAACTGTACGTTTGTCTGTAATCCACGATCGAACCTATCCAACATACCCACATCTACAGATGCTATGTCAGGTCTCGTGCAGACCATTTGATACTCCTGGCTTCCACCCGCATATGTATATGACCACTTACCATTCTTTTCTACATCACAGTCCCTTGATAGACTACCTTCCAACGACAGTATAGAGTGTCCCTCCAACAAAGTTTGTACCAACTTTCCATTGTGAACCCTGGACTGTGACCCCCTCAGAGTATTACCACTCTGATCCCTGATGATCTCCATACCAAGTATATTTCCTTTTGCTGTATCCAGCAAACCCTTGGTAACCTAGATCTCAGCCTTGCATCCGCAAGAAAAAACCATACCATCTATATAGAGAAATAGATGTATGAACATACCTGGTGTATACTCACAGTAATAGTTGTTGCTGTCGTCACTACTTTTCCTGCAACCGTTGCTGAGCACATACACATATGACCGAGTATCCATATCTTCTTTCAATCCAGTCTTCCACTTGGAAATCACCTCACAAGCAACTATATCATTTTAAAGTCAATGACTCATGTGTATATATCTTTTCCACTGCAGCAATTGCAAAAGCTGCCTCATTACTGTTTTCTCTATACATGTATAGTTCACGTGCTATGTGTTGCTCCCTATCACGTGCTGAATGATAGTCTATTAAATCCTGAGTTTGTACTTCCTGTGAACCAGCTACCTGACCGACATTCCCCTGAGGTTCCACCTCAAATGTATGATCCCCAAGCGGTTCCACCTCAAACTCAACTCCCTGTAACACATGCACTGAACCTGTACCTACACCAGAACCAATGAAAGTTTTCTTGTATTCCCTACTCTCATTGAAACCCATATTCCTGTAAAGCACTCCCTTTGAAGTAATGTCATCAAACCTCCAAAGCTTATTACCCACTATACCATTATGGTATCCCAGGAATATGCACTTGACCTTAACCGGTTCAAGCATCCCTTGCTTATTACTAGCAAGCCAACCAAAAATCCCTAACATATCTATAAGCGTCTTGAATCCAATCGCTGATGATGGTGATCTATTCACTAGATATGTAGACCCGGTTGTATCCTCTGCCCAAAAAACCTTGGACAGACCAGACTAAATCAGAAAACAACGTACCTTAGCCAAGAGTGTCACATTCGTCTTCTTAACCAACCCATTCTGCTGCTGTATCCTTGCAACACCCAAATGTTTGGCGACCCCACTCTTCATACGTTGTTGTGTAGACCTCTGATTACAAGAATCAAGAACAGTACCTGTTTTGATCTTCTTCCCAGTCTGAGATTCTCCTAACTGCTTCCTACCCATCAATGTCTTCCCGGTCACTGCCTGACCGTCTTGGGTATATATGCAATTAGCCTTCCTTGTTCCTGATAAAACCACCAGTCATGTGTTCAACTACAATATATATATATATATATATATATATATATATATATATATATATATATATATATATATATATATATATATATATATATATATATATATATATATATATATATATATATATATATATATAGTAACCATGTCAACACCTGTGATAATGTTTGATTTAAATGAACCTCTAAACCAAACCACATTTTACAAGCCTCGACAAACAATATATAACCCTTCAAAGCAGGTTTCCGATCAACCTCCAATAAAACGACTTACCGCGAAAAACCGTCACACAATCGAGTAACCTTGGATATTAATAGACAATCGAAAGCTACAATCTTGCTTTGAAGTATAACCTTGTTTCTCAAAACCGACAAACAAGAACCGATGTCGTCTTCGTTTTCGTCAATAACCTGACAAAAAACCCACAACACCAAAAAACCTTTGTCGATTGAAAACCAACAAACCTTGAATTTTATTTAACCCGTTTCGATAACCTCGACAACTCGAAAAGCCTAAAACCCAAGAACCTGATGTTGTCTTCTTTGTCGTGTAACCTTACAACAAACCCAACAACAAAAGCAACCTTTGTTGATCTTCAATATGCCAGCAAGAACCCGTAAGAAGAAGCTTTGCAATACCCGACACCTTTGAAGTTCTAAACCCGAAACTTCAAGCACCTTGTGTCGATTGGTTTAAGAACCAAACCGCAAAAAACCCTTGCAAACTTTCAACTATTCTAGATGTTCTTATAGCTGAAAAACTAAACAGCCCCTTGAAGCTTCTTCCACCTTGTCGCAACAAACTGGACAAAACAAAACTTCAAGTCAAGGCCTTCGTACTTCAAGAAAGCCAGCAACTATTCGACACCTTTGAAGCTTCAAAACCCGAAACCTCAAGAACCTTGTGTCGACTGAAAACCTTTGCTTCCCTCTCGACCTCTACAACTTGCTGCCCAAGTAACTTTGATCGAACCTAGCTGCCTTTGAACTTTCAACCAAGCTCTTGATACCACTTGTTGTATAAAACCAACAACCGCGAGCTAGAACGGATAACGCGATCACAAGAACTCCAACACAGTTGAGTAAATACGCATCAAAGATCTTTAATAGTCGACTAAAATATTGCACAAGAAATAACCAAACGATTAACACTTTATTAACATTTGTAAACCGGAAAAGAATGTGTACAATGACTCTCCCCCCTCACCTCTTTATTATAGAGATGAGGGGGGAGAAAACCAAACCCTAAAGAGAGTTTAAACCGACTGCTAACAAAGGAGAAAACTAGACTCTTGAATGCTATGGACTCAACATCGTTTGAAACCCTATAATGATATATATAGAGTGTGATGAACCGACATATCATGCATACCTTATTTGACTACAATGTGAACTAAAGTTTCACTAACACCCCTAAATTATAGACTAATATTATTACTAATCTTAACAGTTAGACGAACATGTGTTTCTATATACTCCGTATTATATACCTTCGCAACTTGCAAGTATCGATCGAGTTCTCTAATAGTCTTAGAAGAAGAAAAAAAAAAAGATGAAGGTGATTTGTCCATTGTTGGTTGAAGTTGATCAAATATATCATTTAGCTTGTCCTGCTTCTCCGATATCTTACAAATATAACTTTGTGAAGTAGTTATATCATATGCTTTCCTTTTTATTTTTCATGGGCACTATGGAGCCACTTTAGCATGAACACATTGACACTGAATGGATGTTGCTACATTTTGGCACAAATTTCGGATTATTGTTCCTAGGCGTATAATGGTTCTATTTATATCTAATATCGATGGGACATACATGACGATGACATACGTATGTGACCTCATGTGTTTTTCAGGAGTTAGAAGGTTATGATGAGGGAAAGCGAGTAGCCGCGACTTTGATGTTTGATTATATCATAGACAACATGGAATAGGTGAACATTGTCTTCTATGAACTATGATAAATATGTTGTGACGGCAAGTGCAAACATGGATTTTTAAGTTAATATGGGTCAATGCAACAGATATAAGAATTGCTAGGATATTCAATACATGGCCAAGAATGAACATTGATGAGTCGTGTTTTCAGCAATTTCATAGCTCAAGCAATCCGGTAACATGTTATACTATCTTTAGCACTCACCCACATACTTCACTCGGTGTACTAATTGAGTAAATGAATGTACTGATTAGATGGTGAAAGAATGTATTTAGTAAGAATTGAAGTACCTTAGCATTTCCTTGAAATATATCTGATATATGGACTACACACCTGACGATCCTCGGCAAAGAAAGCTGGTGATCACCAAGGCTAATGAGTTTCTAGGTTGGGAACTAAAAAGTCAATTTGCGTGACGGCCTTCCTCTTATGGAAGGGTTTCTGATATAGGCTTGGAATCACCAAGAAAGCTTAATAAGAGCCGCCTTAAAGGACAAATTTTTGCGCACCAGCAAGTAAATCAAGTGTTTCTTGGAGGCGATGCCTGCTGCTGAGTCTTCTTCTTCATTGTGCGATATTTTGAGTTTTTACACATGTATAACATCCATATATCTATTTCAAATAAACAGTTGAAAGCTTTCATGATTATGCCAAACAATAAGAGTTGAATTTGTAAGCACCTGTTCAATTAATGGGCTAGGAAACGCGTTAAAGTTGCACATGTGTAAACAATAAGAAGATCAAGAGTCCAACACTACAAAAACTAGCTGATTGCCTAAATCTAACCATGCGAGTAAATTCCAATGATACTTTGTGGCAGATCTTACAATCTCATAAACAATATGTTTTCTTTTTTCAATTATATGAAGAAAAAAACTTAAAGCTTGATGTCCTTACGGACAATCACAGCCAAAAATGAACAAACAAATACATTAACTTAGATCTTTACTATTTCAATCAGTCACTTTTCATACACCTAAATCTTTGTATCTAATTGCATCGTCACTTCATATAATAGTTATATAAAAACATATTATCGATTATCATAATAGTTTTAGAAAGACAAGTGATTAGTAATGAGAAGATAGATAGTATTGATCAAATTACATTACAACAATTGCATGAGTTAATGGTGAATCTAGATATCTTACTGTTTTTATGATGGAAACCATAACAACTTTTAATCCCACATAGGAAAATGAAGAGAAATGCTGACAGTTAATATACCAAAGTCAATGTGGACCATATGTGTTGACGTTAGTATCATATTTTGGAGTTTCTTGGTGTCTTTTGTCTTGGCTAGGCAAATCTCTAGCAACAAATGCAAAAGTTTCTCTCTCACTTCAAAATTTGATATGAAAACTTAACCTTTTTTAGGTTTTATTAATCAATATAAGCAACTGTTTTTTCCTTATCTATAAACAGTTTAGGTTAATTTTTAAGGTAAAATGAAATCTTAACCTGTGGCTTCAAATTCCCACATAATTTAAGATTGACCCAGTAGGAAGGCCATGACTATGGGAGAAAGCTACATAAGATTTTAGGTTAATTTGTCCAACTTGATTTCATCTTTGTATGATTGCTATGGTCGGACCTTAATCGAGGTCACTGTGAAATTCTATCAACTAATAACGCTCGATACTTTCTCGCTCTAAATATTGGTCATCTTCGACTCCACAACTTAACCATAAATTGATATATCCAAGTAAATACAATGACGATTATCGTGATATACTTCTAGCAACAAATGCAAAAGTTTCTCTCTCACTTCAAAATTTGATATGAAAACTTAACCTTTTTTAGGTTTTATTAATCAATATAAGCAACTGTTTTTTCCTTATCTATAAACAGTTTAGGTTAATTTTTAAGGTAAAATGAAATCTTAACCTGTGGCTTCAAATTCCCACATAATTTAAGATTGACCCGGTAGGAAGGCCATGACTATGGGAGAAAGCTACATAAGATTTTAGGTTAATTTGTCCAACTTGATTTCATCTTTGTATGATTGCTATGGTCGGACCTTAATCGAGGTCGCTGTGAAATTCTATCAACTAATAACGCTCGATACTTTCTCGCTCTAAATATTGGTCATCTTCGACTCCACAACTTAACCATAAATTGATATATCCAAGTAAATACAATGACGATTATCGTGATATACTTCTTTGCTAGTTATGTATGATATGTGTAATTTCAAAATATCTTTATAATTATACGCTAATCACATTCCGCTCATTCAAACAAAAAAACAAAATGGACAAGCAAAGCATGACGTTTGTGCGTATTGTCAACCGCTAATTGAAAAACAACAAAAGTATCAGCAAAATTTGTGTCACATCTCGTGTTATGTGTATCGAGATATGCTTGTGCACACTCTAACAGCCAAAAACATGTCCATTGCTCCAAAACAGCACCTAGTGGTCCATTTGGCCTTTGCTTGACATGTAATATATATCAACCACAAATTTTGCATTCAGTATATCATCATCGAGTGGTCTTTTCTATAACCAAATTTGTGTCACGTCTCGTGCTATGTGTATCGAGATATGCTTGTTGCATTGAATGTCAGTCTCTTGAGTTTCAAATAGTTGATTTTCGGTGTCATGCTTGAAAAGAGCATGACATGTTAATACCCTGTATGACTCAATACAGTTACCAGAGAAATATGGCGGGCTATCTACAAGAAGTTGGTCTTAACTCATCAAACATAATCTTAACGAAATTGAAGTTGAAGATCGACTACATTGACCCTCATATACATAACTGTGTCTACATTAACTTAGATCTTGACTTTTGCAATCACTCACTTTTCATACTCCAAATCACAACAGTCATTTAACATACTCCATATTCAGAACTTAGTATCGACTATCATAGTAGTTTTAGAATGATACACGATTAAAAAAAAAAAAAAAAAAAAAAAAAAAAAAAAAAAAAAAAAAAAAATTGAGAACATAGGTAGTATCGATCAAATTAGAGTACTACAAGTACATGAATATAGATATCTTATTTTTTTTATGATGAGAACCATGACAACTTCTAATCCCACATAGTAAAAAGAAAAGAAACTGTGACACTTAATATACCACAGCCTATTCTGATCATATGTTTTGAGACTAGTATAGTGTTTTGAAGTGTGTTGAAGCATTTAGTCTTGGCTAGGCAAATCTCTAGCACCTTGCTAAGTTCTCTCTCATTACAAGTTATGATATTTTTCTTCAGTAGTTATCTATGATTTTAGTTAAATCAAACTAATTTTTTTAATTATACGCTAATCACATTCAGCTCATTCAAACCAAAAAACAAAATGGAAAAGCAAAACATGACATCTGTGAGAATACTTGTATTGTTATCAATCAGTCACTGAAAAACAATAAAACATTAGCAAGATTTGTGCCACTTCTAGCTTTAGTAATGTGTTATTGCATATATACGCTCTATTAACAGCCAAAATCATGTAATGACCTATATTCCTAATGATTGCTTCAAAACGGCACCTAGTGGTCCATTTGGCCTTTGCTTGACATGTACTCCGTAATACATATCAACCACAAATTTTGCATTATCAATTTATCATCATCGAGTGGTCTTTTCTATGACCGATAAGGAATGAGAATATTTGAAGTTATTTGGAAAACATGTATCATGGACTTTCAGTGAGATAGTTCCACGACTTTCCCTAAAAGTACAATAAGTCATAAATACATTTTGTAAAAGTGCACGGAGTATAATATTGTCAATTATTTTGTTTCATTAAATGTCAATCTTAGTTTCAATAGGATTTTACGTCTCATACTCATAAACATCATGACATGTTATTAGTATATAACTCCGCAGACCACTTGGTATATATAGTTACAAGAGAAATATCACGTGCTATCCATAAGAATTTTATAGTATATGATTATATGATGTAGATTTTACAGAATTTAGGTTAAACGTAGTTTTTTTTTTTTTTTTTTTTTTTTTTTTTTTTTTTTTTTATTATTATTATTATTATTTTCAACAACTCTAAAGCTTGCAAGTTTGGATAGATGATTCTCCATGACATCTTTATAAAAAGTAACGTTTACACCTAGAGACCACGGTGCAGTGTCGGATAACATGTTATAGGTGTTATTTTGGCACCTATGATGCCCCTATAAGTTTTATAGCACTGCCACAATATTTGAAGTTGATCAAATATACCATTTAGCTTGTCCTGCTTCTCCAAGATTCTACATATATAACGTTGTGAAGTAGTTATATCATATAATTTCCTTTTTATTTTTCATGGGCACTGTTGAGCCACTTTAGCATGAACACATTGACACTGAATAGATGTTGCTACATTTTGGAACAAATTTTGGATTATTGTTCCTAGGCATATAGGATATTATTGACATCGACTTCAGAGGCATATATGGTGATCCTCTTGTTCATCCTCAGGATGAGAGGCTGAGAGCTATTGGAGTATGTCAACCCATTTGGCCATTGCCATTGGTAATGTATAATGGTTCTATTTAAATCTAGTATTGATGGGACATACATGATGATGACAGAAGTATGTTACCTCATGCGTATTTCAGGAGTTAGAAGGTTATGATGAGGGAAAGCGAGTAGCCGCGACTTTGATGTTTGACTATATCATAGACAACATGGAATAGGTGAACATTGTCTCACCTAGCTATGAACCATGATAAATATGTTGTGTAGACAAGTGCAAACATAGATTTTTAAGTTAATATATATGGGTCAATATATGCACCAGATATAAGAATTGCTAGGATAATATGGCCCAAGAATGAACATTGATGAGTTGTGTTTAGCTCAAGCAATCCAGTAACATGTTATACTATCTTTAGTACTCACGCACGTACTTCACTCGGTCAATCTCATAAACAATATGTTCTCTTTTTTCAATTATATGGGAAAAAAAAAAAATAAATAAAAATAAAAAAAAAAAAAAAAAAAAAAACACTTAAAGCTAGACGTACTTACGGACTATCACAGCCAAAAATGAACAAACTGAGATATTGAAATTGAGTTTAACAACAAATAGAGATAAAAACAGATGTGTATACAAGTGGAAACAGAGAGACTATAGTTTATTTGGAAGCATGGTTGCATTTTATTAGAAATGGAAAAGCCTACAAAATTTGGACCTCAAATTTCAACTCCATTTGCTCTCTATCAAACAAATACATTAACTTCATAACGTACTATTGCAATCATATCACTTTCCATACTCCTAAATCTTTCCATACTCCTAAATCTTTGTATCTAATTGCATCGTCGCTTCATACGATATATAGTTATAAAAATACCTAGTATCGATTATCATAGGTGATTAGTAATGAGAACATAGATAGTATTGATCAAATTACAGTACTACAATTGCATGAGTTAATAGTGTAGATATCTCTTACTGTTTTTATGATGGAAACCATAACAACTTTTAATCCCACATAGGAAAAAGAAGAGAAATGCTGACAGTTAATATACCAAAGTCTATTTGGACCATATGTGTTGAGGTTAGTATCATATTTTCGAGTGTCTTGGGGTCTTTTGTCATGGCTAGGCAAATCTCTAGCAACAAATGCAATTTTCCTCAAGTAGCTTCGAAATTTGATATAAATCTAAACCTCTTTTAGGGTTAAATCTCTAGCAACAAATGCAATAATCTTAACCCTTTTTTTTTGGGTTGTTTTATATTAATCAATATAAGTAATTTTTATTTTTTATTATTTTTTTTGTTCTCTCTCTCTAATCAGTTTAGGTGAATTTTTAAGGTAAAATGAAATCTTAACCTGTGGCTTCAAATTCCGGCATAATTTAAGATTGACCGGGTAGGAAGGCCATGTCTATGGTGGAAAGCTACATATGAGTTTAGGCTAAATTTTTACAGTAGCACATTGTCCAACCTGATTTCATAACAAGATCAATTCCAAAATGTTAATAGATTACCTTAAAACAGGGTATAAAAGATAAGAAGTAAGAATATATAAAGTTAGATTAGCTTATATGGAAATAGAATACTTTCGTGACTCAAGTATGTATTAATTTGGAAAACATGTTACATGTATTATGGTACTTGCAATGAGATATCTCCACGACTTTCCATATATAGTATAACAAATTATAAATTTTGCAAAGTGCATATGTAACATTGTCAATTATTTTCTTGCATTGAATGTCAATCTCTTAGAGTTTCAATAGTTGATTTTTTGTGTCATACTCGGAAAGAACATGCCATGGTATTACCCGGTGCGACTTAATTCATTACAAGAGAAATTTGGCGTTCTACCTACAAGAAGTTGGTCTTAAATCATCAAACAAAATGTTACCGAAATCGAAGTTTAAAATCAACTACTTTGACCCTCATATATACCAAACTATGTCAGTATGTCTACATTAACTTAGATATTGACTTTTGGAATCAGTCACTCTAATTGCAACGGTCATTTAAAAATTACTCCATATTCAGAACTTAGCATCGACTATCATAGTAGTTTTAGAATGATATACGGTACAAAATTAGTATTAGTGGATAATTAGGCCCAAGCCCGGTTTGTGGGTTTTGAGTATTATGGTTTCACTATTATATATAGTGGTCATTAATAAAGTTATACCTACAGGTTTATAATATTCTAACAATTAGAACATGGGTAGTATTGATCAAATTAGAGTACTACACGTACTTCACTCGGTGTACGTACTAATTGTGTGAATGAATGTACTGATTAGACTGTGAAAGAATGTATTTGGTAAGAAGTACCTTTGCATTTCCTTGAAAAATATTTGATATGTGGATTACACACCTGACGATCCTCGGGAAAGAAAGCTGGTGATCACCAAGGCTAATGAGTTACTAGGTTGGGAACTAAAAAATCAAGTTGCATGACGGCCTTCCTCTTATGGAAGAGGATTTCTGATAGAGGCTTGGAATCACCAAGTGAGCTTAATAAGAGCAGCCTTAAAGGACAAATTTTTGCGCACCAGCAAGTAAATCAAGTGTTTTTCGGAGGCGATGCCTGCTGCTGAGTCTTCTTCTTCATTGTGCGATATTTTGAGTTTTTACACATGTATAACATCCATATATCTATTTCGAATAAACAGTTGAAAGCTTTCATGATTATGCCAAACAATAAGAGTTGAATTTGTAAGCACCTGTTCAATTAATGGGCTAGGAAATGCGTCGAAGTTGCACATGTGTAAACAATAAGAAGATCAAGAGTCCAAGACTACAAAAACTAGCTGATTGCCTAAATCTAATCATGCGATGAGTAAATTCCAATGATACTTTGTGGCAGATCTTACAATCTCATAAACAATATGTTTTCTTTTTTCAATTATATGAAGAAAAAAACTTAAAGCTAGATGTCCTTACGGGCAATCACAGCCAAAAATGAACAAACAAATACATTAACTTAGATCTTTACTATTGCAATCAGTCACTTTTCATACTCCTTAATCTTTGTATCTAATTGCATCGTCACTTCATATAATAGTTATATAAAAACATATTATCGATTATCATAATAGTTTTAGAAAGACAAGTGATCAGTAATGAGAAGATAGATAGTATTGATCAAATTACATTACAAAAATTGCATGAGTTAATATGGTGAATCTAGATATCTTACTGTTTTTATGATGGAAACCATAACAACTTTTAATCCCACATAGGAAAAAGAAGAGAAATCCTGACAGTTAATATACCAAAGTCTATTTAGACCATACGTTTTGACGTTAGTATCATACTTTGAAGTGTCTTGGGTCTTTTGCCTTGGCAAGGCAAGTCTCTATGTGATGCTTCAAAATTTGAATCTTAACCTTTTTTTTTTTTTTTTTTTTTTTTTTTTTTTTTTTTTTTTTTTTTTTTATATTAATCAATATAAGCAACTGTTTTTTCCTATCTATAAACAGTTTAGGTTAATTTTTAAGGTGAAATGAAATCTTAACCTGTGGCTTCAAATTCCCACATAATTTAAGATTGACTGGGTAGGAAGGCCATGACTATGGGAGAAAGCTACATATGAGTTTAGGTTAATTTGTCCAACTTGATTTCATCTTTGTATGATTGATATGGTCGGACCTTAATCGAGGTCACTGTGAAATTCTATCAACTAATAACGCTCGATACTTTCTCACTCTAAATATTGGTCATATTCGACTCCACAACTTAACCATAAATTGACACATCCAAGTAAATACAATGACGATTATCATGATATATTTCTTTGCTAGTTATGTATGATATGAGTTATTTCAAAATATCTTTATAATTATATGCTAATCACATTCCGCTCATTCAAACAAAAAAACAAAATGGACAAGCAAAGCATGACATTTGTGCGTATTGTCAACCGCTAATTGAAAAGCAACAAAAATATCAGCAAATTTTGTGTCACATCTCGTGTTTATGTGTATCAGGATATGCTTATATGTGCTCTAATAGCCAAAAACATGTAATGACATACATTCGTAATGGGTTCATTTCGCCTTTGCTTGACATGTAGTGATATATATCAATTTATCATCATTGAGTGATCTTTTCTATAACAAGATCAATTCCAAAATGTTAATAGATTACCTTAAAATAGGGTATAAAAGATAAGAAGTAAGAATATACAAAGTTAGATTAGCTTATATTGAAATAGAATACTTTCGTGACTCAAGTTTGTATTAATTTGGAAAACATGTTACATGTATCATGGTACTTGCAATGAGATAGCTCCACGACTTTCCATATAAGGATAACCAAATTATAAATTTTGCAAAGTACATATGTAACATTGTCAATTATTTTGTTGCATTGAATGTCAATCTCTTGCGTTTCAATAGTTGATTTTTCGTGTCATGCTCGAAAAGAACATGACGTGTTAGTACCCTATACGACTTAATACAGTTACAAGAAAAATATGGCGGGCTATCTACAAGAAGTAGGTCTTAACTCATCAAACAAAATGTTAACGAAATTGAAGTTAAAAATCGACTACTTTGACCCTCATATACCGAACTATGTCTACATTAACTTAGATCTTGACTTTCGGAATCAGTCACTTTTCATACTCCCAAATTTTTGTATCGAATTGCAACAGTCATTTAACATACTCCATATTCAGAACTTAGTAGTAACTATCATAGTAGTTTTTGAATGATACACGATAAAAAAATAATAATAATAATAATAATAATAATAATAATAATAATAATAAAAAAAAAAAAAAAAAAAAAAAAAAAAAAAAAAAATGAGAACATAGGTAGTATTCATCAAATTACAGTACTACAAGTGCATGAATTAGGAGTGGATGTAGATATCTTACTTTTTTTATGATGAAAACCATGACAACTTGTTATCCCACATAGGAAAAAGAAAAGAACTTGCGACACTTAATGTACCATAGCCAATTCGGATCACATGTGTTGAGGCTCATATCATATATTTTGAAGTGTGTTAGAACATTTTGTCTTGCTTAGACAAATCTCGAGCTAATACAATTTGTTTCATACGAACTTCAAAATCTTATATGAAGTCTTAAACATTTTTACCGAGGGTTCTCCACGTTCCTTCCCGTTATCAATAGTTGATTTTTTGTGACATACTCAGAAAGAACATGACATGGTATTACCCGGTGCGACTTAATACATTACAAGAGAAATATGGCGTTCTATCTACAAGAAGTTGGTCTTAACTCATCACACAAAATGTTACCGAAATTGAAGTTAAAAATTGACTACTTTGACCCTCATATATACCGAACTATGTCAGTATGTCTACATTAACTTAGATCTTGACTTTTGGAATCAGTCACTCTAATTGCAACGGTCATTTAACAATTACTCCATATTCAGAACTTAGTATCGACTATCATAGTAGTTTTAGAATGATATACGGTACAAAATGAGAACATGGATAGTATTGATCAAATTAGAGTACTACAAGTACATGAATTAGGAGTGAATGTAGATATCTTACTTTTTTTACGATGAAAGGTTGAAAACCATGACAACTTCTAATCCCACATAGGAAAAAGAAAAGAAATTGTGACACTTAATATACCATAGCCTATTCGGATCATATGCGTTGAGACTTGTATAGTGTTTTGAAGTGTGATGAAGCGTTTAGTCTTGGCTAGGATGTCTAGCTCTTCGCTAGACGTTTTTCCCATCTTCAAAATTTGATACAAAGTCTTAGGGTGTGTTTGTTTTTTTTAAAAAAGTCTTACTAGCCCTCTTACTCCCTCTTACTCTTACCGGTAAGAGGTGGGCAGACGTTTTCCTTGTTTGTTTTTTTCTTTTGAGTCAGACCCAGTTAGACATATAACATCTTACTCAGTAAGAGGTGGGGGACTTGTCTTACTGCCTCTTACTCGATAAGAGAGATTGATGACTCGTGTTAATATAATATATTTGATTGTTTATTAACTATGTTATATTTATGATAAAAAGTCTTATTTCATATTTACACAAGTTACTTAAATAAATTGCAGAAACGAGCACTTAAAATCATTCGGACAATTATACAAAAACAAACAACATTATTTCGTGTAAATTTAGACATTCTTGCCACATCTTACTAGTAAGATGTGGTAGTCAGATTCAGACCTAAAACATCTAAATGAAACAAACACACCCTTAAACTTTTTTATGTTTGTTTTATTTGTATCAACTTTTTTATTTATAAATAAAAGTTATGACATTTTTCTTCAGTAGTTATATATGATTTTCGTTATATCAAACTAATTTTATAATTGTACGCTAATCACATAGAGCTCATTCAAACAAAAAGCAGAGCATGACATCTGTGAGAATGTTTGTTGTATTGTTATCAATCAGTCACTGAAAAACAATAAAACATTAGCAAGATTTGTGCCACCACATCTAGCGTTAGTAATTAATGTGTTATTTGCTTATATACGCTCTAATAACAGCCAAAAACATGTAATATATATCAACAACAAATTTTGCATTATCAATTTATCATCATCGAGTGGTCTTTTCTATAACAAAAACACTTCCAAATGTTAGTAGATATTTAAATAAGGGTAAAACCGATAAGGAGTTAGAATATTTGAAGTTATTTGGAAAACATGGTCCTTTCTGTGAGATAGTTCCACGACTTTCCCTAAAAGGACAATAAGTCATGAATTTTGTAAAACTGCACGGAGTATATTATTGTCAATTACTGTATTTTGTTTCAGTGAATGTCAATCTTATACGAGAATCAGGTGTCATGGCTTGAGTCTTCTCGCCACCTCATTGACATCGACTTCAGAGGCATATAGAAATCATTTCTGGCTTTTTCGTCGCTGGGCTTCTTCATCGAACCTTGTCGCGAGCCTCTCTACGTCAGTGAAATATTCCAAAAAACGAATGTCTAACTTTTGGACAAATGCAAAGATAATTTTTACAAATTTACTTTCATAAATTTTTCTCAAAACTAATTAAATTTCAACAATAATCTTCTTACGAATTAAATTCTAACTTTCACGTTTTTTGGTGAGCAAACAAATTACCGATGCATCACATTGACAAATTGAGATCTTCTTTTATCAACTTTCCAACAATTTATTATGCTCCTTATGGAGTTAACTGTTGCTACCTTAACCAACCAAAGTTATCGCAATTAAAAGATAAATACAAAATTTTAAGAATGAATACAAAGTTAGCTTGCAAGGTAACACATGCAAGCCCACTAAAATTGAATTCCTAAACAAAAAGATGAAGACTTTCCATGCACAATATACCTTTACAAATGAAACCAACTCGACATCAGAATACCGGCCAGTGGAATTTGCAAGCCGACCCATTGGTTCTTGGTGCTTTTGGTAAGGGCGATTTTCTAAGAACTATTGAAAAGCTTGATCAAGCGGAGAGCAAAGTCCGGACTTACGTGCATCTCATCAAGTTGGTCAAGTAGCATCAACATAAAAACAGATGAAGGTATGATTTCACAAATGTTTGGATGATCATCGTATCTATGTTACTATGTATATATGCTCAAGACTTGTACAAATACTAAACCTGAAATCCTTGTTAATCGTTCTTAGTAGTTTGTTCATTTCCAGGACTCTGATTCTGCCTATAGATATATCACTATTTTGTAACCATTCGTTATCAGTTAATATTCGACTATATTTCATTTTTAAATATAAAATAGTAGTAATATACAACAAAACACTAACACCACATGTAGTCATCCATTTTTGTGGAACTTTTTTTTTTTTTCCTGAGATAAGGTGAAGAACTTCATCCAAGAATGTTTGTTGAAGTTTCATTAGATATAAGTGTATGTGAGTATTTGTCGCTAAGAAGCAAACGAAACAATCGAGGCATATCCTGTCAGCAAATACATAGTAGTACTAATGTTGAAACGAGGAACGAGATGAACCGTTTGGTCTAACAAAATTTAAATAAGGCAGCCGACTTCTCGATAGCAACAAAATTTGGATACTTGAGTAGTTAGGACTTAGGGCCATTAAATAACTTGAAGGAAGATCCAAAAAATGGTTAGTTCTTATTTCTAATCAATATATATAAGTTTCTCGATAACACTGCAAAATTTCATTACTATGCCTCAACAAGCTAAACATCTGTAATCATATTCATAACTAGATGCCTTTTCTAGTTATTCACTAAGACCAGAGATGATGATCACGCCTTGCTATCAGTCATCATGGGCCCTGCCTCCTGCTCTCTTGCTCCACTATGTTGTATAACGGAAATAAAAGTTAATAAGTAACCTTTACATACACGTGTAAAAAGATCTAAGGTCCATAGGTCTCGTTTCATTAGAGACATGGAAATATTAGAAATGTGTATCGGAACTTACAGCAGAATTTAGGTGCTTAAGTTTGCTCATTTTCGCAAAAATATTTCCATAGACCTGCGCGTCCTTCTTGTTATACTCTTTCAACTTTTCGTTCAACAGTTTGTACTCCAACTTCACATCCCTACTCCATAAGCAATTTAAGATATCAAAAAGCAAATATTTACACAGAATTATGACTTCCTCTAAATTCAAAAGTTAAAGGTGGAAAGATGGGTCGGTTGCATTACATATCAAAACGGATGTGGATTGAAACAACTCATTTTCTGTCATACGGGTCGAAATGGTCTGGCTTGGCTTACAAAATTGATTTGGGTTGAAATAGGCAGGGTTGGGTACTTGCAAGAATTACTTCAACACATGTATCTTGGTACTTGCAAGTTGCAATGAGATAGCTCCACGACTTTCCATATAAGGATAACAAATTTTAAATTTTGTAAAGTGCATATGTAATATTGTCAATTACTTTGTTGCATTGAATGTCAATCTCTTGAGTTTCGATAGTTGAATTTTCGTCTCATGCTCGAAAAGAACATGACATGTTATTACCCTGTATGACTTAATACAGTTTCAAGAGAAATATGGTTTGCTATCAGCAAGAAGTTGGTCTTAACTCATCAAACAAAATTTTACCGAAATTGAAGTTAAAAATCAACTACTTTGACCCTCATATACCTAACTGTATCCAGGGGCGGAGGAGGTAGGGGGACTGGTGGGTGCTGAGCCTCCCAACCTGTCCAACTACCTTAGTTGTGTACAGTGCTAAAGCTTATATTTCACGCATTTTTGTCTACGAGCCTCCCTTAACAGTTGGCCACAAATAAAAACAAGCATCATAAGATACTAGCAGGGTACCCGCGCGTTGCAGCGGCGGGTACCATAAATTAAAATTTTCCGGTGAATCGTGTAATTTTAGTTTATTATGTTTTTTTTGACAATAAATTTACGGATATCAAAATTTCGTTTAGCTCGTGTCCGTTCGGGCTCGAGCCCGTTGGCTCGTGTCCGTTCAGGCTCGAGCCCGTTTGGCCCATGCCCGTTCGGGCTCGAGCCCATTTGACCCGTTGCCCGTTCGGACTTGAATATTTGTATAATGTGCTTTATTATTTGTATTAGTGACATTTAATGCAGGAATTGTGTTTAAGTTGGTTGTACAATATGCTTGATAATTTGTATTTCTTATGTAAGGGGTATTTTAATAAGTGCATTAATTGTATTTATTGACCGGTTAATTAATTGTATTTAATGTACATAATGTTTTATTTATTATATTTAATGTTAGTATTAATGGTATGTTAGAATTAAATGAGGGGAAAATTGGTGTGTACTTTAAGCTTATTAACTTGTAAATGTCTAATTATATTTTCATCACTTGTACTTTAAGCTTATTAATTTGTAAGGCTTAAAATTAAGCATGCTAAAATTAGAAGACATTCCTTCTTTATAATATAGTAAGATAAGTTTATTTAGTTGGTTATGGTAATCAATTATGTTTACATAATATTTCTAAACAATAACTAGCTTAAACTTTAGGTGTATTCATTTACACAAATTATATTCATTTTCAGTAGACTAGCCTAATAAAATACCATTGCTCAAAGCAAGCAAAGAAAACCAACAGTTTTAAATATATATTCAATAATCTTCAATCTCCATTTTTTTACCATATTTTAATAAAAGCTAGAATAATATAACTAATTTAGAAATTCACTTGTAAATTTGTAATATTGACGGTGTTTGTATGAATTAAAAGATTTTAGTATGATTAATGTTTGGTGCATAGAAAGGTATACAAGAGTGTCTTACTCTTACATGGCTTGCATATTAAATCATGAACAACGTTAGAAAAACTATATATAATATAGTTTTATAAGCAAAGAGACGAGTTATTCATAATCCGACAACACAATCACAACCACGATATGACCTATAGATTATAGAATCTATATTCAAACTTCAAACTACGGGACATGGTGGTTTTGTTTGCATATAATATTTATCGCTATTTTATTTGAAGAAAGTCAGCACCCCTAAGTATAAATCCTCGCCCCTTCTGTATCTACATTAACTTAGATCTTGACTTTTGGAAACAGTCACATTTCATACTCCTAAATTTTTGTATCTAATTGCAACAGTCATTTAACATAATCCATATTCAGAACTTAGTAGTAACTATCATAGTAGTTTTTGAATGATACACGATAAAAAATGAGAATTATAGGTAGTATTGAACTATTGATTAAATTACACTACTACAAGTGCATGAATTAGGAGTGGATGTAGATATCTTACTTTTTTTTATGATGAAAACCATGACAACTTGTTATCCCACATAGGAAAAAGGAAAGAACTTGTGACACTTTATATATCATAGCCTATTCGGATCATATGTGTTGAGGGCGGCTTTTATAGTGTTTTGGAGTGTCTTGAAGCATTTAGTCTTGGCTAGGTTAATCTCTATAGCACTTTGCTGAATTACTTGCGCATCTTCAAAATTTGATATGAAGTCTTTTAACTTTTTTTTATGTTAGTTTTATTTGTATTAACTTTTTTATTAATAATTTTTTTCTACCATAATTATGATATTTTTCTTCAGTAGTTATCTATGATTTTAGTTATATCAAACTAATTTTTTTAATTGTACGCTAATCATATTCAGCTCATTCGAACAAAGCAAAATGGAAAAGTAAAGCATGACATCTGTGAGAATATAATTAGTCACTGAAAAACAATAAAACATTAGCAAGATTTGTGCCACATCTACCGTTAGTAATTTGTTATTTTCTTATATACGCTCTAACAGCCAAAAACATGTAATATATATCAATCACAAATTTTGCATTATCAATTTATCATCATCGAGTGGTCTTTTCTGTAACCAAGAACACTTGTAGATTCGATCCTTAGATAAGGGTAAACTGATAAGGAGTGAGAATATATATCTTGTGTATTTCAGGAGCTAGAAGTTGTTATGATGAGGGAAAGCGAGTAGTCGCGACTTTGATGTTTGCTATATCATAGACAACATGGAATAGGTGAACATTATCTCGCCTAGCTATGAACTATGATAAATATGTTGTGTAGACAAGTACAAACATGGATTTTTAAGTTAATGTGGGTCAATGCTAAGAATTGCTAGGATATTCAATACATGGCCAAGAATGAACATTGATGTGTTGTGTTTTCAGCAATTTCATAGCTCAAGCAAACCCGGTAACATGTTATACTATCTTTAGTACTCACCCACGGCGTTCCTCTTATTGAAGAGGATTTCCGATAGAGGCTTCGAATCACCAAGAAAGCTTAATAAGAGCCGCCTTAATGGACAAATTTCGCGCACCAGCAGATAAATCAAGTGTTTTTACACATGTATAACATCCATATATCTATTTCAAATAAACAGTTGAAAGCTTTCATGATTATGCCAAACAATAAGAGTTGAATTTGTAAGCACCTGTTCAATTAATGGGCTAGAAAACGCGTCAAAGTTGCACATGTGTAAACAATAAGAAGATCAAGAGTCCAAGACTACAAAAACTAGCTGATTGCCTAAATCTAATCATGCGAGTAAATTCCAACGATACTTTGTGTCTGATCTTACAATCTCATAAACAATATGTTTACCATTTTCAATTATATGAAGAAAAAAAAACTTAAAGCTAGATGTCCTTACGGACAATCAAAGCCAAAAATGAACAAACAAATACATTAACTTAGATCTTTACTATTGCAATCAGTCACTTTTCATACTCCTAAATCTTTGTATCTAATTGCATCGTCACTTCATATAATAGTTATATAAAAGCATATTATCGATTATCATAATAGTTTTAGAAAGACAAGTGTTCAGTAATGAGAAGATAGATAGTATTGATCAAATTACATTACTACAATTGCATGAGTTAATAGTTAATCTAGATATCTTACTGTTTTTATGATGGAAACCATAACAACTTTTAATCCCACATAGGAAAATGAAGAGAAATGCTGACAGTTAATATACCAAAGTCTATTTGGACCATATGTGCTGAGGTTAATATCATATTTTGGAGTGTCTTGGGGTCTTTTGCCTTGGCTAGGCAAATCTCTAGCAACAAATGCAAAAGTTTCTCTCTCACTTCAAAATTTGATATGAAAACTTAACCTTTTTTAGGTTTATTAATCAATATAAGCAACTGTTTTTTCCTTATCTATAAACAGTTTAGGTTAATTTTTAAGGTAAAATGAAATCTTAACCTGTGGCTTCAAATTCCCACATAATTTAAGATTGACCCGGTAGGAAGGCCATGACTATTGGAGAAAGCTACATAAGAGTTTAGGTTAATATGTCCAACTTGATTTCATCTTTGTATGATTGCTAGGGTCGGACCTTAATCGAGGTCACTGTGAAATTCTATCAACTAATAACGCTCGATACTTTCTCGCTCTAAATATTGGTCATCTTCGACTCCACAACTTAACCATAAATTGATATATCCAAGTAAATACAATGACGATTATCATGATATACTTCTTTGCTAGTTATGTATGATATGTGTAATTTCAAAATATCTTTATAATTATACGCTAACCACATTCCGCTCATTCAAACAAAAAAACAAAATGGACAAGCAAAGCATGACGTTTGTGCGTATTGTCAACCGCTAATTGAAAAACAACAAAAGTATCAGCAAAATTTGTGTCACATCTCGTGTTATGTGTATCGAGATATGCTTGTGCACACTCTAACAGCCAAAAACATGTCCATTGCTCCAAAACAGCACCTAGTGGTCCATTTGGCCTTTGCTTTGTTGGACTATTAATGTTATAGAAGCAAAGATAAGGGTAGTTAGTTTATATTATGTTTTATGTATAAAACCTGTAAACCCAAGTTATATGGGCTGGGTCAATAAATGGGTCGTTTTAGGGATACAACGGTTATATAGTTTATACCGTTTAGTATATAGGGTTGTAACGTTTAGAATAGGTCGTGTCTTTAGGAATCGACATGTCTCTTTGAAGGCACCGATTCACATAGTATATATAGGATCAGTTTCTGTAAACACAATTCAATACAATTATCAATAAAGTATCGTTTGTATATATCAGATTCTTTTGTTATTTTGTTTCTTCAACATACAGAAACTTTGTTATTTTGTATTCAGTCGAGTTCAATAATTGGCATCGGAGCCTAGGGTTGAATAGATTCGAGGGAGGCAGCGGACTTGGGTGTTTTGGATCGTCATTACGGGATTGAAGATACCACGAAGAACGAACTCGAAATTTATTGCTGTTAACGATTGAAAAGAAAAAACGAAATCCCAGAATTTCGTTTTGAAAAGATTTGCAGAAGAGGGTTCGTTTTTTTTTTTTGTTGGTGTTGTACGAAGAATAAGGGAAGGAAGGAAGAAGACTTGTTGCTGCTGTTCGAAAAAGGAGACAGAAGAAAACCATATAGTGAATTGCGGAACCGAACAGTCAGATAAGTTTTTTTTCCAATTTCGAATTGTTTATTTAGTGTAGGAATTTAGAATTATTACAAATAGGAAAAGATTAGAATAGTAAATTTGGTATTAGAATAGTTGTGTTGGTTTTGTGGTGAAACCAGGAAGTTGTGTTGGTTTTGTGGTGAAACCAGGAAGTTGTGTTGGTTTTGTGGTGAAACCAGGAAGTTGTGTTGGTTTTGTAGTAAAACCAGGAAGTTGTTTTGGTTTTGTGGTGAAACCAGGAGGATTAAGGATAGTCGGTTAATAGGAAACTAGGGTACTATTCTTGGAAGATACAGTAGGTAAACCGTTGGTTAACCAGGGCACTGTAGGTATTAGGGACGTTTGGTTTAGATTGTTAAGATTGGTAGAAAGAAGAAAAGAAACATGACTGGGGATTCTTCAAAGAAGAATGAAAATGTAGCGAAGGAAGGAGGATTAACAATGAATTTCCAGTATCCTATGTTAAACTCTACAAACTATACAATTTGGGCTGTAAAGATCAGGGCGATATTTAATGTCCATGGAATTTGGGAAGTGATTGAACCAACGCAAGGAGATGAAGTCGATCAAAAGAAAGATAACTCGGCAATTGCAATGCTATATCAAGCAATTCCAGAAAGTATGGTATTGCAAGTTGCTAACCTTAAATCGGCAAAGGAGATTTGGGATGCGTTGAAAATTCGACATGTTGGAGTTGATAGAGTTAAGGAGGCGCGTGTTCAAACACTAGAGTCGGAGTTCGAACAATTAAAGATGAAAGATAATGAGTCGCTAGATGTGTATGCCGGGAAGATAAGTGAGATTGCAACACAAGCAAGCAGTTTAGGGCATACGATGGATGATAAAAGGCTGGTTAGGAAACTCCTAAGTTCTGTACCAGAGAAGTTTATGCAGATTGTTGCAGCAATAGAGCAGTTTGCAGATCTTAATACGATGCCATTTCAAGAAGCCATTGGGAGATTAAAAGCTTTCGAAGAACGGATGAAAATGGCAGTCAAAGAAGAAGATGGGTCCAGTAGCCTACTTTTCAGCAAAGTAGATGAAAAGGAGAAGACCAAGGAACACAAGTGTGAACGTTGCGGTCATGAGAATTCAAGTCAAGGAAGACCAGGACGTGGGCAAGACAAGAATTGGAAACCATGGAAGAAAAAAGATGGTGATCAAGACCTGAGTCAGATAAGATGTTACAAGTGCAAAGAATTTGGACACTACAAAGGCGAATGTCCAAAGTTGGAAGCAAACCTGATTCAGTACGAAGATGATGAACCATTGCTATAAAAGGAACTTTGAAGAATTGAAGACTTTGCCGTCTATAACATTAGGGGGGTGAATGTTGGACTATTAATGTTATAGAAGCAAAGATAAGGGTAGTTAGTTTATATTATGTTTTATGTATAAAACCTGTAAACCCAAGTTATATGGGCTGGGTCAATAAATGGGTCGTTTTAGGGATACAACGGTTATATAGTTTATACCGTTTAGTATATAGGGTTGTAACGTTTAGAATAGGTCGTGTCTTTAGGAATCGACATGTCTCTTTGAAGGCACCGATTCACATAGTATATATAGGATCAGTTTCTGTAAACACAATTCAATACAATTATCAATAAAGTATCGTTTGTATATATCAGATTCTTTTGTTATTTTGTTTCTTCAACATACAGAAACTTTGTTATTTTGTATTCAGTCGAGTTCAATATGCTTGACATGTAATATATATCAACCACAAATTTTGCATTATCAATTTATCATCATCGAGTGGTCTTTTCTATAACCACAAATTTGTGTCACATCTCGTATTATGTGTATCGAGGTATGCTTGTTGCATTGAATGTCAATCTCTTGAGTTTCAAATAGTTGATTTTCGGTGTCATGCTTGAAAAGAGCATGACATGTTAATACCCTGTATGACTCAATACAGTTACCAGAGAAATATGGCGGGCTATCTACAAGAAGTTGGTCTTAATTCATCAAACATAATCTTAACGAAATTGAAGTTGAAGATCGACTACATTGACACTCATATACATAACTATGTCTACATTAACTTAGATCTTGACTTTTGCAATCACTCACTTTTCATACTCCAAATCACAACAGTCATTTAACATACTCCATATTCAGAGACTATCATAGTAGTTTTAGAATGATGCATGATAAAAAAAAATGAGAACATAGGTAGTATATCGATCAAATTGGAGTACTACGAGTACATGAATATAGATATCTTACTTTTTTTATGATGAAAACCATGACAACTTCTAATCCCACATAGGAAAAAGAAAAGAAACTGTGACACTTAATATACCACAGCCTATTCGGATCATATGTGTTGAGACTAGTATAGTGTTTTGAAGTGTGTTGAAAGCACTTAGTCTTGGCTAGGCAAATATCTAGTACCTTGCTAAGTCCTCTCTCATGACTTCAAAATTTGATACAAGTTATGATATTTTTCTTCAGTAGTTATCTATGATTTTAGTTAAATCAAACTAATTTTTTTAATTGTACGCTAATCACATTCAGCTCATTCAAACCAAAAATAAAATGAAAAAGCAGAGCATGACATCTTAGAGAATATATTGTTGTATTGTTATCAATCAGTCACTGAAAAACAATAAAACATTAGCAAGATTAGTGCCACATCTAGCGTTAGTAATGTGTTATTTGCATATATACGCTCTCTCTAATAACAGCAAAAAACATGTAATGACCCATATTCCTAATGATTGCTTCAAAACGGCACCTAGTGGTCCATTTGGCCTTTGCTTGACATGTACTCCGTAATACATATCAACCACAAATTTTGCATTATCAATTTATCATCATCGAGTAACCAATGACACTTCCAAAATGTTAGTAGATCCATAGATAAGGGTAACCGATAAGGAGTGAGAATATCTATATCTATACTACTTATAATACATTTAGACACTTCTTTCCTATTAATTTTTTAAGATTTTCTAATATATATTTTAAGTAAATACTATTTATAAAACATAGTTTACAAGTACTTAAAGCACACATAAAAATAAAAATACACTATTCATCTAATACAATTAATACACTATTAAAAACACCCTCTCATCCAAAAATACAATTATTTAAGCACAATGTACAATATAATTAAGCTTCTAAAATATTAAGCTTCCACCCCTTTATAAAAAAGAAAAAAAATACTATCAATACAATTAATACACTATTAAAAACACTATTTCTAAAAAAAATCAACTTTTTAACCACAATATACAATATAATTAAGCTTCCAAAACACAAAATATGAGATTCGGCAACCCGAAACAATAATTCGAGATATTCATCGCCGCAAATTTTACTATAGGGTACCCGCCGCCGCATCGAGCAGGTACCCTGCTAGTTTGAAGTTATTTGGAAAACATGTATCATGGTACTTTCAGACTTTATAATTCCACGACTTTCCTAAAAGGACAAAAAGTCATAAATTTTGTAAAAGTGCACGGAGTAATAATATTGTCAATTATTTTGTTTCACTAAAATGTCAATCTTATACGAGAATTAGGTGTCATGGCTTGAGTCGTTTTGCACCTCATTGCATCGACTTCAGAGGCATATGTGGATATCCTCTTATTCATCCTCAGGATGAGAGCTATTGGAGTATGTCAACCCCATTGGCCATTGCCATTGGTAATGTATAACGGTTCTATTTAAATCAAATATTGATGGGACATACGTGATGATGACATAAGTATGTTATCTCATGTGTATTTCAGGAGTTAGAAGTTGTTATGATGAGGGAAAGCGAGTAGCCGCGACTTTGATGTTTGACTATATAATCATAGACAACATGGAATAGGTGAACATTGTCTTCTATGAACTATGATAAATATGTTGTGACGGCAAGTGCAAACATGGATTTTTAAGTTAATATGGGTTAATGCACCAGATATATGAGAATTGCTAGGATATTCAATACATATGGCCCAAGAATGAACATTGATGAGTCGTGTTTTCAGCAATTTCATAGCTCAAGCAATCCGGTAACATGTTATACTATCTTTAATACTCATCCATGTACTTCACTCAGTGTACTAATTGTGTGAATGAATGTAGGAGGATTTCGGATAGAGGCTTGGAATCACCAAGAAAGCTTAATATAAGAGCAAATTTTCGCGTACCAGCAAGTAAATCAAGTGTTTTTGGGAGGCGATGCCTGCTGCTGAGTCTGCTTCTCATTGTGCGATATTTTGAATTTTTACACATTTATAACATCCATATATCTATTTCGAATAAACTATTGAAAGCTTTCATCATTATGCCAAAGACAGGTGTACGTTTAAGTTATGAGTCGAATTTGTAAGCACCTTTTCAATTAATGGGCTAGGAAACGCATCAAAATTATATGAACTGAATAGGTTCATGCACATGTATAAACAATAAGAAGACCGAGACTATAAAAATTAGCTGATTGCCTAAATCTAATCATGCGAGCGAGTAAATTCCAACAATACTTTGTGGCAGATCTTACAATCTCATAAACATTATGTTTTCGTTTTTCAATTATATGAAGAAAAAAAAAACTTAAAGCTAGACGTCCTTAAGGACAATCAAAGCCAAAAATGAACAAACTGAGATATCGAAATTGAGTGTAACAACAAATAGAGATAAAAACGGGTGTGTATACAAGTGGAAACAGAGAGACTATAGTTTATTTGGAAGCATGGTTGCATTTTATTAGAAATGGAAGTATAAGCCTACAAAATTTGGACCTCAAATTTCAACTCCATTTGCTCTCTATCAAACAAATACATTAACTTCATAACGTACTATTGCAACCATCTCACTTTCCATTCTCCTAAATCTTTGTACCTAATTATCGTCACTTCATATGATATATAGTTATATAAAAACATAGTATCGATTATCATAATATATAGTTTTAGAAAAATAAGTGATAAGTAATGAGAACATAGATGGTATTGATCAAATTACAGTACTACAAATGCATTAGTTAATAGTGAATCTAGATATCTTACTGTCTTTATGATGAAACCATGACAACTCTTAATCCCACATAGGAAAAAGAAGTGAAATGCTGACAGTTAATATACCAAAGTCTACTTAGATCATATGTGTTGAGGTTGGTATCATAGTTTGAAGTGTCTTGTGGTCTTTTGTCTTGGCTGGGTAAATACGAAATCTCTAGCAACAAAGGCCTTCAAGAGACTCAAAATTTGATATGAAGTCCTAACTTTTTTTTCTATCTAAATTTTCAGTTTTATGTTTTTTTTTTTTTTTCTATCTAAATTTTCAGTGTTTTATGTTTGTTTTTGCTGTATATTTTCTCAACAAGCAAAACAAGGAGATCATGGTATGACCGTATGAGGGTATGGCTTCTTACGAAATGTTAGCTTGTTTTACGTTTGTCTTATTTGTATAAATATTTTATTTGAAAAAGTACTTTATGGGGTGATTAAGTAGTGCGTTAGATATTTTGTTTTCCTTTCTAATTTTCCAGTTTTTATGTTTGTTTTTGTATATATTTTTTAACAAGCAAAAGCAGGGATCATGGTATGACCATATGTCCATATGAGGTTATGTACCTATGTCCTTTTAGTTTTGATATTGTTTTGCAATTATATTACATGTTTGGATTATTGTGCAGTCAATTGGGATGGTTAATTTCAAGTGAAATATTCCAAAAAAACGAATGTCTAACTTTTGGACAAATAAAAAAATAATTTTGACAAATTTACTACTACGTATCATAAAATTTTCTCAAAACTAATTAAATTTCAACAATAATCTTCGTACGAATTAAATTTCAACTTTCACGTTTTTTGGTGAGCAAACAAATTACCAATGCATCACATTGACAAATTGAGATCTTCTTTTATCAACTTTCCAACAATTTATTATGCTCCTTACAGAGTTGGTGCTACCTTAACCAACCAAAGTAAAAAATATGGCAATTACAAAACTTAAGAATGAATACAAAGTTAGCCCGCAAGGTACACTAAAAAATTTGGATTGAGCCATTTAGGACATCACAGGCCCACTATGTTTATCCTATGCGAAATGTGAGAATTAAAAAAAAAAAAAAAAAAAAAAAAAAAAAAAAAAAACATCACAATTAACTAATTATAATATTATATTGTCAATTTTATTACGTTTGTAAAAGATACTCTTATGATTGGCAGATTGGTTAAAATAGATATACTTTTTTTTTTTTTATCTGTTACACTTAAAGTGTAAAATAGCATTTGTCAATTGTTATATTTTGATTGGCTAATGTCTATTTTAGATTTACAACAAAATCCAAATTTATAAAAAATAAATAGTTAGTCTTCAATCCAATTTTATGTAATTAAGTTTAAACTTTTAATTTGCATAAATTTTTATAAGATTGTAAAAATATGAAAGACTCACATTTTACTTTGAAATTTGAAAGACTAGGGTCCGTTTGGTTTACAAGTGGGATTGGATTAGGATTTGGATTTAGTATAGAATTTTGATTTGAGGTAGTTTTAGGAGAGATAAATTATATTCTTTTTAAATATATTTTATAATAAATTTTAAATAAAATCTATTATTTTGAATGATAAAATAGTAGAGTAAAAAATAAGGGATGTGTTAACCGGACCCTCCCTACCATGGGGGGTCCACCTACTTTAGTTAAAATGTACAAGTTTTAATGCAGACAGTACAGGTGGCGGCAGCACTGTCTTCCACAAACCTTCCCTATAGGGGGGTCCGGTTAACTCATGCCAAAAATAATATGAAGAATACAATGAGGTCCACATGTATAGATAGAAAAAATTAAAATGGCCTACAAAAATGCATATACCCATTTGAAACCCACCTTTATAGCCAACTATCACTTTTTCAATCCAAACTCCATTCTCTATTTTAAAAGAGCAAACCAAACAAATAATAAATGTCTTGTCAATTCAAAACTCATTCCATACCCACAAACCAAACGGGCTCTAACATTGGTGTTGTTATTCGGGTTGGTGTTGGTTTTGGTGATAGTGCTAACATTAGAGGTTAATGTCTTGTTAAGAGAGTAGAGTAATAAAGGGTGCGTTTGGTATATTGTCATTAATCACAATGGGTATGGGTTTTGATATAAGGTGGGGTCTACAGGTATGAAAGTTTCATATCTTGCTCTTTTGAGTATTATGGAGTATGGAAGATATGTATCTTTCAATCTCATATTTGAAATATACACATCTTAACCAAACACTTGCAATCATATCCGATATGATTCCCTCATTCCATTCCCCCTACCAAACACACCCTAAAATGTGTATCGGAAGTAATATTATATATGATCTAAGACCAAAAAATCAGTTATATGTATTGCTATGATTTGTATTTTATTAATGTTAAAATAATGGATTTGAACAATAAAATATTGAGCAAAAGACACATAAAATTGATTACTAAAATTAGGTTTTATTTGACGTAACGCATATCAAGACTTGAGCTTTTAAAATAATATAGTTTAAAAAATAAGTTTTGTTTACCATACAAGTTTATGAAAACTTTTATAAGCCACAAGCCTCCATAAGCCCAAGCCAGTTGAAACGGGTTTGTAGGGGCTTAGTTAATCAAATTACTTAAATATCATTCAAGATACAATGCATTATCACACAAAAGCTGAAATATATATGAATTTAATTTAATGAATTTTTATGCGATTTTGCTTCAACTTCAAGTTTTTACTATAAGCTCCAACTTTAGCCCCAACTCAAGCCTACTTCACCGAACATACATTTAATGTACAATTATTTAAGATTAATAGGAGTAACGGATGTGAAGAAAGCGTCTCACGTGTTCTCCCCACCAATCACATCACCGTGAACCACACTTATCATCACATTGGTTTCTTTATCGGTGAAAAAACTTTTGAGTGTGATAATGTACCCCATCTCACGATTCAGAGCCTAGCCTCCGATGCTGCACATGTGGCACTCAGAAGAGGTTATTAGCGTAAAGCCTACTAGGCTACATAAGGGAATCCGTCAATACACAAGAGTCCAACCCACGGAGCCTAACGCTCCGAGAACATTTAGTCTCTGAGGATATCGAAGCTCTGACACTAAATGACAAACAGAATATTTTGCGGAACCTATAAGCATAACGGTCGTCCTTTATTCTCGTTCGTGCAAAAGATGCATGTAGGCCGATCTTGGAGCCTATTCTCGTATCATCCCCATTGGCTAAAAAGGATATGCTCCCTTTCAACCAATTCGGTTGAGACATGTGGTAAATCTATATCATTCATAGGGTTTACCTATAAATAGCCGACCAATTTCACCCATTTGAGGTATGGCATTCACTCCCTTTCTACTTTCTCTTTTTAGAACTTACCCCTAAATTCACAGTCGGTTCGCATGGTCATACCCTGCTCTCCGTCTAACCCAAGCGTGTTTTTTGTCTTATTTCAGATCACTTAGAAGCCTTTTTGAAGTATCCAGCTTACATCCTTAGCAAGCTCTGGTCTAGAAGGTGCAATTTATTGTACGCTCAGAATGGATACATCAACGCCTTCATCTTTACGTTGGCAACTTCGTCTCTTATCATCAACTCGTAAGTCTCTCACCAACTTAATGTCTAGAACTAACACCAACCCAAATTCGTGTTGATATTGAAGTAAAAACCTCGCGATAATCTTGAAGTAAAATCCTCGCACAAGTAATTAGAATTTAGATATATTGCGACTTAGATCAAAACACATTAAGTAAGATTTATATTAAAGACTTGTGTGAGCACAAAGTTATCAAACTAGTTTTCTTTTATAGAAAAAAAACAAAAAATAAAAAACAAAAACAAGAATCATAAATACAAGTGTAAACCAAGGGACCCAAATTCTTTCCTTTATGCATACTCATCATCCCTTTACCTTTTCCAATTCACCGAATCAATCCTAAACCCTAACACACACCCCAAGAAACAAACCCTTTTATTTAACTGTGTGTAATTCACACCTTCACTGTGTGTAATTTGCAAAGATGGTTGATTTCAGCAGGGTTCAAAAGGAGCTCCAAGAATGCAACAAGGACATAAATGTATCTGGGATTAGTGTTAATCCTAAATCTGATAATCTTTCTCATTTGATTGGTACAATTACTGGTCCTGTTGGTACTCCTTATGAAGGTGGAACCTTTAAGATTGATATTGATTTGCCTGGTATGAAAAAAGTTACAAAATTTTATGTTTTCTTATGATGGGTTGGTTTGATTTTGTGTTTTGAGTGATCAAGATTGTTGTTTTTGTGGTTATGATTTATGGGTTGTGTGTTTCTTGGTTTGATTTTGGGTTATGGTTTATAAAGGTTGTTGCTTTTGTGGTTTTGATTGATTGTTTGGTTGTTTAGGAGCGTTTAGTTTTCGGCGTTAAGGATATAATGCTTGTTTCGCAACTAGCGTTTAGCTTTTGTTTAAATGTGCCTATTGAAATGCTAATAATTACGTCTTCAGCTACGTTACTTGACACTTGTGTTATTGATTAGGGGTTAATGATGGTTGGTGTGTGAATTGATTTATGTTGTTTTGATTTGCAGGTGGATACCCTTTTGAGCCACCAAAGATGAAGTTTGCTACTAAAGTTTGGTATGGATTAGTAAATATGTTTAGTTTTCTGTTATAGATGTTTTTTATGTTTTTCGTACGCATTGTATATTTGATGACATGTTTTTAGGTATATATAGAGTGAGGGTTTATTCTGAGTTTGTTACTATTAAAATTGCTTTGTTTTGGTAATTAATGATGAAAGAAAGTTTAGTTTGCCCTATGTGAAGCTTTGTGGATTGGATAAAACAGTGCACATCATCCCTGTGCGTGTAATGTAACAGGATGTAACAGGCTTCATCAATTGCTGGTGCAAAATTCGTAACCTGTCATTAACGTAACCTGTCATTAACGCTCCTTAAATTTTGTAGTTTGATCGGCATAGGTAATAATGAAATGATGGATTTTTGGAAATGTTTAATTTGTTGTATATTTAGTGTTGTGAATTGTAAAATATGGTTGAATGCTTATATTTCTTTATGCGCTATACACGCTTTTATACTTTTAGCCTTATATGCCTTTACCCTTATTTTCTTTATCATAGTTTGTATGCTCGTAACCGTTATATGTTTGTCTACTCGTATGCTTCTCATGGCTCTACATGTTTGTGGCTATACTCGCTTTTATGTTTGCATGACCATATTATTGCCGGAGTTATTTGTACATCCTACCTCCCCTATATCACGCTCTAACAGGATTGGGTATTGTTATTGTGATTGGACAAATTGGTAAAACGTCCTACCCACGCGTGTAGTATAAGCACTTGCGGTTATTTGCTGGTTCAATATGTTTAGCTTGTCAATGGTCAGTTTCTGAATCATGTATTTTATATTTTTATTGAATGTTGGAAACTATGCACTAGTCTATAATGCTCTATTTTACTACCAAAGTGTATCACATCTATTTGACCGGAGTTCAATAATTATTACAGTAGTAATTCTAACTTTTTGGAAGATTCTATGGGTCGATCATGAAGTATTCGGTCAATAAATATGCAATCTTATGGAGTGCCTGTTTAAGGAGATAGTTAACAAAATCTGTAGTTTCTTAAATGACTTGATCAAGGCATTGTAAATTTGCATTTTTGTGATCATATGACTGTGTTTTTATATGGCATTTCATGTTGGGTTAATTGTTAGTAACAATTGATCTATATAAGTGCTGGAAAAGTAAGCAAATCAGGACAATAACTACCCATGAACGTCTTCATCTCTTGCTCAATTTTGAAGAGAAGGATTTAAGAGAAACTTTTAGATTTTCCATTAGATAAGTAGCTTTTAACTAAGAGCACGCCTCCTTTTTGTCTGTGATCTGCATTTCTATGCGATATGATCATGAACTCGTAGTAGCCTGATAGGAAGGGGGTCACTAGTTTTACAGGGGGGTTATTTAAATTTATGATTTTTCTGGGATTGGTAGTTCATAAAATATGTGGTTTTTGTCATTGATAAATTATTAACCCTTGCTAAAAAGTTTATGTTGCTCGAAGCATATGTAATTGAGTAATTCATTATCCTCTTTGCTCATTCCTTGTTGAAGGCACCCGAACATTAGCAGCCAGAGTGGAGCTATTTGCTTGGACATTTTGAAGGATCAGTGGAGTCCAGCACTGACTATAAAGACAGCACTTTTGTCTATCCAGGCCTTGCTCTCAGCCCCTGCACCCGATGATCCCCAAGATGCAGTGGTGGCACAACAGGTATAATGTTTGACAATTGTATTGTTTGTATCGAGTAACATGTAATTTATCTTTGTTAGACTAAAGAAGTGTTACAGGTCTGATATGGGCACATTAACATATTTTTTACTCAAGAATCTTGCTTATCTCTTAAAGTTTTTGTTTTCACCTTTTGTTGGTTTGTTTTATTTCAGTATCTTAAGGACTATCAGACTTTTGCCAACACAGCTCGTTACTGGACCGAATCCTTTGCAAAGACATCTTCTGCAGGGGTTGAAGAAAAGGTATGTATAATTTAAATAGTCTTGTGAGTTGTGACCGAGCATAAACTTAGTTTTAGGCTGTCCAAAAGTAGATGTTAGCGATGGCAAAATGGGTTGGTCTGGTCAGGTTGACCGTGAACATTTTTTCTCTCCCATTTTCAGCAATACTAGTTTATAGAAATGAATATATTATATATGATAAAAACAAAACAATGTCATTATGATTATGCATTAATATTTAATCATATGCCATCAACAACATTTAACCCGTTCCATATCTTGTTTTACGCATTTGTCTTGAAAATTATACTGTAACTTGCGTCAACCCATTTTATAATGAAATGGTCGAAAGTCGCTATCTCTAGTAGATATCATGACAACATGGTTTGTGTTCCCACAGGTAGGAAAGCTTGCTGAGATGGGATTCCCTGAAGCTTTGGTTAGGACTACTCTTGAAGCAGTTGGTGCGGATGAAAATTTGGCTTTGGAGAAACTTTTGTCTGGCTAATTATTATTTGTTTGTATTCAACTTAAAGATCAAGAAAAAACCTTAAAATATTAAATGGTCAAATATGAATAGAAGTTTGCTGTGTTTGTGGATTCATCTGTCACAAGTAACGTTTCTTGGGTTTATCTGTTTGTGTTTGTATTTTGTGTTTTTTTTTTATGTTTTGTGTTTATGCTTGTCTGAGCTATCTTCGTCTTCCATCGGTTTTAGGCTGATTCTGGTTGGGTTTTTAGTTGATTTTTGAATTATTGCGTTAATGGGCTAACATATCACCTTGAGCTCAAGGTATTGCAGATGATCATCTGTGTTCTTTGGTTGGGCTCGGGTTGGGTCGGGTACCGATATGTTGAATTATATTGACATATTCTGTGTTCTGGCTGAATTTTGATTGTGTCATGCAAGTTAGTAAATGGAAGACTTTATCCGGTTTAAGTTTGTGTGAAGGTGGGTTCGTACTCCTTAAATTAATCGGTGAAGATATCAAAAAAGACAAAAATCATTGTTATCGAAGAAAAATGTAAAAAAATAGCCATGTTTAGGGATGGCAACGGGTCGGGTTCGGGGCGGGTTTTAGTGTACCCGTACCCGCACCCGTTTATAATATCTAAACCCGTATCCGCCCCATTACCCGCCGGATACCCGATTAATATTATCCATCGGTTTTTCGGGTTTCCCCGCGGGTTTCGGTTATCCCCAATTAAGTATTATATGAAAAAAATGGCGCTATTAATATTAAGTCACAATAAAATTCACCGAAAAAATAAATGAAAACACACTAATATATTCATTTTTTTTTTTAAAGTTAAAGAAAATGAATATCGTATCAAACGACTTAACGCTTTTAAATAATTCATGTACAGAATAAAATATGTTATGTAATAGAGATACGTATATAAAAAAATATAATGGAAGAAATTATATATAATGTATATATATTCTAGTTAATTATTATATCAATAAAGCGGGTATAAATTCGGGTAAACGGATACGGGTACGGGTAATCGGGCGAGTATTACCAGAACCCGTACCCAAACCCGTACCCGCCTAAAAAATTATATCAATACCCAAACCCGCCAACCCGCCCCCGACCCAACCGGTTCGGGTTTCGGTTTTCCCCGTCGGTTTCGGGTGCTTTTGCCATCCCTAGCCACGTTTAACTTGATAAATATTTTAGTAGTAACTAAACTCTAGCGATAAAATAATACTCCCTAAATCTCAGAGTAATTTACATAAACAGTCCTTGTGGTTTACTTTAAATTATGAAAACTGTCCCTAACTTTAGAAAATTCCATTACTATTCCTTACTTTTAAAACTAATGACACCTTTAGTCCTAAAGATTAACGGCCATTAAAAGTTTTCGTCAAATAAGAACATGTGCCTAATTACATAAGGACAAACTAATAATTTCATATTATATTGTAATTTAAATTATTTTCACTTCCTACTCATGCTTAATCTCTATAAAAACAATCCGTCTATTTTTTTTCTCAAACACATACCTTTATTTTTTTCTCTAACTTCATTACCACAACTAGTCACCGTCGACTGAACCCGCAGTCAAATATTGGTCATCATTGCACCGCTACAAGTGCACATATATTTTGCCTGATACTTAAATTTTGATCGGGTGGTGGTTTAAACATGCAAAAGCACACAGTGGTGGCCATGATTCGTCAGTAACGTAGCACACGATTGTGGTTGACATGAAAAGGAAATATAGAGAATTGTAGGATGTTTGGGCTTGTAAAATAAAAGAGACTCGGTTGTTTGATTTGTCATTAAAAGAAGGAAGTGTGATCTTTTCAATTATATATATATAATGACTAACTAGCCTCACATGTTAAAAAGCATGTCAGCAGACAATGAAAATTTTAATGCTCGTTAATTTAGGGACTAAATGTGTTAATAGTTACAAAAGCAGGGACAAACGGTGTAATCTTTCAAAGTTAAAGAATGTTTTCGTAATCTTGAGTAAACCACAAGGACAATTTGTGTAATTTTCTCCAAATTACAAAATCAATACACTCTATTAAAAAAAGATCATAAGTATATTCTTGTAGTAACAAATAATTCTTCTAGAAAATAGGAATTCCTATTCATTACGAAAGCATTAGCATCCTCCCGTCAAAACAGTCTGATGTTTGATGTAAGCACAAAATTATTTGATTTCATTGTCAAAAATTATTCAAATTCGACATGTAATAATAAAGAGAAAAGAAAGAAACTAATAGACCAAAACCAAACCTACCTACTTCGTATAATGAATAATTTTAAACACAAACTCAAAGTGTAAAATGCTACGTTACCAAATTCGAAATTCTTACTAAAACACTTTTTTAGTTGAAGATGAAATATGTCGTCATCTTCTAGAATGTGAAACGCTTAAAAATAAGACATTTGCATTTTAAGGTATTTCTATTTGTGGAATGCATTAAAAATGTATGCAAGTTGATTGCAAATTCCGAACAACATACTAGATTTCCTTTCTCAGTTATATGTATGGAAATTGGTGAAAATTATCAAATAATAACTAAGTTTGAGATTCTGTTTTAATTTAGTTATTACTCTAATTTTATTTTAATTATAAAAATCACTCAAAATTTCAATAATGTTCAATTGTCTAGTAATTTTTATGTTAGAGTGACGTGAACGAAACATTTCTCAAACTTGATTATTATTTCATGATTATTTTTTTAGTTCAGAGTTGCATAAATTGATCGTACATAAAGTTAGTTTAGAGTAGTTAAATTCAGGGATAGTGTTTATTAGTTTGAGATCTGTTTTAATTTATTCACTCTAATTTTATTTTAATTATAAAAATCACTCAAACATTTCAATAATGTTCAATTTTCTTGTACGTAATTTTTATGTTAGAGTGACGTGAACAAAACACTTCTCAAACTTGAGAGTAGTTAAATTCATGAATGGGTGTTTATTAGTAGTAAGGTACAATATGATGATGCATGTATGAACACTTTAGTCTTTAAACATAGTCATTTCAAAAGAATGAAACAAATTTGAAATTGAATAGTTTTTGTGGTTGATATAAATTTGAGTCACTAAATTAGAACATTCATAAAATCTGGTTCTCATTAGATGATATATAAAATGTTAAAACATGCATATTCGGTTTGTAAACCACTCTTCTTATGCAAATAATTACTCACAACCACACAATAATATACCACTCCATTGACTTCAACTTTTAAACATAGCACTAATAGCTATGTTTAACAAAACTCATTATTTTATACTAGCAGCGTGTCTGCGCATTGCGGCGACATGTATCCTGTAATTGTTGTATTTATTTACGATTACAATTACTTTACAGATAGCGAAAATATTTTTGCAAGTGATAAACTGTTGAAGTTTTGAGATAATGATATTTTATCTGAGTCCACTTCCAACTCTTCTTTTAATCTTATTTTGCAAGTTTGAACATAAAAAATCATGTATTTTGAAGGTATTTTTATTATTTTTGCGGCCTAAGAACTCTCGATATATATGAATCTATTATCTTTTGTATTTCATAAGTTTATACTATATGTGATAAAAAGGTATATTATATATATATATATATATATATATATATATATATATATATATATATATATATATATATATATATATATATTGAATCTAGATCAAATAAGACCAATCTTAAAGTTGTAAAAATAAGATCCAACTAAAATCTGACAAGTGACACTCACGTTAAAATAAAATTAATTTTTTTTATTGAGTACAACTAAAATTGTTAAAGTTCCGACGGTTTTCTTTTTTAAATTGACGAAACTAATGTGATACACTTTGATTCGACATGTAATGTATCAGGTTAAGGTGATACACTTTGATTACAAACATGTAAATTTGTAGTTGTGTATCACTAATCCAAACTCATGTATCTGTTGGTTATTAGTTACTAAAATGTTAATTCGTATTAATACTTTATTTTTTGTGTATTATTGCTAATATGGTTATTTATAAAATGATTTTAGTGGTTTTTTAAGCTTGATCTTATTTTTACAACTTTAAGTTTGATCTTACATTAACCTTCCCCTATATATATTCATGAAATGTCTTATAAATTAGGAAGAGAATGTTTAACAAGTTGCTTTGTTTGTACATTGTGGTTTATAAATGATATATTTTATTAAAGGGGTATTTTAAATATTATATTACGGAGTAATTACAAGTGTTGACTAGCCAATATGTATAGGTGTGGATGCATAAAATAATTGTACATATAGCTTAATTAATTGTATTTGCTTAAAATCTATATATAAAAATTTTAAAAAATTAAAAAAGAGAAGGTCAAAGATGCATTATAAGATGTAGGGATGAGTACGGTACCAAATTGGTAACGAACTAGTACCGAATTGGTGGTACCGTTTTTTTCCCGAGCATAAAAGGGGTACCGGTACCGTACTGAACGGGATTTCGGTACCGGTACCAGGAATCAGTACCAATCTGGTTCTTCCCATTTTTTGTTAAACCATTTTTTTTCATAACTTTATGCAAAAAATAATAAATAAATAATAAATAAATAAATAAAACGTGTATATTCGAGTGATTTCAAACCAAAACATGTCACAATTAAATACACACATCATCAACATACTCGTAACTTACAAACGTTCCAAAACTTATAAAACTCCACTAAAACCATATGATCGTTCAAAAAAAAAAAAAAAAAAAAAAAAAAAAATCAACCATTTTTAACAAAAAAACATTTAATCTTATGTAATTGCAATCCCATTTTCTTTAGCGTTTCGCTTGGCAATCTCTTTGTCTTAATAATATGTTTGGGTTTAAGTTTTGGGAGGGTATATGAAGGATATATAGTTGTCACAGTAGGTTTTTGGTGCGTTTGGTTTCTTTATTTATGTTTTAAATGACTATTATTTTGCATAGAACGGGCTCAATTGGTGTTTGGAAAAGTTGTTTAATTCTTAATCATTACTGCTCAAATTTGTCATCACACTTTGGTACATGTACCGTATTAGTGGTCTCGAATTTTTTTGGCTCGATTCATGGCACCAGTCTCGTACCGTGTATCTGGATTCGGTACCGTTTCAGTACAGTACCAGTACGGTTCCGGTTTGATGCCGAGATTTGGGTCCAAATGCTCATCCCTAATAAGATGTTTAAATTTGACCGCTAAAATAGCAGCTAACTTGGTACATGTATTCGTCACGTCAACTTATTCATACAATTTTGAGAATCGAGTTAAAATTAGTGCCAAAATTCATTTTCTATTAAGCCACAATAAGAAGTTGAAAATAAAGAAAATGACTTGAACCATAATTTTGATCTAATACAAGTTATGACGCGACCATACATTTATCAAATTAACGGCTAAACTTTTAAATCATGATATATGTTTCAGCTTTGAACAAATAAAAGTTTGATACCTTTATTAAAGAAAACTCTAATAACTTTTTGTGTCATCTGTCGTTATTATTTTGATATATAACTTTGTGTGGCACACGATGTTTTTTAGTTTCAATTTGTAAGTTCTATGATCAAGATGATTTAATATGTCAAAAACGACTTTGAATAATACTTATGTAGTATTTGTGAAAATGTCAAATGACGACTTATATTAATGTCAAACATAACAATGTGTCATTCTCATTCTTTGGGTTTGTTGGGAATGTTGGGTCTCTAAATTGTGTTCAAAGTTTGGGACAGCGTTGGAAATAAATCGTCTGGATTTGACCAGTTTAATCAAAGTGCGGTCGTTAGAGGGGTGGACCAAAAACTCTAAGTGTTTTGACCTTTTACCCAAAAAAAAAAAAAAAAAAAAAAAAAGTGCATAAATTTTTTTACGAATATAAAAAGAATAAAAATGAACTAAAATGTACGATTTGATTAAATTTATTAAACAACTTAAGAAGACATATATTTCTTTTAACAAATTATGTACTAACTAGGCAAGACATGTATTTATGTGACAGAAAAACTCAGGATCATATTTATTTCGAAGATATCATGATTTTTAGCAAAATTTACACTAAGCCAGCAAAAATCCATCGAATTCTTGCTGAACCCCGAAAACCCCTTAGGTCCGCCATGGTTGCCACAAGAAATAAAAGTATAAGTATCTTTGAATCGTTCAAAGTTGAAACAACTTCCGCACTCAAATGTTTACTTTTAGTTGGATTCTAAACTTTAATACAGATATACTGTTTTCATATTTTATTATGGGGTTAGCATCCCTGCTGTTGCAGCAGGGAGCTTCTCTCCAGTGTCTTTGCAAAATGAAATTTCACATTTTCACTTTGCACCTTTCAAGTTATAAATTTTACACATGTGGCCCTTCATTTAAACCTTGCAGCAGGCAAGTTCTCTGCTGTGGACACAGCAGAGATAATTTCCCCTTTTATTATTACGTTTGTGAATGATATGTTAAACTTTGTTAAGAGTTTTAGATCTTTATAGTTTATACAACTCGTGTTGTGAATTTTATAGACGAAAACTGCCATGAAGTCATCAATTCTTATCTTTTGATCAAATGTTTAAATGATCTTTACTTTATAACTTTCCAAAATAAACTATAGATGTTTAATTTTAAAAAATAAAATGAAAGGTGACTATCATTTTGTAAAGTGAAAAACGACGTGACCTTTTCTGTCCATTATTAAAAAGACCATGAGCATGTCATCTTAATCACTAGTTAGTATAATATTTTGGATAAAGATAAAAAGTGAAATTATTATGTTTTACGAATCGTGGAGCATTAGTTTAATTTATTTTGCACTCATCAGTATTATTTACAAGGCTTTCTATGATTGAAAAACAATGATAATTTTAAATATGGTATCATGTTTTCAAAAACGTGTAAGGAAAATAAAATGGTTTGACGTAAATTTGTCATCCATTAGATTAAGACTGTTTTAGTTTTTCTAATGAGACCAAACGTCCATTCGTGGGTGGAATTGCACATGTTCAAAGTCGATCATTTTCATCGTCTTATTCTTACTTTGTTTGAGTAAGCACTTAGTTGCAATGTATTTTGGACTATTGTCTGGGTCAATGTTTAACCATAACTCATAAGGTTATAGATAGTAGTTAGCAAAGCACTTATCAATATTAATGGTTGGTTTGCTAGTATGCATCTGAAATATATTTAATTTTAATTCGTTTGCATAATATATTTGGGTTTTTTTAACTTGTGTCTTATGACCACAAGTTAAACACGCTAAAAGTATTATATGGCTCATGAAAAAAGACTTAGAAATTCACACAAAAGTAGTACATTTATTTATTTATTTATTTTATTTTTGTGTGAGTCACTGATTAATTTTTTGTATTTTTGATGACCACAGGTTAGAAAAATCAAATATATTTTTATTATAGTTAAAAGTGTAAAACTGTGTTTTTCAAACATGGTCGTTGCACATGTTTTGTAGGCGTTGAAAATCATTTGCGTAACTAAATTGTTGAGTCAACCCAAGTTATAGCTTGATATTTATATTTTATTATTTTGTGTTGCTTTAAATTATCGAATATTCGCGTGTTGCGACGACGGGTAACCGTGTAACTAAATTTCTTGCGAGTAAATGTCTTTCAATAATACATTTTCAGCGACCGATTTTTTTGATTGCTGACTTTGGTTGACGATAAATTTTACGAATAGTAAAAATTCTCGTTTTAAATAACTTCAAGAAATAGTAATGAATGGATGATATTCTTGAAAAAATAAGTAAAAGAAGTTTACTAAATTACCCTTTTACCCTTACTTATCATATTAATTAATTTGTAGAGAACTAATTGAGTAATTTATTTTTATAGTTGTAGGTCTTCCTACAATTCTTTTTTTAAATTAGCTTATTATTTTGTATGTTTATTTCATATATAAAAAAAAAGAAAATCAAGAAAAAAATAATGGCAAATTAATGTGTTAAATTCGTTTAGAAAGGGCACCATAATTATTTTATATAACTTTCTGAATAATTTAAATAAGTTTTAAAGGTAATTTAATAAAAAAAAAATCTTATTTTTTTAACAATGTCACCCCTCTATTATATGGAGCATATATATACATACTCGTATTGAAATACTGTTATTTATGGTTTATGGTTGAAGTTTACCATTAGCTTTAATTATGTAATATTATTATATATTAAGTTTAATAGGGCTTAATGCAATATAAGTAGTTAACTTATGATAAAGTACATTTCCGTTGGTAAAGTTGATTAAATGTGAAAAAACTTTGTTTTTGGCTTAGAGTAAAAGTAAGGCTAGGCACATTGGTGACCCAGGTAATCTCTGTCACATCAGTTTTCTCTCTCCGATAATCAGACACTACCAATTTGCCACAGTGGGTGACCAAGTTTGAAAAAAAAAAAAAAAAAAGCGTGCGTGTAAAATCGGTCGGCATTTCGACCGATTCTTTGTATTTTTGCAACTCGACCGATGTTTGCTTTCATGCCCACAAAGGGCTAGACCGATTTGAATATCGGTCAAGTGATCGAATTTTTCCAGCCTATTGTGATAAGCCTAATGGGACACCAAGAAACCATCCTAGACATCGCCACATCAGCATTACATCAGTTTTCTCTCTCCTGAGACACCACCCAGTCTTACTAATAGTATGCAAAATAATCTTGTTAGCCAGTAGAAATCTATTTCATATGCTTTTATACGTTACCATGCAAGGGTTTTATATTTTTACTTTGCTTTCATTCCAAATTCATTTCTTTGAAACTCAACCTCTAATCTTCTATCAAACAACAGAAGATCCATAATCACCCCAAATGACCACCACGAACCATAGCAATCTGCACAACCTTAACAACTACCCTTATGAATATTTGATGCGCCTTTGAAAACTATACGACAACACCCCCGACGATCACCATTTGACCATATACAACCATTTGTTATGTTAATTTGTTATATTCTTGTAGATTCACTTTATATAAACGTGATTTTGCTTAAATAGTAGTATCTTTTTGCCATTTTTTTTGTTTCCGGATTGTTACCAAGTACGTAATTCACTAATCTATATCTATAAGGGGGTGGCATCCTTGCGGGGAAATAGGCTCGGCAAAGACTGCCGATCGGCAACCATGGCTGCCACTGCAGCGGCAAGGCCAAATCGGTGCCTCAAGAGGCAAATCTTGCCGATTCCGTGAGATGATTTCCAAGGCATATTACATTGAATGCATATGGATATTGGGTATGATGTTGATGATGTTGAAGATTGCCACTAAAAATTCATAGTGATGTATGGTTAGGTATAAATTGTGTTGGCACAATATTATTTGTGGTTTTTACAAAATCTTGAGGCAACTTGAGGTAAGGTTGCCACCCCCCAAGGGTAGTGGCAACCTTGCGGTTTCAAAGGTTCGGCAAGGGGTGCCGATCGGCAAGTAGCATTGCCATACATGCGGCAAGCAAAAATCGGTACTGCATGCGGTAGAATTCACCGATTCGGGAGAGGCTATTTCCAAGACAAATTTGAACGTTGCATTGATTACTCCGGACGTTGGGGATGTTTTCCAAAAAAAAAAAAAAAAAAAAAAAAAAGAAAAAAAAAATCCCTTTAAAATCTCACAATTACAATTTAAATTACACATAATATTTCAAATATATTCCAAACATTCAAATCAATCTCTTTCAAAAAACAACTATGGATCATCAATCCAAACATGGTTCAAACTCACACAAAGGTCGAGGACGTGGGTCTCGATCACAATCTGGTTCATCCCAATTCACGCGTCCGCAACCTCCTAATCAACCTTACTATCCCCAACCTCCAAATCGCACCCAAATTCCAACTCAACCTTACTATCCCCAACCTCCAAATCAAAACCTTTATCCTCTAAATCAACCTCAACCACAACCGCAATATTATCAAAATCCTCCTCCAATGAATCCGGCCAATTATAATATTTTAATGACTAATGAATTTAATCCATTCAACGACTACCGTGACGGTCGAGCAAGACGTGAACTGAGTGTAGAACGTCAATTACCGATTTACGATAATGAAGATGACGAAATTGAATTTGTCCCCGAAACTCAATTTACAAATACAACGGGTAAGGTTTACTAATTTTTTTAGTCATATATGTATATATATAATTTTTTTTAAAGCGTATTTTTTTTTTATAAATCGTATACATTTTATTTTTTTGATTGTATTTTTTAAATTGAATAATTTTTTTAAATCATATTTTATTTTTTTTAAATCGTATACATTTTATTAAATTGTATACATTATTGTTTTGTGATTAATTAGGTGAAGGAGAAAATGATGATGAAGAAAGTGTAGAAATACCAAAACCGAGTAAAGCTAGAAGCAAACCTTGGACAACGGAAGATGAGGTCGCTTTGGCAAAAGCTTGGGTGCATATCTCGACTTGTCCAAGAGTCGGGAATCAACAAAAGTCGGCAAGCTTTTGGGGAAGAATCCTTGAACATTTCTCTCAAAACGTGCCAAATCATGAACGAACACACCATGGCTTGAACACAAAATGGAAAAATATGAATGCCGAAATGAATATTTTTAAAGGCCTCTACATCCAATCGGTATATTTTTGAATTATATTTTTTTGTATATAGTTTATATTTGATATGATTGTATTAAATTATATTTATTACTTTTATAATTGTAGAACCGTCTTCGAGATAGTGGTTGTGACGATCTTGACGTGATGAAAAATGCCATGGCCGATTAAAAAAAAAAAAAAAAAAAAAAAAAAAAAAAAAAAAAAAAGACTTTTGGACACATTGATGCTTCGGAAATTGTAAGACAAAATGACAAATGGTTGGAACAACCAATTGTGGGACAAACATCAATCTAATTCTGATAAGCGGAAAAAGTCGTCTGAATCGAGCAACGACAATGTTGAGACAATTATTCCGGATTTGAATGAAGACACTACTCCTACCCGAAAAAGAGTGTTTCTGAGTCGTCCACAAGTAATAGTGTTGCTGCGACTTTAGAAATTTATGCTTCAAAGAAATCACAACTATTAGAGGAGTCGCAAAAGAAAAAACGTGCAAATGATGAGTTGGCCGAAAAATTGATGGCGGCACAAGTACAAGGTGCACAAGAAAAGGCCTTTATCCGAGCTTTTAAGTTTTTCAACGAACCGCACAATAACATAGAAGATCCGGATATGCGGGAAATTGCAATTAAAAAAAAACGTGAATTCGCAGCAAAGTATGGATGGCCTTGCAATTTTTAGTTTTATTTATGTTTTTTTTTTAAGTATTATGTAATAATTATTGAATTATTATTAATAAAATAGTTGTTTTTTATTTATGTTTTTTTAATTTAAATTTTATTATTGATACACATTTAATGCTTGATTAGGCAAAAAATTAGGCAAGATTGCCACTAAAAAAGAGTGTTTAGGCAAGATTAGGCAAAAAATTAGTTGGACAACCATGATTGGTTGTTTTCTTTAAAAGAGGAGGCAATGTGTGGCAAGGTTGCCACCCCCCTAAGGGTTGATGACTTTTCTTGAAATATTGAAACTTGAAAATCTTTAAAATGGTAATATAATTCAATAATTCACCACTAAATTAATAGTTTAAATGTTTAATCCTTTAATCCTCACATTTTTATTATTTTTCGTTTATAACTCATAGATTTTTTTTCTCGCAATCACTACAAATTAAAGTCTTAAGTGTTGCATTAAGGGTTATACCAAAACCACAAGTTCGCATGTATAATTATTTGCCGTTATAAATTGTAATACCCCAAAATACCGCAGCGGAAGACTGTGTCACTGGGGTGCTACTTCATAATACAAAGTACAAGTTATAGAAAACGACCTCTAAATGAGACATTTTGAAAAGTTACCATTCGATTAATGAATTCAAAGTTACAAACATGAGATTCCAAAGTATGATACATAAATGTATACAAAATGTTTTGAATGGTAAATGATAAAAGCGTAAGTCTTCAGAATATGCAGCTTGACTCTAAGTTCTACGCACTAGCTATCGCCTTACTAACCTGAGATAAACATGTTAAAGTGTCAACACAATGGTTGGTGAGTTCATAGAGTTTGTTTAACAAATAAAGCCTATAGAAAATGATCACACAGCAAAGGCATCGTAAATCCACTCAGTTACAAGTCCCGCCATAAGAGACTTGTAACCTGTGTGTTCACAACCCACTGCTAATATATATATATATATATATATATATATATATATATATATATATATATATATATATATATATATATATATATATATATATATATATATATGATTAAGACATATGAGAATACGATATGTGTACATGCCAATGCTCAAAGATTAAAGACTACTGGGTGCCATTTCCCAAAGTTATGAGATTACTGGGTGCCATTTCCCAAAGTATATAAGATTACTGGGTGCCATTTCTTAAAGTATAAAAGATTACTGGGTGCCATTTCCCAAAGTATAAAAGATTACTGGGTGCCATTTCCTAAAGTATAACTACTAGCCACTAAATAGAATAACGCAATTAAGTACAACACAGGCATGTATGTATGCAATCAAGTATAATGCAATCAAGTATAAGACAATCAAGTATAAATGTTTTGAGTATTTGTACAAGTAAGCAAGTAGTTGAGCATGTATCTCCCCCAAAGAGTTAAAACAAGTATGAAAAGAGTAGGGGCTATGACTCACCTTCAGTCTATGTAATGAGAAATGAAAGTGGTAGTCGAATCGCGAAAGTCTCTAAGAGCAGCAACTTTTGGCTTTCTAAAGAAAGAAAGTCAAGTATGAAACTAGGACACTAAACCTATGCTTGCAAACCCTTCACCACAACTCTTGAAATCCTTGCTAGCCTTGATATAGACCTTGTGAAAACCTTATTAACTCAGCCCCTAATCACCTTGTGTAGCTCCTAATTCAACCATGGAATCACTAAACAAACTCTTGATTCATGTAGAGACTAACTATGCCTTCAACTTTGGTATGTAACTTATAACTTAGAAATCAAAGGATCATGGTTTACGGATTTGTTGTTGAGTGTTTGGAATGAAGAGAAAGGAAGAGGATGAGCTTGCTATTTATAGTGAAGATAAGGAGGTTAGGAAAGCTCCTAGGAAGGTGCCTTAAGGAGGTGCAAGTTTAGGATATTTTCCTAAAACTTGGTGACCAAGTTTACTTGATATACATGTATCCTAAAGTCCAAGGCTTATCATAAGCCACCAAGGCATGATGAAGCTTCCTATACACGTTCATATGATGGTTAGGGTGACTAGGTACATAGTTTTGGTATTATCTAGCTTACGGAGTGAGTTTTGGTCCCCGGTAATCGCTAACGGTAAGTCGTTAAGTCATGAAACTTAAAATCGGGTATCTTAAAAATATGAAACTTATAAATATGTTAAAACTTATTAATATAACCTATCTTAGCATATTTAATGAGTGAAAAGTTCTATCGGGTTGCTTAAACGCTGCTAAAACTGGAAACGCGGGTCTAAAACGTGTAATTCGCGTAAAACGCTGAACTGGAAAACGTAAAATTCTAAAACTTTTTGAATTGTCGTAAAATGAGAGAAATTCATATTTCTATTGTTTATAGTGTTTTATGGACATATCGGGATGTTGGAATGACGTTTAAACCTAAAAGTAAATCTCGGACACGGTTTCGTGATTTTTGCAGAAATGATCCGACGATCGTCAAATTCTCGGATTATCATTAAAATAGTTTAACTTACGAGAATATGAAATAAAAATTTCGGGAGTGAATAGTGAAAGTGAATAGTAATAGTGAATAGTAAAAATGAATAGTAATCCAAAAATGCGAGTTGTTACATAAATCATCGATTTGCGCGGATATTCGTCTAGTTTGTAATGTAGATAATTATGCACTTAATTATGTTAAGTTGCAGGTTGAAAAGTTGTTACTGAAATATTAATTCTGTAATGACAAATTAGGAAACTGTATGACTATATTGATTTACATTATGATGTGTAATTTTAATATGTATCTATAATATATTATAATGCATTTGAGACTATTATATAATTAGAAATACTTAAAATTCAGACTTTTTTTATTGCTTATTATGTAAAGATTTGAAAATTAATTTATTAGGAAATAAGTTGGTTAAGAAGTTTATTAGGTAGCGGTTGGTTGTTCAAACTAAATTTATTTGGTTTAACCATCTCTAATAATTTTACTTATAAAGCATGAAGACAACTAAACGTTTAACCAAATAACGCAAAATATAATCATATGGTACTCGCCGCCGCATTACGCGGGTACCGTTCTAGTAATATTTAAAAGTGTTTAATTAATTTACTTATGTTAAGTTTTCAACATTTAAACTATGAATTTCGTGCTTTATGTGTACCATGACAAAACTTTCCTTGATACGTATAAAGTAACTTCTTTTAAACATAGGAACGTACCTTGACATTTGGAAAATCAATTAATCATTTTAGGGCAACTTGAAGTGCAAGTTATGTTGGAAATATCGTTTTCGTGCATCACTAACAATAAACTTTATTCTAATAACCATCTTCGATAATAACCCAAATTTACAGTACTTATCTGTTACAAAATACAAAATATTAAAATAAAGGTCAAGAAAAAAAAATAATTGAAAATAAAGAAACCAATGTGTAACGCAAAAGCAAACGCAAATGTATATTTTACCCGATTTTGACAAAACCAACCATTCGACTTTTATTCCTTTTGTCATTCACTTTCTGCGTTTTAAAATTATTTTTTTTTACAAAGGATGCGTTTTAAAATTATTGTCATTCACTTTCTGCATTTTAAAATTATTGTCCTCACACAAAAAATATATAGTAAAAAAAAATGAGACTCTTACACTCTTCAATCAATCAAATATTATCCCCACTCACTAAATTCTCTTTTAATTGATTGTTATAAAAAGATGACTACTGTTTTGAGACATTTTAAAATAGAAACGAGGATTATAATTTTGAGACAGATGAAATATTTTGTTAAAATCATAATTTAAAATACTAAATTTTGAAATTTACATATTATTTATTTATTTATTATTTCTAATTACAACTATTTAATATAATTATTAATTTACCATTTGAACTCACTCAGTTCTCGAGTTTTGAGTGAAAGGAAATGAAAAATAATATGAATGAGAAAAGAAATGGAAAAAGAAATGAAGTGTTAGTTGATATGTTATTGAGATATAGGAAAGGAAAAAGAAAGTAATCATAATCATGTTCTTGAGTTGGAGGAAAAAAAAATAAATTGTGTAAATTACGTGTATGCCTTTAGTTGTTAATGTCAAATGTTTTAAAAAGGGTATACTAGTCTTTACACAACAATCATTTCATTTTCTTTTCTCTTTCTTCCTAAAAATGGGAGGAAAATTTTCTTAAGAAAACTTCCTCCATCTTCCTCTACAGTATCCATTTCCCTTTCCTCTTTAAAAAAAAATAAAATAAAATCTTAAGAGCATCCACTATAGTAGTTTATAAAAAGGTCTAAGAAAAGATGAAGATGTCTATAATTTTATTAACCATAGTGGAAATGTGTTTCATGCTTATGTGGAATGAAAAGGTCAAATATGTTGAACCTCTTTTAAATTTAATGCTTTTGTATTTAATATGGTTTTGATAAAGCTTTAAGAAGTTTATCCATAATGAAGAAATGTCTATAACAAGAAAAAAGTTTATGAATTTATGATTTTGGATGACTATGCACAATTATAAACCTTTATAAAGGTCCGCCATAGTAGATGCCCTAAGAACACAAAAACATTTCGTTTCCTTTCCTTTCATATCAAATTTCAACTCGAGAAGAGTGAAGTTTGCCCATTATCTACAAAACTCAATAAGATATCACTCTTTATACATAATTACAAAATGATGTGATTTACACACTCAAATTTTTGATTGATTTGCATATTTAACTGTACAAGCAAACAAAAAATGATGTGAAATCAAAACGAAAAATGGTGTGTTCTAATAAAAGTTAAAAATATGCAAATCAATTCCCTTTTAAAGTTACAAATGATAATACGAGCTATCACTCATTTAGTAAATTTCTTTTGGAATTCAATCATTTTCGTTTAAGTAAATTTTATGTAACAATTGTAACTTCACTGAGAGGTCTAAAGTGAAGTTCTCATTTCAATGATTTCATGATTCAAAGGAGATTATTGTTATTTATTAATTTTTTTAATTTCTTTATTTATTTCTTTATTTTATTATTTTTTTTGAAGGACTATAAAACCATAACTAAGGGCCCGTTTAGTTTATAGCTTTTGGATTTGAGAAATGACTTCATTCCAAAAATTAAATGTTTGGTTTAAGTTTTTGAGAATCAAAGTGGCCACGGTAATGATAGATTGATTCATGTCACACATGATATCTTTTGTAAATAATGGACCCCACATTTATATCTCACTCACAATTTATACATAAATTATTTATTAAAAACTAAACTATCCCACTTTCTTTCTAATACTTAGTAAATCATTTATCAACTACTAAAATAAAGTTTTTAATAAAATATATTTTTTTCTCTTACCACATGTTTTTTCATTTTAAACCAAATCAAAATCCAATTCTAAATCCGTTTACAAACCAAATGGACCCTAAGATCTATACAAATCACTTTTCGCAAGTGAGGTAAGTCCAAAGTAGATTAATAGTGCATTAATCAGCAATGTTTCAGTAAATCATTTTTCAAGGTGGCGACTTTCTTTTTTCGAAATGCCATAAGGCTAGTAGGCAAGGGGAGGATTTTTTCATCAGACACCTCAGCGCCACTTCATATTTCTCTCTCCTCTAACTTCTCCCCACTTTACTTCATCATTTAGTAATCAATGTTACCTTTAACTTCACATTTCATTCAATATCAACTTTATAAAAATATACTCCACTAAATACCTCACACACACTCACACACAAAATAAAAAATTATAAATGAGGCCATTTTTTTTTCTTTTTCATTGGTGGTCAGACCACCGAATTTTCTTTTGAGAATCATTGAGCAAGGAAGAGGGAGTGTGAGGTAGGGCTATTTGATGATACCTTAACTACATTGCCTAGTAGCCTAATGAGGCAAATTCTAGAAATGTGAGTGATGTTTCTGTATCCAAATAGTGATTTATTATCATATCAATCTTAGAAGAAAGTATTTTGTTATATTGTCATAAATCATAAAAAGTAAAGTAAAGTAACTCCCAGTACCGTCTTCCACGGGTTATGGGTCCCAATACCGTCTTTCACGGTGTATGGGGGAGGTTGAGACGTAGACAACCATACCCCTACCTAAGGTAGAGAGGCTGCTTCCGGTTCTACCTAAGGTAGAAAAGGATCGAACCCTTGACCTCTAGGTTAAGAGGCAAGGGGATTTCCAACTGATCCAACCCTACTTGTTTAAGGATTTTGTTACACCTTGTTATATTTAAGGATTTTGTTATATTTAAGGATTTTGTTACACCTTGTTACCGCACCAACCCAACAACGCGTTGTGGACCACTTTTGGAAGATGGTTTAATGATCGTCTTACCATGGAATGAAAATTTTGTGACATATGACAATATTTAGCCTCACAAAAAAAAGTTATGCATGGATTATAACTTTACTAGAACGGTGCCCGCGCAATGCGGCGGCGGGTACCGTATATTTATATTTTGCGTTATTTGGTTACACGTTTAGTTGTCTTCATGCTTTATAAGTAGAAATATTAGAGATGGTTAAACCAAATAATTTTAGTTTGAACAACCAACCGCTTTCTAACAAACTTCCTAACTAATAAACTTCCTAACTAATTAATTTTGAAATCTTTTCATAATAAGCAAGAAAAAAGTCTGAATTTTAAACCTTTCTAATTATAGAATAGTCCCAAATGCATTATATAGTAGTATTCATAAGTAGATGAAATATAAAGACGATATATGACAATATTTAGCCTTAGAAAAAAAAACTTATCTTATATATAATACGAATACATTAAATAAACTCATAATAAATATCATGATTGTTATATATTTGTAATAGATAACTACTCCAGTATGTTTATAATGAAATGATATATTATACCAATAAGTTTGTAAATAAAGAAAGAAAAAAATATTTTTTACAATTATATTTTTCATGTATTTTAGAGTTAAACTTTATATTAAATACAATAGTTATTTGGATGTATGTATGATATATTTAAAATTTAGGAATGATATATATGCAATTATTAGTTTAAGTTTGATATACTCGCAACTTTTATACTTTAAAAAAATATATATGCAATTATAAATTTAAGTTGGATCTAATTTTAAGCTATGTGCATTTAACCCTTACGTAACGCAGGGCATGCGTTAAAGGCAATTTTGCCCGGCGTTAACCTGCGTTACGTATGTGGATACCTGTGTTAAAGGCGCGTTAACGCGCTGCGTTAGCTTGCTAACGCAGCGTTAGACGTGAACCTTGATTAAAAAAAAAAATTGTTTTACCCCTCCAACGTTCCAATATATAGCCATTTTTTTTGAAAAAAAAATTTCACTTTCACCCCCTCTATAATTAAAAACGGATAGTTTTTAAATTTCACCCAAAAATTACATTTAAACCATTTAAACCAACTATAAATACCAACTTAACACACATATATTTTTCACACATCCACTACTAATTTTCTACTATTTTATACTTCATTTATAAGAAAAAAACCTTCCTCATTCATAATGGATCCAAATCAAAATAACGATTTTGTTCCGAGTTGGTCAGACCTTGATGACGAAGAAGACATACAGTTTATGGTTCAAGCGTACGAGCTACAGCAACGCTTAGAAGAAGAAGAATCTCATCCTCATGTGCCCCGTATCACCATACGTCGTGAACGTGAGCTTGCTGAAGAACGTTTGAAAAACGACTATTTCGTTGAAGGTTGTAAGTATAAGCACAATAAATTTCGTAGGAGGTTTCGTATGAGCCGGAAACTATTTATGCAAATAGTGAACGGTATTGAGTCTTACGAAGCCGATGTTATTCCAGACCACTTTCAATACTTTAAGAAAGGAATCGATTGTACGGGTCGAGCATGTATTAGTCCACTTATGAAGTGTACATCTGCGATACGACAATTGGCCTATGGCACCGCCCCAGATGCGTTTGATGAGTATTTGCAAATAGGTGAGTCTACTCAACGTCTTTGTCTTGATAATTTTAACATGTGTGTTATGGATTTGTTTATGCATGAGTTTTTAAGAACACCAACATGGTCCGACATGCAACATATTTATCAATTGCATGAGAATCGACAAGGTTTTCCGGGTATGCTTGGTAGTATTGATTGCATACATTGGGCGTGGAAAAATTGTCCGGTAGCTTGGCAGGGGCAATTTGGTAGGGGTGATAAAAGATACCCAACGTTAATGCTTGAAGCTGTTGCTTCACATGATTTGTGGATTTGGCATGCTTTTTTTTGTATGGCAGAGGCAAATAATGATATTAACGTTTTAGATAACTCTAACTTGTTTGACAACATTCTTGCTGGTGAATCCCCAAGGGCACCATATACAGTAAATGGAAGAAGGTATGAACAGGGGTATTACATAGCTGACGGAATTTACCCGCAGTGGGCAACTTTCGTCAAATCTTTCACGGCAACGACTGATGAGAAACATAGCTATTTTGAAAGGAAGCAAGAAAGTGCACGCAAAGATATCGAACGTGCTTTTGGCGTGCTTTAAGGACGTTGGGGTATACTACAGCAACCGGCACGTGCATGGGAAATTGTCAAGATACAAAGAATCATGTATACATGCATTATTAAGATAAAAAATTTACACTCCGCGAGTATAAAAGAATGTGGGTAGATCCGGCACCACATTTGAATCAACAAAGGTGGATCGACAGGTGTGATGCGCAGAGGCGCAAGACAAGGGAAATGCGCGATGCAGGCGTGCATACTCAACTACAACGAGATCTTATGGAGCATGTTTGGCAGCAACGTATTCAACACCAACAACAACAAGAAGAAGAATATTCCGAAGACGACGAATAAGTAGTTTTAATTCGTATGGTTTAATTTCTTATGTTTCGGTTTTTTTTTTTTTTTTTTTTTTTTTTTCTATTAATCGTTGTTGTTGTTATTTTAAGTTTGTTATAATTTGTATTGTAAGAAATTAAGTTTTAATGTTATGTGGTTTATTAATTGAATTGTTTGTTTTAGTTGAGGGTAGAATTTAAAAATATTTGAGTTAAAGCTGAGTTATTATTGTGAGTATTTTTTTCTGAGTTAAAGTTAAAGTGTAAAAGCTGATGTGGCGCTGACATAGCACTGCGTTAAGTTTTAACTTGCGTTACTTGTGCTCATGCTCTTATAAATAAATAGAGTAACAAGTACTCCGTAGTAAAGTTGACAATGACTGCAGAATCCAAATCGATGTTTCTCCTTCTCCTTTGACTTTCATTGTGGACATGACATAGCGCATTTAAGATGATAAAAATCATTTCTCAATAAATAAATCATAAATGGTACTCGTATCTCCGACTGATTCAAAACGAATTTCATTACTATCTTTTCTCTATAATTTCTAATTGTTGATTTGTTGATTTCTTTTTTGTTTACACGACTTACATTTTTGTATAAAGTGATTTTATGTAGTGTTGTATACACTAAAGGAAATTCTACGTGATACAAATTTTATAATATAATGCTATATATAATTTCTATCGTAGAATGATTATTTCACAGTAATTATAACAATAATGTGCAAATCATTAAACCAAAAGAGTAACATGTTATTGTCGGATCTACAGTATTATCTTTAACTCAAAATCTTTCATCTCATAATTATCGTTTGTTCCTTACTTTGAATCCAATATAGCCTATGTAAGAAGTAATAACCATAAAAAAAAGGTGAGGTTCAACTATTAGCCCAAGTAATAATAGATACAGTAAGTACCTAAACACGTCTACTCATATTTTTAAGTGCTGTTTGTTTATTCAGATACTCTGAATCTGAATTGCACATCTGAATCTGAGGCGTAAATGTCTGAATTTGAATCGAAAATCTTGTTAAAGTAAAGTGTTGTGTATTTGTTTGCTCGTATTAATATTTTTTTGGTTATCTTGTGTCAACAAGAGGCATTAAGACACCCCTCTTAAATCTAGACTATTTAGATGTAATTGCATATGACCGCTCCGCTTTTGAACAGAAAAAAAACACAAACAGTCTGAATGCCCAAAACGTCTGATCGATTAAGAGGTTTGGTTCGTTAAAAGACATTAAAAGATTGTTAAGACATTAAAAAAAAAAAAAAAAAAAAAAAAAAAAAAAAAAAAAAAAACTTAGTTTTTAGGGATTTGCTAAACACCCTATTCGCTTTGTTTAAGCATTCCATAATCAATAAATTAACATTCAATAAACACCAAAAATTTTATACATAATATCACTTATCATTTTTAAAATGACTAAAAGTATATAATTATGAAATATATGAGTTCATTAATTGTTATATTTGTAATTTTGGAATGCTTAAACAAAACCCATAGAGTTGTGTTTAGCAAATCTATAGTCATACTATATTATAAAGTATGAATACCTACTATTAATAGAGTACTTAAAATTAAGCATTACACATTTCAATGATAAAAGTACAAGTGATTCAACACAATTAAACATTGAATACAATAAATGAGATATAATTAGACATTTACAAATTTAGTAGCTACATGTACACACTAATTTATTTTTGCCATTAAAGTTGAAAATTAATGACTTAAAATTGATCATTATGTATATTAAATACAATTAATTAAATAGTCAATAAATACAATTAATATACTTATTAAAACACCCCTTACATAAGAAATACAAATTATCAACATATTGTACAACCAACTTAAACACAATTCCTGCATTAAATGTCACTAATACAAATAATAAAGCATATTATACAAATTTTTAAGCCCGAACGGGCAATGGGCCAAATGGGCTCGAGCCCGAACGGGCACGGCTCAAACGGGCTCGAGCCCGAACGGGCACGGGTCAAACGTGCTCGAGCTCGAACGGACACGAGCTAAACGAAATTTTTGATATCCGTAAATTTATTGTAAAAAAGAACATAATAAACTAAAATATGTTTACATATTGTACAAACCAAGCAAACTACTAAACAAAAACATAAAATAAATAATAAATAAAATAATACAAACAAAGCAAAATTTCATTAAACTTTTGTCATAAAAAACTAATCAGTAAAGTTATTGCCAAAAAACGTACATATAAAATAAATTATTAATCAAAAAAATTAAATTACAGTGTGCCCGCAGCTGAATCGCGTGGGGACCCTGCTAGTTTTTAATAATCTTCAAAATAATGTGAAAGGTAAGCTAATTAAGACTTTGAAGTCAAACAAGTTGAAAAAACAAAACTAAAAAAAACAAAGAATGTTAATTTAATTCTAGCAAACACCCACAGTGGCAAAACCGTAAATAAACAACCAAAAGATGTCTTAAAAAGCTGATTTTTATCAAATCTGAAATCCAAATCTAAAAAATTGAAAAGTTCTTGTTCCTTTTTATATCACTTCTCTCTCTATATATATACATCTCTCTCCACCACCTGGAAAAAAATAAAAAATAAATAGTTTCACTTAAACTTGTACCGTACAACTCATCACCGTCACAGTCACCGTCACCGTAACCGTAGCATCATCTCCCAATAATGAGTTAAAGGTCAACAGCAGCTATGGGCTGTGTGCTGTGTAAACGAGGCTATTATTCAGATCGGCGGTCAAAGTCAACGGCCGGTCAACGCAACGATGCAGAGTCAACTACTACTAATACTACTACTACTACGAGTACTAGAACAACAAATACAGCTTCGACGGTGGTGACGCAGCAGGTGACGTCATCAGGTGGGAAGAATGAGGTGGCGGCGGTGGTGGTGGAGAAGAAGATCCGGCAGCGGAGGATGAGGTCGGAGGGGAGTTTGAGCTACGGTGGTAGTAGTGGTAGTGGAACAGGGTGGCCGGCGTGGCTTACGGCGGTTGCTGGTGAGGCTATTGCTGATTGGACTCCCAGGCGTGCTAGTTCTTTTGAAAAGATCGATAAGGTATATAATAATGTATTAACACTGTGTTTTCGAGTATCACTTAAAAAATACTACGTAATAAACATAAAAAGTTGTGTTTTCGAGTATTAGTTAAAAAATAAATAAACATAAAAAGTTGATTATGAGAGAAAGTGTTTCGTCTCAAAATTGAGCTGAAAATGTTTACTTCTTATTTTTTTTTTTACTTTTTATTATTAAAAAAACTCGAGAACTGTTCGTAAGACTAAGAGGAGGTTATGTTTATAATTTTTTATAATAAAAAAAATTGCTGCATGAAATATAACATAACTTATAAGATATTTAATATATTTTTTAGATAATCTCTTTGAAATCAAATGCTACTTTATTTACACCTTAGTTCGAGAGCAACAACTAGTACACTCCCATAGTATGTTTGTAATTGAAACGGGAGATAGGATAGAGATGAAGATGAAGCTTTTTTCTTTTATAAGTTACTCTGAAGTAGCATTTGAATTTTTGGAGCGCTTAGGGAAGATTTTATATTTCTAAAAGCTCGCGTAATCTTTGTCATTTTTTATTTTTTTTTTTAAACCGCTGGGTTAGTACAAATATAGTTAGTGAGAGCCCACTCACCACCATGGGGAGACTCGAACTCGAGACCTCTCGCATGGGGAAGAGCCCCCTGACCAACTCTGCTGGGCAGACGTTGGCGTAATCTTTGTCAACCTAACAAAACTTACTTTTAGAGTAGCTTATTTTGTTTTTAAAAATAAGCTTAAGTTCCTTGTAAGCTTGCCCTAGAGTAATTTTGAGGCATAATATTTTTTATTTTTTTATTTACAATCACTTCAAAATTACTCTTATGTATACTTGACACACAATTTTGGAAAGTTGACTGTCAACCAATAATGTATACTTGTTATGGTAGTACTTGCTATAAATATATAGTACTCCGGTTAGGTATAACTAAATTAATATCTGTAGGATTTAATTTCTGCTAATAGATTGTGAATTGACTGCTTGCGTAATAAGTTTTGTAATGTTGACAGTTATTGATTTAAGGTTTTATTATTGAATGATGATTCAGATTGGGCAAGGGACGTATAGCAATGTATATAAGGCTAGGGATTTGATAACAGGTAAAATAGTGGCATTGAAGAAGGTTAGGTTTGATAATTTAGAGCCCGAGAGTGTGAAGTTTATGGCTAGAGAGATACTTATTTTGAAGAAGTTGGATCATCCTAATATTATAAAGCTTGAAGGATTGGTTACGTCGAGAATGTCGTCGAGTCTTTACCTTGTGTTTGAGTATATGGAACACGATCTTTCGGGGCTTGCTGCTGTTCAAGGTTCTAAGTTTACTGAGGCTCAGGTAATTTTTGAGATTTGGATTGTTTATTGTTTTGAATCAATGTATGTACGGTTATTGTGTAGTTAACTGATTGGTTTAGAAGTAAGTTGTTATGTAGCATATGAAAATCATAAGATAAATTGGATTTGTTTAGAAAACGTGGATTATTTAGTTGAAGCTGCGGACATGTGGTAAGATGTCATGTAAGGTGTTTAGGATTGCATTTTGAAGATAATTGTATGATTATTGCATTTTCACGGGTAATTAGTTTCAGTGTTTGGGCACAGCGAAAGCGAATCTGATTATCTAGATTATTGAAGTGTCTAATATTTTGTTTAGGAGTAGCTGCAACAAAACCGATTCTGATTATTTAAGGGCCATTTTACATGCAATTCTAATATTCAGAATTTGCGAACTCTCAGACAACGGATTATCTACTTATCATAACTTCAAACAAGCCGAAGCTATTATAAAATACTATTTCCTTCAACGCATTTAGCCATAGTTGATTGCTTGATTATAGTTAATACGTCTTAATCACTTTCAACATGCAATGCCAAACACCACCTAGTGTATTACGCTTGCTGTTTGAGGTTTATGTTGCATAGGTTTTATCTAATTCTTGTTACTAGGATTTCCCATGATTTTCTAGAATCGAGTCCATACTGATATTCTTTTGTGGTTCTTTTAAAAGGATTTTGACGATCTTTCAATCTTATATTGGGTTATTGCTGACCATGGAAAGTCATATACTGCAACATATCTGAAGGGTATTGTTAAAAGAGTCTCTTTTTTGCTTTTCGTCTTCTTTCTTTAATAATTGTCATGTGTGCAGATTAAATGCTTCATGAAACAATTACTTTCCGGGCTTGAACATTGTCATAAGAACGGTGTGCTACACAGAGATATCAAGGGATCTAATTTATTAATCGACAATGATGGGATTCTTAAGATAGCAGATTTTGGTTTGGCTTCTTTTTACGACCCACGGCAGAAGCAACCAATGACTAGCCGTGTTGTTACCCTCTGGTACCGTCCACCAGAGCTTCTTCTCGGGGCCACTTATTATGGTACAGGTGTTGACATGTGGAGCGCTGGCTGCATCTTGGCTGAGCTTCTTGCTGGCAAACCAATAATGCCAGGACGAACAGAGGTAGAATCGTAGAACCCTTTTTGTTTTATTGGATTTAAGCAGCATATTTCCAGACACAGTGCACACGATATTAATCTTTTGATTACTTTTCCACTTTAGGTCGAACAATTACATAAGATATTTAAATTATGTGGTTCACCATCAGAGGATTATTGGAAAAGGTCCCGATTACCAAATGCCACGTTATTTAAGCCACAACAGCCATATAAGCGTTGTACATTAGAAACATTTAAAGATTTTCCACCTTCTTCTCTTCCTTTATTAGAGTGTCTTCTTTCAATTGATCCTGATGATCGCGGCTCCGCTACTGCAGCCCTGAACAGCGAAGTAAGTTTGGTGTTATTTGCAATAATTTTAATTTCAGTTCTTACGGATTCTTGATAAAGTTCTGAATTGGCCTATTCTTTTGTATACAGTTCTTCAATACCGAACCTTATGCTTGTGAGCCATCAGAATTACCAAAATATCCTCCCAGTAAAGAACTAGATGTCAAATTGCGGGATGAAGAAGCCAGAAGGTAATTATGTTTATTTGCCTTTCTTCTTTTTTACCCGGGTCTCGTTTTGTTTTACACATTTGTTAATGAATAATGTATTGTTATTTCTGTAAAGGCAAAGAGGATTGAGTGGGAAATCTCAAGTTGTTGATGGAAACAAAAAAGTAAGAACCCGTGATCGCCCTGGCCGAGCCGTTCCAGCTCCAGAGGCGAATGCAGAAATCCAGTCCAACTTAGATGTATGTCTGATCTCTTTATTTCTGCCCTCTTTTTTGTTATATTTATTTTTATTTATTGATTTTCATATTCAGAGATGGAGAGTGGTAAATCAATCAAATGCCAAAAGCAAAAGCGAGAAATTTCCGCCTCCCCACCGGGATGCGAACGTCGGACATCCTCTCGACCCATCACAAAATGGTGGTCCAGTTTCTTTCAGTGCAGGCGACGACAATTCATTCGGCTCTTCAATTTTTGACTCAAAATCTTCAATATCAGTTACAGAAACCAGCACTGCTGGCGAGCCGTCAAGGAGAAAGCATAGAAAGGAACGGTCACAAACGATATCGTCTAGCAGGTTCATCCGTGCCTTCCTTCCGACCACTCTTAGTCTAAATATGGATCTAAGATTCAGAAGTAGAAACACAGGTCTTCGCAACCGAAGGTAGATAAATCATAAATTAAGTTGATCTTTTTGCATTAGATATTTTGACATTCATTTCCTCTTTCATAGTTTCTCAAATGCAATTCGATTCATGGGGTTCTTTCAAGCCCAAAAATGTATAATTTACGCACCCGATATTTCTGTTTTGTACAGTCCGGTTGGATGTCTTATGCCAAAAGATCGATCTGGTTTTCCGTTTTCCACTTTTTATTTTTTTACCTTCAGAGCAGAACAGTATTCCCAATAACTTTGCAAAGCAAATTCTGAATTGAAAAGAATGTGTGGGATCATATTGTTAAGTGTCATTTAATTGAATGGCCCAGTTTTCAATTATTATTACACATGATACCAGATGCAAGAATAGTGTAAATGAAATAGGTAACAGTGTATATTGCAGATTTGCAGTATATGAATGTAAAGTATCCATAAATTTGATATTCTGTGGTGGTTATTCACTTATTACATTGGACCTACATTGTCTGTTTGTTACATTGGATACTTGGGTCCTTTTTTGTTCTAAAATTTGAGCAAATAACCAAGTTTACTCTTGGATTTTGCTGACTTTCTGACTTGCACTTTTTGGATTTATGTTTAGAATACATGTGCAGAAACGTAAGACAAAAGAAACCTGTCAGTTTTTAATGAATCAAATATGTGGCTTTTGTTAAGCTAACATTCCTTTTCAATAACGATGCAACAATATTACCAAGAGTTTGTCACACAAAGCTAAATCGCCAGTCAATAATGTGACTTGACAAATATTTCGGCATTTTGTAAGGCTGAAAGAACAAGTGGGCATAGATGGTGCCAGAAGATGATAGTGAAATGACACAAAATCTCTATATGTTTGGTTCGTTAATGAAAAACTATGTTGCGCACAACATGACTAACATTATAAATATCACAATGTAATGGTTTTGGACGTTGAATATCAACACTTATATATGCAAGTATCATACGTAACCAAACAATCTCGCTAATAGTCACAACCGTGACATGATGATTAGCTTCAGTAGAAGATCGTGTTTTTTGCTCTTCTATGGGATAAGTGAATCACAGGGGGAAAAACCAAAACCCTTTTTTTGACTTACGAACTATAAAAACACCAGTTAAATCGGGATCACCATAAGAATGCAAGCAAGGTCGTATCGTGGTTTTCGATGGCCTAAACAATAACAAAGAAGCCCTAATACACTTGTAAAATAAAGAGAAATTGCATATAAACGTAAATTATATGACATATATGTTTCAATATTATATGTATTTATATGCAAAACTAATAAAATGTGACCCTTTTTAAGTGAAGAGCTTGTACGACGGCACCTATTGCACACCTTCCTGAAACATGTCTGAATGCAAAATGATGTGTGAAACAACCGTCTTAAATTGAGTGCCTCAAAAATACTTGAGAATATGTAAACAACATCCCAATGAAGTTTGGTAGGTGAAACAATAAACTCACTTACAATATGAACAACACAAGCAATACCGAAAGAAAAATGTTCTGTTTGCCTTAAATCTAGACCTACAACGTGATTGGTGCATCTAAAACTAAGTTGGTGAAAATGATGTTGGAGAATAACTGTGACACTTATGAGAAAAAGGATTAATTTAATATATCACTCTACTTTCATGATTAATTTCATATATACAAAAAGTGCAAGTATTGAATGTATATTGTACAATATTTTTAATGCATGTTTGGGTATATATGAAATTTTCAACTAAAATGAGGGGAGATATGAAATTGCCCCATGAAAAAATGAATGCTGGTGTTCACAAATCGGGTGATACCTACAAGAATTGAAAACACCGAACCAGAACGAATTTATAACCGAACTGAATTTTTCAAAATCGAATTGAACTGAATTAAATATTCAGTTTTCGATTTGGATATGATTTTGACAAAATAAAAACCGAATCGAACTGAAACCGGAATTCACCTAAATATATATTTTTATACAAAAGATAACCATTAATGCTCTTTCCTAACATTTTGTAAGTTTGAAATTTTTTTCGGTGCCCCAAAAAATCTACATATAACTAAATGGCTAAATGAGAAAAATATAAATTATGTAATTCAAGATACTCGAATTAATCAGAAAACCGAACCGAACTAAATTCAATTTTAGGCTCAGTTTAATTAAATTTGAATTTGGTTCGGTTCAGTTCGATTTTTCTCAAAAAATTTAACCGAACTAACCGAATCAAATAACCGAACAACCCAATAACGGATATCTCCATGACTCCATTTTATCATCCTATTATTGAAGGACCATTGAGCCTAAAGTAATGTATGCTTTTGAGCCCAACATAAAACAGCCTAACATTGGGCTATCGTTTTAGTCAAGGCATTGTTGTTACCAAAGGGTTTTAGGGTTTTTCATACTTTTGGTCGCTATTCTGTATCAATTAATCACCTGTCTTGAACATCATCAAAGAAATGGATCCTTCAGCTTTAAACAACCCACAATTTCAGCAACTCATCAATGTAAGCTATACTCACTTTAAACCCATTTTTTCCCTTTCATATCTTTGTATTTATATGTATCTATATGTTGTGAATATTGATTTGTAGATTACTTGGGTAAAAAACAAACCTTAATTAGTTTCAAGTTAAGGTTTGGATTTGCAAGACCTAGGTTTGAAGTGTTTTTTTTAGGGATCTTGAGAATTGAAATTTGAGTTTGTGATGTTGTGTAAGTAGTTGCTAGTCATACATAGTTGATAAGTTTATTGAGGATATTGTATTTACTTGTTTCGAGTTGTCGCGCCATATACACTTGCTGGAGGTATCTACTTTCGCGTTTATCCGGGGGTAGGGGTATGATATCTCTACATTCTACTTCGGATTGAGTATTGTTGTTGTTGTTGGTTTCGAGTTGTTGCGAATGTGTGTCCGATTGATGGTCAGGGGCGGATGTATGTAGATACTATGTGGTGTGTGTGTGTGTTTGGGGGGGGGGGGGGGGGGGGGGGGGTAGTGTTAGTTTTTCGAAAGTGCCCTCCACCCGAAACTCAAATTGCCCCCTATCCACATCTCTAAGTAACAATACTCGATTTATCATTGCGATCCTAGCTTTTTCTTCTGCATTTTGTTGCTATTGTCAAAAAAAAAAAAAAAAAAAAAAAAAAAAAAAAAAAAAAAAAAAAAAAAATTGCCCCCCACACCCTATTTTCCGTGTCCGCCACTGTTGATGGTAACTTTGTTAACATGGTTTTGTGAGAATGGTACATGAATACATGGTCAGCTTTTTATTTGTCTATAGTTTTACAAATCGTCACAGTTTACAGAAGGTCAACTCCGCTTTATATATTTAAAATTGACGCAATAATGATCTGATCTACACTTCAATTGGCTATTGACGTGGAAATCAGATATTTATAGTTTTTGTTCACCGTAAAGATTTTGTGCCTAGTGATGTAGGTCTGTTATGATATTGATAATTGAGTAGGTTTTGGGTTGCGGAAATTCATTGACTAGTTTGATTGAGTAGGGAGTAGAGTATCTTTTTAGTGTTTCCATGGTTGTGTGGAGTTGAGGACTAGCGGCTGGTGTATGAATCATGTTGTCTTGTGTATAATGTAACAGTGCTATATTGTTAATGGCGTAAGTACTGTACATCCTTGACTAAATGCACAATATTAACTAGGTTTAATACTTTGTGTGTTGTATCTGTAAGTCATTTATAGGGTTAAGTTAATGTTTAAGAGTATTTCAGATAGAAAGAACAATACATAGAACCAAGAAGTTAACTAGTAGTAATGTATAATCATTTATAGACAACTAGACAAGATACTCGAACCATTCAAATCGTATTGCATATTCAACGCCTTAGTTTGCATTATCATGTTTTGGTGTTTTTGATGTGCAAATCCGCTTTGAATGGCAATTGGACATTTTGCTTTAATCTTTATATCGACTTTAAATTATGGTCTTATTCATTCGATTGTGACAATGATTTCATGCAGCAAGAAAAAGAAAAAGCAATGGCCCATGAGATGATAGCAAAGCTGACTAGTGCGTGCTGGGATAAGTGTATCACTGGTACTCCAGGAAGCAAGTTCAGTTCCGGTGAATCAAGCTGCCTCTCACACTGCGCCCAGCGTTACATGGACATGAGCATCATGATAGTCAAACGTTTTAACTCCATGCAGCAGTAGGAACTTGGAAGACCAAGTCATCAGATATTATCAAACGTGTTTCATAATTCCTACATGATCTAATGTTGCCTAATTGATTCCAATCAGTTAAAAAACTGTCATGTATTTTCTGCACTATAAGATGTTTATGATTTTGTTTTACATTTCTTTGATGAGAAAATGACCGTTTATATATAACATTTTTGCTGCTTTGAATTAGTTCCAGTTAATCCTTTTTGTGATATAGTCGATGAAGTTTGTGTTTATGTTTAATGTAGCAGCAAGTAAAATTTTCACAAATAGCAAAAAGCAAATCAGAAAGTCACACTTGAAGAAAGAGCACAAAACAATGTACATTAATATTGATAATACTATAATCTTAAGATGAAACAAATGCCCACACATATAACATAATTCTGTACTGAAACAACAATGAACCCGTTTCAGCACAAGACGAGGGTCAAACTGCCACTGCTTTTTGGTTTCTCTTTGACTTAATATTGCTTATTTTGATTTGTCAATTGAGCATCTTTACTGCCACACAAACTGTCACTACTTCCACCAATAATCCGATTTGTGATACAACGTGAGCTGATGCAACAGAAGTAATATCACCCGGCAACTCCCAGCTTTCACTTCTTCGTCCCCAGCTGGACCAGCGAGGGTGAGTGCGCATGTCACAACGACTGTTAACATAAAATGTTTGATCATATTGATCACTTCAGTTCTGTCACGACGACTGTTAACATGAGATGTTTGATCATATTGATCACTTCTGTTCTGTCCGGCCCGTTATTCTCAGAGGGCTTCCTGTTGCCCATTTCAATGTCACCCGGAGTTCTCTATATCTGAACTTACAAATGTACCACCTGGAGCACGAGGTAAGACCTCCAGTCCGATCATATCTAAATTGGAAGTTTTCATACGTAGACTGCAAGATAACAAAATGTTAAATAATTAGGTTCATTTAGTTTTGCAAGTACCAAATGGATTAGCGATTGACCTGGTTTGTGCTGATGAGGTAAAGATGATGGTAAGACCACCAACCCACAAACCAGACACAAAGGACGCATAAATTATCAACACAATCGAGGCATGGGTTTTGATCAATGCATCCTATATTGAAGTATCCTCACTGTTCTTGATCATGATCACATAGTACCAGAAAAGGTGAAGATATATATGCAAAGCAGATTGGCTGAGGAGATGAACATGAAATAAAATCAGTAGGTAAGCTGCACCAGAAAAAATATGATATCAAGTAAAAAGTTTTTATGGATGGCTCTTATCAGAATTGTCTTTTGCGTGCAAAAAAAAAAAAAAAAAAAAAAAAAAAAAAAAAAAGACGGAAGGAAGAGTCTAACCAAGCCAATACACTGCAAACCCATGCGCAGTGATGATCAAATTGTTCAACACAGTTGTTACCTATTGAACAATGAGAACAGCGTGGAGGTCTATATAGCATACACGTATAACAATAGTTGACCTTCACAGTCATCCATTGAAAACTACTTTGTAGCGAGGTAACTAGACCCAACTTCTAAGCTCTGATCCGTTATTTCTGGTTCGGGAGGGTGTGTACTTGCAAGGAATTATTCCTGGTTCCTTTCTAAAGTTCACCAGAAGCAGGGTTACAACCTGTCAATCAATGTACATTCACTGATTCAGTTAAAAGAGAATTATCTACATCCTAAGGATAGATGTAAGAATTGGATGAGATTCCTTTTATGATCATGCCAAGCCAAAGAGAGACGATCAATACGAGACACAGAACAGAAGATATGTGGGTGCACATAAACGACATATAGATGGCCACTTGTTCTTCCTAAGAAAATCCCACAGACCAAGTTCAGAATACTGCCCCTCTGATCTGTTGGCATGATACATTTCATGGTCCTCACCAGGTTTGTTCTTCGTTGAGGTGCAGGGAACCGAGTGCGACTCATTATTGTAGAGATTACTGTCATTTCACATATCCATATGCAGGAGGGGACTTCTGTTAAGCAGCCTTCCTAATTAACATTGAGGTTTGATTTTATGTCATAACAACACTAAATCTTATCGTCAGCTGCCTACAAGTTACGTATTCAAACTGGACTTTTGAGGCATAGTTAATTTGTCATATTATTGCTTACTAATCAAAGCAACCAAGGAGGTGGATACATCTGGACTTCTAAAGAGCACATGTTGTTTACTGAAGGTAGAGGTTGACTTAGTATGACAGAAGTAATGAGAAATTATATAATTCTAGTGAATGGAGTACACCAAAATAGCTGGCTTTACATAACTGTGGAAGAGAGGACACTATTAGTAGCTGTAACCAATAACGCTCCTTACGTTCTGAATTGCGTTTCACACCTTTAGAATTATTTTGCTTCTGTGGCATACTAGCAGTTGTGTATGTTCACACTTTGTGGAGCTGTAACCAATGAATTAACGACATTATATGACTCATGCTTCATGCTTGTACAGCTCACTTGAGACTTCAGAGGCATATGTAGAATACAGATGAAATGGTTACTACCAACACTAATGTGAATTACCTGATATTTAAAATGTTAGCAAGGATTAAATTTGTATTGAAATTTTTATGTTTAAAACTGAAATATTTTTAAACTTTTCACTAAGAATAAAACGTTTAGTTATTAACTTGTCATTTTGACACGATAATTTATTTGTGCCTTTGTATACTGCAACTAGAATCAGATCAAAGATTGGCATCAAACTATTTTCATATTAAAAGTGCGACATTATCAATTACTATAAGAATTAGACGAAGTTTGCGCTAATCTTGAATGTAGCAACAAGTAAAATTCTCAAAGATGAGCCAAAACAAAACAGAAAGTTATACATAAAGAAGGAAAAGCACAAAACTATGTACACTATAATATATCTATAATTCTAAAATCTCAAAAAACAAATACCACACATATATTATAATTCTATACACAACTCAAACAACAATGAACCCTTTTTAGCACAAAAAGAGGGTCAGAAAAACCAACTTGAAATATTACCACTGCTTTGAGTCTAAGTTGACTTGTCATTGCTTATGTTGACTTGCCAATTGAGCACCTCTGCTGCCACCCAAACTGGCACTACTTCCACCCACAGTCCGATTCGAGTCTCCAAGAGCTGATGCAACTGAAGCAATGTCACTCGGTAACTCCCAGCTTCCGCTTCTCCGTCCCCAGCTGGATCGGCGAGGGTGACTGCGCATATCATTACGACCGTCAGCATGGGATGTTTGATCATATTGATCACTTCTGCCCGACCCGTTGTTCCCAGCAGGCTTCCTGTTGCCCATTTCAATGTCACTTGGAGTTTTATCTATATCTGAATTTCCAAAACTACTGCCTGGAGCTCGAGGTAAGACCTCCGGTTGTCTTTGCACAATTGCCCTAAAATTGTTCTTGGAAGGAGGAATGCTACGCCAAAAGACCTCCTTGAAGTTTTCAAAAACTCCTACGTTATATGGATTTTCTGTCCGATCATACCTGTACCGGAAGTTTTCATATGTAGACTGCAAGATAACAAAATGTTAAGAGATAAGTTCACGTAGTTTTGTTGAGAGTTTATAAAGGATTAGTGATTCACCTGGTTTGTGCTGATGAGGTAAAGATGGAAGACGGTAAGACCACCAACAAACCAGACACATATGAAAGTATATATTATCAGCACAATGGAAGCAGGAGTTTTGATTAATGCTCTCCATACCGAGATTTCCTCACTGTCCTTGATCTTTATGACATAGACCCAACAAAACGCGAAGACATATATGCAAAGTAGAGTTGCAGAGGATACGAACATGAAAAAGAATCTGTAGTTACGCTGCACCCAGAAAAGTTACGATATTATGTAAATCTCATGAAATGATATATTTTTCATGGAAATTAGAAATTGAAAAGAAACTGAAGGACTTGTCTTACCAATCCAATACACTGGCCAACCCATGGGCAGTGATGATCAAATCGTTCAACACAGTTATCACATATTGAGCAATGAGAACAGCGTGGAGGTCTATACAGCATACAAGTATCACAATATTTGACCTTTACAGTCATCCCATTGACCATTACTTCTTTAAAGCGAGGTAAACGTAATTGAGGAGTTTGGCTAGACCCGACTTCTAGGCTTTGATCCATAATTTCTGGCTCTGGAGGGTGTAAACTGCGAGGAATTATCCCTGGGTCCCTTCCGGAGGTAACTAGAAGCAGGATAACAACCTGGTCCAATAATGTACATTCAATAATTCTGTTGAAGGTTATCAAGTAAATTAGCTCTTACAACATACAGTATATGTCAAGCTTACGGATGACATAAACACAGCAAAGCAACTAAACTAAACATTGTATCTTTAAATCATTGTATTTTTATGTAGCAGAAAATGAACCACCCAGGATGTCTCAACAAATATGTCCTTTAATTTCTAGGATGTCCTCACAAGTGGCCTCATTACAAACAGTATAGTTTTCCAAATCATCTTTTCTTCTTTTGTTCGGAACACTCATTGTGTAGTGGGCTATACATGTTCTTGAACAATATTCCGGGCAATAATTTACAAGTTTGCAAAGGGAATTTTCTATAGGCAAGTCAAAGAGAGACGATCAATATGGGATAACAGAGAATATATGAGGGTTCTAATTTACAAGTGAGGTGGCAAGGTATGCACGGAGTAAACGCAAGCGACATACATATGGCCACTTTTCCTTCCTAAAGTTCTGAACACTGTCCCTCTGATCCATTGACAACCAGGATTGTTCTCTGTTGTAATGCACATATCTATTCTGAAAATTTCTTTGTCAATGTCACATATCCACGTTCTGTGAAGCATCCTTCCTAATTAATATTGAGGTCCCGTTCTAGGTCATCATTAGTCACAACAACACAAAAGTCTCTGTTGCCTAAGGTGTGGTGTTATGTAATCAAACTGGACTGTTGAGACATAGTCACTTTGTAATATGATTACAAACTAATCTAATCAACTCGTACGAGGTTGAAACATCTGGAGTTTACATGGAAATCGGCGAGAGGCAGGCTATACAGCCAATTTACTGCCTTGCTTTGGCCATTGTTTTTGTGTGTGCAATATATACTCCACAAGGATGTTGTTAGGAAAAGAAAAGGTTAAAGCAGACTATCGTGAGCGAAATAGTGAAAGGGGACTTAAGTGAATAGAGTACACTAAATGCATTGGCTTTAGATAAGTGTGGAAGAAAAGGACGCTTTGTGGAGCTATAACCAATCAAGCTCCTTATGTTCTGAACTGCGTTTCACACCTTTATCATTACTTTTGATTATGTGGCAGACCAGGAGTTGTTTATGTTCACAAATATCTTGTAGGTTGCAAGTTTCGTGCTCATACATCTCATCATATACGAACAGGGGCAGATATGAAATACAGATGACATGGTTACTACAAACACTATTCCGAATAAATGCTCAAAGTGTAAGCATCTTAACGTTTAAGTGTTCCAACTGCAAGTTTAGTCCTACCCCAATCTATCTAACATCTAAAACATACTTAAACCAGATATTTATTTCAACACAATCATGTTAAACAAACAGAATGACAAAAACATGAACATGTAAAAACACTTACATATATTGTGAATACAATTACTGCGGCCATAACCAATACCCCAAGATGATGATCGAACTCATCAAGTAACTTCCTAGCAACAAATACGCAAAAAACCACTACCGGAGCAGTTATTAAGAATAATGATAGGAAGACTGATCGCACATCTGGTCCAAATACAAATCTTCCCCCAAGGAAAAATATCTGAACATTAAAAAAAGTAACTGAGAATCATATAAAAAATTGAAAACACGAAGCTGCCCAAAGCGCCAACTGGTAATGACTAATTATCTAATCTTTTATCTACGCACCAGCAAAATATTACATCTAAACTAACAGGGTGTTTGTTTCGGCTTATATAGCCGGCATATGGACTTATTTGGTTCTGGGCTTATGTTACATAAGCTCACTTTTTGTGGCTTATTTTGAAACTTTTCGGCTTATAAAAGTTTATTATGACATAATAAACTTATATATAATATAAGCCGAAAAGTTTCGAAACAAGCCACAAAAAGTAAGCTTATGAAACATAAACCCAGAACCAAATAAGCCCATAAGCTGGCTATATAAGGCGAAACAAACACACCCTAAAATTTACATGGCGATCTAAAGCATTTTGATCATGTCCATTGGGATTTGTTATTTCAAGTGCTTAAAAATAAGCTTTACTATGTTGACCATGTCCATTGATTTACTTATTGATGCATAAGTTATTAAAGTGAATCTAATAAATAAATAAGCTAAGCTAAAAGCTAAAAAGAAAGCCTAATGAGAGACATGACAAAAAATAAAAAAGTCAAAAAAAGGAAGCAGGTGTAGCTAATAATCCGATCACATGAAAAAAAGACACATACGTTGCTGCCTTTCCAAATCTGGTAAGTACGGATAACCTCCGACGAATTGGAGATTACGTCATCGGAGTTTTTAGGCGGCTCAACTCCATACATCTCTCTCTCTCTCTCTAGAAAGTTTCTCTCTTTCTCTCTCTAAAATGGGTCAAAGTTGGGGGGAGAGATGTTAGAGACAGCAGATAGAGTGTTTAGTTTAGTTAAACAGGGTTTGACTTTTTGTGAAATAATACTAGTTGTTGATTTGTTTGGTGAATTTCCAGTAGTATATTTTGTTTGTGGGAAACCGGCGACTATTCAACAAACACTTACCCAACTTACTCAACGTGGCGCTTATTTTTATCATCCATCACCATTTAAATATTATTCGACTACTGTTTCTAAATAATCGGCTTGACGTACTTAACTTGATAAGGACCAGTCATCCGTCTCGTGTATTATAACGTTTAGTGGTTTCGTTTTGCATTAGACTCATCAGAGGAGCGATCCTAACTCCTTATGCCAGTGTAGTGTCATATTGAGTGTTATACTCGTGACATGTATTACACCCTTATCGTTAAGGTACTCCAATAAGATCAACTTGATAAATCAGGAACCCGTGCATTAAGCAACGCTTTCAAGCATAACTGGACCTTTCAGAATTTGGCTTGTGACACTAAGTTGCATTTTTTTATTAATGATGCTCGAGCATGAGCTTTATATACAAAGCTCGATTAAACTCGCAAGCGTAAACGACATCAAGGTATTTGAAATAATAAATATATATAATATCTTATGTATTATTATTATAGGCGAACTAATTAACAAGCTTGAACAAGTTTATTAATGAGCTCAAAATAGATATACTACGATCTGAGCTCGAGCCAAGCTTTAAATTTTCATTGACGCATAGTAAAAATCAAGGCTCGAACCAAACTCGGCTCGTTTCTACTCCTGAAACATGCGTTTTTTACCAATCAAATATAAAATGATTACTTATTTAGGGACATCTCTAGATTAGTAATGCAGGCAATTATTTTAAGGGAAAATGATTGAGATGACTAATTCATGTGACTAATTCTATGCCTAATTTATTCATTTTGTGACACGTGTATTCCACTTATTCTCACTCATCTTATTTACCATTGATTTAGCCATGTGTTCCAATATCCTTGTTAGGCATAAAATTAGGCACATGAATTAGTCATGTCAATCACTACTTTAAGGCACAAAAGAGTAGTTAAAAACTCACTCAAATACTACTACTAGTTAAAAATCCTTTTATATAATGTTGACGTCTTAAGTTATTTGTCTTTATTTTATCTTTAGTTGTTTCACAATAAATATTTATTACTGTACCTTTTTCTTTTGAGGTTGATTGAAACTTTATAAAAAGCTCCGAGATGGAGACTAGAAATTTACAGAAGTAACAATGACTAGAAAAAAAAAAAAAAAAAAAAAAGAAGCATACAAGCCAAACAGTAGGCAAACAAAGAAATAGCCGATGGCCAATTAAACACTACCAACCTAAACTTGAGTAAACACAACCCTAAGGGCATTAAGAGCATTAAAAAGTAACATGTTTTTCTTAAATTAATTAAGAACAAAACTGCCATTTTAATTTATAAGAGCATTAAAAAGTAACGTGTTTTTCTTAAATTATATGTTTTAGTAAATTTTTATTATTTATTTATTTATTTTTTTAAGGCGAATGACAGTAAATTTCAAAAAAATAAAAATAAAAAATAAATAAATAAATAAATAACCACAAATTTTAACCTTTTGGTCGCTAATTCACTGTGTCTAAACTAACTTTCACAAAGAGTTGGAAACAAGTTTACCAAACTCTTGTGAAAGTCCAGTGTGGCCACTTCATTTTTTGTTCTCTTGCACCTTTTGTGATAAATTAGTTAAGTGGTTGATTGTGAAAGTAATTTAGATCCGTTCTTAATCAACAACCTTTAATTATGATCGAAGCTGTAGTAAAAAGGTACTTGCACATTTGGTTTGCAAAGCAAATTTTTTGTTGTGGTAAATTATGATGAGTTTTGTTGGCAAATTTAGGATATAGATACATTTTATAAGTAACTTTTGACATGTTTTAACTACTCGATCCGGTAGACACAAGTATATATATATATATATATATATATATATATATATATATATATATATAAAAGAGAGAAGCTTAAACCGTAAATAATTGGTACGTAGTTCCTCTTACTTACGAGGTGAGATCCATGACAATCACATGTTATCTAAAGAATAAAGTAGAAGATCTCAGCCATGCAATCTTATTTCATCCAACGGTAGAGATGAAAGCAGAAATAACAAACAAGGGCAAAAGCGTCACTCCAGCTCATTTAATATAAAAACATTTCCACCTTTTATTTTAAAATAACATATCTTGCAAACGGTGAATCTTCAAGCTACAAAAAATACACCATCGCGAAGAGAATTAAATTATCTTTCCATAGATATGCACTATTATATACTTTTGACGATTTTTTTTTTGAAAATTTCCGCCCAGGAAATCACACGTGATTTGTAAAATCACTTGTGATTTGTTATTCTAAAAATCACGTGTGATTCTGTTTTAATCTAGAAATGAGTAAATCACATGTAATTATGTTTTTTTATGTTTCGTTATGGGCTAATGTAAATCACGTATGATTTACTCTTTTTTGTTATATAAAAAGACATGATTATATTTTAATCTAGAAAGTAGTAAATTGCACGTGATTTTATTTTTATTTTATTATTTATTTGTTTATTTACTTATTTTTTGTGATTCATGTGTAAATCACAAGTGATTCATCTCAAACATCAATTGTGATTCATGTCAAAGTTACATGTGATTTATGTAAAAGTACACATACGATTTGCATGTCAAAATCACATGTGATTCATGTTTAAATCACATGTGATTATGTTTCATCTAAAGATTAAAACAAAACTTACACTGAAACAAAACTCCACAAATATCTTCAACTTCACTTGAAACAAACATCTTCAACTCCACTTAAATCAAAGCTCATTGTTGACGCAAACTAATCCATATGTTTATGCACATAGCTCATCTATAGAGCATTTGGAGTCTTGTAACCAACATACATCATAAGAGGTAAAATCACAAATGATTTGAAGTAAATCACATGTGATTTTATTAATATCACATGTGATTTTATTAATCACATGGGTGTCTTTTTTGCGCTACTTTTTGTCTTGGTCCCGTTTTTGCAATTTTATGAAACGTTAAGGACCATTTTTGCAATTTACCCTAAAATCAAACATATGCATAAAAAATAGTTAAAAGTTTTAAGAACTAAATCTACTTTAAAGACACTCTACACTATAAATGTATGATACAGTTATTGTTTAAATTCACTTTACTACCATAGTACCATTTGGGAGTTTAAATTGTTTTTTATGGTAAAAAGGAGAAACAAAAGAAAATAAAATAAAAGTATGCATGGGGAACACAACAAAAAAGTCAAACCTGCAAAATAATATGTGTATGTTTGATTTTACAAACAAAAAGCTGATAAGTTCAAACCTGCAAAAGTATATCTTTCTCTTTCAAACAGTGAATCATCGAAACAAACAAAATAGCTAATAAGCTCAAATTGAAATCACTACTACTTCAAAGTTCAAAGAGTAACAACTACTTGACATACATGCTCTGATCAATCAACACTCTCTTGAAACCAAACCAAATAAAAAATGACTTCATCAATAAACCTCCAAAATGGGTACAACCGTACAACTCAGAAACCAAAACGTACCATAGCCTGAGATCACATTCACCACTGCCGCTCTCCACTAAAACCTCCATAACTGACTACATCCTCTCACTCATCACATCTTCACCACGGCTTCACTCATCGACGCCGGAAAAATAGAAGCCGCCGGAGTATGCGGTTGTTGGTGGTGGAAGTTGTCGTTGTGGTTTACTAGTGGCAATAGATTAGTGAATCGGTGGTAGATAATGGCGATTTTGTATGAAATAATAGAGATGAAACTGGGGAATGATTTGGGGATAAGTTTATGAGAGTGTGTGTGAATGTGTGGGTGAGAGGGTAAACGAGATGCGTGAATTAAATGTACCCAACTACCCCTGTAGCTAAATAACTGAGACAGATTAAAATAAAGGTAACCGTCAGATGAAAGTTATATCAACGGCTGAGATGCAGCTATTTGTTCTTTAGATATTGTGTGTTCTGTAATGAACTTTTCTCCTTACTTATTGTATACTTCGTTCATCATATATTTCATATTAAGGGGGTTGGCAATGCACCCCTCACCCCTTCACCCTTCACTCACAAACTACCAATCCCCTTATGCCACATCACCCTCCCACTTTTCCCTTCACTCACTCACATTTTGTTGGCGGCATACCCCTCACCCTTCACTCACTTCTTTTTATTTTCTTTTTTCTTCTTCTTATATATTTATTTCTTCTTCTCTGCTTCTTCTTCTCTCTCAAACTCATACATCACCATCATCTCCAACATGTGTCTGTTTCATGCAAAACCCAAACACCTCCATTTCTACAAAACCCTCGCTGCTACTATGTCGCTGCTACTCTGTTTCATACAAAACCCAAACACCTCCATGATCATCTACAACGTGATCATCTCCAACATCTCCAACGTGATCATCTCCAACATGTTACTGCCATCCCTCGCTGACAACGTGATCATCTCCAACATGTGTCTGTTTCATGCAAGTATATATACAAAAAAAAAAAAAAAAAAAGAAACTAGCCGTTGCCCTCTCCCAACGTCCCTTTTTTGATTTCCAAGATTTCCAACGTTCAAATTTGTGCTCGGTAAGCTTCCCCGAATTTTGCCTCTCCCGTGCGGTAGGATGGGGAGGGCGGCGGTGTTCCCGTGCGGTGGGGATGCCGCACCGCACCTCCCCGCATGCATTGCCAACCCCCTAAGTGTTAACTTTCATAATGCACAAAATTTTAGAAAATTTCATTAACTACAATCAAATATCATATCTTAATGTGATAACATTATATACTCCTCACGAATCTAATATCATATCCACAAGCTAAAATCTATTTTTATTAGTTGAAATATATAATGAACACTTGTTACGAGACATTTTAAATATGAACACTTAATGTGATACGGAACAGGTATTATATACGTTGTATTTACAAGTTGCAAATAATTGAAAATGGGTGCAAAACCACATGGAAGAATAGGTGTTGGATTATTTGAGGAATTTTTGTAAATTTCCCAATGGCATTTGCACATGCTTTGACAGTTGCCGCCCTTCCAACTACTTGTCAGTTGTCACCAATAGCTTTTCATACCACTTCCGCAAAACTTATAGGCACACCGAAGAAACTTTGTGAAATAAGAGCTCGGGGGTCTGAGTCTTGGCTCGTGCTCACTCCAGTTAGTGTCCCACTAGGCCAGGAGATTTGCCGGAGGTATTCTTTGTGGGATGGACAATGACTGGTGTCAAAAAATATCAAAGATCAGGGTGTTCCCGCCAATCTACACCTTTTGTGAAATAAAATTCGAGATATCTAGATTTTGTTTGATGTACAACTAATTTTCAAATCTTTCTCAAGCAGAAAACAGTCAAGATTTACTAAAGTAGATACCAAATAGATTAAAAACTATGTGATAACTAATTTTATCCTGTAGCGCAATGTGCCACTTATGTGCCAACTCATTTTATCATCTACACATTGTTGCAAACTAAAATATTCCAATTGGATTTTTATGAAAATTTAATTATTCCATAAATGCAATTTGATCCTTGTCATTCAATTAAAAATTTGTTTTGGATTGAAAATTAAGGATGTGTTTTTATTTTTAGTTTCATAAGTAATAATAAGTGTGTTTAGATTATCTTAATTTTTTTCTTGCTTATTTGAATTCGAAAAACCTTATAAACTTATTTTATTGTCTCCTAGTTTACCAAATCGAATTTATGGACTCAATCACTCAAATAATTTCTCTACAGGACCAAAATGTTCATACCTGACATGCACATGCGAGAGCCTACTTCACGTGATGATGATCCATTATCACTGAAACCACGAGAGGCCAAAACAGTAAAAAAAAAAAAAAAAAAACATCATGTGAAAATCTTGATCAAATGCTAACTAGTTAGCTGATCACAGTTAACTTTATCTAGAAAACATGGTAAAATTGTGAAGTAAACAAATCAGTTTAAAAAAATATGTTGAGCAGTCAAATATGTTGAAAACCACTCAAAAAGTTAAAATCCATAAATTCATCTCAATTGTTTTTCTTTTAAGGCCCAGATTTTGATCACGGGCTAGTAGTTCATCTCAAAATGTACCTTGTTAAGGCCTAGTATTTGATTGTGGACCATCCATTACTTCTAATCACGCAGGAGCCCAATTTCAATGGTCTCTGTGGATAAAAAAAATATATTTTTTCTCGTATGGTTTTAATTTTGTTTAATCTTATTTTTTATCTGGTATTTTTTTGGTTAACTCACATATGTTTGGTTGAAATTCTGTAAAAAGCCTCGATATGGTGAAAAGTGTAAAAAGTCAACCGATAAGAAAATGTTGAGGGAAAAATCTAAAAGACGTTCACAACAACAAGAGAATGATTGGTGAAAAACATTTTGAGGAAAAAAAATATGCCCAATTTCGAAGAACATTAAATTGAGTGGTTCATTAAAGGTATAGCTTTGGAATTCCTATAGCGATCTTTAATATTTGTCTTCTCTTATTTTTTGCAAAATTTTCCTAACTTTCTCTGAAAATTTTCTTTTAATAGTCGAAAAAAAAAAAAAAAAAAAAAAAAAACGGTTTACATTTTGTATAAAGTTGAAGCATTTTATATAAGCATCAACTTAGGTTTACAACAAGAGTTTTAAGTTACAAGTTTCGCGTCTAGTATATTGGAAAATATCTTTTATTACAAACTTATTAAACTTAAGGGTCTAATGTGAAAGTTATTTAGCCTTAGTTACTACGTAATACTTAACTTTAGTGTTAGTTTTGTTAGTTTTATATGTGCAGGGGTTAATGTGTAACATTGGGCTATATAAAGATTGAGATGGAGCTAGGGTTTCATATCTTTGCTCATTGTTTCTCTGGTTTCTCACGCAGTCTTTCTCTCTCAAAGTATTGGTTGTCATCTGGGTTTATTAGTAGTTTGGTCTAGTAGTTTTACATCAAGATCTTCTTGATTGTAGTCTTGTGTTTCTGATATAGTTTAGTTTATTGGGTTTGGATTAGTGTGTGAGTATTGTAAGTAGCACCTGCTAGAGGGACTACTATATTTTCAGTTGTATTGTACTTGGCTTGAATCCGTGTTGGGGACAAGTCTACTGTGTATATTGTTATAATAAAGATAAGTCACCAAGGGGTGGTTGGTTGGGTGATTACACCTTGTGTTTAGTAGTTTTGATACCATTTTTACATGGTATCAGAGCCTTAGGTTCTGATCAGTTAGTTACATTGGTTTCTTGGTGTTCTTGATCGACTCTTGGTTTGGTGGTGGTTGATTCAACAATTTGGTGGTTGAATCTTATTCAATTGAGGTTTTATTGAAGTTTTAGGGTTTGATCTGGAATTAGGGTTTTTTCTTAAAACCCTAATTTTGGGGGTTTTTTAGTTCCTGGTTCAATTAAGAGCAATTGGTGGTGGTTTCTTGAAGAATTGACAACTAATTGTTGATTCTTGGAAAGCCCTAATTTGATTTTTTGGGGTTTTTGTGAAATCTTGTGGATCTGTGATTTTTGGGCTGAATCTTGATTCAGTTACTCTAGACTAAGTGAATCTAGAGTAGCTGTTGTGGTTTTTTCGCTGCACTTGGTATAAAGCACTGTAAGTCTTTCCTGCCAACTCTCAGTAAGAGTAGGTGCAAACGGGCATATTAACATCTTGACCTGCCAACTCTGATTGGTACAGAAACCTGCTCTGGTTTGTCCCAGTCTGCTCTGCTGGATTCTTGGTTTTCTTGGGTGTGAGTTTTTATTTGTTTAGTTGGTTTAGGTGCTTGTTGCTGTTCTTGTTGGTTTATTTGTTTCTTGTTTGGTTTCTGGTTGTTTCTTGCTGTTTTTTTCTATGGCTATTATGATTAGTAGTTTAGATCAGAGTAATCCTCTGCATCTTCATCCTAATGATTCTAATTGTGCTTCTATAGTGACTGTTAAATTGACTGGGGTTGAGAATTATAGGATTTGGCTAGTCCTTTGTTAGAAGCTCAATGGGATATGTGTAATGTTGTTGTGTTAAATTGGATATTAACTTCTTTGTCTCAAGATGTGTATCTTGGTCATGTGTTTTTTTGATAATGCTTCTGTTGTGTGGAAAGATTTAAAAGATACTTATGATAGAATTGATGGTTCTGTGGTGTTTAATTTGCTTCAAAAGATTAACAACTTTAAACAAGGTGGTTTACCTGTTTCTAAGTATTATCACAAGTTAAATTCTCTATGGAGAGAGTTTGATATTCTCACTAAGTTACCTGAGTGTGTATGTGAGGCTAGAATTGAATTAATTGATCATGCTAAACTGTTAAAACTTATGCAATTCCTTATGGGTCTTGATGACATTTATCAACCTATAAGGAGCAGTCTTTTAACTAGGGAAGTCATTCCTGAAGTTAAAGATGCTTTTGTCATTATTTCTAGGGAAAAATCTCATAGAGGGATTCCTAGTACCTCTATGAAATCTGAGAAGGCTCAGGTTTATGCTTTTGTGTCTAGACCAAATGGGAATAATAAGAAGAATTTTAATAACAATTGGCCTGGTAACAATGTGAATAGTAATAGAGGAAATTTTGATAACTTGCTTTGTAAGCATTGTGGTTTAACTAATAGGTTATCCACCTGGGTTCAAAAAGAACCCTAACTTGAAACCTGTTAGTGGGTTTAATAAAAGCAATAATGTTGATGTTAATAGTGATGGTAAAAATGTTAGTACTCTGTCTTTCACTAATGAACAGGTGTTAAAGTTGATGAGTCTTTTGAATGATAAAGCCAGTACCTCTGCACATGCCAATATGGCAGGTAGTGCTTCTTGTTCATTTTTTAATTGCAATGTGTTTTTTAATCAAAATTTCTATAGGTTCTTTTGTGCCAATTTAAAAGTTAATGGTGTGAGTTGTCACTTGGGTTGGATTATTGATTCAGGTGCTAACCAGTACATGACTAATAGTATTGATAAAATGTTTGGGGTTGTTGATATATCTGATTTAAAAATGACTGTTGGACACCGTAATGGTACTTTGGCCAAAATTACCCATGTGGGAAATTTGAGATTAAACAATAATGTTGTGTTGTTTGATGTTTTGGTGGTTCCTAAATATTCTGTTAGTCTTTTATCTGTTCATAAAATGATTAAAGATAGTAAACTGTGTGTTGGTTTTGATGAAACTAAATGTTACATTCAGGATTTGAAAAATGAGAAAGTTCTGGGGACTGGCAGTGAATTTGGCGGTCTTTACATGTTTGACAATGAATGTGTTAGTTCTGCTGTTTTGAATAAGAGCGAGTTTTTTATATGCTATGTGTCTAAGGAAGTTTGGCATAATAGACTTGGGCATCCTGCTATTCAGGTTTTGAAACTATTAAAATCTTCTTTAAACTTGACTAATGTGAATTATGAAAGTCCTTGTGAGGTTTGCCATAAGGCAAAACAGACCAGGGATCCTTTTCCTTTAAGTGAAACTAAGTCTACTGTTTTTAGACAACTAATACATCTTGATGTATGGGGTCCTTACAAAGTGATTAGCAGGGAGGGTTTTTAAGTATTTTCTTACTATAGTTGATGACTATAGCAGGTCTGTTTGGGTGTATATGCTTAAAACTAAAGATGAGGTGTTTGGAATGTTTGTTAATTTTTATAACCTGGTTTTAACACAGTTTGATAAGAAAATCAAGATGATCAGATCTGATAATGGAACAGAGTTTATAAATCATAAAATGACTGATTTTGTTAATACTATGGGTATTGTTCATCAAACTTCTTGTGCATACACACCACAACAGAATGGTATAGCTGAAAGGAAACATAGACATCTATTAAATGTTGCTAGAAGTCTTATGTTTCAGGGAGGGATTCCTCTTGTGTTTTGGCCTGAGTGTATTCTAACTGCTACCTATTTGATTAACAGGCTTCCTTCCTCTGTTTTAAATGGCAAATCTCCATTCTATATGGTTCATAAAAGAGAACATAATCTGTCCCATCTTAGAAGTTTTGGGTGTTTGTGTTTTGTTACCATTTTAAAAACCTCTGATAAGTTTTCTTCAAGGTCTGAAAAATGTGTTTTGATTGGATATGCTAGTGGTAAAAAGGCATATAAACTTTTGAGTCTTGAAAACAGAAATGTTTTATACTCTAGGGATGTTAAGTTTTATGAAACTGTGTTTCCTTATAAAGTAAGTAAAAATATTGTTTCTGAGTGTGAATCTGAGATTTCAAGTCTAAACTTTTTTGATAATGTTGAGTCTAAAACTACACCTAAAACTTCTACTCCTGATCCTCCCAATGATGATATAAATAGAGAAGGAAATACATCTGTTGGTAGAGAAGGTGGGGATCATCAACCAGAGGAAACTGTGATTACTCAGTTACCTGAAATGGTTGAACAAATACATTGTCCAGGTTCTGGGAGTGACTCACAGTCATCTGGATATGATGAGATACACCATGCAACTCCCTTAGATGATAATATAAGGTCTGAGGGAAATGTTGGTTCTGAAAATGTTTTTGAAAATAATGAGGAAGTTAGCCGAAAAAGGTCTAAAAGGACTTCAAATTTGCCTGCTAAATTGAATGATTATGTGCTTGATACTAAGATTAGATATGGTTTAAATAAGTATGCTAATCATACTTTATTGAGTGTTGAGAATTGTTGTTTTGTGTCTAATCTGAATAAATCTGTTGAACCAAGTAGTTATAATGAGGCTAGCAAAAATCCTAGGTGGATTAATGCTATGAATGAGGAAGTTCATGCTTTACTTGAAAATGATACTTGGGAAGAAACAGAGTTACCAGCTGGTAGAAAACCAATTGGTAGCAAGTGGGTTTGGAAAATCAAGTTAAAATCAAATGGTGAAATTGAAAGGTATAAAGCTAGAGTTGTAGCTAAAGGGTTTGGGCAAAAAGAAGGAATAGATTATGAGGAAACCTTCAGCCCTGTGGTTAAAATGGGAACAATTAGATGTTTGATTAGCTTAGCTGTTCAAAAGTGTTGGAAACTTTTTCAAATGGATGTGAATAATGCTTTTTTATATGGTGACGTAAAAGAGGAAGTATATATGCTTCCTCCACCAGGATATTTTAAAGAAGAAAGTAACAAGGTTCTTAGGTTGAAAAAGTCTTTATATGGGCTTAAACAAGCTCCTAGACAATGGAACCATAAGTTGTCTGAAACTTTGTTTGAAGCTGGGTTTGTACAGTCTAAGAATGATCATTCTTTGTTTATTAAAGGAAATGACAAGACTGTTGTTTTCTTGCTTGTTTATGTGGATGATTTGGTTATCACTGGTGATTGTGATATTGAAATTGAAAATGTTAGACAGTTTTTAAAAACCAAGTTCAAAATTAAAGATTTAGGAGAGCTTAAATATTTTCTTGGAATTGAAGTTTTAAGAACTAAAACTGGGTTGTGCTTAAACCAAAGAAAGTATTGTCTTGAATTGTTGAATGAGTTTGGATTATTAGCTTGCAGACCTGTTTTGACTCCTTTACCTGAAAATATTGTTTTAGAACATAAAGAGTCTAGTGATGATAAGTTTTTAAAAAATATTACTAGTTATCAAAAGCTAGTAAGAAAACTTATTTATCTCACTTTAACCAGACCTGATATATCTTATGCTGTTCACTGTTTGAGTCAACATATGCATGCTCCTTTACAATCTCATCTTAATCTTGGTTTAAGAGTTCTTAAATACTTGAAACTTGCTCCAGGAAGTGGAATTGGTTTTGATAAATGTAGTCATGGGTTCAAAGTTGTTGCTTATTCTGATTCAGATTGGGCTAAGTATCCTATAACAAGGAAATCTGTTTCAGGATATTGTGTGTTTGTTAATGATAACTTGGTTTCTTGGAAAAGCAAGAAGCAAGCCACAATTTCTAAATCTTCTGCTGAAGCAGAATATAGAAGTATGGCCTCTGTTACTTGTGAGGTTATGTGGGTCTTGAAGGTTTTAGAAGATCTGGGTGTAACTGAGTTACTTCCAGTTGAGTTATTGTGTGATAATAAATCTGCTATTCAAATTGCTGCTAATCCTGTGATGCATGAAAAAACTAAACATTTTGATATTGATGTTCACTTGGTGAGAGAAAAGGTTGCTTTTGGTCTTATTAAAAATGTGCATGTTGACTCTAAAAGTCAAATTGCTGACATTTTTACTAAGGCTCTTGGTTCTGCACAGCATTCTTTTTTGGTTAAAAAACTTGGCATGCTAAACTTATTTGTTTAATAAGTTTGAGGGAGGGTATTGGAAAATATCTTTTATAACAAACTTATTAAACTTAAGGGTCTAATGTGAAAGTTATTTAGCCTTAGTTACTAATACTTAACTTTGGTGTTAGTTTTATATGTGCAGGGGTTAATGTGTAACATTGGGCTATATAAGGATTGAGATGGAGCTAGGGTTTCATATCTTTGCTCATTGTTTCTCTGGTTTCTCACGCAGTCTTTTTCTCTCAAAGTATTGGTTGTCATCTGGGTTTATTAGTAGTTTGGTCTAGTAGTTTTACATCAAGATCTTCCTGATTGTAGACTTGTGTTTCTGATATAGTTTGGTTTATTGGGTTTGGATTAGTGTGTGAGTATTGTAAGTAGCACCTGCTAGAGGGACTACTATATTTTCAGTTGTATTGTACTTGGCTTGAATCCGTGTTGGGGACAAGTCTACTGTGTATATTGTTATAATAAAGATAAGTCACCAAGGGGTGGTTGGTTGGGTGATTACACCTTGTGTTTAGTAGTTTTGATACCATTTTTACAAATTTATAGAGCAAACAACACAAGGGTGTAATTTTCAACATATAATTCTTTTTGAAATAAATAAAAAAATCATTATATCTTGCAACATTAAAATGTTGCACAAAAAAATGAAGCATGATTTATTTACTATTGAGTTAACAAATCACTCACGTGAAAATGAATTTGTGACATTTTAGAACTTCTTGCAACCATTTTTTGGCTTAGTTATGATCCATGTTCCATGACTTGTATCTTATCTTGTGTTAGTCGACCATCTATTTCGTGGGATGTTGTGCAAGACAACATGCTGCCAAGATGCACTCAAAATATTAAACGATTGCTACACTCTTTCAAGTGAAGCCACACTGAAATAATTGGAAGTTTGGATCTGCAAACCGTGTTGACAAGAAATATGGTGTTTGGCCTTCTAGCATTTATATAGTTTGGATATGCACCACTCTGTTTAGCCTTCTAGTATTTAAATGAGTTATTGTCTATTTATTTGTTATGAATTTTGTATATTGATACTAGATTATTAAGCATTGATGAGAGGTCTTGTGCGAACTACAAGTCTCAAAAATGCATTTCTTCAAATTACCCCTTGTAACATGCGTTTTGTTCTAAAAATGAGGTTTTTGGTCAGATTAGATGGTGTTTGGCCGGAAGGAATATATGTAGAAGATGATATTTTAGAAATAACCAAAATACCCCTAACAACCTGTTATAGTTATGTATCATGAGAATTTATGAAGCATAGAAAGCATAATGAGTTTCTATTGCATAGAACTCTCTTCTTTGCTGACGATGTGCTTATCTTGGGAGAATGATCTCGGCATAACATTCAAGGTATTGTTCAAATCCTCCAATGTTTCCAAAAAGTTTTGGGCCTTACGATCAACCTTATAAAGTCTAATCTTTTTGGAGTGGGGATTCCGTTTGCTGATGTCCAAAACTTGGCAATGGTAACCGGTTGTCAAGCCTTAAACCTCCCTTCACATACCTTGGTCTCCCAATTAATTCTAATATGTCTCGATGTAAAGGTTGTGATCCCATCATTGAGAAGTTTACTCACAGGCTTTCTAAATGGAAGGCTGACTTGCTCTCTATTGGAAGAAGATCCACCTTTGGTACTCTCGGTAACTACTTCTTCTCTATGTTTCCCATGCCTGTTCAAATTAATAAACGTTTAGATTAGGTATTGGTAGTCTTTTAGCCTTGAATCTCTCCCTTATTAAAAAATGGAGATGGAGATATGTTAATAATCCTGAATCTCTTTGGGTTAAACTCATTAACCAAATTCATGGATCGTATAAAGGGGGACCTAATTTATATCAAAATTGCCGAGTTCATGGGGTTGGTCCAAGATTGCGGATTCCATCAACTCTTTGTACAACAAGAATATCATCCCTCTTTCCACTCTCAAGAAGCAAGTAAATAATGGTAAAATCATAAAGTTTTGGGATGACGTTTGGTTATGCGATACCCCTCTCAAACAAAAGTTCCCTCGTCTATATCGTCTAGACATTTATCCAGATTGTACGATGCATGATAAATGGAATTCGGGTTGGATTTGGACGTGGTCAAGAAGTATCAATGGTGGTATCACTAAAGCTCAACTAAATGAACTTTCTGGCCTTCTTGGTAATTCGTTCCTCACAGACAAAGATGATTCTTGGGTATTGTCTCTTCGGAATTCCACTATTTTTAATGTTAAAGACACTCAGAATCTTATAGATGACTCAATGCTTGCTGATTCACGCACTCCTACTAGATGGTGCAGATTCATCCCGAAGAAGGTTAACATTTTAATTTGGCGAACTCTTCGTGATCGTGTCCCAACGAGATGGAACTTGAGTAGAAAAGGTATCGAAATCAACTCTTTGTTTTGTCCTATCTGCGCAATTAGTCCAGAAACTACAAATCACTTATTTTGGGATTGTTCTCTTGTGACGGCCCTGTGGTCAAAGATCTTCAATTGGGTAGACCTTCTTCTTCCAACATGTAACACTATTCAAGTGTTATACAATTGGCTTGATCACTACACTTTTTCATCTTCGCATAAGTTAATTATGGAAGCTATCATTGGTGTGGCTATTTGGGTTTTGTGGAATTTCCGTAACGAATCTATCTTTGGAGCTCAAGTCCTTCTTCGATCTACTTTATTTGATAAAGTAGTTTATTATTCTTTTTTGTGGTTTTCTAATAGAAATAGAAAAGGCTCTAATTCATGGAACAATTGGATTCAAAATCCTTTGCTTGTTTCTATTTTGTAATAGCTTTTCTATCTAGCTTCTTGCTAGTTTAATAATATCTCAGCCGTTCAAAAAAAAAAAAAAAAAAAAAAAAAAAAAAAAAAACATAGAACATTTATAGCCTTTACCATAATACTAATGACTAACCTGATACTTGGGCTTGGACCTAAGCCAATACAAACACAAATACTAGTTTAACACAAACAATAATACTAATCCAATACAAATAAGTCTACTAACAGCCTCCACAGTTGGAGCGAGAAGGGAACAAACGCTCAAACTATCTCGAAACTCAACAAACAAAGCAGAAGTAAGACCCTTGGTAAATTGTTGCTTGGAGTTAGGCACATCTCTTTAGTTGTAGTCATGGAATGAACTGTAGCTAGATCAAGAAAGGGAATCCGGATGAGCAATTATACCGGCAACATGAGCGAATCTACCACTCAAGCAATTAATAGCAAAAATCAATCGAACAAATAAGGACTTGTATGGTTTTATGATTGATAATATTAAGTACATCAGACCCAATATTTATACTTAATGATTAACATAACATTTGAGCTTGGATCTAAACCAATCAAATACAAATACTAATCTAAACAAATACTAATTTCAATCCAAATAAGTCCACTTAACAATTATTTGATGTATGATATGATAGAACAATCACCTAAAATGGAAATTAAGGTTCTTAAAAATGTTAGAAATAATAAAATATGCGTGGTTGAAATATAAAACGTCTAGTTTCATGGACTCACGTAGACCACTCAAGCAGGCAATGATTTGGTAATCATCAAATTCTACCTTTAATTATTTTTTGATGCACATGTGTCTTTATTACCCATGTTCTTTGCATGCCTCTATCACTTCACTGTTTAAAGCTATCGAAACATTCAACACATGTCATTTTTCACTAGAGATATGATTTAAAGGCTTAAAGCTTAAATTTACGTTTAAATTTGCATGATATCTTAGTTGCAACTAAAAAACTCACCATTTTACAAACTAATAAAAAAGTTAAAATACGAGTTTAAGTATAAAATTAGCCAAATCTTTAAGATTTCGGAATCATTTTTTTCTCACTAATGATCTAATCCACTAATAATATATATACTAGTATCTTTTATTTTGTTATCTGATGTAATATATTTTATTTCACTAATGACCTAAGTTAGCATTATGCCTTGAAATCTAGAATATCATTAACTAGATTGATTTCTAGAGTTATTGATCAAAGTTTAATATTTTGAAGATATGGATGTTGCATAGCTAGCTACAAATGCTTTAGGGAAGCAACCATTATCTCACTTTTTCCCTTACAAAAAAGGTGAATACTATACATTTATGCGGATGTGATTATCGGCAAGAAGTTTCATCAATCATATCTTTATATCTGTTAGGTTGTCAAGAAAGCTAGCCACACACATATGACTATATGAGGGACGTACTTTTACAGAAAAGCTAGATAATTGCATACACTTTCTTGAATTGTTTATGCGCAAGAATGAAGAACAATTATGTTACGTAAGGCTTGCGTAAAAGGCGAAGCTCTTTAAAATTGGCCATTTCCAATAATTACAACGTGCATACCGACAAGATAGGGTTTTTAAAAGGTTCATGCATTATGAATCGAAAAAGCCAAAAGAGGAGATGAGATAGAGCCCAAATACGAACCGGAATTTTCTAGGCTACTATTGATCGGCATATGCACATCAAACAATTTCACCCACGTATTTTGTGAACAATTGGCTGCATAGAAGAATATCAAAAAGACTTAGATTACGGCATGCGGCCGTGGAATTTTTTTGCGAAAAACTAATGATGTAATGAATGGCTATATATATATGCTTAGTTGCGACAACTAACTAAGAAAACCTTATTAACCTTGACTTATACACCGCCCTCGGTTCTAAAGATGCGATTTCAAATTATATCATTTCACGATTATGCTTCACCATTTATTTTATTTTTAATAACAATTATCCAAATCTAATCTCGAGGATCCATAATATCATGAATTAGTGAAAGTGCCGTGTTAAAGATTACTAAAAGAAAGGATTATATTAAAATCTAATCTAAACAGTCCTTCCATTAATCATAAAGGGTTTTCGAAATCACCTCCATAACACTGTATATGATAAAAAAAGAAAAAAGAAGAAAAAGAAAACACAGTCACTAGTACGAGATGATTGATCCAATGGATATGCATGCCAATCTCATATCCACCTGACCAACAAGCTAAGGCACTATAACAAATATTTATAACAACTTTCCCACTATTTGTAGGAACTTAAATAAAAAAACTAATCTGTATCATGTAAATACAGTTGAAATATGAAAGTGGATTTTAATAAATCAAACTTCAGTTTGCGTAGAAATAAATCGAAAAAAGTTTAGAAAAGCGTACACAAAATAATCACGTTATAAATATGAGCCTAAAAACACACGTACATTAAGTTGTAAAAGTTATAAATTTGGGATCTCTATCACCTTATTTTGGAAAACCATCGTCTGGTCATGGTTGATCTCTAATGACTGGAAACAGTTTGCTGTCTTTCATGACTAGAATTACCTTGGTTAGTCGCAAAAAAAAAAAAAAAAAATTGACTGACAAATGGTGCATGAGTATATACCTAGTCGCTAACTTTTGTCATGTTTTCTATACTTAGTGACAAATCTTACATGGTGAAAAAACTATCTAATAAATTAGTGACGAAAACATATTTGTCACTAAAGGCTACACAAACCTTGATTTACCAACAAGAACCGCAACCACCAATTAAGTCAGGAGTTGTAGTGACACAATTTAACAGTCACCACTCACCCAGGTGGGGGGCAAATGATACAAAACTGACGAGTTTGCAGCTAGAAAAGATGGTCACTGAGTTGAGACTTTTTAGTGACTAAATAATGATGGCCATTAGAGGAGAGACTTATTACTGACCAAAACTAATTGTCAGTGCGGAGATGACACTGAATGTTGTGGGCATTAGTTGGTATTTGGGTAGCCATTTACTTACCCACCTTTTTGCATTTAGCTTATAAACATAATATTAATCAGCGGGGGACCTTAACTGACATAGCTGCTTAACTAATGAACTACTGAGTATAATTTATAAGTGACACAAATAGTACGTTTAATTAACTAATGAATTATAGTTTATAAGTGACCAAGAATTTGCGTCACAAGTTTTTCTTTAAGTGATGGATGTGTCACAAGTTTTTCTTAATCTCGTTCAAAGGCGGATATACCCTTCTCCACTTAAATGTTCCGAGTAGAAAGTGTAACCTACTGGATCCCCCTTTCCACAAAGGGCATGGTAGGCCTAAAATCATCGCGCTTTGTCTATCTTTACTACCAATATTCTATATATAGTCATTTTTTTCCTGCGATTTATATGTTCTTGAGATGTTTAATATAAGTTCTTATTAGTATTCAATATTTCGAGTACTTTTGTTTGGTGAAATATGATAAAAAGAAGTTCTGATTTAGAAATGCTTGGAAATTAGAAGCAGATAATGTGATTCTATTCGATTTTTTACTCCCGAAATGGTGATAATCTTCGATAGTTTAATAAAGCAATAAGCAAGCACAATAACTTTAGCTAGTCATAGATTATTACGTAATTTAAACGTAACACATTATCTCCATTCTCCTCAATCATATCAAAATAATATAAGATTATAAAAGCATCTAATCATTAGTACGTATCTATGTTTAATCAGCGCATTTGTATGGGTGGGTGACATAGGCCACTTGGAGATCCACTGTGCCCAAGGGACACCTAATAGGCTAATATGTGCATTTCCTATTTAGAAATTTAGCAAATTTTCTCTACTTTCAATACATTATATGATATGATTAATTAAGTTTCAATTTTGTTAATTAGCACTGTTTTTCCTTGGGCGTGATTGTCTACGTACCCAAAACTAAAATATCATGTATTGACTCAATGTTAAACTTACAGAATTTCGAATGTTAAGAAATCATAGTTATCTAGTATGAAAATGAATCATACAATCTTACAAATATGATAAATTCAAAAAACACGTGCTTTACAGATTGCATCAAGAAATGACTTTAACCTGTATCTACCATCGATTAGTGAGTCACTCGGAACCTTTGAGATTATGTTTATTGAAGAGTTTTGCTTGCGTGCTCAGTAGATATGTGCATATATGCTAACATTTCCAATGTGCACAGGGACAGAGTCAGAACGAAATATGACTGGGTGCACAAATTTTTTTTTAACCGTAATATAATAGAGTTAAAAAGTGGATTAAAACGAATATTTCATTAAAACGATAAATAAATGAACATATTACCTTCTAATTAGCGATTCTACGATCTCCTATAGTAAAAAAAACACATACGTGCACCCTCATTTTTAATATTAATAAGTTCTACTTTCTCTATAGCACAAGTTAAAGCGCCGTTAAAATAATCATCACTCATCTGATTACGCAAATCAGTTTTAATGAGCTTTATTTTAGAAAAACATCTTTCAACCGTAGCGATAGCAACAAGCAAGACTAAAACCAACTTCATTTAGGCACTACTTTTCATATATATTGTAAATACGACAACAATAAAAATGCCCCATGACAACACAATTGGGGTACTATTCATATCCTAATATATTGTTTACTATCACTTAAACTTGTTATTCTTATTTGTCTTAATAGAAATTGCATAGTTATTCACTAATTCTTATTGCCCTGAGCCCTTATTGATGATGATAGACTATACGGAACCAACAAATTAGTCAAGATTTCATACAACCAATCAAAACATGAAAACTTTAAAAGATATAATAAACAAATGAAAGATATATGTTACGACTTACGAACCTGTTTCATCTTTGTGGTGTTGGTTCAATTTTGGATTTTGAACATTGTTAGGATGATGAATAAACTTATTTTATTAAAAAACCTATTTCATGGGCTTTTGTGCTTTAATTTATTAAACTTGTTTCATCTTTGGGCTTTTACAAAATTTTATATTTAATTTTTATTTGTAAGTATACAAACTAAATAATACTAGAGAAATAATGCACCGGGTGCATTAAAGATACATTTAGAAAAAATCGATAATTTTTTCAAAAATTAACACTATATCGAAAAAATCCATAGGGTGCACGTGCACCCGCGGGCACCCCCTTGGCTCCGTCCCTGAATGTGGAGGCGGTTTGCTAGCCTAGTTATAGTAGCAAAATGTAAAAAAAAAAAAAAAAAAAAAAAAAACCCGATGTTACGTTGCAACATTATTTTCTTCCAACTCCAATTTAACATAACATCAAAATTGTAGAACCTAGAAGAGTTACTTCATATATTCATGCAATGGTGATATGGTGGACCCCACTATCCTCAACCCTTGGTTCCTATATAAAGGGTTGGGCGGTTGGCTATACCATTTCTTAAGCACCATTCACAGGACTAACAAGAGAGATATCATTTCTTTAAAACAACACTTGATTTGTGAAAGAGGAAGGATAAAGATAATTGTATCAGTTATCAATCTAGAAAAATGACTGGCAACTTGGCTCATCTCACTCTTGCATTTGGCCTACTTGGTAAATTGTTTCTCCATATATCCCATGTATTTTTATTTTCATGCACCATTCTGCTACTAACATATTGCATTCTTATATTATTATCAGGCAATATTGTCTCATTTATGGTATTTCTTGCACCAATGTAAGCCGCTTATGTTTTTGTTTATTATAGTCCTTTCTAATAATATATGCAGTTTACTTAACCTTCCCTCCGCAATTTCAAAAAATGCAGACCAACATTTTACAAAGTTTACAAAAAGAAATCAACGGAAGGGTTTCAGTCAGCACCTTACGTGGTGGGCTTATTCAGTGCCATGCTTTGGATATATTATGCATTGCTTAAGAGCAATGTGTTACTTCTAATAACCATAAACTCAGTTGGTTGCTTCATCGAAACGTTGTACATTTGTTTCTTTCTCTTCTATGCACCAAAAAAGGCCAGGGTATGTTAATTTAACAATGAAATTAAATGTCATTATTAGCATTAATGGAAGCTAAATAGCACAACAAAACTTGGTTATGCAGATTGAGAGTTTGAAGCTAATTGTACTGCTAATAGTTGTCGGATTTGGATTGATTGTTGTCCTGACTCAGTTCCTTGCAACTGGAGTTACCCGTGGTGTGATAGTTGGATGGATTTGCCTTGTGTTTTCTTTATGTGTTTTTGTAGCACCTTTGGGAGTTTTGGTAAGTATATATATAAGTATGCATAACTAAAGAGATTTTTTTTTTTTTTTTTTTTTTTTTTTTGCCTTGTAATATATTTAAACTTATATAATTTGTCACTTTCTAATATTTGCTCACATTTTTTTACAGAGGCAAGTGATCAAAACAAAAAGTGTAGAGTACATGCCAATTCTACTATCAGTAGCACTCACTCTTAGCGCGGTTATGTGGTTCTTCTATGGCCTACTTCTTGGTGACTTTAACATTGCGGTATGAAAATAAGCGTATACTACAACATTTTTCTTTTTCTTTTTGTAGAAACACATTTAAAACAAAGTTACAGAATTTTGTATTTATTACATTATGTTTTTATACACTTGTTTTGCAGATTCCAAACGTCCTTGGATTTACTTTTGGTATCATTCAAATGATACTGTATTTCGTATACAAAAACAAAAAGCCTGTTATTGATGAAAAGATATCCAAATTTGACCAAAAAATCACTGAAATGGAGGAGCAAAAGATGCCAGAACTCAAAGATCAGAAAATCATCGATGTAGTAAAGCTGAACGCTTATTTGCATGCTGCAAAAAATGCTAATAACTTTGACCATGGAGCTGTTGAATCTCAAGTTCTTCAAAATATGCCAAATCACACCATTAAATTCGGAGCATGAAACAATACGAGTTGATTTTGGTTCTAAGTAAAACAATACTGCCAAGATTGTGTCAATCTACGGAAGGCTGACAAAAGTTTCACTTCTTAATATAGTTTTTCCCCATCTTCTTAGAAAAGTCAGTTGAAGTGTGGTTTTATCTTTCCAATTCAAAGTTTGTTTTCTCTACAAATATATCATATAACCTTTGTCTTACCAGAGAATTTTGTACGAGCATATATTCAGGGTTGTAGTTTAATTTACAAATATTGAATCACACTGAGGCAGTGACAACGAAAAAACAGGCACGTTAAATTTAATGTGCATAAACAAATTGTACGAAAATATAAAAAACGCATACATCTAGTAGTTAAAGTATCCTTTTTCAATAGTCGAAAGCTATAAAATCTCTTCCATCATTTATGAGAACAAATGTGCATCATTATGTGTAGCCTATACCTTGCGGAAATATTTTGCGTCAATACATTAACTGAATATTCGAAAAATGTTTGTGAGAACTTACACAGACACATATTTTTATGTCAGTATAAGTGATAATAACTTTTCACAGCCTGGATTCTTTACCTGTATGTGAAGATAGAGATGCCTTTAGTGACTACTTTACTTTTACATTCTTGTTTCTGTAAAACCATTTATATAGCCTTGTTTTTTTGTAATTCAAGCAGTTCCATCATCCCAATTAACAATCTCTTTAAAAGGAACTGTTTTAAAAAACTTGCAAAATTGCAGATTAATAGTTGAAGCGCATTGTTGTCCCGTGTAAAATAGACGCTCATAGTTACTGATAAAATATGAATGGTAGCTTGATGGGCTCTTTACACATCAAACAATTTCAACCACATCAAGCTTTCAACTAAACATGTGGTTTCTTAGAAGAATACCAAAAGAGCTTTTGATTACGGCTTGGGCACAAACCAATCACGTTTATGCTGACAAGTAACACTCGGGTCATAACGGAATTGTAAAAGGAAGAAATCAAACTTAAATACATCAAGAAGAGCAAATAACTTAAATTGTGGACCTCAATTTGATACATAACATCACTAGATAAAAAAAAGCACTTGGCTAGTTAATACTTGAAGTACTAAGAGAATTTTAGGTAATGTTTAAACTTTAACAACTTAAGCTGCGATTTGGGTTCATTGGCATTTTAGTAACCACGTGTGCTTTGATTTAAATTGTCCTACAAAAGACACTTTTTTGGATGATTCCAAGGTTTTTCCCACAAATAAATCGTTAATAGGAATATATGTCTTCAAACCAGGTGGTTTGATTGGATTTGTAACCCGAAAAATTCTTGTAATATGATGTGTAATAATCTCTTAGCGATGTAACTTATTGCTAGTTTAAATTAAATTGCGGTACAAAAGAAGAAAAAAAACTTTAAGAACACATAAATATATCTTCAAATAAAAAAACCCAATATTGTGAATATAAACATGTATTATGTGAGCCTTTGAAATGCAAAGACTCAAGAGCCCGCTTTTTATCTGACTTTTTTTTTTTTTTTTTTTTTTTTTTTTTTTTTTTTTTTTTTAAAGAAAAGGCAGCTTCATTAAAAACAAAAAAGAACCATTTTTATCTCTGAAATTATGCAAGCACTAGAACAAAAGACAACCATAAAGATTGAGTGATATACTGGTAGTACCCGTAATAGATAATTAATTCGTACATAACACACGCCCCTCAATTAAAGTAGGATAAGCTTATAAAAGCAGATGATGATCGATCCCTATGTTCAATCAGAGCAATTGGATCATGGGTGGGTGACATATGCTGATCGCAAAGTGCCACCAAAAGGTCCACTGTTTTAAGGGACACCTACCTCCCAAAATGGACTCATAAATTATTGTTAAAACTTGAACTCATAAGATTTTTTTTTTTTTTGGTAACGGCGAATTTATTAAGTTAGCAAGAAGCTAGTAGGAACATTACATAATATCAGTACCAGCTAATTTTGGATTCGAGATCCAATCAAACCAATTGGGGGTTGGATTTTTGCTCCTATGACACAACCAAGAGTGCAACAAAATTGCAATCTCATCACCTAAAGTGTCCTTACGAGGTGGTTTTTGATCAAGACACACACGATTCCTATATCTCCATATTATCCATGTTGTTGCTTGAATAACCACATAAAAACAATTTTTCGCCAATGAATTAAGGTTCTCATTGTCGGCCCACGAAATTAGATTGCAAAGAAGATTTGTGTAGCCGGTCAAACCCCACCAAGAAGTGATCATAGACCATAAATTCTTCCCAATCGAACAATCCACTAAGAGATGTTGTGAAGTTTCTAGCCCACCATGACACACCGGACAACGAACGGTGTTAAGATCGATATCCTGGTCATCCAAATTGCACCTAGTACTCTAGTTGGGAGACGGTCTAAATATAGGCGCTAAGAATGGATATTTATCTTTAAGGGAAGTGATTTGTTCCACCTGACATGTTCAATGCTTGAAAGAAAGATTGAATCTCTAATTTCACTAGAAGAGACAAAAAACTTGTTGGTGTGGTTGAGGTTACAAATCCAGGAATCAGGGGAGTTAGTTGGAGAGAAATGTTGTAGAAGGCCTAGTAAGTTATTCAATTGTTCTCTTTCAACTCCTTCTCTTATAGGCCTCCTCCAAGCCCACACAAAATGGACAACACCTGACAATAAGGTGCAATGAGCAGAAACCAAACACCTTTATCAGTTTCTAGTGCGTTGATGAACCAATACCAATTCTCTTGGAGAAAATGGAATTTAAATCAACATTGGCACTCAACAGTGGTTTATTGATACCAAAAGGATTGTCTTCCAAGGACTAGGAGGTTGTTGAATCAATGAGTCATCTGCAAATTGTAAGTGTGAAATATCCGCACCATTCATTCCTACTTTGACCCCTTCAAATATATTCTTTGATCTAGCTTCTTGAATGGCGACATGAAGAGCTTCAACAACAATAATGAGGAAAGGTGATAGAGGATTTCATTCATAAGAATATGTTTTGCTAGAAAACAATTAAGAGAAACGAATTATATACCTACTTCTTATATATATCAGCATTGATCTTAGACACGTTAAATGATATGCGGTGTCATTGTATTTTGCCAAGATTTTACGTTTATCGTAATACATTTTTATTGTAATTTGTTCATTTAGCCGTTTAGGCCATATTATATTATCATGCAATACCAGATATTCAGTTAATTTGCAAGTGTACATCTAGATTAGCTTGTAAAAACATAATGAGTTAGTAATTTTTTTTGATAAATATGGTTACTTAATTGTGTACGTGATTCTTAGCATTTTAGTGACTAATTAGGTCTTCCATAAAATGACTTGCCTATGTGATATAAGAGTACGTTAAGTTTAATTAGATCCGTCCGGTACTTGCAGTTTAGTTGGTTAATGTTACGTGTTGCGTCCTAGGATGACGTACATCCATCACCTACATAACAAAGAGTTTTGAGAGCATACCCTTTTCAGACCAAGAGTTAAGAGGGGCTCAACGGGTTCTAGTCATTGGGAGAATTGATATATAACAAGATTCTATTTGGTATTTCCTCAGAATTGCATTGATGTCACAAAATATTGGAAGAATTTCTAATATTGTATGAAAAATGTAAATTTAGTCATCAAACATTTTTGGTAAAGTTCAAGTGATCACCTAGGTAGAACAATGATTATACTTGATTCCCCGTCTTTTTTTTTTTCAGTTTCCGTAGAAACATCAACTGGATTATTAAATTTTCCAAAAGGAAACTAAAAGTAGTAGTAAAGTACAATGATTACTTCTTAAGGTGAATAAGAGCAACGATACACGTTTATAAATGAAAAAGAGTGTACATAGATTGTATGGAAGAGCGTACAAGCATTACAAACTATTACAAGAAACAGTGAATATCTCAAAGCAAAGACTAATTATGTGCGGAATAGGTGAGGTTTGAGTCTGCATAATCACATAATATATCATTTGTAATATATTGTGTTCTTTCGGCGGTTCAAAATAGTAGTATATGATTATCTCATGAGCTAACTTCAATCGTGCTATGAGGCATAGTTTGGGGTTTGACATCCATGTGGTTGGGGACCTCTTTGTTTTTGTTTAACTTTGTGACCTCAGGAAGAGTATCAGATGATATAAGGGCATTCAGCTTCACAACATCTATGACTTTATGGTCATTTATATTTGGTATTTTTTGCTCCTCCATTGCACTGATTTTCTCTTCAAAATTGGATATCTTTTCATTGGTAACTGGCTTCTTGTTTTTGTATACAAAATATAGGATCATTTGAATTATACCGAAGGCGAATCCAAGCACATTTGGTATCTGTAAAAAGGTTATAAAAACTCATTATGAATTGAAGAGATACATAACTAGTTTTATTAATATATGGGGCACAATCACTTTGTCATACCGCAATATTGAAGTCGCCAAGAAGTAGACCATAAAAGAACCACATGACGGCACTAAGGGTGAGTGCTACAGATAGTAGAATTGGCATGTATTCTACACTTTTGGTTTTGATAACTTGCCGCTAAAAAGTGAGAATGCATATTAAACAAAATAACAATTAGATATTGTTGTCTCACAAGGTTAGTATATGATTATTATGCATGTACGTAAACTTACCAAAACTCCCAAGGGCGCTACAAAAACACATAAAGAAAACACAAGGCAAATCCATCCAACTATCACCCCACGGTTAACTCCACTAGCAAAAAACTGTGTTAGGATGACAATCAATCCAAACCCAACAACTATTAGCATCACGATTAGCTTCAAACTCTCCATCTGCATAATTAACCAAGTTCTTTTTGTTAGTCTAACCTTCATTATTGATAACCCTGATTACAACACTTCACTTAAATAATGGAGACTAATACATACTCTAGCCTTCTTTGGTGCGTAGAAGAGAAAGAAACAAATGTATAATGTTTCAATGAAGCAACCAACTGAGTTAATGGTGATAAGAAGTAGAACGTTGCTCTTGAGAAATGCATAATATATCCAAAGCATGGCACTGAATAAGCCCACCACATATGGTGCCGACTGAAAACCTTCGGTTGATTTCTTTTTGTAAACTTTATAAAATGTTGGTCTGCATTTTTAGTGAATTGCGTCGTAAAAGTTAGATATTTTATATGATGTAGTGCCTTAAAAAAATATGAGGGGAAAAAACAGGAGGAGAAGTAAGGGACTCACATTGGTGCAAGAAATACCATAAATGAGACAATATTTCCTGAAGGTATTACAAAGCGACATGTAAGCAACAAAACAATGAAAGTAAAATGGAAGAAGAGGGAACACAAAGTGCAATGCAGAGAGCAATGCAAGAAGTACTCACCAAGAAGGCCAAATGCAAGAGTGAGATGAGCCAAGTTCCCAGTCATCTTTCTTTAATTATTGATTACTGATACAGTTATATCACAAATCAAGTGTTGTATGCTATATCTATATCTCTTATTGGTTCTGATGGAGTGGTGCATTTGATGGAGTAGAGTGATCCCTTTATATAGGAAGCAAAGATTTGAGGGTGGTGGGTCCACCAATAAACGAACATAATTTCCCTCTCACCTCTTGAAATGAAACTAAATACATTGTTTAAACAAGTATGTTTAGTGCTTAGATATTGAAATCTATTGTAAAGAAACTTAATTCAGAAATATTAGTACAATACAATGTAAAAATGCTAGCTTTTATGTTTCATATATATAAGTATTTTCAATTTACTAACAGTACTTAATGTAAACTAATAGCTAAATGTGTTTTTAAATATAGTTATACTGGGTGATACAAATACTAAAACATATCTTCGTTGCTCTCCGAGGAGATATTATAAAACAGAAAATAGGGTCAGTAAAAGTAAACTTTCTGTCACTAAAGATATCCAAGTTTGCGTAAAATTTCAATAGGGGGTCACAATATCTAAAAGTATGGATAAAAAACTCAAAACTTTTATTACTTTTCTAGTTAAATAAGTGTCACTAAAACCCTGGTGGCGTGGCTTAGTGCCTTACTAATACACCCTTTCATGTCTTAGAGTACATGGTGTGGGAGACCTCATATGCTTTATTGCCCACCTATGACACGCACCATGGCACTGCCTTGCGCTATAAGGGTTGGCGCCATCCGTAGCGCTCGCTATCCCTATATATTTTCTAATAAATAAACAGGGTGTTTTGTGTGTAGTGTTTTAATGCGTTGCGTGTGTTTTTTTTTTTTTTTTTTTTTTTTTCTATTGTTGCATGTGTCTGACGAAGAAGAAAGAAGGCTAGGGAAGAAGATGGTATATTTTTTTTCCCCATTTTTAACCATATAGATTTTATAATTTTAGCATCTAGTCACTAATAGTTAGTTCTTGCACCGTAATCTTTGTTGCTTAGAGAACTAGTCCAATAAGTGTCGGTAAAAGGTGTAGATCATATTATTTGACCCATTTCGAGGTAGATGCGCTTTAATTACACAGTGGAACCCCAGGTGCCACTTTTTGATGTCACCCAATCCAACTCAACCAATTGCTAGTTGTTCACGGTGGACCCCCAAGATGCCACACATTTATCTTCCTAGGATATTACTGTCTCTGCTATTGCATTGTTTTAGTGCTGTTTTTAGTTTCTCTCGCAAATATTTTACTGCACGTATGGTTTAATTACTAAATTAAGCATTGGTCAAAGATGATATCATGCTTTATTTGACTGTATGCATAGCCAGATCATGTGAATACACGTTATTATAATAATAAAATAAAAAGAACTAGATTTATTAGCTAAAATGAGAAAAGTAATGATGTAAAATTAACCTTGGTGCCATAGCATCGAGTTATGCCACTCTGTTTTATGTTAATGATGTGCTGATGTGTAGCTTCTCGCCACATCACTCTATCTACTTGTTGTGGGTCCTAGTTACTAAAATTGGGTTCTATTCAATGATGCCAGTGGTCTAATTAAACATAGGATAAAAGGTTTGCTTGATTATGTAAGCTTATCTTACTTTGTGCAAGTAAATTCACGATAATCTCACCACTAAAAACCACCAATAACTTAATCGCCTAATATCATTCCGATCCCTAAAATGTGACTCTTGGACTTGTGTTATGAGAAAAAAAAAAATGTTCTTTGAAAATCTGACAAATTTAATTGGATCACGCTCAAGTATTGCAACTTTCAAAGAAAGAGAAAAGAGTTTGAGAATCAAATAAAACATATATGATACCGGCCTTACATTTTTTTTTTCCTTAATTATTATTTTTTATTTTTCTCTTTTTTTTGAACGGCGGAAATAAGATTAAAAGCTTAGCAAGATGTTAGGTAAAACATTACAAAGGAGTGGATAGAGCGTTACAAGGATTAAATAGCCACTCTATCCAATTAATAGCTAAGTTATGCAGCCTATTGCTAATCCAAGTGAAAGAAACTTGCTTGATATCGCTTAGGATGAGACTTTGGTTTGGATGTTTGATTGCAAAGCACAAATCAATTCTAAAGCGCCAAAGGACCTAGACTGTGGAGTTCACAACAACATCAAACATGGCTAAGAGGGTGGTAGGCAAGGTTGTTCTACAAGGATTATTAGCCAAATAGTTTTTATTAGCTCTATTTGTTAAACGTACGTGCAATGTGCTGTAATAAACATATGTCAATGGATCGAACACTAGCTAGTAAGCTGATAATTATAAAATAAGTATGAAATATATAATTCAGAAAACTAGAAAAGTGTGAAGAAATGGTACATCTGGATATAAAGAGCTTTATTAATTAGCAAAGTGGAGCTCTTTTTTAATTTGAATTATCAGGGTCTACCATGAAAGATGGAATCAAGTTGCACTTTCACTAGATAAACTTGATTGATTGGGCCTCTAAATTTTTGATGTTGTTCTAATCTTCTAAAATAGTAAGCGGGTTCAGCCTAATGTGACTAGAGCTCGAAGGATCAAGATAAGAACTGTAACTGAATGTTAGATTCGAGTCATCTATCGTTTATTTTTAGACATACTTGACTTGCCGAAATTTAGAAATCATTAAACCTAGACAATGTCCAATGTGGATGTTTATCGGTTATGAGAAATATATTTTGAACAAATCTCGATCAGCAATAATTTGGCACATGAGAAAGGACAATGAAAGCACGAGCACAATTGGTTAAAAGTAACTCTTCATGACACTATCGACACCATCCACTTTATTTACTTGACCTCAACGAGTTGATGGAACAAATGAAAATAATTTGATTCAATACTGTAATTAGTTGATTTATTTGTGTTAGACTATTATTACTATTGTTTAAACTCAAGTCCATGTGTTAGGGATTGGCTATATATTTGAAAGTTATGTAATATTAACAATTTATTAATCTAATAATCCTCTTACATGAGCCTAAATTATTTCCTCACGTATTCTGCGACTAAAGTGGTTTTTCTCCCTTAGTCGACGACTAAAGACGACTGTTCAACTAAAGCTGAAAGCTCACGACACTAAAATCGGTGCGAGCTGTAAGGAGTCTTGATCTCGAGTCAAGCTGAGGCGTCATCTGTCTTTTAAGTTATTTGATTGGTTCGTTTTGTTGAAGATCGATTCTCTTGTTTAAAGTAAATTCATTGTTTACTGTTTGAAGATTGATTTTCATTATTTATTGTTTAAAGTAAATTCATAAGGATACATCAGCCGCATTAAGTTTGATTTTCTTTTTTGGTCGACTTACTTAAAGTTGAACAGTGCCCCACGTTTGCTTGTTTGAAATAAATTAATTTTGTCGCACCTCTCGTTCATATTGACAAACGATCATACCCCTCTCCTACTCTATCTCATACGGATAAACTTTATGCAGTTAACTTTATAACCAACCTCGGCCCTCTTAAATTTGATGTGTATACAAATAATTATGTCGTCTGATGTTATTTTCCAAGAATCACTGTAAAATTTGGATGTCCTCAAACACATCATTGATGAATCTACAAGTTTTTCTTCTTCAAGTAATCAAACCCCTTCCATGGTTGATTGGCTTAAAGCCGACTCTATTGTTAAATCATAGATTTTTTTGACTCTCTCGGAAAATCTTCAAGATAGGCTTGTTACTGCTAATCTTAAAACTGCTAAGGAAGCTGGGATATTATTGAAACTATTTTTTTTATAATAAACAAACTTGTACTATAACTTTAAAATGCGAATGACAGGTTATACAACTTGGTTACAAAACAGTTGATGCTTACTTTCAAAAGATAGAATTTATTGTGACTTTATTTGAAACGTCCCAAACCGAACTCGACATTTTTTTTAATTATATATTTCTTTTAACCCCATAATAGCTATTTTTCTAAACACCAGAAATGATCTATTTTGTACTCTAAAATAGTCTCATTTTCTGTACACGAAAAATGGTCCATTTTATATTTTAAAATACTTCTATTTTCCGTACATAAAAAATGATCCATTTTAATCTAAAATGGTCTCATTTTCTATACACCAAAAAGATCCATTTTATATTCTAAAATGGTCTCATTTTCTGGAAAACCTACTTACTTGACTCGAGAAATCTCAAAACTTTCTAGAATACTTTCATTCAACATATAATTCATAGTATGTATTTTTTTCCTCAATGACAAGCCGAAGCAAACTTTACCAAATCACGGGGTTTTACCAAACACCCTTTTTTTTACATTAGAACATCAACTTTTACATAACGCTATAACACACTTCAATTTATGCAGTTATGACTTAAAACTATACCAAGACACAACAATACTCTTCCTTTGCAAAAGAGTATAACATTATGACAAATGAGGGTTAACTTGCTTCAAGCACGACATTCAAATCACTACATGCCGATACGCACAAGGGCAATACACTTCCATTCCGTGCTTCCGATCATAAGACATTTAACCAAGACCTTTCTTGCATCACATTAATCTACAAAAAACGGTTAATAACTAATCCGTAAGCATTACACTTAGTAAGTAAAAAAACAATAATATGATATCATACATTATTTAACATACTTGCATCAACCACTTAAAATACTAGTCCAAAAGACTATTCTACACCATAACTTGCATAAAAACACTGTAACCAACATCATTCCATAACCACATAGCTTCACATACATTAACTAACATATCAACTAGTCTAATACTTCCTTAATCCAAACATACTAGATCAATGTCTTCCATAACCTTAATATAAATATTTACGTAACAAATTATATGGTAAAATCCATATAATTCCACATTATAACAATTTTACTTACCTCATTCCATAGCTAGTGTATCTCAAAGCCAAAACACCAACATCCTTGAGTCCTAACCAAGAATCATCATAAACACAAAACATTACTCAAATGCACACTAATAAAAGGGTTTAGCACCACACATATACATACCCATATTCCTCTCTAACATGCATATATCATTCTGATGATCATATAAGAAAACCCTCCAAGATCCTCTATTCAATCATAATCTAATAAAGGGAATTAAGTCAATTAACCTATTAATACTATAACATCATCACTTTAACCCTATTTACCAAAACCCTCCAATTTTGGTTACATAAACCCTAATCCAAAATATGAGATTAAACCATGAATTAAGTACACTTACATGAGGGGATTAAAGCTAGGGACTCACTACTTCAATTAGAATACCAACTCACCATCAATTTGGCCACCAAGAAAAGTTCTTGTTTCCCTCCTCTTTTGCTTCCCACGTCACTCACAATACACCAAGAATAAATGAGAAAGTTATGAAAATGTTTGGAAAATTTTTGGTATTAAAAACTGGTAGGACTATGCCTATATTGTTCATTTTGGTCCCTCAAATCTCAATCTCTAATACTTGAGCCACATATTGCTTTTCATAAATATTTGAGTTAAGTTTAACTATTTGGTTGACTATCTACTTCAAACATGTGACTAACCAATCAAAGTAATATTTCTAACATTAAAAGTCATGGTCAAATTTTCACAATGATATTTATAGTAATATTAAACTCAAAAACCAGTTTTGGGGTGTATCATTATTGAATGCTCTTGGTTTTCCATTGAGCAGTGAAGATGTTTGTATGTATGCTATTAATGGTTTGAGCGATAATTTTTCTAATGCTTTGGGTATAATTGTTCATCAGGATCCTTTTGCTGGTGTTGCTACAGTTCGGTCCATGGTTACTACAGAAGAGTTGTGCCACAACTCCAAGCGACAACCTTTATCAAGTGACACGACATCCTCGGCTCCTACAATGCTTCTCGTGAAAAATGCCTCGCATAACACTCGAACATGTGATACATGTGACTCACAGGACATTTGTGATTCTCGTTATTCTAACTATTCTTTTGGACCTAAGTTATGTTTCAGCTTTATTCATGGTTTTTGTCGTTTTGTCAATGGATGGCGCTTAGTTCATGATGCTGCTGGTCGTATACCATCTTCTTCAAATAATTCATTATGGCAATAAAATAATTTGGTTATTACTATGGCTTTGTTTAATGGACCGAATAACACAACCGGTTCTCAACATGGCCTTGTTGTGTCTAATATGCAATCGGGTCAAGCTCATCTGTTACATCTTTTTAAAGCCCAACAGTAATTGCTATAATAATATGGACTTGCACATCAACTAGGACATGCCTAGTCCTCATTATTGGATTAACAGGTGGCCCGTCGGCCCAATACTGCTTCACGAACCCCTCATGGATTTGGCCCACTGCCTTTTCAGTCACCTATGGTTTATCATGCTCCGACCAATCGACCCCCCAGGTTTGCAGGTACCACAAGTTAATACATTGTTCCAGCGGCAAGTTTATCTGACCCAACAGGTTCCACAGCTCCATCCGGCCCAACAAGTTGTTGCTCAATAGAGTAATGCTAATACCAGACAACAGACTCTTCTTCCTCATCCTTTCAGCACCATGACTCTACATGATCCTGGTAATGGAAATTAGAATATGGATACAGGTGCATCTTCTCATGTTAGCTATCCTGTTAATAATCTTAGTACCGTTTTTAATAAATGCATTTATCCGTTTGTTCATGTTAGTGATGGGAAGTCCAGATCTGTTACTAACACGGTCCATAGTATTTTGCCAACTCCTTTTAAACCTCTTTATTTAAATAATGTTATTGTTACTCGAGATATTGTCAAAAATATTATTTCTATGCGTCAATTTGTTCGTGATAATCAATGTATTGTTGATTTTGATCATTTTGGTTTTTTTGTGAAGGATTATTTGACTCATCAAATACTCCTAAGATGTGATAGCTCAGGTGATCTATATCCTGTCGCAAATCCCTCTCCTATCCCTCAAGCTTTTTTATCAGTCAAAACACGTGGCACCAGTGACTTAGACATCCGAGGAGAGAATTGATGTGGTATTTTTATTTATAGTACTCATATTTTGTGTAATAAGACAGCCTCCTGTTATTTGTCATGCTTGTCAGCTTAGCAAACACGCAAGGCTTCCTTTTTCTAGGTTTGAAACTTTTGTTAGGTCTATTTTAAATATTGTACACTCAGACTTGTGGACTTCTCCACTTTCGAGTGCTACGGTTATTAAGTATTATGTTTGGTTTATGGATCATTTTTCGCACTATTTGTAGGTTTATCCTCTTCGTAATAAGTCTGATGCTCTATCTAAATTTATTCATTTTCCTGCCTTTGCTAAGAATATGTTTAATTGTGACATTAAATGTTTGCAATGTTACCATGGTGGTGAATTTGACAATAATGAATTACACCAATTGTATGCAACAAATGGCATAACAACAAGCTACATGTTCAAACACATAAGTGTCACCACAAGTTGTTTATTCTCATATATATGCAAAGATGGACCAGTTGCACAATCAACTCAATCAGGTTCTACTTATGCTACAAAACAATCAAGGCATTCTCTCAAAAGGTTTATTTTTCTCCAAAAGTCTTAAGATTCCTAGAATTTATTGCTACTTTCACAGTCATAGTGTTCAAACACACCCCAACAAAATGCTAGAGTTGAAAAAAAAAGTTAGAAATTACAAGGGTAATCAAATTTCAAGCACACTTTCCAAAATATTTTTGGGGATATTGTTTGCTTGCTGCTACCTATCTCAGAAACATGTTTCCTTCAAGATCCATTCATGATAATCTCCTTATGAAATCATATATAAACAACCACCACCACCACCACTTCATCGCCTTAAACTCATAGGTTGCAGAGCATATGTACATCATCATAGTCCATATAAACTTGCACAAAGGTCAATTCCAACTGTCTTAGTTAGTTATTCATTCACACAGAAAGGTTATGTCCTATATAGCACAAATACTCATAAAACCATCACAAGCAAACATGTTTTATTTTATGAGACTGGATTTCCATTTGCACAAACACCATCCCAAACATCCACTACCACACCTTCTAATACAATTGAACCAACAAACATCCTTACATTCCCAACTCCCACAGTACCTACAAATACTACTTCCATTCCTACACTTTCTAAATCCCATTCAAGTACCATACCTTCAAAACAAGAAACCACAAATCCAAATACCCATAAATCTACTTCCTTTAACACAAATACCATTTCTCCTCTACCACTATCACCACCACCACCTCCTCCTCCTCCCCAAAGAACATCAATCAGAACCAAACAACCATCATCAAAACTTAATGATCACCAATACACACTTCCTAAATCACTAATCCATAACATTCAAACCGTTACACAAGTTTCATCAACTAATCAAACATACACGCACCATCTACAAGATACCTCATTAAAAACATAAACAAACCTGTTGAACCCTACACTTATTTACAAGAATCTAAAGATCCTAGATAGGTAGAAGCAATGTAGAAAGAAACTCAAGCCTTGGAATCTAACTGGACATGGGAACTCACATTCTTACCCACTGGCAAGACACCCATTGGATGCAAATGGGTATATAGAGTCAAGTTTAAAGCAGATGGGTCCATTGAAAGGTTCAAGGCTAGAGTTATTGCCAAAGGATTTATTCAAAAGAATGAATTGACTATAAAGAAAACTTTGCGCCAGTGGCCAGAATGGTGTTAGTTAGAGCATTGTAAGTTATTGCCATCCATCACAACTAGTTTATTGAACAATTTGACATCAACAACTCCTTCCTACATGGAGATTTAAATGACTATTCCCCAACGCTAGTATACTTTTCTTCCTTCAAACACAATTTGCAGACTTAAAAAGTCACTCTATGGGCTTAAACAAGCAAATAGACAATGGTTAACTAAATTTACCACCTTCCTTCTAACACTGGGATTCATCAAAGCTATACATACATATTTCTTTTCATATTCACTGAAGGATCACATTTCCTTGCTTTACTTATCTATGTTGATGATATCCTGCTAGCTGGAGATGACAAAGCTATGATTCAGTCCATTAAACATCAACTTTACAAGTTCAGCATCAAAGATCTTGGTCCTCTACACTATTACTTGGGAATTGAGATACTTTAAAACTCCACAAGACTGGTCATGTCACAAAGAAAATATGCCTCGGATCTTCTTCAATGTGTAGATATACTTAATCATAAACCAGCTACCATTCCATTGGATCCAACCAAACTCTCAACCTCACTGATGGTGACCCTCTTAATATAATGATCCTTCTCTATACAGAAAGTTAGTTTGTAAGCTTATATATCTCACCATCACAAGACCAGATTTATCCTTTGTAGCTCAAGCTCTCATTTAATTCTCTCATCAACCAAGAACTACACATATGATACTATGTACAAGGTTTTCAGATATAAAAAGTTATGCCTGGTCAAGGCTTACATTTTCCAAAAGACAACAAGCTACAACTTTCTGCTTATTGTGATGGTGATTGGGCAGCTCCTGTCCCAGATCTATAAGGTCTATTTCTTGTGATAGTGATTGGGCAGTCCCTGTCCTATATCTAGAAGGTCTGTTTCTGGATATGCAATTTTTCTAGGACCATGTTTCATTTCATGGACATATAAGAAACAATCATTGGTTTCAAGATCTTCCTCAGTTGTAGAATACAAAGCTCTTGCTAATTGCACTTATGAAATAACTTGGCTTCAATGCTTATTCAATGATCTTGAAGTTCACATTCCTACTCTGGTCAACATTTTCTATGATAATGCATCTACCATAGCTCTTGCTTCTAATTCTATTCACCATGCCAGAACAAAACATATAGAGACTGGTTGTCCGTTTTTTAGAGATAAGATCAAGAGCCGTCAATTTTATCCAAGTTTCATCCCTTCTACATTCCAAGCTGATGTATTGACAAAAGGTCTTCCCAAAGATCTTTTTTATAATTGTATTTCCCAAACTCATATATGATTCCTACCCATTACCAACTTGTGGGAGAGAGACAGAGAGGGGTGGCGGGGTAAAAAAGAACACATCAAACACCAGCTCAACTACTCCTCAAGTTCATATCTTTTCACAGCAAGTAAAGTCAACAAAACCATCCAAGTTCAAGCTCCATTACAAAGCTAAAGTGTTTTAATCAAACGTAAATATGTAGCTTTAATGTGTAGTTGCTTAGTTGTGTTTGTAATAATCCAAGTATTGTAGTTTATTTGTAGCAGTTTCTAGTATTGTTGACTTTTCTAATTTGACTTCACAAGTCTATAAATAGGACTTTGTACACTTCATTTCACTTAAACATGAAGTAACAAACTTTCCCGCAAATATGACATTTCTCTCATTCACTTTGTCTTTCTCTTTAGGAATATCAACTAGATTATTAAATTTTCAAAAGGAAAGTAACTAAAAGTAGTATAGTACAATAATTACTTCTAAATGTGAAATAAGAGCAAAGATACACGTTTATAAATGAAAAAGAGTGTACATTGATGGCATGGAAGAGTGTACAAGCCTTACAAACTATTACAAGAAACATTAAATATCTCAAAGCAAAGACTAAATATGTGTGGAATAGGTGAGGTTTGAGTATGCATAATCACACAATATATCATTTGTATTTGTGTCCTTTTGGTAGTTCAAAATAATAGTATAACACATGATTATCTCATGAGCTAACTTCAATGGTTCGATGAGGCATAGTCTGGGGTTTGACATCCATTTGGTTGGGGACCTCTTTGTTTTTGTTTAACTTTGTCACCTCAGGAAGAGTATCAGATGATATAAGAGCATTCAGCTTCACAACATCTATGAATTTATGATCATTTATATTTGGTATTTTTTGCTCCTCGATCGCACTGTTTTTCTCTTCGAAACCGGAAATCTTTTCATTGGTAACTGGCTTCTTGTTTTTGTATACAAAATATAGGATCATTTGAATTATACCAAAGGCAAATCCAAGCACATTTGGAATCTGTAAAAAGGTTATAAAAAGTCATTACAAATTGAAGAGATACATAACCAGTTTTGTTAATAAATGGGGCACAGTCACTTTGTCATACCGCAATATTGAAGTCACCAAGAAGTAGACCATAAAAGAACCACATGACGGCACTAAGGGTGAGTGCTACAGATAGTAGAATTGGCATGTATTCTACACTTCTGGTTTTGATAACTTGCCGCTAAAAATTGAGAATGCATATTAAACAAAATAACCATTAGATATTGTTGTCTCACAAGGTTAGTATATGATTATTATGCATGTAGGTAAACTTACCAAAACTCCCAAAGGTGCTACAAAAACACATAGAGAAAACACAAGACAAATCCATCCAACTATCACCCCACGGTTAACTCCACTAGCAAAGAACTGTGTTAGGATGACAATCAATCCAAACCCAACAACTATTAGCATCACGATTAGCTTCAAACTCTCCATCTGCATAATTAACCAAGTTCTTTTTGTTAGTCTAACCTTCATTATTGATAACCCTGATTACAAAACTTTACTTCAATAATGGAGACTAATACATACTCTAGCCTTCTTTGGTGCGTAGAAGAGAAAGAAACAAATGTATAATGTTTCAATGAAGCAACCAACTGAGTTTATGGTGATAAGAAGAAGGACGTTGCTCTTGAGAAATGCATAATATATCCAAAGCATGGCACTGAATAAGCCCACCACATATGGTGCCGACTGAAAACCTTCGGTTGATTTCTTTTTGTAAACTTTATAAAATGTTGGTCTGCATTTTTAGTGAATTGCGTCATAAAAGTTAGATATTTTATATGGAGTAGTGCTTTAAAAAAATATGTGGGGAAATAACTAGAGCAGAAGTAAGAGACTTACATTGGTGCAAGAAATACCATAAATGAGACAATATTTCCTGAAGTTATTAAAAAGCACCATGTAAGCAACCAAACAATGAACGTAAAATACAGATACAATGGAAGAAGAGGGAACACAAAGTGCAATGCAGAGAGCAACGCAGGAAGTACTCACCAAGAAGGCCAAATGCAAGAGTGAGATGAGCCAAGTTCCCAGTCATCTTTCTTTAACTATTGATTACGTACAGATACAACTATATTTCACAAATCAAGTGTTGAATCACAGCTGCTATATCTATATATATCTTTTATTGGTTCTGATGGAGTGGTACATAAGATATAGTAGAGTGATCCCTTTATATAGGAAGCAAGATTTTAGGGTGGTGGGTCCACGAATAAACTTTAATTTTCCTCTCACCGCTTAAAATGATACTTAACACATTGTTGAACTAAGTATGTGATTAGAAATAGAATTGAGTTACAAGCTTAATAAAAATGCTAACTTTTCTTTTTTCATATGTTAGTAATATCTTTCATTTTACTAACACTGTTTTTTATATAACGAAGAACTTAATGTGTTCTTAAATATAGTTAGACTGGGTGATAAGGAATACTAAAACATATCCTCGTTGCTCTCCGAGGTGATATCATAACATAGGAAATAGTGTCAGTAAAAGTAAACTTGTCAGTATAGATGTCCATGTGTGGATAATATTTCAATACGGGGTCACAATATCTAAAAAGTACGGATAAAACTCAAAACTTTTATTACTCTTCTAGTTATGTAAGTGTCACTAAAACTCTGGTCACTAAAACCATGGGCGGTTTTGGACCGGCGCACCATCAGCAACCGAGCCGGGCCCAATCCACTAAGGGGCAATAAATTTTTTTATACCTTTTATATGCACTAGGCCCAACCCACTAAGGGACACTAATCATTTAATCCAAAAAGTCAAAAACGATTGTGAATGGACAAAAAGGTGAAGGGCTGAAGGCGTGAAGCACTTAAGCTTTGCTTTCAATAATCCATCTCCATCTTCAAATCATAACTAAGGTTACAACTTAGAACTCTCAACTAGTTATCAATTTTAATTTTTTTTTAGTTATCAATTTTGCATAGTTATCAATTTTGCCTAGTTATCAATGTTTTTTGCATAATTGTATACATATACTGATATACAGTATATACTCAAATATTTGATATTTGACAAATGACAAATTGTTAAATAATGTTAATTTTTTTTCATATGTAGTTGCTTAAAAAAAATTATCCGGTAGTTTAAAACGAAAAAGAAAAGCAAAATAAGTAGCGCTTATAATGTGACAACCGACAATTTAGGGAGCCATTTTGAAAACCCGCATTACGTTAAAGTTCGTTTAAAATTTTTATTTGGAATTTTTATTCGTAACGAACTTGTAAGACCAATTTTATGGATAATTATATTTTTGTCGTTATGGGATTCGAAATTTATTTTAATGATTCGTTATGGAATTTATTTGGTGATGTATTTTTAAATTCTCACTTGGTACTACGTTGACTCCGGCACTAGGTTTACCTAACGGGAAATTTTATGACTCGTTTTACGAGTCCGACTACATTTAATTATTTACGGGATGTGTTCGTGGGATATTAAAAGTTTGAAATGAGTTCGGGTCTCGGGTCGTATGTTTTACATTTACCCATTTGTACCCACTCAAAATTTACTAGTAATATTATTATTATTATTATTATTATTATTATTATTATTATTATTATTATTATTATTATTATTATTATTATTATTTAAAACTTTTATAAAAAATAAAAGAGTTAACTACATAGGGTCCTTGTTTGGTTCGGTTCTCACACAACACCAACACCCTCACTCCCACTCATATCTCTCTCTCATTCTTCTTCTTAATAAACCCTAGCCGCCCCCAATCAAAACCGGCCACCACCACTGCCACCGCCGGCCACCACTCAACACCACCACCATTTTCTAATTCCCCATCACCTAATCTCTTAGATCTACTACTCCACGCGCCCTATAACACCATTTTACCTCACAAATCACCACCATTCGTTGTTTTTGGAAGGGTTATCACGGTTTTGAGTTTGTAGTTCGAAGGTGAGACGAGTTGACTCGTATTTTTGATAAAAACGTGACCCTTGGTCACGACATGATGAGATTCGATTGGGTTTTTCACATTAAAACGTGATATACTTATGGGTTTTTGATGGAAACTCGTTTTCTTAAACGGTTTGGTATCCGGGTTGGTTGTTCTTGTTGGTTGATTCGAACCGTGAGTCTATGACTCACGGCTTGGGTGTTAATCCGAGCCATGGTGCTCGATTACTTGTTTCTTTTGAGTCTTGTTTGTGGCTCATGATTCTTGCTTGCGTTGGTTTATTTGGTTCGACTCATTGGAGTCACGGCTCGATGCCGTGTATTGGTTGTTGTTGCCGAGACCCTTGTGGTCGATTTGGCATTTGGAGTGCTCTTTGGAGCTTTACTTGTGAACCCTTGATGCTTGGTTCGAGCCATTTGTGGCTCGTGGTGTGTACCGCGACTCATTTGAGTCGCGAAGACTCGGGTTTGGCTTGGTAAACCATCCCGAATGTGACCTTGGTTATATGTTTTTCCTTATTATTTTGATTGTTAACTTGGTTTTGGTTTGGTTGATTATTTATTTGGCCGAATACTTGTGGGTCGAGACCACGTTTGGTCTCGACAATGGATATTGGTATTGAGAAGTTGTTGACGAAAAGTGTTATTGGGGACCGATTGTGAGACGGTCACTTAGAATGACGGAGATAGGTTTGTCGGGTGCCGTAGTCGGACCCTCTTGTTGTAGCACGTGGATCGGGATTGTTTTGGACGGAGATGTATTGATTCTTATGACATTTGCATTTTACTTTGGACTTGGACATGAGCCGAGAGTCATGACTCGGACATGTGACCATTTCGTATGACTCGATAACTATTTACAATTTAAAACATAAATAATAAAACTCGTAATAATAATTATTGGTAATATAAACGTTTATATGAATATATAGACGTGAATAACGTATATATAATTGTATAAATACGTATATTAATAATAATAAAAATCACGAGTCATATTATAAATAATACGACTAAATATATTAGGCTACGAGAGTAGCGTAATATTATTGGAAGTATTATCATAAAAATGTATTATAAAACGAGAAACTCTCGACGATTACTAGATGTTACATAAAATGTTATTTTATATATATATAACGAGTAAACCTATCGAGTTATGCGGAGTCGTGGTCACTCGAGTCCAGGTAAGTTATTGTTTGTGACTTTTGTGTTGTCACGGATATATGACGATTAATATAAGCATTTTCTATAACTAAATAACTTACTTCACCGAAAGGTTGAACCGAGTTATTTGGCTATACGAAATGAGTATATTAATGGGCATCGTATCCTACGACGCCCATAGGTTGTGGTATATGTAAAGGGTAATAAATTGCGAATATATATATCGGGAAATCTGGCCAATTTGACGATGTATATAAGAAGTTTATTAAACTACGATATATACCATATAGTATTTATGTGCTATGTGCTTTAGGATTGGGTGTAATCTTGGAACGGTATGTTACGTAAATAAATATGAGGACTATTAAATCGACGGATTTGATAAACTTTGACGATTTATTTAAATAATATATTGGGCTAATATTAGATCTATAGTTTTTTTTATTATTCTTTTGTGTGACCTTTTCGGTTTGTTTGCGTCGACCCACCACCCGTATGGATACCAAACGTAAATACGCCAAACTATTACGAAATGGATTTTCGGAAAATAAAACGGAATACGTCCGGGTTTGGGAATATCTTGATTTTGAGGAAATGATTTCTGAACGAGTTGATATTGTTAGGTCGTGCCGAGTCCGTAGTTGCCGTCTTGTGAGTTATTATACATCTTACTTCTACCGATTTCATCTTGCTGATTTCTGGACTTGAGGTGAGTCATAGCCCCACTTTTACTCTTGAACTATGTTTTCAATACTTGTGGTGAGAAACGTGCAAATTATTTTATGTGGACTATTTATCGCTTCTATATTATTTCTAAATCTTGCTATGCGTATGGACTAGGATATTTTGTCAGCTTTAGTCACATATATTTTGTGTGTACTATTCAAGGTTGGCTTATTTGAAATTGTCAGCTTTAGTCACACGGTTTCGTGTGTACTATTCAAGGTTGGCTTATTTAGATACTGTAGTGTGCACCTATAGGTTATTAATACTTCGGAGGTTATTCGAGTATTTATTGGTATTGCGGGGGTTACCCGAATATCTATGTTAGAACGGAGGGTATCCGTGTGTTATGTTGGAGCGGAGGGTATCCGCAGGCTTTTAGTGAATCCTTAGTCTAGCTAGCAAATGTTTTGCGTATATGTCCACTATATTGTTAGATGAATTTAAACCTATGATCTCACCAGCGAAAGCTGACTTTTAGCACGTTTTCTCAGGTAATTAAGTGATGATTGGGATGCATGGATTGGATGGCTCGGCTAAGGCTCCTGGTTTATGGATCTATTTTTCTAAACTCTGATATTGAATTATGGACCTACTTTTATTTCTTTTGGGCCTGACTCTGGATGATGTTGGGATAAATGTAAACTTTAAAACCCCGTTTTGGTTGTGTTTTTATTATGTTTGCTTTATCTCGTTCTATTATGTCTTGTGTTGGATACCAATCCCCGTAGCACCCCGAAAGCTTGTTGAGTCTTCCACTGTATCAAATTTTGGGGGTGTTACATATAAAGTCTCAAAAATGGCTATGAATAAATTTCTCAAAAAAACAAGATGTGGGTCCTTCCAATGTTGATGAACAAAATGATGGTAATGGAAATGACAATGTAGAAGATGTTGGTAATGAAAATGTTGATCGAAGATTGTCTCAAAAAACGCGAGAAGAACCGCACGGTTTATTTAAATATATTTTATTTTGTAGAAGTAATACTTTTGTTGCAAGAATGATTTTTGTTTGTATTTTTGGCTTTTCGTACTTGATTATAGTCTATGGATATTATAATATAGGGGCATTTTTTTTCTTCGTGCCGGGCCTAATTTATTTTTGACGTTCTCAAAACCGCTAAAACCCTGGTGGCGTGGCCTTATTAATACGTCCTTCATGTCTTAGAGCACACGGTGTGGGAGGCCTCATATGCTTTTTTGCCCTCCTATGACGTTCGCCATGGCACTGGCCCTGAGTCGTAGGGGTTGGCGCAATCCCCATAGCTCACTATCTCAATATATTTTTTAATAAATTAATAGACATGTGTAGTGTTCTAAGTGTGTGTTTTTTGTTTTGTTGCAGGCGTCTCGATGAAGAAAGAAGGCTAGGAAGAAGATGGTATATTTTTTTCCATTTTTAACCATATAGATTTATAAGTTTAGCATCTAGTCTCTAAAAGTTAGTTTCTTGCACCGTAATCTTTGTTTGGTTAGCATTGTTGGTCTCTAGATTTTTATTTTTATAATTAGTTTTAAAATATATAAAATTGGGTATGTTATTTTTAAATCTATGTAGTGTTTTTGTTTTAATGCGTACCTTGTTTAATTTGAAAAATAGGAGAAAATTAAAAAAATGTGAGCCCGAATGCAGCTATAACTCAATGCTATGGCACCAACGCCCATTATACTCTTACGAAGAGTTGCTTAGAGTACTAGTCCAATAAGTGTCGGTAAAAGGTGTAGATCATATTATTTGACCCATTTCGAGGTAGATGCGCTTTAATTACACAGTGGAACCCCAGGTGCCACTTTTTGATGTCACCCGATCCAACTCAACCAATTGCTAGTTGTTCACGGTGGACCCCCAAGATGCCACTCATTTATCTTCCTAGGATATTAATGTCTGCTTTTGCATTGTTTTAGTGCTGCTTTTAGTTTCTCTCGCAAATATTTTACTGCACGTATGGTTTAATTTTACTAAACGAAGCATTGGCAAAGATGATATCATGCTTTATTTGACAGCATGCATAGGCAGATCATGTGAATACACGTTATTAAGAGAAAGAAAAAAAAAAAGTTGATTCATTAGCTAAAATAGAAAAATTAATGATGTAAAATTAACCTTGGTGCCATAGCATCGAGTTATGCCACTCTTTTTTTTGTTAATGATGTGCTGATGTGTAGCTTCTCGCCACATCACTCGATCTACTTGTTGTGGGTCCTAGTTGCTAAAATTGGGTTCTATTCAATGATGCCAGTGGTCTAATTAAACATAGGAAAAAAGGTGTGTTTGATTAAGTAAGCTTATCTTACTTTGTGCAAGCAAATTCACGATAATCTCACCACTAAAAACCACCAATAACTTAATCGCCTAATATCATACGATCCCTAAAATGTGACTCTTGGACCTGCGTTATGAGAAAAAAATATATGTTTTTTTTGAAAATTTAACGAATTTAATTGAATCAAGCTCAAGTATTGCCACTTTTAAAGAAAGAAAATAGAGTTTGAGAATCAAATAAAACATATATGATACCGGCTTTTTTTCTTTTTCTTTTTCCCCTAAGTACAGCCAAGGATTATTAGCCAAATAGTTTTTATTAGCTATATTTGTTAATTGTACGTTCGATGTGCTGTAATAAACATATGTCAATGGATCGAACACTAGCTAGTAAGCTGATAATTATAAAACAAGTATGAAATATATAATTCAGAAAACTAGAAAAGTGTGAAGAAATGGTAACATCTGGATATAAAGAGCTTTGTTAATTAGCAAAGTGGAGCTCTTTTTTAATTTGAATTATCAGGGTCTACCATGAAAGATGGAATCAAGTTGCACTTTCACTAGATAAACTTGATTGATTGGGCCTCTATATTTTTGATGTTGTTCTAATCTTCAAAAATAGTGAGCGGGTTTAGCCTAATGTGACTAGACCTCGAACCCATTGGACTTTGACTGTACGAGGGTGATTAACATCTAGAAAACTATAAAAGGATCAAGATAAGAAATGTAACAGAATGTTAGATTCGAGTCATCTATCGTTGATTTTTAGACATAATTGACTTGCCGAAATATAGAAATCATTAAACTTAAACAATGTCCAACGTGGATGTTTATCCGTTATGAGAAATTTGTCTTGAACAAATCTCGATTAGCAATAATTTGGCATATGAAAAAGGACAATGAAAGCACGAGCACAATTGGTTAAAAGTAACTCTTCATGACACTATCGACATCAACCACTTTACTTGACACCGACGAGTTGATGGAACAAACGAAAATACAGGTTGAATCAATACATGCCAGTCCTACAATATGTTTACTTCTTCTTTATTCACTCTAGTGGGTGCAAAAGCTTCGCTTTTGTTTTTCATCCCTACCAGAAAACACATGATTGATCTAGATGCATTCTATCTGTCACCTTAATGAATATCTTCTTGGGTTGAATAGAAGTTCCACCGAAAGATAAGCATGCATACGTACACCAGATTATATATATCGACCTCTTAATGGAAGGAACAAGGTAAAAGAGCCAGGATATTAATGCAATTGAGTGGGATGACATAACTTACTATATTCTAATCCAAATAACTCGTATGTTTAGATATTTGGGAATATTGCTCTAGAATAGATTGTATGAATCGTCATGTAGTGGATGTTTGCTTACCACATTTTCCATTTCTTTTTATGTAACTTTAGAGAGTTGATTTGATGAATATGGATAACATTCATTTGTCATTGCTTTGTGGAGCTGCTTTAATAATTTTGTATATACAGTTGATGGGAATGGATAGAAAACCTTAAGTAGCGTTTGTTCGGTGGGTATGGGAGAGAAGGAATGGGTATCATTTATCATAGAAGTGTTTAGTCGGTATGCTTGAATTTTCAAATTGGTTATCACCCATTAAGACAAATCTAATGTCATTGTTTTATTCATAACTTATATATTACGGCTATGTTTGGCAAAAGTAGCTGTGTGAGTAATAGTAGTGAGCTGTGAGCAGTAGTCAAAAAAGCTCACAGCTTCATAAAAAAGCATTGAGAAAATGAGCTTTCATAAAAAATAGCAAAGCCCACAGCTCTCATGCCAAACGAACACTAAAAATTAAAAAGCTCATTGTTTACCGCTCGTTGCACAAAAAAGCTCCAAAAAGCTTTATGCCAAACATAGCCTATATATTTCATAAAAAGCCCTTAGCAATCAAACGATATCAAGCAAACCAAAGTCTTAGAAATGATTTGTGCTTTGCACTTTAGAAATGATTTGTGCTTTTCAATCAAACGTCCAAACCAAAGTCTCATCCTAAGCGATATCAAGCAACTTTCTTTCACTTGGCTTAGCAATAGGCTTCATAACTTAGCTATTAATCGGATAAAGTGGCTATTTAATCCTTGTAACGCTTTATCAACTCCTTTGTAATGTTTTGCCTAGCATCTTGCTAAGCTTTTAACCTTATTTTCCGCCGTTCAAAAAAAAAAAAAAAAAAAGTCCTTAGCAAGAAGCTATAGGGATACAACTAAAATAAAAATCAACATGAAAAACAAGACACGAATCAATGGGGAGCAATTGCCGGTACACAGAGATGATAAGATTCACAACCCACTCGTGTCAATTTAGGTTCACTTTAATATGACTTGATATCCAACAAAAAGAGTGGCATTTAAACCTCAAGAAAATACAAGGCAACACATGAATCAATTCCAGAAAATTGTCATTGTACATATGATTTATGAAACTTGCAATCATGGTGATTTTTTTAACTGCAAGGAGATGACATATATATAAAAAAACAGGCAGCCTAGTAAGAAACTAAGAAACTGGGAGCCCACTGTACAAAGATTAATTACAAAGAGCGTTAGATGGATTATCAAACCACATGATTTAATTAAAGTTGGGTCAACTCTTTAAATACTCCATGTAATTAACTTATTATGCTTCCTTTATTATTTTTAGTGAAATGCTAACAACAGTTGATTGTTGATAGCAAGAAACTTTTCATAAAATTTGCTAATATAAAAACATAGTGAGAAATTTGTTCCGTATTTTTTTTTGCTAAAATAGTCTATAAGAATTGAATTTGTGTGTGAGAAATTTTAGGAGATGGTTAGTAATTTTACATGATTTTGAATGATTTTGTTTGGATATTGCGTATTGTCTTACTAAAAATTTCAGAAACTAGTTTACAACAATTGTAATGGTTATTGTTGTAAGTTTATGTGAATCGATCTTATTAAATGACCAATAATGTTCGGTACATGAGAATATATAAGATACAATATGGGCTATGCATAAATATGGGCTATACATAACAGGCCTAACATCCAATACTAATCGTCTAACACTCCCCCGCAGTTTGAGCGGGAGGAGACTGAACACTCAAGCTGTCACGAAACTCAGCAAACAGAGCAGACGGTAACCCCTTGGTAAAAATATCAGCATACTGAAACCTAGAAGGAACATGTAGAACTCGAACTTGACCGGTAGCAACTAATTCACGAACAAAATGAATATCAATCTCAATGTGTTTTGTCCTCTGATGCTGAACAGGATTAGAGGACAAGTACACTGCACTCACATTATCACAATAAACAATAGTAGCTGAGGACAAAGGTGTATGAAGTTCACGAAGCAAATTCCGAAGCCAACACGTCTCAGCAACAGCATTGGCAACACCACGATACTCAGCTTCAGCACTGGAACGAGAAAGCGTTGGTTGACGCTTAGAGGACCAGGATAATAAGTTGTTGCCAAGAAAAACACAATAACCTGATGTAGACCGGCGAGTAGTTGGACAACCAGCCCAATCAGCATCCGAATAAGCAACCAAAGAGTCAGTAGTAGAAGAAAATAACTGTAAACCATATGCTAGAGTCCCCTGAACATAGCGTAAAATCCGCTTAAGAGCAGAGAAATGAGGCTCACGAGGATCATGCATATATAGGCAAACCTGCTGCACAGCATAAGTAATATCAGGTCTAGTGAATGTGAGATACTGAAGAGAACCTACAAGACTCCGATATAACTTAGGATAAAAAACCAGATCACCATCATCACCCAATTTAGACTCAGTGTCAACAGGAGTCTGAGAAGGGTTACAACCAACCATATGTGTACGCTCCAAAATCTCCATAGCATACTTACGTTGTGACAAAAACATCCCAGAAGAGTCACGCGTAACCGACACACCCAAAAAATAGTTAAGAGCACCTAAATCAGTCATAGAGAACTCCTTATGCAAAGAAGCAATAATCTGCTGTAATAAACTTTCAGAGGAAGCAGTAAGCACAATATCATCCACATACAGTAACAGAAAAGCAGTATCATCACCCTGTCTGTAAATAAATAAAGAAGAATCACACCGACTCGGAGTAAACCCAACAGTAGTAATGTAAGTAGCAAACCTCTGAAACCATGCACGAGGTGCCTGCTTAAGACCATAAAGAGACCGCTGTAATAAGCAAACATAATCCGGATGCTCTGGATCCCGAAAACCGGGAGGTTGATACATATAAACAGTTTCAGCTAAATCTCCATGTAAAAACGCATTCTTAACATCAAGCTGATGAACAGGCCAATGTCGAGAAATAGCTAAGCTAAGAACAGTCCGAATGGTACCCGGTTTAACAACCGGACTAAACGTCTCATCAACATCAACTCCCTCAATCTGCGTGCTACCGTTGGCAACAAGACGTGCCTTATACCGACTAAGAGTGCCATCAGCCAAATACTTATGACAAAACAACCACATACAATTAACAACATTGACACCCTCAGGTCGAGATACACGTTTCCAAGTTTTATTCTTAACAAGTGCATTATACTCTTCATACATAGTATTGCGCCAATTTGGATTATTAAAAGCATCCTTATATGACCTAGGGGAAGGAGAAACAGTAGACACATGACCAGCATACTTAGGATTAGGACAAGTAGTCCCGACACGAGAACGTGTGACCATGGGATGAGTAGATATAACAGGAACATGTGGTGAAGAGGGCGGAGGCGTGGGTACAGGAACAGGATCATCTGGTGGAGTGGGTGGAGGTGTAGGAGGTGTAGGTGGTGCAATTGATGCAGGTATATTGACATGTGGAGTAGGAATTGGGTTAGAAGGTGAACCAATTGGTGTAGTGTTGATAATAGTGGAAATGAGATTGGAAGAATCATCCAAAAAATCATATGAGGGTGTGGGCTTGGAAGGATGGGATTGAAACGGAAAAACTGTTTCATCAAAGGTAACATGTTGAGAGATGATAATTTTGTTGGTGTTAAGATCAAGACAACGATAGCCAAAATGATTGGCGGCGTGTCCCAGAAATATTGCAGGTGTGGCACGGGGTCCCAGTTTATGATTGGTATCGATATGTGGGTAACAAAGGCATCCAAAAACATGAAGGACACTATAATCAGGTGTTGCACCAAAAAGTCGAGTAAAGGGTATTTCATTATTAATGGCATGAGAAGGTAAGATATTCAATAAATAAACAACCATATTAAGTGCCTCAGTCCAATAGTTGGGTGGTAGGTGTGCTTGAAACAATAAAGTGCGAATAAGGTTATTTATGCTACGAATCATGCGTTCAGATTTTCCATTTTGTTGAGATGTACGAGGGCAAGAAAACCTAAATTGGATGCCATTGGTGGAAAACAATTTATGAAATGCAGTATTATCAAACTCACCGCCATGATCACACTGAAAAGATTTAATTTCACACTTAAACTGAGTACGAACATAACTACGAAACAACTGAAACTTAGACAAAACATCAGATTTATTCATTAACGGATAAACCTAAACATATTAAGAATAATGATCCAGAAATAAAACATAATACTTGAAGCCAGAAAGACTCGAAATTGGGGATGTCCACAAATCCGAGTGAACAATGTCAAAACAAGAAGTAGCAGAACTAGATGAACTAACAAACGGAAGCTTAACATGTTTTCCAAGCTGACAAGCATGGCAAAGAACGGGAAGCTTTTCTTTAGTACAAGAAATAGAATCACTAGACATAAGACGCCGCAACACTTCACTCCATGGATGTCCAAGTCGTTGATGCCACTTATACTGACTGGTAAGATATGCTTGAGGAATGGGAGAAGTGTTGGGTCACTGAATTCCCCAAATCTTCTAACAATGATTTGAACGTAAAATCCCCTAAGTATAAACAAGTCACTGAGTGAACAGTAACTCAGTGAGTCACCTTCAGGATGCTAAGACCGAGCCTAAGTAGAAAGGTTCTCCATTCAGTGAGTCGGAACTCAGTGAAGTGTGATCTAAGCCAAGAAGAAGGTGATGGGTTCAGTGAGGATGACAATAACTCACTGAACCCCAATGACTCCTCAACAACTTAATCGTACTGAAGACTGATGACATGAAGACTGAAGTTTTGGCGGGACTGGGCGGGAAAGTCTGAGCTGCTTTATTAAAGTGCTTTATCACTTTAATGTCAAACTTTCCCCAAATGGTTAAAACCAGTCTGTCATCAGAAAGTGCCTTTTGGATCTAACTCAATGAAGGTTCCTTGCCAGAAGAATAATATCTTTCAAGATATTATTAAGGAAGCTTTAGGTCCAATGTATATTTAGTTGTTCTATACTTGTGTATAAATAGGAAGCAAATGTGAGGAGTAAAAGTTGACAAGTTTGTGCAATTAATGCAAATCATTCACAAACCACTTTACTCCTCCAAAGAACAACACAAGCCCCTGAGATAGCTCAGTGGGTAATTTAAGTTGTCACTCACTTAGTTGAGTTTAGTGAGGAGTCCATACAATACTTGTCAATTCAACCCCAAGTGTTATTCCGCAAACACTTGGGTACGATTCTTTGTGATTAACTTCTAATAAAGAATTAAACGTTGGAAAATATTGTCTCTTATTTTTACGTTACTTTATTGTTAATCATTTTCATACATCTGTGTTCAAGTCATACAACTTGGTTACTTTAGCTTTCTAGTTACTGATAACCAAGTAAAAGGGACCAACAAGTGGTATCAGAGCCTCTGATTTGTAAAACTTAAACCTGTTTTCAAAACTTAAGAGTGCTCAAGTTTTTAAAATCAAGATCCCATTATGACTGACATAGATGTTCCCCAGCTTGTTGATAAAAAGGGTGGAAGTTATTCAGCAACTGCCCCTCGACTTGAAGCTGGCAAATTTAATAAGTGGAAAAAGCGAATGCTTTGCTACTTAACTGGGATGGAACCTTATTACATCAAATTGATTAATGAGGGTCCATATGTCCCAACAACTGCCCAAGGTTTAATTAAACCTGAAGCTCAGTGGACCCCAGATGAAAGGAGGGTGGTCAATCAAGACCAGCGCCTGAAAAGCATCATTATATCATGCCTTCCTGATGATATAATGGAATCAGTGATCAACTGTCCCACTGCCTAGCAGACATGGACTGACCTGGTTCATAGCTATGAAGGGCCTTCTGATACCAAAGAGAATAGAATCATGGACCTGAAGCTTGAATTCAATACCTTCAGGGCCAAGGATTCTGAAAGTCTCTCTGAGACTTATACTCGGTATAAGACCCTCCTGAATGAGCTGACCAATGATGGTGTTATACTGTCAAAACATGAAATCAATGTTGGTTTTGTCAACAGTCTCCCTGAGAAGTGGTTAAACTTCTCTCAGGGATTGAGAAATGCAAACCACATTCAGAACCTTGAGCTCCCTGCCATCTGTAACACCCCCTAATTTGAAATGCGGCAGCGGAATAGAAATTAGGGTGTTACGGTGAGGATCGAAGTCATAATGATAGAAAACGACTCGAAGAGACGTTTTAAAAACATAATTTCATTTATAAATATTTGAAATACAATAGGTCCTTATCAGAGTATTATAAAAACTTTGATGTCTTGAAATAAATCAAACATCATTTATTTTACATTATTATTGAAATAAAGTAAACATAATTTGAAGATTTTTGCTGCCCGTTCCATGCTTGCTTCCCCTGTCAAATACCTGAGATACATGCTTAAAAGTCAACAAAATTGTTGAGTGAAATCATAGAGTTTGAATTTAAAAATCATTTTGATACACAAGCAGGATTGTATTGGAAAATACAACCAGTTTGAAATCATTGATATTGCAGTTCATATATTGCACTAAGTCTCATGACACGCAAACGTTAACAAATACCTTAACGGCGGGTGTATATCAAATCAATGATACATTTTTGCCCTCGTGTAATAGGTGATTTGTCAATTCCTATTTTTACTCAAATATAATTATCACGACTAATGCGGCTAACCACATGGATATGGCATTCCGTCAAGCATTAGTGGGACAGGCTGTCAAACCTTAAATAGATCTATTCATTATATTCGCGTTCACCGCAGTGATTAATGGTTCATGAATAAGGGTCTTTTGGCAATAGCTAACTTAGGCATATATCAGTCAGGAAAGCATACAGAAAATACTTGTGATCTATTTTTAGCATGTATCCCCCTCACGGAGTTTTGAAAATAATTAAATGTGAGGCTATGACTCACCTTGATTGATACTGAAAATGAAGAAAATAAAGTCGGATGAATTTTATGAAAACGGCTTCGAAACACAACCTGATAAATAAATTTATCTAAGAAATTGACCAAAAACTATTCGGTGATTATAAAGAAAATGACGATTATTAGATATTCGTTATGACGATTAAGTGATGTGCAGTGAAAATATTGTGATATGCATGATGTGACAAAATATTATTTTTAAAATTATTCATCGAAGTTTTAATCATAACTAAAATCTTAACCTTTTAAAATATCGTTATATATTATTAACGTTAAGTTAATAATATATATATATATATATATATATATATATATATATATATATATATATATATATATATATATATATATAAATAACATTTAAACATGATATGAAATAAAAAAATATAAAATAAATAAGAATGATAAATAAATTTAGTCTTTGTTTCCTTTTCCAATTTTTACCATTTTTACACTAACGATACTTGTGTTACACCGTTAGTCCTTTTTATATATTTTTCAACTATAGTCCTCTACTTTGTCCAAAAGTCAATACAAACCTTCTAATATTAATTTTTATCACATTTTAACATTAGATTTCTGTATTTACAGGTTTAGTCCTTGATTTTCAATATTTACACATTTAGTCCTTCTAGGTGTCGCCGCGTTACATTTTTAGTCCAATTTTACAAAAATGATTATGGAACTTTTCTAAAATTTTCCGTAGCTTATTTATTAAGTATAAAGCTTATTTTAACTGCTTATTCATTTAAAAGCTTATTTTTATAGCTTATGGGCCTGGATCGAATAAACTTAAGGCCCGTTAAGATTTTTGGAGGCGGGGGCATGAAAAAAGTTTTGGGCTTGGCTTTGGACCATTTTTATGATTCTAAAAACATATCTTATAGGCCCAGTGGGCTTACGGATTTCAAAAGCTTAGTGGGCTTTAGTTAAGCCCACTCGACAATAATAAGGTTTTTATAAATAATTTTAGTTTTGATATCCGGTTTATGTACATTCAAAATGGGTCGTTTAAGATGTTAAAACGTGATTATTTTTACATGTTGTCTACATGAAAACTTTAGTTTGCTAGGTGGTCTATGACGTCGTGAAAAGATATGGTACCATTGTTAAACTAAATTTTAAGTTATACGTGGGTTTAGTGACATAGTTGGGTCGATGTATAAACTTGAAAACTATCAAAATATTACTAAGTGTTATACTTATTTTTATATCGATGGATGCAATTTGAAATAGATGCATGACATGATTATAACATTACAACAAATGTGTATGGTGTGTGCTACGTGATTCCTAAGCCATCCAAGATAGAGGCAAACCACGCTTTGTGTACTACGAACAATTATATACGTGAGTCTAGGGTGCAAAGTGTAGACGTATAAAACAAGGTATACGATGTGCATGATAATATGATAACATATGAAATGGATTAAGAACAAGTGCAAGAGACTTACAAACACTTTTAAAGTGAACTAGAGTCGAGCTAGGTAGAAAAGAACACAATAAACCTTGTCAAAACTATATAACCCAATCGTTATATATATTAATTTGAACCCGAAAACTTTCCTTTGCTTTCAATACCAAACTATACGACTCGTGAGCTTTGTAGAATGGAAATGGAGGTCAATTATTTCAGTGAATAAGTGTGTGAAAGATGATGAGAGATATGCATGCAAAGTACGTACTATATATACAATATATGAAACGTTTAGTAGGAAAATTCAATGTGAATTCCTCCCACACTATTGCATGTCAGTACTAGCCTATAGAGTATGATATTATAATGGTTTTAGGATAGTTTGTGAGTGCTTAAAATAAGGAGAGTGTTGGGATGGTACCTATGGATGTCGACCATACTATTTCCAAGCATACGATTCACAAAATCGTATGTTACTTGAGCATACATGACCATCTTTGACATTTAACCTTAGAATCATCTTAGAAATAATATTAGGAATGTTTAGAAACAAACTAGATTCAAAACGGTTAAGTTTTGAATATAGTGTAATTCGATTTGGGTTTGTTAAGGTCGACTACTTTGCCACTTAATAGCATATCAAGACTTAACGTAGGAACGTGAAACTTGACACACTAATTGTTGGCTAGTAGGTTAACGAGATGAGAAAATAAAATATATAGGTCGTGTGTAAAATTTAAGAATGAACGATGCGTTTTGGAGGGGGTTTGCACTTGTCGACCGGATGAAATTTTAATAAATATGATTTTGGGCTTATCGTGTGGGCTTAGGAATAGTAAAGGGTGGAGTGGGCCGAAATAATTAAGGGTCTGGTTAGGTTAATAGGGTAATTAGTGATTTCTAATTATATTTACCAAATATAATTAGTATTAGGATTAAATAAAAAGTTTAAGTTTCGTGTAACGTGTCGAGGATTAATCCCGTCATTTCGTGAATTATATTATTTTGTGAAAATCGCCAAAATAATATAATAAGAAAAATTTTAAATTTTTCCGAAAAAATGGGAATTAGAAACGATTACGAAAGATTATATATTTATTAACGATTTGATTACAAGAAATTTTTACAGGGTTCTACACCATCTATGAGAAGTTTGTCTATGAAGACAATCTTATCACCAGGAGATACCCTGGTAAAGCTCAGGAGACCAAAAAGGCCTTGACAATTACACCCATATCAACTGCTTTCTATTCAAAAGGTGTTGTGCAGAATTTTCAGGATGGATCTGATGATGAGGTTGACCAAAGAAACAGTGAGGAGTATCTTAATGATCTTCAAATTGAATATCATGAAAGAGCACTCCTTGCCAACTCAAAAAGGTTTTTTAAGAAAAACAAATTTCCTTCTAAAGCAAATGACAATACTGAATGCTTTAAATGTGGCAAAATGGGGCATTTTGCTAAAGATTGTTTTTCAAAAACAACCTCAGAACCATCCTTCAAGTTTTCAGGAAACAACTCATTTTCAGGCCCCAGCAAATTTCAACAAAAAATGCTTCAGTCTAGTCAAAGATTTGAAAAAGTCCCTCAAATTGACTTTGAAGCAAAGTACAGAAAGGCAAAAGCTAAGCTTGCCCTTCTTGAATCATCCTCAACAGTGTCTCAGCCTCCTCAGGCTCCAAAGCCTACTCAAGCCAAGAACAAAGGGCTTGTTGCTGAAAATTATGACTGGGATGAGGTTGAAGTGTCCTCTGATGATGATGAAGTTCACATCAGTGCCCTGATGGCTCTGTCAGAAGACAACAAACTTGCTGTGGGGAAGAGTCATGCAAGAAATGGTGAATGGGTCAACATCACTATGAGAAAGGTAAATCTTTTACTTTCTATGGTTGATAATGATGATTGGAAATCTTACTTAGATTATATTAATGTTGATCTTAAGTATGTTGAAGAGCAAAGACTTAATTTGTTTTCAAAATTTAACAAACTGAGTTTTGAATTAAATCATAGTAGAGATGAATTACTTGCCTTAAAACAAGCCAAGCTTGAAAGTGTTACACTTCAAATTCAAAACTCTGAACTTGTAAAACAAAATCAAGCTCTTCAGGAAGAACTTGAGAAAGAAAAGGAAACTATTTGGAAATGGACTCAGAAAAACCCCAAACTTTTTCAAACACTGAGTCTCTCACCCAGCCCCAAAAAGGCTGGTCTGGGTGATGACCAACTCACTGAAGTTTCTGGGGAGAGTAGCCATTCCACAACTTTTCTATTTACCAACATACTCTCTAGCAAAGAACTAGCTCCCAAACCCAGTGATTGGATTGAAAGAAACAATCCTGATAGTAAATTGCCAAATTTTAACACTGGAAGAATCCTGGAGCCTGAAAGTCAGGCTATAAAGGAGCTGCTAGGAGTCACTGATGAACTTAGTCCTACTGAGTCCATCACTTAGTCTAAGTCTGATTCACCACTCCCTCCACTGAAACAACTTCAGGGAGCAGAACCCAATTCTGACCTTGCACCATTAGTCTTTCAACCACATTCTCCTAAAGAGAAATCAGGATTAAGAAGGACTATACTGAAAAGACCTACTCCTGCACCCACTGAACACCAAAAACCTTCAGTAACTACTGAAGTGAAGCCTGAAAGCACTGATTCAAAGGTTGATCAGCTTGCTGAACTTGTCAGGATGCTGAGTGAGAAAATTGAGTCTACTGAGAAAAACTCTTACTCTAAATTTACAAAGCCCTCAGTGTCCTCAGGTTCTTCCAAACCTAAAACCACACCCAGACCCTCAGGGAGATGTGAACTGTGCAATTATCCAAATCACAGCACTGATAAATGCTACAGAGTCCTATTTTGTATGATATGCAAACAAGAGGACCACAGAACTTGTGATCACAACTCCCACACCGCTTCTTTAAAAGCAAGGGGTCTATACAAAACCCAAGGCTATCAGTATGCCACACCTTCCAAACAAAGACTGAAGGCTAAGCCTTTCTCACCATGTCCTCACTGCGGTTTCAATGATCATCTCCCTGATGATTGTATGATGAAAGAATGTTGTGACATCTGTGGAGATCCATCCCACGAAACCAGGGGACATGACAAAGTGATTTAGTCAAGAAGGAAAAACCAAACCAACACTTCTCAGTCACCTGAGGCATCAACCTCCACAAAATGTAAAACATGTGGTAGCTCAGGTCACACAACTTCTGACCATGATTCATTAACTGATTTCAAAAAGTCCCTGAGGACTAAGCCCACTAGAAGGTGGGTCAACAAGCAAAACTAACCCAGTTTACTATTTGTGCAGAAACACATCAAGGATCCTACCTGGCATCTAGACAGTGGATGCTCCAGAAGTATGACTGGTGTGAAAAGTTTTCTGCACAAATATGTGGAAGAACCAGGACCCAAAGTAGTATTTGGTGATAACTCATCAGCTCCCACTGAAGGTTATGGTTCAGTAAACTGCAATGGTATAGTTTTCACAAGAATAGCTTATGTTAATGGTCTCAAGTACAACCTGATAAGTGTTTCCCAACTATGTGATGCCAAATACATAGTTCAGTTTGATGACAAGAGAGGGACCATCTTTAATGCCAATAAGGAAGTTGTGTTGATTGCCCCCAGGAGAGATGATGTATATGTCCTTGACATGTCATCCCTGACTCAAAATGGGACTTGCCTATTCTCAAAGGCAAGTGAGACAATCAACTGGCTATGGCATAGAAGACTCTCTCATCTCAATTTCAAGAGCATCAACAACCTGGCCAAACAGAACAAAGTTCTGGGCCTTCCATCCCTGGTGTATACCAAAGACAAGCCTTGTTCTGCTTGTGAAAAAGGAAAACACCACAAGGCATCATTCAAAACCAAACAAACCTTTTCCATCAAAAGCTGCCTACATCTTCTTCATATGGACCTTTTTGGACCTGTCAGTCCAATGTCCATTCACCATGAGAAGTACACTCTGGTCATAGTGGATGAATACTCAAGATATACTTGGGTTTACTTCCTGACCAAAAAGAGTCAGGCAGCTGATACAATCATGTCATTTGTCAGGAACATTGAAAATCAAAATGATGTCAAAGTTAAACAGATCAGGACTGACAATGGCACTGAATTCAAAAACCAAGACCTTGAGTGTTTTTGTGATGAGAAAGGAATTTCTCAAAATTTCACTTCTCCCTATACTCCTGAACAAAATGGAGTAGCTGAAAGGAGAAATAGAACACTCATTGAGGCAGCAAGAACAATGCTGAATGGCTCAGTCCTCTCAAAACATTTTTGGACTGAGGCAGTTAAAACAGCCTGCTACACTCAAAACAGGTCAATCATTGTGAAAAGGCATAATAAGACACCTTATGAGATATTCAAAGGAAGGATCCCTGACATCAGCTATTTTCACGTATTTGGGTGTCCTGTGTTTATACATAATCACAAGGATGACTTAGGTAAATTTGATGCCAAAGCTGATGATGGATACTTCCTGGGATACTCCTATCAGGTTTCTAAAGCCTTCAGGGTATTCAACACAAGGAGACAACAAACTGAAGAAACTTATCACATTACTGTTGATGAGAGCACTGAATCCATCAGGTTCTCAAATTCCTCAGTTGAAGAAATTGGTATTGATGACTCATCAAGATATCCTCCTGATGAGTATCATCCTGAGAACAATCCCTCAACCCAATACCAAGCTGATGCTGATGTCTCCTATTACATCATCCCTCACAACCTACCCCAACCACCTATCAGTGAGTTCATAGAAACTCAGCCTGTCTCAAATGAGACTGACACCACTGAACAAATTGTTCAGGAACCCTCAGAACAAATTGTTCCTACTGTTGTCACTGAAGCACATATTGGTGAGTTACCTCATGTTCCTGAGTCTGAATCTAATCAGGCTCCTACAAGCTCAAATTCCTATCCCAAACCCCAGGATAGCTGGACTAGATCCAAAATCATTGAGCTTGTGAACATCATTGGTGAACCCACTGAAGGCATGCTCACAAGAAGCAAGGCTGCCAAACTCAAGGCTGCCACTGCCAATATATGTCTTTATGCTGACTATCTCTCAGAAATTGAGCCTAAAAATGTCAAAGAAGCCCTGACTTATGAAAGTTGGGTTCAGGCCATGAGAGATGAATTGGAACAATTTGACAGAAATGATGTCATGACCCTTGTTGAATGCCCCCAGGGTGTTTTAATCATTGGTATGAAATGGGTCTTTAAAAACAAGACCGATGAAAATGGCACAGTCATCAAAAACAAAGCAAGACTGGTTGCCAAAGGATATAATCAACAGGAAGGTATAGACTATGAGGAAACCTTTGCACCTGTTGCAAGAATTGAAGCCATCAGGATCTTCCTTGCCTATGCAACTTACATGAACTTTAAAGTTTATCAAATGGATGTTAAAAGTGCATTCCTCAATGGTAACATCAAAGAAGATGTTTATGTGCAACAGCCTCCTGGTTTCGAAAGTAGTGAATACCCCAACCATGTCTACAAGCTTAACAAAGCCCTTTATGGACTGAAACAAGCACCCAGGGCATAGTATGAAACTCTTTCAGCCTTCCTGATCCAAAACAAGTTTGTCAGAGGAAGAATTGACAACACACTGTTCATCTACAGAACAAAGGATGATGTCATTCTTGTCCAAGTATATGTTGATGACATCATCTTTGGCTCAACAAGTTACAAACTTTGCAAACAATTTGAAAAACTTATGACCACAAAGTTTGAAATGAGCATGATGGGTGAACTCACATACTTTCTTGGACTCTAAATCAAACAAACTGATAAAGGAATATCCATTTGCCAAGAAAAATACCTCAGGAACCTACTGAAGAAGTATGAGCTCACTGACTGCTCTTCAGTGAAAACCCCTATGGTTCCTCCAAACAACCTTGGCCCTGATCTCACTGGAAAATCAGTGAATCAAACCCAATACAGAGGAATGATTGGCTCCCTGATGTACTTACTTGCCTCAAGGCCTAATATCCAATTCTCAGTCTGCCTGTGTGCCAGATACCAGGCTGACCCTAAAGAATCACATCTCACTGCTGTCAAGAGAATCATCAGGTACCTGAAGGGTACTCCAAACCTTGGTTTGTATTACCCAAAATGTTCAGGATTTGACCTCAAAGGGTACACTGACTCTGACTATGCAGGATGTAACATGGATAGGAAAAGTACTTCAGGATCCTGCCAATTTCTTGGTGGTAAACTTGTGTGTTGGAGTACAAAGAAACAACAGTCAGTGGCCATGTCCTCAGCTGAAGCTGAATATATGGCTGCTGCAGGATGTTGTGCTAATGTACTATGGATGAAGAGCCAACTGAGTGACTATGGCATTCAGTATAAGATGGTACCTATCTTTTGTGATAATACTAGTGCCATAGCCATCTCAAACAATCCAGTACTTCATCAAAGAACCAAGCACATTGACATCAGATACCACTTCATCAGGGACCATATCTCTAATTGAGAAATTGAACTACATTTCATCCCCACTGAGTATCAGCTAGCTGATATCTTCACTAAACCTTTGGATGAACCCACTTTCACAAGATTGAAAGCTGAACTGGGCATGTTGGACATAGAATCAGGGAACTGATCTAAAAGTGTTCCAACATGATGTATATTCTCTAGGTCCCTGATCACATCCCTTCCTAAAAATTTTTATTGAATGATAATTCATTCAGGGGGCTGTGGATGAAAAATGACATTAAATACCCTAACTAAATGATCCGAATACTTAGTTAGTAAATGTCCCAGGTAGGTAACTGATTTCTATTAAATATAGGAATATATGTCACTTACACAACTGACATCCACATCTTGGGCCCCCACATCTCTCTCACCAAACACCACTGAGCATTAAATGCTCTCTCACACAAAATGTGTGATGATTTTTTTTCTCTGCAAAAGTGCATTATTTGCAGAGGCACCCCAAAGGGTGAGAGAAAAAGGGGTAGTGGGAATCGTGATATTTAATGCGGATCTCAAACCTATATTATTATGCCGTTTCGGTTGAATAGTATAAGTTTTTGATATCCGCAACATCACTACCCTAATTCCCCCTATAAATACCCCCACAAAAAGGGAAACACACACACGCTTTTAAAATCATAACTAAACTCTTGCAAATTGTTTTTCAAAACTGCGTGTGTTTCCCTCACCAATACCCATTTTCAAACTAAAACCAAGCTTTTTATCAAACCAAATGGCTTCTTCAAAGGTCGTAAAATACGCACCCAATGTGGATTTCCAAATGGAAAGCGTAGACCTCACCAAGAATAATGTGGTGGGGAACTTTGCCTACCCTGAAGGGTTCCCTGAATACAGGGAAGTGGTAAAGTTCCTTCAGAACTGCTTTCTGACCACCACATTCACAATAACCCCCTCAGTCATCTACCCTGAATACTTGAGGGAATTTTGGTGCACAACAGTGGTTGAAAGCCCTGATGTGCCCAAAGAGGCCAAAATTAAGTTTACAGTCAAGAATGGAACTAAGTCCCTAACTCTTGACTATAAAACTTTTGCTAAAGCCACTGGGCTTGATTACACACAGACCTTCGTTGTCCCACCATCTGATAAAGATGTGAAGGAGGTCTTACTGACGCTAGGGCCTTATGACAAACTTCACCTTGAAGTGGCACCAGGGGCCCTACTATCCAAAGCCCCAATCATCAAGACCTGGTTCCCAGCTCCCTGGAGGATAATAATGACCTTTGTCATTCAGGTCCTCGGGGGAAATAAATCCTCTACTGAGCAATTGAACAATACTCAAGCAATGATATTGTTCAGTCTCATTGAGGGTAGATTCATTGACCTTGGAGAATTGATCTTCAAGGACCTCATAGCAAAGTTAGGGGGGAAGTCTAGGCAAAAACTTATGTCATACCCTAGATTCATTTCTTGTGCCCTACAAGACTTGCTTGGGTCTGAGTATGCAAAGCCTGATGCAGTAGGTTTTGAGCCTAAAGTGTTACACAAGGCTAATTACTCTCGTGACCCTCTAGAGGTTACACCAGTCACCCTGACCCTATATATGCGTACTGCTATCCAGGGTGACAATATTATATCACCAGTACCCTCTCCCACCAAAAAGGTGAAGAGGAAGAAGGGACAGGGGTCCAGGAAGGTGGCTCAACCCAAGTCACTCGACACTGAGACCTCTAACCGTTTCCAAAGACTCAAGTATATCTTGAGTATTCATCCACTAAGACATCACACTCAGTGTCCTCGGGCATACCCGTTTCCAAAGACTCTACTGTCATAAACAAGACGGTTGAGCCGAAACAAACCAAACCTTCACATCCTGCTAAAGGCTCTGGCAAATCACAACCAGAGTCTCAGGGAGTAAGGGATCCTAAATCCTCGGTGGGGCAGCACTACTCCACTGAGAAGGGGGTCCACAAACAATCACATCCTGCTAAAGGCTCGGGTAGATCAAAACCCAAGCATCACGGAGTTCATGTCCCTAAACCTTCGACAGGCCAGAACAAGCCTGTTGGAAAGGGGGACTCAACCACTCATTTGCCTGATGAGGACATTCGCAAACCAAAGCTTTTGTCTGAAGGCACCCCTACTCAACCCCAAGACTCAGTGGGAAACATACAATCCGCTGATAGGGATACAACAATCACGGCTCCTCGTGATGGCACTGAGAAACACCCATCAGTGTCTGAAGGGGTCATGGGGGACAAAGATTCAGAGGGATATAAACCACCCGCTGATATGGAACCCAAAACCACTCCCGGAGGTGCGCAAAACTTAGGAACTGGCCTTAAAGACCAGGTAGGTAAAACCCAACCTACCGGATTTGAGGGGTCAGGACCTGGCCAAAACGAAGGCAAATCTTCTTATGAAGAGGAGCCGGATAACCTCCATTTGTTGCAGATTACCTCCCTGGCTGATGCTCAGGCGTTTTTATTTTTTGATGATGAATTTAACAGTGACGAGGAAGTCTTCACGGCCGGAGATGATATGGAGGATGAGGAGACAGTCCCTGAACCTGTTACTCAGTCTCCTCAAACCTCTAACCATGATGCAGATGAACAACATTCCGAGCCTGAAACCTCAGAAGACGCTTCAACTCCTCTCACTGAAAGAGCCTTCCAAAAGTTCATCAAGAAAATGACCAATGTTTTGTACAGGGGGGTCACTGAAGAGGTGTTTGATCTGCATACTGAGCAAGCAGTCCACTATCACCTCCTCAAAGATGCTGTTGAAGATTACAATGAAGATGTCAGGGAGCAAAATTCCACTGTCTCTCACTCCCTGACACAAATGGCTTCACACATCAATAAATTTTTGGAATCCCTAAAGGAGCTGGCTACAGGGGTTAAGTCAGTTCAAGAATCAGTCAAGGATGATCCTGAGCTCAACAAGAAAATTCTTCAGGCATCTGAGACGTATCAGGTCAACTCGGCGGCTCTTACTGAGTTACTTGGTCTGATAAGGGATTCAAATGTTCAGAATCTCAGCTCCACGGTGGAGTCCCTCAGGTCTTCCTTCACTCAGTTGGAAGCATCAGTGACAGCTCAATCCCTGAAGTCCACATCTCTGGCATGGACAATGGGATCCAGGATGACTGCCCTTGAAAGTTCTCAGGCTACCCTTGACTCCAAAGTATCCCTCATCCATCAGGATACTGCGGAAATCAAGTCCATGATGACGGAAATGTTTCAAGCCTTCAAGGGTACTACTCCTTCATCTCCAATAACTCCAACACTTGCCATCACTGCAGCTCCGGCAATTGTTGAGGGGGAGAATGTTCCTGAAACCTCTGTTACTGATGAACAAGAAGCTGGACAGCCCTCTCACACTGAGGGGGAGCATGTCACTGAAGCCACACCAATCACACAAGTTCCACCACAAGAGGAACCAGTCTCCTCCACTCTCTTTCAGGACAGAGGAAAAAGCATAGCCACCACCTCAGAACCTGAAGTAAGACTCCAGCCTGCCTCCAAAATTGTCAGAGTTGACCCTGATGAACCTATCAGGGTCCCGTATGAAATTAATGGAAAAATCTATCAACTCACCCATGACCAAATACAAGACTACATGGAAAGAGTTGAGAAAGCGGCAAAGGCAGCTGAAGAAGAGAAATTGAGCAAGCCTAAACTGATACAGGTTATTCATGAGGAGGCTGAAAAGATTGGTCTAGATACTGAGGCACTAGCTTCTGAGCAAGCTGGTGCAGCCTTTAAAAAGGCTCAGGAAGAACAGATGATTGCTCTGAAAAAGGAAAGGGAAGAAAAGCTGAAAAGGCAAGCTCAAATCAGAAAGACCAGGGTTGAAAGATATCATTGGGTGATGAAGGAAATATTAAAGCCTGAAACCATCACTGACATCAAAATTCACAGGAATACCAAACCCGCAATGGTCACTGTCTTCAGGGGGGCTGATAAAAGAATCATGGACACTCATAACCCATTCAAATTCGCTGACTTTGGGATCACTGAACTTGATGAACTCCGTCCCATCATCGCCAAGAAAAATGGTGCCGTTGTTGATCAACTTCTCAAGTCACTGAGTGAAAGGTATGACAGACTGAGAGCAATGCCCGAAGCCCTCAACATTCCCTCCCTTCTTCCTGCTCCAACAACAGGAACTGCTTCATCAACAGCCACCAAGAGGAAAAGGAAGCACATTGAATCCGAGCCTGAGGTCAAGGTCCCAGGATTGGATTGTGATAGGTCCGTTCCTGAAGGAATCACCTTCGTGAACAATACCGTGCTTAAACACCCTGAACGAGGTCTATGCTTTACGGATGGATATGGAGACCTTGCCTTCCAAAGGTGGTCTGATATAGACAAGGCAGGGGTCACGGCAATGGTAACGTACCTGATGTTAGCTTCTCCTATACAAAGTGGTGCAAACCAAAGGTTCTGTAAGGACCTTAGGACGAAGATTGAGAAGCATCCTGAGAAACACCTGCTGAGATCAAAGAAAGCTAAGATTGAGGGACTTGGCTATCATCTGAACATCTGATCTGCAACAACTATCTTTATTTTGTTTGTAATTTGTAGGAAAATGTAATAACTATGAATAAACTGATGTTTTGTTTAAATAGTTATGTCCTACTTACAATTACAACAAACATTCAGCAAGAGAAGATGTACCCTGACAACTCATGCTGAATCAAGTATCACTTAGGCTATTTGTATGTTCAAATAGGGGGAGATTGTTGGGTCACTGAATTCCCCAAATCTTCTAACAAGGATTTGAACGTAAAATCCCCTAAGTATAAACATGTCACTGAGTGAACAGTAACTCAGTGAGTCACCTTCAGGATGCTAAGACCGAGCCTAAGTAGAAAGGTTCTCCATTCAGTGAGGCGGAACTCAGTGAAGTGTGATCTAAGCCAAGAAGAAGGTGATGGGTTCAGTGAGGATGACAATAACTCGCTGAACCCCAATGACTCCTCAACAACTTAATCGTACTGAAGACTGATGACATGAAGACTGAAGTTTTGGCGGGACTGGGCGGGAAAGTCTGAGCTGCTTTATTAAAGTGCTTTATCACTTTAATGTCAAACTTTCCCCAAATGGTTAAAACCAGTCTGTCATCAGAAAGTGCCTTTTGGATCTAACTCAATGAAGGTTCCTTGCCAGAAGAATAATATCTTTCAAGATATTATTAAGGAAGCTTTAGGTCCAATGTATATTTAGTTGTTCTATACTTGTGTATAAATAGGAAGCAAATGTGAGGAGTAAAAGTTGACAAGTTTGTGCAATTAATGCAAAGCATTCACAAACCACTTTACTCCTCCAAAGAACAACACAAGCCCCTGAGATAGCTCAGTGGGTAATTTAAGTTGTCACTCACTTAGTTGAGTTTAGTGAGGAGTCCATACAATACTTGTCAATTCAACCCCAAGTGTTATTCCGCAAACACTTGGGTACGATTCTTTGTGATTAACTTCTAATAAAGAATTAAATGTTGGAAAATATTGTCTCTTATTTTTACGTTACTTTATTGTTAATCATTTTCATACATCTGTGTTCAAGTCATACAACTTGGTTACTTTAGCTTTCTAGTTACTGATAACCAAGTAAAAGGGACCAACAAGAAGGTTTCGTAACAGGATAGAGATCACCCGTGCTATCTCAACGAAGGAGTACCCGTCGAGTTAGGAAGTCCTTCACAGAAAAACCAAAATGATCAAATTCAACAGTGCAATAATTATCACGAACAAATTGACGCACGGAAATTAGATTTTTGACAATGTGGGGAGTGATTAAAACATTATTTAAACGAAGAGGACGAAAAGGGGTAGACAAAATACTATGACCAGAGTTAGTGACGGGAATGAAACGCCCATCACCAACCGCAACAGACGGATTAATGCACTCATTAAGAATATAACTAAGACTATGTACAGAATCATTAAGGTGAGCTCGCACCTGTATCCATATTCCATTTGCCAGCAGCCGGTTCCTGAATAGTGGTGGTATTAAAGGCATTTGGTAAAAGAGTCGCTTGACCCGAACCCTGTGAACCTGATGCTAGTAGTTGACCTGGGTGAAAACCGGCTGGTGATAGGCCTTGCTGAACCATACCTGGACCAAACTGAACCCCAGGTTGTGAACCTGTAAACTGAACCCCCTATGATAGAATTTGAACCCCCTGCGACTGCTGAGAACCTGTAGCAAACGGAACCCCCTGCGCAACATGAACCCCCTGTGGTAGACCGTGAACCCCATGAGCAACAGTATGACCCGCCCCCTGTGGTAAACCGTGAACCCCCTGTGGAAACACTGGGGCCGAATATAGAGGCTGAAATTGGTATTGAAGTTGAGCCGGTCCATAAGGATGGTTATTCATAGTATAAGCAACAGGAGAGGTATTGGTAGTATAAGAAACGGGTGTAGTAGTTTGGCTAGATGTATGGGTAAACCCCAACTTAGCCAACAATTGTCGCAAGGTATCCATATCCGACATAGGAGAGGATGAACTGGAAGTACGAGGTAGTAAAGTAGACTTACCATGAACACCATTGTGAAGATACCGACACGCCTCACCAAAACGACAATGACCTTTTGCAAAAAGAAAACAAGGTTTGTTTACTTTTTCCAAAGGATTAGACGAACGCTGAGCATTGTTATTTGCCAATAGGACCATAGGAGAAGCAGATGTAGCATTTACAAGCGGATCTTGAACCTTGGATTTCATACGCATCTCTTGCGTGGTTAACAAAGAACGAACCGTCTTGAGATCGGGAAAGGGTTCCCGACTAGCAATAACTGTAGAAATCACATCATACGTGTTTGGCAAACCTTCAAGTGCAAAAGTAACAATATCATCATTGCTAATAGGAAAACCAAGACTAGCTAAAACTGAAACAATTGACTCAAATTTCTGAAAGTATGCATCAATGGTTAAGTCCCCAAGCTTCAAATTCCGTAGTTCCGCTTTCAAAGCCATAGCTCTTGGACGTTTATGGTCTTGAAAAATCGTCTCGAGATATACCCACGCCTCTTTGGCAGTTGTGGGATTAAGTACAACTAAACGCTTTTGAAGATTTGAAGCAAGTGTGGAAAAAATCCAAGAGCGAATAATAAAATCAATCTTGAGCCACTCCGGGTCCCTAGTCGGTGGTGGAGGAGGTGTAGTAGAGCAGGATGCGGGTGGATCAACAAGGTGGTCCAATATTCCATAGCCATGACAAAGATGAGAAAAATAGTACACCCATGAGAAGTAATTCATCTCATCAACATCGAGTTTTATAGGCACAAAGGTGGTTAGGTGATTCATTGCCATAAGTTTATCCGACAAAGTAAGGACAGGTGCGGGGGGATTTGTATCCGTAGTCATGATGAAAACAAATTAATACGCAAACAAGACAACCCTTGTCACTATTTTCAAATATATTATGAATCGAACAGTAGATTTGTATCCGTAGTAATGAACAATAGTAAACCAACTTTGACTATTTTATAATCATAAAAAACAAAACAAAATACCCTTTGTCTAGGATAGCCACGTGGGGAACTAATATAATATTCTTTATATTTTGAAGACTAGCAATCACTTCTTCTTCTGCAATTCAAACCTGCTACTGTCGATGGCACTCGAAAACGAACCTCAAAACTCGGGTTTAGGGTTTGTAGCAATCGAACAGGAGAACAAAGAGAATTAAACAAACAGGGTCGACAACTCTGAAGGTCGACAAACAAAACAGATCACACCCGTCGACAACTCACTTCGGTTGACAAACAAATAAACTGGAAAAAAATAAAATAAAAATAAAGCGAAAGTTTAGGGTTAATCAGTGCGGAAGGTGTGGATCGAGTAGGTATGATACCATGTGAGTTTCTGTGAATCGATCTTATTGAATAACCAATAATGTTCGGTACATGAGAATATATAAGATACAATATGTGCTATGCATAAATATGGGCTATACATAACAGGCCTAACACCCAATACTAATCGTCTAACAATTGTTAAAAAATCCTTATTTTATTCTCACTATGGTTAGCAAAGTTTTTAATAAGTTGTCATTATGCTTAGCATGATTACTTGTTAGCATCTTAACCAGTCATCTCTAAATTAAAATAAATAAATAAAACACAAGTGATAATTTAATAGTCATTTAAAATGACTAAAACATCCTTTCCTTCTTGTCCATCAAAACACATGACCATTGTGAAATTTACTATTGTCTATATAAGAGCTCTAGGTGCAGATGGGGAATAGGGGCTCGCCGTCCGACTTGGCAATGCCAACGGCGAGCCGTTCCTCTTCACCATACCAAGAGAGGCTTGCCGTTCTTCCCCGTTGGCTACCTCCCCGTGGTGACGGCGAGCTGAGATTCTGACATTCCATTTTTTTTTTCTTTTTTTTCCCCTTTGAATATTAGGTGTATAATTTGAGGTGGGGCCCTAATGGGGAAGTTGAGGTTTGTTGTTTAGTGAGAGGAGGTTTGTTGTGGTTAGTTGAAGTTGAGGTGTTTGGTAATGTGGCAGGGGTGGGGCCCGAATAAAGAGGCTAAGCCTCAACTTTGCACATAGAGCTCTAATAACTAATGGAGTCATGGTTTGTGTACGGTACTTTAAGTTGACACCAATATTAGTCCGTGTGTATTGATCGTCCAAAATTACTTTTATAACAAATGTGATCAGTTAGCATGTGCGGTAGAATTTTATATCGCTTTCTTCATTTATTTTATCCATCCCAACTCAATCAAACTAGTTTCTCGCATTGTAGTGACGAGTTGAGATTCCTAGATGTCAATTTAGGCATTGTGGGTTTTCATTATAAGTTGAATAATTTTGATTTATTTGAGGTTATGGGTTTTTATTTGAAGGTGGGTGGGGTGGAGTGGCTGATGGTGGTAAATGAAGGAGGTGACCTAAAATGGCTGTTGTGGTGGTTGGTTGTGAAAGATTGGAGGTGATAAAAATGGCAACCGGATCTTGAAATATAACAATTGATGTATCTATAATATTTACAATGCAAAAATAGTCAATTTTAAAAATTGGAAAAATTTAACCTGATCAAAATAAAAAATGAACACACTTGAAGGCTTGCGCAATTTGAAAAGTATTAATTGACTTTCAAACTAATTTAAGAAACATCTATTTGTGCATTTTTTTCATTTAAAATGTGAATATGTTTCATTTGTAAAATTGAAAATATTATAGTCTTTGAAATGAGTTATAAAATATGAAAGAACTGAGCTAAAGTTTGAAAATTGATTTATTTGTTGATTCGGTTTTCAAACAATTATGTTTAATCCCCAAATCCTCAAATATTTATTTGTTTTCGTTTATAACCTATAAACTTTTTTTAATCACTACAACTATTTGCCGCTATAAAATATCGTTGCTATGCACGGGTGCTCGTCTAGTGTTTATATTATGTGGGTTTCTAATAATCCATTTATTACAGGGAAATTTTTTCGATTTTGTAGTTAGATTTGGCCGGAGATTATATGACTGGTCAAACAAGTTACAAACAAGTTTGGTGATGTAGAATGACAATATTTCACGTCCATTAAGCATATTGAGTTAAAATTATGTGTGCGTAGATTATTTATAGAGTTTACCCATTAAAGTTCGACTTCTTATCCCTACAAGATATCCGGTTGAAAGAAAATAACTTAACATCATTGAAGAAGAGCTCCTTACTAGGACGTTTTACGGAGAAACACATCTCGTTCATGAACTTACAAAGGATCCACGGTGAATTAAAGTACGGAGTATTAATTTTCTTTCATTTTTTTTTAATCTAAAGATGCGTTCGTTATCAGAATACTTGCGAATCCTGTTTTTTTAGTATGTGTTTTTTTGTTTGTGTACAATATCATATTCGTTATGAAGTTGTACTCAAAGTAAATACGATTTAGGGGTGAAAAGAAAATTAGTAATAAAGTTAATATTCGCATATATTATACTCAGTTACAACGTTTGCACACATGAGGTCTCTAATTTGAATTCAATTTGTGTTTGTCATTCTTTTTGCGTAAAAAGATCAGATCCACAAATAATCCTAATTTCTCTATTATTATGATGATGCATATATCTTTTGTGTGCCTAAAAGCAGGTTTTTCCGTAGCCTTTTGGAATTCTATTATGAACCTGCAAAATTATGTGATGTTACTGTAGTTGTTTGTCGTCTTAAGTTCTTTAACCGAAACATGCATATGATATAATAATGATACAATTATGTATTAGACTCCAAAGATCTTGGGGACCATGACCTACATAAACATTAATCTGAAGTGACATCAAATATCCTACCTGTCTGTCTCGTTGTTATAACTTATAATGCAATTGTTGCCTCATTGAACAATTACAGAAATATTTGCAAAAGTATTAATTTTGAACGAACACTTGTCTATATTAAAATTTTATGAATCATGAAGGGATACATTCTACATCAGCTTTACTTGTGGCTGCTTTTTATATGACCATCTTAAGCATCTAGTACGATTCATGATTAATGGAAGATGTTGAATTATTCTTTACATTTTAAGTTCAAAAAAAAAAAAAAAAAAAAAAAAAAAAAAATTATTCTTTACATATAATGAGTATATTTCTTATTATAGAATTAATATCACTATAGATATGATAGATAAAACCAAAGGCTACATATATAGAGAAAAATCAATCTTCACACTTAAAAGATAGAATTGGCAGTAGATTCACTAGGTCTTTTGTGAACCACTATTAAATGGTATATTCTCATCCTGCAACTTCAATGACGTGATTTGGTTCGAATGTACACACTTCAATAGCAACACGATCCTGATCATATCTGTTTTCGTTTAATGTTGCAACCACTGGAAGAATATCAGAACAGATTAAATTACTAAGTTTCACAGCATCGATTACTTCCTTTTTCTTTAGTTGTGGGATCTTTTGCTCTTCCATTTGGTAGATTTTCTCTTCACATTTTGGAATCTTTTTATTCATAACTGGTGTGTTGTTCTTGTACATTAAATAGAGGATCAGTTGAACAATGCCAAAAGCAAAGCCAACTATATTTGGAATCTGTAAGCAAATATTTATAAGGACAATGGACAATAACTTAGGTTAGAAGTTGAAATTTTTTATGCTAATCAAGAAAATAAGTTGGAACTTGTTTCCATTACCGCAATATTAATGTCAGCGATTAGAAGACCATAAAAGAACCAGATAACAGCATTGATGGTGAGAGCAATGGATAATAGGATTGGCATGAACTCCACACTCTTCGTTCTAATCACTTGCCGCTGTAAAGCATTTTATAATTAGAATTTTACATAGGTTTCTTTTTTTGAATGTCTATAGTTATATTTACACCAAGTGAAACCGGTGAGAACTGAATCTGGGACATAAACTATTTGTTAATCTGTTATATAGGTATACTTACCAAAACTCCCAAAGGTGCTACGAAAACACATATCGAAAAAGCAAGGCAAAGCCATCCAACTATCAGGCCACGGGTAACTCCACTAGCAAGAAACTGAGTGAGGACAACAATCAGTCCGAAGCCAACAACTATCATCGACATAATTAATTTCATGCATTGAATCTGCATAGATAAGAACATTTAGCAGTTTATTTGCTGTAATGATACTTTTTTGTTAGAATTTACATAAAAAGGAAACAATTAGAAATACATACTCTAGCTTGCTTTGTGGCGTAGAAGAGAAAGAAGCAAATGTAGGAGGTTTGAACGAAGCATCCAACCGAGTTGATTGTGATGATAAGCATCTTATTGCTCTTAAGCAATGCATAATATATCCAAAGCATAGCACTGAACAAACTAACCACATAAGGTGCAGACTGAAACCCTTCAGTTGATTTTTTCTTGTACACCTTATAGAATGTTGGACTGGATTGCATGCAAAGTTTCTCAAAGGTTAGCAAGGGAAAATACACAAGGTGAATTAAAATTGCTAAATTCTGCAGAATAAAAAGCTAAAATATAATGAAACCATATAGGCCGGAGGCTTACATTGGAGAAACAAATACCATAAATGAAACAAAGTTGCCTGTAAATATTGAAGAAGAAAAATGTTAGCAACAATACAGGAAAACGCTTGTTTCATGGCAACATATTGTTTGTGCCTTAGTTTTTATAGTATTACTAATGTCAAAAAGAGCAGAATCTCTGCTTAAAACTTTTAGACAAATAGAATGTTAAGGGTTATAAAGAAAAGAGTGCATAGAAATTGAAGGAAGTATATGAATACCAAGAAGGCCAAATGCTAGAGTAAGATGAGCCAAGTTCCCAATCATTTTGTTTGGCAGATTAATAACACAACTAAGCTGTGTTTAAAATAATCCTACACCCTTTATCTCTATTGCTACTAATGATGAATGGTGCATATGATGGTGCATTGATCACTTTATATAGGAAGCAAGAGTTGAGGGTGATAGATCCACCTCTAATGAACATTGCAGCCAACATGTGGATGAAATATAATCTTGGTTTTTTCATAGCTAAGATATTAATCTAATAATTAAAATTAGATTTTCTAATCATTAAGTTGTTTAAACAGATAAATCAATTCTACAAGTTATCCAATAACTTCATCCATTTATTATTTAATCTAGACTGTGTTATAAAAAGATTAAAATTGGTTTTCATTTATAAGGACACTTATATATGATACACATGATGATGATGCATTTGTAACATCAATTCTAAGTAAAAAAATACATTATTTCTTTGATATTGTACTTTAAAATATTAATTTGCACAGGATTGCTTATGTATAATGAGCTTGGCCATCTGCTTGACGTAAAATGTGCTTAATTTGCAAGCTATCGTGTATCACATACTAAGGAAGCATAAATGCTAGACAGTTCTAACAAATTGTTTGATGAACACCAAAATAAAGACTTAAATTTATGAACAAAGCTTTATGTGTGCAGTTCGACCATAACCTCCAAGACTCACAGTACCATAACATCAAGTTCGGAATTAAGTGATGAAAGAAAATAACTAGAACCCTAGATTGGTCAATATAACTAGATCATCAAATTCGGCTTTTATTAATTCGTGTACTCTAGTCTGTTGGATATTTTGATGGTTCTATTCACAATGCTTAAATCTTATCTTCTATAGTATTTGAAGGTTAGAATCTTTGAAGCTACCTGTAAATGTGATATGGGTGATTTTCTGGCAAAAAAATGTCTTTTTTACAACACTCAAGGGAGTGTTTTAGGTCATCTTACATTTTATGTGTAAGGGAGTGTTTTAGGTAATGTTTGGCGTAGCTTTTCTTGTTGTTTCTACTTTCTTCGTTGTTAAAAGGGTAATCGAAATCAATAAATTTTTGACACTAACGAATTATGGATTTAGAATTTTACTCATCTTCTCATACGCATTCTCATTGATCCACGTAAGAGTCGGTCACTCCAGTTATCAGTCCCTCTTCATTCCATGTCACATAAATGAATGGATTGAGAGTTGCAACATCTCTTTCCCGATTCAAGCACACTCATACAGATTTAACTTCGATTTGGACACTTACATTTTTGGACCCTTATCGGTATGTGTTTTAGTAACTTAAATACATAGTTGTATACCAATTTTAAATAAACTACTTACTACTTTCACTATATGGTATCCCAAATGATATCGCTTTTAGACATCCTTCGTACGCCAGAAATACAGATTTATCATCTCAAACGACATCATAATTAATCAAGCAATTTGTATTTCCGCATGCATGGTGCTTTAAATGATATTTTAGTGCTGAATTATAAGAAAAGTGCACATGAATGTTACAAAAAATATATAAAACAAAAAAATAGGGTAACTATTATCGGCAATAGTACAAAATTTTAGTACTCATATTGAACGAGACGACGTAGACAAACAAAATTTTAAAATTGATGTTAACATCACAAAATCACATTTGTAATGCACATGACAAAACACCACATATACATGCTTATGGTGTGCATATCACTTCTTATGATGTAAATATGACCTTATGTTTTAAATATTCATAGCAAAAGTTAAGTAGTTATAGACATTTTGATGTACAAGTAACATTGTGTATTCGTACGCGTTGGCGGTCCAATGCAAATTGTCATTTCAGTACATGCACTTTGCAACTTAAGTTTGGATTTTAGTACATGCTGTGAATTCAGCTAAGGAGAAGAGTGGTGCTAAGGAAGGCATAATTAGTACTATTAATGTGGAACAAGTTGATGGATTGGGATCGTTCCCTAGTTTGTCAGAGGCGTTTGGTAGTCCAAATACTACTTCGTTAGCTGCAAAGATTCGAAAGTTTGAGAGTCAAATGCCTGAAGGAAAGCTTGTGCTAGTGGGTGATGATGGGAAGCCATTAAAGCCTTCCAATGATGCTTCTAGTACTGTGTGTATGGACGTGGTGAGGGAGGAAAGTAGCATGGCTGATGAGGTTGGTGGTACTTCAAATGCTGCTAACAAAGGAAAGCAAGTGGATGATTCTTGGGAAAATACTAATGATAATAATTTGAGTTCATTTGCTGATGTGCTTGGTGTTGACAGAAACAAACCTAAAGTTAACTTTCTTGTTCTTAATACGCCTGCTTCTAGTAAATGTGAGGTAGTTATACCTAGATCATCCATGGAGGAGGTAAGTGGTAGATTGGGGAACTCATTATACGGTTATTTTATTGGTAAACGTGTGGCGTTTTCAGTGGTTCAAAATTACGTCTTTAACGTTTGGGGAAATATGACATACAAAAGATTGTGATGAAGGCCAATGGTTTTTTCTTTTTCAAATTTGGTTCCTAGAAAGGGGTTGATGATGTTCTTGAGAATGGTCCTTAGATGATACGTAACATACTTATAATTCTTAAAAAATGGACTACTTCTACTAGTTCAATATAGTTTAAGAGTAACTGTTAAACAAACCTTTCATTAAACGAACAGCATTGTAATCACGATTACCATCTAGTCATTAACTAGAAAATGTAAATAATAAAATATATAAACACCTATATTTATTACAAACGCACAGTACCAACAACCACATGTGCAAACAAAGATATCTAAAGGAATACTATAAATAGGAAAGCCATCGAGGTCGGCAGCCAAAACTTAGTTGAAAATATAACCGATACGGGAACAACCATCACCCCAAACAGCGTAAGAATCTCTGGTCCAAAACATTGCAAGTTACATCTTTAAAATAGTATTACATATACACCACATACAGTATGCTTTTACTAACAGATGCAATGAGAAAATGATTCATTCTTTAATGTTTATAGATGTTAAATTGCTAACCGACATCACGACATGTACTATAAAAGGGTAATGGAAAGAACACAGATATATCTATTTCTCTAGAATTTAGCATTAAGACAAGATCAATCACATATCTTCATTTTAAAAATTCTAATGTTTATACTCACTTTTTGTGCACACATACGTTCATTATGCCTCTTTCAATTGCAAAACATCAAGAAAAAAGCTTTTCGTAACCAAGCAAATTATCTAGTTTTCATTGTTGAACGATCATAAATGTGCAGCTGCACTGTATTCTCTCTTTATACCCAACACACCACAATAATATTTTTCTACTTTCTCCATCCTATAATTATTACTCATCCAACCATTTGAATATACCTCCTATATTTATTACACACTTATGAAGATTTAGACGTGGTTGTTCATGGATAATTTGGAGATACCATAATAGAGTTTGTTTGGATTCAAAACCACCTCGAAAAGATACTCTTGGGGGCGAGATTAGGCGGGATTTTATCTCAATTCTTGGATTCTACATATGAGTAAAAGATCATGTCCTAATTAGATTTATAATCCCAAACTTGATTGTACAATTCCCGTGTAATCCTTTCTCCTTCTAGCCAGTTTAATGAACTTTTCCGTTCAAGACAAAAATATTTTAGATAAAACTAATTATTAATTCATTGATTAATAAGTGATCAAATACGGGTTTGCTAAAATTAAATCTGTAATATTTGTTCTTTTTGTTTGCAAAAGTTTTCAAGTTTAACAGACATTTATCTTGTATTAAAGAGAGTTTGATGCATCGTACCAATCTTAGAATTGACAATTAACAATGATTTGGAGATAGTCTTACTCAATAATGCCTCATTAGTTTGATAATTGAACATGATATATGTTACAAATCAAGGTGTTTAATTATACAACGTACTACAACACCTTTTTATTGTGACATCTACGTCTTGCAAACAAAGGAACATGTGTTGCGCTTTCGTAAAGATGCTTGATAATTGACCTTGTACATCAACACTTTTTTTTTTTTTTTTTTTTTTTTTTATTATTATTATTTTTTTTTTCACATCGGTATCGAGATACTTGGTTCACGTATTCTCCAAGATAACTCAGAAAAAAAAATCATATATTAAACATATAGTTCCGAGATATTTCTACTCATGTATATGTCTCACCTATAGTTTAGGTGTGTCTTGATGATTTTGGTCACAATTTATATATATGCAAACACGTCCATGGACCATATTGTTAACTTGCTGTATAACCAATCATACTAAAAATGACAGCTAGACTTTTAGCTATTAGTCATTCTCTCATGTGTTGTCCTTTTTCTATTAATGACAAATCAATCTAAATTAATAATGCCTGGATCTTAATTAAATTATTAGCTTCAAGTCATTCTCCCTGATATTAGTAGTTTAGATCCAAAAATAAATAATATTTAATCTCATGGTGATCTATATTTCAGGTTGAAGCTAGTCTAAACTGGGCTTGGGCTTGGGACTTCAAATAGATCTTAACAGATATGATTCAGATCTTTCCTAGTCGAAAATTTCAATTATTGAGGGTATTTTTGGGGAAATAGGCTGGGGCTGAGTCTGAAGTTATAACTGGAGCTGGGGCTGGGGCTGAGACTTATATTATAAGTCGAAATTAAAATTTGTATTTTTATAAACTTGTTTGGCAAATTGCTGGGGGGTTTATTATTGCAAAATTACTAAAAAGGACATAATTAAATGAGTTTTTGTATATGTTATATATTTTTGTGGGTAAATAAATAGTTTATTCTTCAAAAGCCTCGGGCTAAAGTTTTTAGCCCCTTTTATGAGGCTAAAGTTTTTAGCCGACTTATTTTATAAGTCTTTCCATAAGCCTCATAACAAACGAGACTTATTTTATTAACCGACTTATTTTAAAAGCTCAAGCCCCTATAAGCCTCCTATAAACCCTTTGCTAAACACAGCCTAAATTTTACGAGTATCTCAACCTATATATAGAACAAGTGTGATTGCTATTTTAAACATAAAAAACTCTCCAAAATTATGAGAAAACTACACGTGTAAACCTCCCCATTAATAGAAAGATTTCAAAAAAATTTTGAAACAAAATCGGGAGAAAAATGAGGGAGATAAATTAGGAAGGTTAATTATTTTTGATATCCGATTTTCACAACTTTTAAACTCATATCTATTAAAGGAAATCCCTGGAAATAAGGAAAGATATCTGTGGAAATGATATGTGTATCAAGCAAATAGGATATCAATTTTTCGTAATTTCATGAATTATGATAACACAAATAGCAGAAACAACACATCATCACAAATCAACCATATTATGTTTAAGGTAAATTTTATTTTACTTCTTACGCGGATTGAAACAAAATTAGATGACTCGATGTTTGATGTTTGATGTTTGATGAATTAAGGATTAATTTTGTATGTATTTATGGATTTTGTTTATTAGATTTAGTTTTGAAATCAACCTTGACTCTATATGAAGGTTAGTGAATCAAGTTGTAACTTATGCAAATCAAGTGTTTGATGAAATGCCTGAATGAGATAAAAAATCTTATTTCGTTCCTAAAGTTTTCTTTTGTTAAATATAATGGTATACTATGTTTATGTTTTTATCGTAGAAAAGTTGTATGGTGTTATAATGTTAGGATTGATGGGATTGAAGCAGTGCTACCGTATGGAGAGCCGAACTACTTCCGCAATCACAATCGATTACACAAATCTAAAGCTTCAATTTATTTTAAGGTAGTTCCTATATTTATCATATAATAATTCATGAGATTGAAGTAGTTCTTATCAATCACAATCTAAAGCTTCAGATGAGCTTGCAATAATATTAAGAAAACATGTTTTTCTACTAAGGGCATGGTTACCGAAATGATCTTTTTAAGATGGTTGCTGATTTAAAGCCGCGGGATTTATCAGGTTTCCAGGTAATTGCCATTTGTCTATGAATACCGCAACTTTGGCTCCTATTACTCTAGCATAAGACCAGATGGATTTGTCTATCATAGAATACGATTTTGGAACGTATATTTTATTATTATTCCACTATAAATATAATATATAGTATAAATATGTTAAGAAGATTTGTACATTAAAAGTACACTAGGTGTGTTCCTTTTATAACCCTTTAGATATAAAATATAAAGTAGGTATACAAGTGTTGCGAGGTACCAATTAGCATGCTTTAGTTGACCTTTACATCCATGTGCAAGATGCTGATCTTATGTTTTTTGTTTTTGAAGGTGAGCTGGAGTGTACCATTTCGGAATTGGAAGAAAGCAATACGAAGCTAGTTATCCTAAAAGCAGAGACATATGTTGCGAAATGAGGCATTTTTCCTGTAATTCTTGGAAATAAATGTGTTGCTAATGATAGGACGAGGGTTAAAGAAAAAAATCTACATGATATGGATTCCTTATTGAAAGAATTGCAGGTAGTTTGCCTTTATATCTTTTTCCCCCTTTGATTTAATTGCACAATAAAATTAAGAGGAAGTGATTTGACTTTTTGAACAAGATCAAGCATCTTCTACACAACTAGAGCTTAAGTTATTACATGAAGAAAGATTGGAAATGTTAATAAATTTATTTAGTTTGTTGGTTGGCCGTTGTTTTACTTTTACGTATTACTATCCTGGAACATTGTTACACTTTGGTTACTAAATATTGATAAATATATGTGGCAGAATACCCTAAAAAAATGTGAAGGGCATTTTTTCCTCAGAAGCTTTTGTCTTGGTGAAAGATCAGATTGATAAGGCAAAATGAGATATAGCCCAGTATCAAGATTTATTCGAGAAATTGCAAAGTGTAAGCTGTTGGTAGTTATGTTAATGTTTTGTACTCATCTCCTCTAAACCATACTAATCTAAATATATGTTTAGGTTGAGAAAGATAACCTGGGGTGGTGGGAGAAAGAAGTCAACATGAAAAATGATATCGGGGATGTTATGCTTCGAGCTTCTTATGTTATCAACTCTAGAGTTAGTGATCCGAAAATGGAGATACAAAAACAAGTTGATGGAAGAAAGTTTATTGAAGATAAATTGTAAGAAGCATCTAGAGAACCTGGTATAGAGCTTGGTTATAAATTTCAAATTTGTATAAATAGTCACACAAATTGCTGCACTTTGTCTATAGTTGTTTTAGGTAGGAAAGAAATCATTGCAATGTTTAGAACGTTTGTGTCTTCGTTCCTGGAGGATATGGGAAATATGCAAACTCAATTAAGAAACTATAAAGAGGCTTATGCAGATGTTCACTAATTACGTACTGATTTTTAGTATCTTTCCACTATTGTGGATAGAAAGGTCAGAGCATGACGATGTGGATTCTTATATTTTGATACAGATTAAGCAACAAATTTTTTAATCATATTTTTCTTATCACACAGACGAAAGAGTTGGAAGCATTATTTGGTAGATCCGCTGCCTAAACTTCCGAAATACAGAAACTGCAGTCATCGGTATGTTTTTATTGCCTTTTGAAATTTTTGTGAGTTTTATTTGTGCCCCTGTCGGTGTTTGTTTCCAATTGTTGCTATTTATTTTGCGTCACCCTTAACGAAGAGGTCATGAACAGGTAACATAATCACCCTCTAAATAACATACATAATTCGCTGCAAGGTTACATAATCTGTTAATTAAATACTTTAATTGTGTTTCAGGTGACTGATAGCGGAAAGCAAGAACACCACATGGTTGCAAGGGTAGGCAATGTTAATACAAATATCGTCTAAAAACGTTATTTATATTTTACGATCTTTGCTAAGTTTTGTTAATGACAAAGTATGAACTTTGGCTAATAGTAAATCATAACTTTAGTGTTTAAGTCTTGTTTAACTAAGCTTTACATTTCCTTTTAAACATAACATTGTTTTTATTTTTTTAATTAGAAAGTGTCTTGTCACATCATACATTTATGGCAAGCTTGTGTGTTTGACTTGCCATAACATCTTACACACTTTTGGAAGCTTTCCAAAGTGGATTCAATGTGTTTGACTAGTTGTTGTTGATGTGACTTTGGTTGGTTTTGATTATTTATGGTAAAACCTACTGCAAGCCTGGCGGAACCTTGGGGGTACACGGGCGGAACCCATCCGAGGGTTCCACCGTATCCGCCAGACCTGCTGGGTGTTTTACTATAAATACCAAGCCACTTGTTTGTTTTGGTCATCACTTTAGGACATATATTTTCATATACTCTCTTAACTAACTCAGTAACATTTGACTTGTGTGATCCTCTTATGTAGCAAGGGACTTCACAAGATCATTCAAGAAGTTACAAGCTTCAACTCTAAAGTTGCAAGTCTTGTTAGCTTTGTTATGTATAAGCTTTGGTAGTTTATACTTCATTTGTATCATGTGTGTAGAAGTGATCGGTTAGTATTTTAGGCCTCAAAATACATAGTGTGTCGGGAGTTGTTGTACCCTTGTAAAAGAACTAACGGGAGTGGTTGTACCCTTGGTAAAGAACTTGACATGTAGCTTAGTGTCGGTAAAAGTGTAAGCGACGATGGGAGTGGTTGTACCCGTGTAAAAGAACTCGACATTTAGCTTAGTGTCGGTAAAAGTGTAAACGACGTTGTAAAGGTTTCTCCACCGGGAAAGGAGCTTGTTGATTAGTGCTTATAACTCTCGAGTTGGAAACTCGGGGCGTGGATGTAGGGCAAGGAAAAAAGAGTCCTTGTAGCCGAACCACGATAAACTATCGTGTTGTGGTTTGATCGTTTCTTTCTTTGTCTTTGCTTATTACATATTGTCTTTCGCTAGAATTGTTATTCACAAGCAAAGCTTTTAAAAGAATTAAACATGTAAAGTTGTAGCTAGAAGTGTTATTCACACATAAAGCTTTTCAAAGAATTAAACAAGTAAAGTTGTGTTTATATCTTTAAACAAACGTAAAGTTTTTAAAGGATAATCAAGTTAAAAAGCGGTAAACTATTCAACCCCCCTTCTAGTTTTCCATAATTGGTATCAGAGCTACGTTACTCAAGATATTTAAAATATAGTGTATTTTAAAACTTGGACTGATCAATGGATTTTGAAAATATCAAAGAAGGGCAACCTATTCAAAACCCACCGCTATTTGAAAAAGAAAACTTCCTTGAATGGAAATGTAAATTTGAAACTATGTGAAATCAATTGATCAAGATCTTTGGCATATTATTTCTATTGGTGATTTCAAACCAACGAAAATAAGTTTTGAAAACCAAGATGACTATTCTAAACTTGATAAAAATACTAAAGCTAAGATAATGATTTATAAAGCTTTATCAAGTACCGAATATGAAAGAATGTATTTTTGTCAAACGGCTAATGATATTTGGAAAAATATAATCAACTTTCATCAAGAAATATGTCAAGTCAAAGATGATCAATTTGATCTTACATATGAATTAGAAGTTTTAGAAAAACTAATAGATAGACACTTAGTAGAAGTTAATACATGTGCTACTAGTTTAAATGTTTTAAATGAAGGTACAAGTGAAGATGAGTACGTGTGTCTTGATGAACTTGCTTGCGAATCATGGAATGAAACGGATATAGATGAAGACAATGATCCGGTGGGTGATTGTCAATTTATTGAAACAACAAGCAAGGTACATGTTGAAACCAAACATTTTTGCTTTGACACATTTATCTTAGAATTTTCTAAATTAGAAAATGAGTCTAAACTTTTAGGTAACATGAACCTAAAAACTATCTTTAACAATGAGTGTTCAAAATCTTTTGTGAATAATCTTGAAAAGGAAATCTTGTTAGAAGATAAAATGTCTATACTTGAGAGTAATGTTAAAATTGATCTAGAATGTAAATTATGTCTAGATTACAAACATGAGATTAAAAAGCAAAATGAGAAAGGAAAAATGTTAGCTAAATTTGATGAAAGCTCAAAATCTCTTGAAAGACTGTTGAGGAGTCAAAGGTTGTTTAAAAATAAAACCGGATTAGGATTTAACTCAAAAACACCATCAACTAGTAAAACAAAGCAAGTAAAATTTGTTAAACCTAGAAGAGAGATTTAGAGATAATTCAATCTCTAATAGAAACTCATGATAAAAGGATTAAGATTATCATGCTCTATGATTTTATATGATTATCTAACCTTCTTGGATACATGAGTAATTGAGTTTCCAAGCGTGTCATCAAACCAAGATTTTACGCTTTGTGTTTATCCTCTTGATAGCATCTCTATGCAATTTAAAAGGTACGCATTACTTCAACTTGACTTTGATTGTCTCTTGTTTCTAGCATTAGGTGTTGTAGTATGTGTTATTAGTAGTATTCTAAAGTGTTTACCTGCTATTAGTAATAACAAAGATTAGATTCTCTGCGACAAGGAATTTCGTCATTAGTATTAGTAGGAGATATAAGGTGTTTCGGTTCTTTAACCGTCAAGAGATAAACACGAGAAACTCTTGAGTGAGTCTCACTCAACTCTTGCTTACAAGTGAGCTAACTAAGAATTTCCTAAGTGATAAAATGTCTAACACTTTTGTGATGCTTGCAAAACAAACCTTTGTAAAACAACATTCTTAAACACCATACTTTGGGTCTTAAATTGTGTTTTACTTCAACCACTCCTTTATGATAACTTCACATAAAACACACAAGGTGAAATAAATCACATTAGCATATATTAGGATGTGTGGAAGAAAATGAGTTTTCAACATCTAGGATTTACACATCAAATGTGACACTTAGTCTTATGATGTTGTACCTCTTGGACTTTTTCAAAACAAATAAAGTTCATAGTGTTTTAAGTAAGGAAACCCAAAGAGTCGAGGAGTCGTTGAATATAACATTTAACGAGAGATTACCTCCTTCTAAGATATCATCTTTCGTAGATGATGACTTAGTCGAAAGTCCAATGATGGCATGACAAGTATGTTGTGTAAAACATTAAGGATAAAGGTTCAAAATAACATCTTCTAATCTTGAGTCAAACATTGAATCAAGTAAAATTGACATAAGTTATAAAACTTGATTTATAGGTCATAGTTGTGTCTAAACAAATTCAACAAAAACGGTTTTTGGAATTTAGAGTAAAACAACTAGTGAAATAAAATATATTTTTCAAAGTAATCAAGTGATTATAGTGTCAATATTTGAAAGATTTTTTTTTGATAATAAAAGCAAGCCCCAAAATCAAGGGATTTTAACTTAAAGACATTCCTAGTTACTCTCTTGTTCTCAATGGTTAAGTTATTAATGACTTATCAAGAACGAGATTAGTAAATCCGTAGGTAAAACTAAACGTAGAGAAATGTTCGAAAGACTACTTGTTCTCATAACAATTAGATCGAACATTATGTTTAATGTTTGTCTATGTGCTCGTTTTAGAGAAGATCCTAAAACAACTCTTTAGGAAGAGCTTGTTTGGATACATCAAAAGGTACTACACAACTAGGATTATGGTATCCCAAAAGAACGGGAATAGAAACCATAGTGTATGCCAAATAGAATTATGTAGGTAATAAGTTGATAAGAAAAGCACAAGTACTTTTATACTTACTTACCCATTGATTCTTCAAAAAACGCTTATGGTTCTCATATTAGTATCAGATGGAGAAGCACGTCAACAAGCTCTACTTGAACAAGGTAACTCGCGTCGACAACGGAATTCATCTCATCAACATTGTTATCCCTTCAACAAAGGAAGCATCAACTTCAGCGACAATTCAATCCATTATGTTCTTAATTGACATATTGTGATCCATCATCATCGCCTTGGTAAAAATGTTCATTGAGGAACATCTTGGATGAGAAGCATTCATCATCCCTAGGCTTAGTCAAAGACTCATAAGACCTAAAACCTTAGTTTTGAACATTAGAATAAAACCAAAAAAAAAAAAAAAATCAAGACAATCCCTTTTGAATTTTTCCCTGCAGTACCCACGGAACCCTCAGACCATACGGGCGGAACCCTCCCTTTGGTTCCGCCTGGTCCGCCAAATCTGCAGCATATTTTATTTTTAATTTCAAAACCAAACACCCTCCTAACTTAATCATTCACTTTTCAAACAACCATCACCCTCTCAAAAACACATAACCATACGAAATTTAGGGCTTTCACTCTAACCTCTTCAAATCCAATCAACTTTGTAAGTGTTCTAATCATAATTGCATTTTTGATTCAAGTATAACATTCTCATTTAAATTCATTAACTAGAATCTTAGGGTTTATGCATAGAACTTTTTGATTCATGAAAAACTTGGTTGCTAACCAATCATGTCTTCCATTAGTAAAGAATTGTATCCTTTTTGTTGTTATTTTGATTTGCCAAACACACCAAGTGCATTGTCTTTCAAAAATTACAATCCACAATTAGAACATAACTCTTCACCACATTGTTAAAACAAATGAAAAAAAAAACGTCATTGAAACATCACTTGCATATTGACTCTTGAATGCTAAAGGGGATACATAACTAATATGTATTTTCGGGTACATTCAATCGAAGACACATTCAATTAGGAGAGTTTTGGTTATCTTTTGTTTTTATAACAAAATTTGCATAACAAAACAATTTAGGCATCAAAATGAGTCAAGATAACCAAGTCTCCACATTGTTTGCATATAGGAACACATTAGAACATCCACATTGTTAAAAGTCATTAACATAAAATTTTGTGTTTTCTAGGAATCAACATGCCTCCCGCAAATTTCTCCGATCACAAGGAAACCCTTAAGTACTTACCCAAACACCATAGGACCAAAGGTCTTACTAAAGATCAAGTTGAAACCTTTAAGAGTCTAGAAAAAGGCTATGTTCATGAAGGAAGAACCATTGATCCATCCTTCCTAGAGGGAACATCCATTTGCCAAAACTTTGCCGCAATCAAGTTTGATTGCCTTCTAGACATCGATGAGCAAATTTTCCCTAGGTTCATCTTAGAATTCTATGCAACCTTAAGCCTTTTCTTCGATGACGATGGTGAGTTTTCACTAACCTTTACAACCAATCAAATATCAAACATCATACCCTTGAAAGATTTTGCAACAATTCTTGGTGTTCCTAATGTTGGTACATGTCTCTACACGGATAAGTGGCCCTTTTCTAGTCTTGATTCTATTGAGCGTTTTCATCCACACAACACTCCTCTTGCGAATAAGGAAGCTATTCGCGAGCACCTATTTGTTAGAACCTCAACAACTAGGACGAATCGTTCGGGTAATGAGGTAGATAAGGACCCTTTTGGTATGGAAATCGATGAGCTCAAACCACAATTTAAGAAATGGAAAGAAATTCTTAGAGCCAACGTTATAAGTTCCATAGGAAATAGAGATCATGTCAACACATGTCTTAGCTACATGCTCTATAGCATTTCCACCGGTCAACCTTTTAACTTAGCCTATTACCTCGCCAAAAGAATGGCCGACATACCCTTGGTAGGAACAACCGCTCTTCCATATGGAATGCTTCTCATCCTGCCTCTTTAGAGCAATCTCACCCATTCCTCGTAACGATAAGGGAATGTGCCTTGATTATTCTCTCATTCCTCACATCTTCGTCCCTCTAAGTGATAAACGAGTTTTCAAAGCTAAGGGCAAACGTACTCGCTCACCTTCACCATCATCATCATCATCATCCGACATGAGCGAGGACGATAAACTTCCTAACTCCAAATTACCTCCTTTAGACTACCTTCAAGAACTCCCCGTCATTGACAATGCATCCGAAGAATTCAAGCAAACCAAAGGAATCTTCAAGTGCTTTGGAAGGTACCTAAGTAAGCTCAATAAGAAGATAGACCGGTTGTGATATGAGTAATTAAGTAGTGTTTGGCTTATGAAGATTTTAAAACTTTGTATGTGTTAAACTATGTGATTTGTATTGTTTTTCACGTTCATGTCTTATTACGTTTGTCGGAACATGTTTTATATGAGCTTTTATGCATAATGACAATATTTGAAGTGTTTGTCAATTTTTATGCTTATGGTAAATTTCACTAAGTTTAGTGAAAATCGCTAGCCCCCGGTCAAAGTCCTATGATATGAATGTCTACATGCCAAATTTTTGCATTTCCTAATCAGACATATAATAAATTTTCATTTTTAAGAGTTTTCGAAAAATTTAAAAATCGTCTCGTGGGTCAAATTAGTGGACTGTCTGATTTTTCAGACCTGGCGGATCTAGCGGCACCCTCAAATGGGTTCCGCAAGTGAAATTTCTAGGCAACCCAAAAATGGCCCAACGGACCAGACGGAACCCAAAACAGGGTTCCGCCTGTCACCTGCAGAAAATTTTTGTCATTTTTCTTAAGTTCAAAACTTGTAAAGTGTTAAACCATTATCTTTAGTGAGAAACATTTTCCATTACCTCCAATAACCATATTAGGACAACTCTCACTTACTAAAACAATTACGAAGCCACTTCCCGCCAAAAATTCAAATTCAAACAAAACTAACCCAAGGAACCCTTTTAAAGGATCCTTCAAACCATTGGAACATTTTCAACCAAATCACTTCCCATGATCACAAAGTATTGAGTGCATATGTTGGTCTTTCACTCCACCTTATTCCATTGGATTGACATCCAATGATTTGACATATTCATGAAAAGTTTCTAAATCATTTGAAACCTCAATCCTTGAATGGTAGAACATCAAATCCAAACACCCATTTCAACATCTCTTCCACCCTATAAATTTGAAAGTTTTGCAACAATTCAAATCACACCATCACCATCAAAATTTCTTCTCTCAAAACATCAAAACCACACATTTGAAATGACTAAATCCAACACCTCATCCGAGTCATCAAAATCCTTCTAAAAAACCAATAGGATTAGTGTTCAACCTTGTTGCTTCAACAAAACCGTCAAGTCAAATTCATCATCTTCAAGTGATGCTTCACTTAACATTTCTTCACCTATCCAAGATTTTCTTAACCTTACTACCTCAACACCTTGCAATACCAATGTGATCACTATTTAAGATTTGCTTAATCTTGCTACTCCAACACCCTCTCCACCACATTGCAACACCAACATAGCCACTATTCCACCACTAGCTAGACCTTCAAGCAATTCAACATCACCATCTCAACAAGCTCAACCATCAAAAACTCTATCACCCCAATCGCCAACACTTACACCAATGGAACTTTTCCATACACCACCAACATCACCACTACCCTATTTGGAAACATTAGAAGACCTATCACCTAAATCATCAAACCCACCATCCTTGTCACTCTTTGACACCATTGCTCAAATGGAAACCCAACAACAACCTAGTGAGCAATTAGATGATGAACTCCATCAACCATCATTAGTAGAATGGTTGGCTTACCGTTATGCTAGACCATCAATTTTTCCAAATAATCAAGGTCATACACACTCACAATCATTTGTGTTTCACCCAATTTACAAAGACCTTCATGGTAATCCTTCCGGAGAACCAAGCTTTCGCCATTTTTTTCAAAACCAACAACCACAACAACAACAACAACCATCACCACAAGAACCTTCCCAACAATTTGAATCTCTACTTTCTTCTTACAAGAAAATAGAAGCATCCATATGGGAAAAACCTCCAAACCTTAATGATGAGATTGACACTCATTTAAACCACCTTCATGCCTTCAAACGTGTGGTTGACTCTCAAATCAACCGTATTATGGTTTTACAAACAACACTACACTCATCTAGTGAAGGAACAAAAAACACCTCTCAACCATCCACATTTGCTTCTTCAAGTTCAAACCATCCACCACCAACAAATCAAACCTCTCTTCCACCAAACTTTCCCCACCATGGTTGCGGACATTGCGAAAGAACCGCTCACATTAGTGAAGGGTGTCGAATGGAAATTCGCGAGCTATCCGAAGAAATGAGGTTTATCCTAAACCACATTTTGGACCATCTACAATCCTTGTCTCACCCACCTTAACTTCAGAGTCTCCAAAATGAAACAAAACCGTTTCTTTTGGAAAATATTTCCCATTTAAACCAACAAACCAAAACCTTATCACCTTCTCAACCTTCAAAATAAAGCCCGCTACAACCTCCAACACACATTTTCATCCTTAAACAACCTTAGCCTTATTTTTGGAAAATGTTTCTCATTAAAGAAAATGATGACTTCCTTGTAGCATTTTATGTTCTTAGTTTATTTTTAGTTTTTCTTTATTTTTAAGAAGTAGGATGATGTCGTCCTAATTTCTTGTCTTTGACTTTTTAAGAGTCAAAATTTTACATGAAATGAATTTCATTCTACTACAAGGTTTGCATTGTTTGTTGACCATTTAGGTATAATGAGTAAACTATACATCGCTATGGTAGCATATATCTTGTGTTTTAGAAACTAACATTTCTTTTTGTAGGATTATTATCCATGTTTTCTTTCCTTGATACTCCATTTAAGGGAGTAATATTCAAGGGGGAGCATGAGTATTGCATTATTCCGCTTCGCAACTCTTAGTTGTGTTTTAGACATGAAATGCTTTCATGACTTGTCTTGTGCGGCAACTAACATTTTTTTGTAGGTTCAAAATCCATGTCTCCTCTGTTGGCACTCCATTTAGGGGGAGTATCGTCCAAGGGGGAGCAAGTGCATACTTCCGCTTCACTACTCTTCTTTTTGTTTCGATAAAAAGGGGGAGAATTTATATATAAACTTGTTCTCATTTTTTTTCTCTAACTCTTGCATGTCACATCATCTTAGCAAAAACAAGTTTTAATACTAACTTTATAAGACTTAACACTAAAACTAGTGGCTTACTTATAAATAAAGTTTATGTTTTGTCATCAACAAAAAGGGGGAGATTGTTAATACAAATATCGCCTAAAAACGTTATTTATATTTTACGGTCTTTGCTAAGTTTTGTTAATGACAAAGTATGAACTTTGGCTAATAGTAAATCATCACTTTAGTGTTTAAGTCTTGTTTAACTAAGGTTTACATTTCCTTTTAAACAAAACATTGTTTTTATTTCTTTAATTAGAAAGTATCTTGTCACATCATACATTTATGGCAAGCTTGTGTGTTTGACTTGCCATAACATCTTACACACTTTTGGAAGCTTTCCAAAGTGGATTCAATGTGTTTGACTAGTTGTTGTTGATGTGACTTTGGTTGGTTTTGATTATTTATGGTAAAACCTACTGTAAGCCTGGCGGAACCCTGGGGGTACACGGGCGGAACCCATCCGAGGGTTCCGCCGTATCCGCCAGACCTGCTGGTTGTTTTACTATAAATACCAAGCTACTTGTTTGTTTTGGTCATCACTTTAGGACATATATTTTCATATACTCTCTCAACTAACTCAGTAACATTTGACTTGTGTGATCCTCTTATGTAGCAAGGGACTTCACAAGATCATTCAAGAAGTTACAAGCTTCAACTCTAAAGTTGCAAGTCTTGTTAGCTTTGTTATGTATAAGCTTTGGTAGTTTATACTTCATTTGTATCATGTGTGTAGAAGTGATCGGTTAGTATTTTAGGTCTCAAAATACATAGTGTGTCGGGAGTTGTTGTACCCTTGTAAAAGAACTAACGGGAGTGGTTGTACCCTTGGTAAAGAACTCGACATGTAGCTTAGTGTCGGTAAAAGTGTAAGCGACGATGGGAGTGGTTGTACCCGTGTAAAAGAACTCAACATCTAGCTTAGTTTCGGTAAAAGTGTAAGCGACGTTGTAAAGGTTTCTCCACCGGGAAAGGAGCTTGTTGATTAGTGCTTATAACTCTCGAGTTGGAAACTCGGGGCGTGGATGTAGGGCAAGGAAAAAGAGTCCTTGTAGCCGAACCATGATAAACTATCGTGTTGTGGTTTGATCGTTTCTTTCTTTGTCTTTGCTTATTACATATTGTCTTTCGCTAGAATTGTTATTCACACGCAAAGCTTTTCAAAGAATTAAACATGTAAAGTTGTAGTTAGAATTGTTATTCACACATAAAGCTTTTCAAAGAATTAAACAAGTAAAGTTGTGTTTATATCTTTAAACAAACGTAAAGTTTTTAAAGGATAACCAAGTTAAAAAGCGGTAAACTATTCAACCCCCTTCTAGTTTTCCACAGGCAAGTTCAGTGTTATTTGGAAATTCCAACATGTGAATAACAAGGCAGTGTGCACATGAATGCCACCGAAACCAATAAGGGCTCAAGAGATTTTACTGTTATAAATCAGTGACCAAAGATAATGCATAATATAAAGTCAATTTATCCATGACAAGTATACTGCTGGTAGCAAATGCACATGTCTTAATAGAAAAGAATGTTAAGGTATAGTTTCATAAGCTTCATGTGTGATTAATCATATCAATACGAGGTTAATTGTCTAACACTATACTTTCAAACATTTTATGGTTTTATTTGAACCCGAATGCAAAAACCAAAATCTAAAGTTGGGGAACCAGCACTGAAGAACCTTACCGTAGACTCCGCAAGGAGAAGATAAAAAAAGCCTCCAAAGTCTATCACAACAGTTCTTAGTGCATGTAGCAAGGTGAGTTATATATATAAATAAAAAAAGCTATCAACAATTGTCACTATGTACATCGATGCAACTATGTGGCAGAATCACCAAAACTTCAATACATATCGGCTATATAAATACTGATATTTATTAAATGTTAAAAATAAAGATCTTTTATTTAATTTTCATGTTTTTTATTTTTAGTTATATGATACCAGGAAAATAAGGATACCTACAGGGATGTTTGTCGACAATAGGGCACAGGTTGCAATGATCTTGAAAGAAATTGTCAAGAAGTAATCAATGTTCATATTAAGGAAAGGTGGTGTAAGATCTGATTCCATTCTGACTACTGGAATGAACGACTGGGAAGAGCGTCCTGAGCTTGGTATTTTCTACATAAACTCTTTAAGCTAGTCATAAGAACAAAGTTTCATTAATTTTAAGAAGCATGTTTGGAATAGTGTCCCTAGCTTGGTAGCATCTCTAATTTTTTGAACTGTGTTTATGGGTCAGTCTATCCTGACCCAATCCAAACTTAAAGCGTGACCATTTTGACCTGTTACATAACTATTTTGCCACCTCTTTGCGTTTCATCAATATGTTATGGACAAAGTAATAAATAGAACCTTAAGTATGACGTGAAACTTTTAACTAACTGTTGGAGACTGAGATCTGTTGGCTTCAAAGCGGTACATGACATATGGCATATGAACTCTATAGGGCCTGACCCTATAGTAACTCAAGTTTATGATTATTCAATGAATGCACACTTGGCTTTGACCATAAATTTTACTAGAGATATATACTTTCCAACCACAAATTCCTTGTGCTTTTAATAGTTCTTGCTTAATCAATGTGTTTTTTAAGAACCAAAATATGGTTGTAAATTCTTTTTGTTTTAGTTGGCAATTGGTATAAATGGAGTGTTTGGTTGTATGTCTTAAAGTGATTAAGGTGTGGGATAATGAGAATGTTATGATCTAATATGGTATTAGAAAGTGATTACTGTGATGTTCAATTATATTTGACAACAACAAAGTGATTAATTGTTGGGATAACAAGGTCAATTTCAGTCATGCGGAAAAATAATTTTTTTCTTTGTTGTGCCTCAAAACTTTTTAGAAGTTAGAAAATTATAATCCGGTTTACGGATCGTCCAAAATTCCCAAGGAAAATAAGAAAAATACTGATAATGATTTATTATTTGTACTTTTGAGAATGATAATTAAGATTGGTATTTATGGAAATTGTGGAATTTGAAACATGCTTCTAGAGAAGCTAAGGGAACAACATGATAATAGTAGGACTAACTGAATAAAAAAAACATGCAATTGAATTGCTTGCAAAGCTAAAAGTTAGAATGGACGAGCTTCAGAAAATCATAGAGGATAGAAAATGAGAAGCTCTAGCACTTAAAGAAAAGGAACTTCTTCAGTATGTTGGAGGGTAAGTACCAATGCATTGTTAGTTTTTTGTTATATTGATACATACTATACCCTAGCTTGAGACATGATCACTGTTAATGATTACTATATTTAATCATATAATGAAAAGCTATACTTTAAAAGAGTTAAGAAAGTGATTAATGCGGTTCGAGTCATCATCTGTCCAATAGATGAAGATACACCTCATCTCGCCAAATATGGTTATGTAACTTCTGACATTTTTTTACTTATCTATATTTTATTCTTGTATTGATCATACACACTAACAAAAAAAACATGTTACTTTGCAAGGGATTAAATTCATTGAACCTTATGTGATCAACTCATTGCTAGGAATTGAATGACTAATCTGTACAAAGGTTGATTTGAAAACAAATACTTTTATTAAATCCTTTATTATATAATTGATGTACCTGAATTGGTGGAGTACATTGGAACACAATATTTGATTAAAGGCATTAGGATGAAGAGTTGGACCTAAAAGTGGGAAGTTAGTGTTTGGATTCAAAGGTAAGTCTTTCTTATGTTACACATTCAGTTTCATAACATAGCCACTTGCCCTCCTAAAATTAGTTGGAAAAGCAAAATCACAAGTGTTTTCTCATAGTCAAAGATCAAAGGGATGAACAAATCTAAGGGCAAACATTGTCCCAAGTGAGGCCGTTTCTACAAATGCCGATATTCTCACACGAACAACTCTATGTGGTTGTTTCAAGAGTCAAGACGAAAAAATGTTTGAAGGTTTTTTGTTGTGGCAAATACGATGAATACACAAAATACACAACAAATGTTGTATTCAAAGAAGTACCATGTAATTTATTTGTTGTGCTACTTATCATTGTTCTTTTTACATGTATAATACATGAAGACTATATTTTTGTTTCCGGTTATATTGTTTTTATGAATACCCACTCGTGTCACACAAACGATATTTAGTTGTCAATACTTTGTTGTGATAGGGACATCAACTACAATGATGAAACCACTAATGTTGTCCATAAGGAAGTATTGCATAGACTTTAAACATTTAATCTTTTTTCCCGATATTAATATATTGTTTTTGTTATTCTTTAAACACAGTTTATATTTTTATATATTCATGTAAGTCATTAGATATTTGTTATGGTCTTCATAAAAATGATTTCATAAAGTTAGCCCGTCCATTGGGCGGGTCTTGAAGCTAGTAACTCTATAAATAAGAAATAAATATTAGGTTATGCAAAAAAGATTATTTTAAAATGATCTAATTCTACCATAAATGAAAACATGTATGCCTAAACAAATATGCCATTTCAAGTTTTTAATCATAATAATTTAAATACATGCATACATATAAGTTTTCTCATGGAGTAGCTTCAATTTCTTTTTTAAAACAAAGTGGTATTTTATAATTCAATTCAATAGCTAAAAGATGCAATCAATATTAAGGAGTTCCATTAGAAATCATGGATTCAAGATAACTTTTACTGGTTTAACTTTCTTAATAAGCCAAACATTAAGATTGACAAAAATTTCATTCCAGTTTTTTTAATATGATCCAAACAGCATTTCCATTTGTGAAAAATATATTGTTCATATTATGAACAATATATTTTTCACAAATGGAAATGCTGTTTGGATCAGACTTCATATGATCCAACCACTTAATCCACTGTTATATCTTTGTTAATCATTTCAATGTTAAGGTAAACAAGGTGGTTCAACTTTATATATTAAGTCATGTTTGGTGTGTATCACATAACGTTATCACGTAAGTACATCGTAACTCATGGTGTTTTTTGTGCTCTAGTTGTTTGATAGCTTGTCCTGATATCTTCAGTCGCTAAGGAATACAGGTATGAAATCTTTTAGGATTGCCGACAAAAATCCATTACTTGTGTTGAGTAAATATCTATGGATCATACATAGCAATGTGTACAAAAATAGTCTCTTATCTTGCAAAAATCACATTTCATATTTGTAAATCCACGATTACATTATTAATGATATAGAAAAACTCAAGAAGAATTAGTATTAGGGTGATTGGTTGTATCTAAACGAAGTTAAGCTTCGTTGGCTACCATTTAACAATCATACACACTTCGATCGGCTGCAAATGTCTTAAGAAAGAAACATTTTGCAGTTTGAGTGTGCATGATATTGCTCTAATGGGTTTACACTCCCACTTGGTTGTAGAAATATATGCACATCATAGTTATAAAAAAGAAAGAAAAAGAAATACCAAATTCATAAAAGAACTCTACAAGGTATATATTTTTTGAATCATGGAGGAAACTTTTGTATGTTGCTAGAAATAATACCATAATGAAGGCACTTTTCTTCTTCTAATGTATGTTAACTAATTGAGTGTGTGTTCCAACATACATTCACTAGGCAATTGGGTCGGTCATCCACTCGAAGAATCTAATGAATTATATCTGGATATTTCCAATAAAGAAAACATTGTTGTTTTAAAAGGGGTTAAATATTTTGTTATGGTGTAATAATACAACTTTATCTTATAATAATTTACGTCCTTTATTCATTAGATTGCTTATATTATTATAACACAATTGATTTGTAAATTGTAATGCTCTATGCTAAGATATTTCATGATACAGTGATTACCATTTAATCATTATACAACAAAATTATGCTTACTTTTCAAAAGTAAACATTTTGTTTATCGTTTAGGCTATGTTTGGCACAAAGCTTTTTGGAGCTTTTTTGGGCAAATAGCGGTGAACAATGAGCTTTTTGATTTTTAGTGTTCGTTTGGCATGAGAGCTGTGGGCTTTGCTATTTTTTAGGAAAGCTCATTTTCTCAATGCTTCTTTATAAAGATGTGAGCTTTTTTGGCTACTGCTCACAGCTACTGCTCACAGCTCACTGCTACTACTCACTGCTACTTTTGCCAAACATAGCCTTAATCTAGTAGATTTTTCTAGAAAGTTGAAATGGAGAAAACATTAACGGTGTGTTCTCAACAAGTGAAAGAAAACTAAAATATCGTCAATTATTGACTCACTACCAAGAAAGAATAGAGCAACTGGTAGCCTCAATGATATGATTTTTATACAGGACGGAAGCAGGGGGTTCCAGCAGGTTCTTGAGAACCCCATGGATTATTTTGATGTATTGTTAATTTTTGAAAAAAATATCGATTTTTCTAAAATATATCTTAAATACACCCTGTCTATCGAAACGTGTTCCTATTATATTACGGTTTAAAAAATTTTGTGCACCCGGTTATATTTGGTTTTGGTTTCGTCCTTGATTAATACGTAAACCACAACAGAAGTTTTAATAAATAGTCAAGACGATATATCACACAGGGAGGACTCAACAATAATTGTTGGATGAATGACATAGCTCAAAATTGCCTGTGCTATGCGGATTGGAAAAGTGCTCAATAAAACTCCCTAAAAAATTATTGCAGTTTGGTTTGTAAATGGAGTTAAGGGTAAATATAGATTTGTAAGAGAGGTATTAAAATTAAATGTTTGATTGTTTAAACAAAGTTATTTGTTGTGTATAATAAAAATGGTATCCTATTGAATTTTACTATTGCCATAAAATAAAAGCAAAGAGGTGCAGAGCAACCCATTTGAACCCATATAGACCCCGTGCATTTGATATTAGTCTAAAAAGCCCAAATATATATCATATATCACTCTCAAAGTAGTACCATCAAATTTTGCATCCTTAAAACAAATACACGCTAAAATTAATATTTTTGTATATAAAATTAAAGTGTTCATTTAGTAATGAATCATTAGTTCATTACTATAGAGTAGCTAGTGTTAGACCATACTTGCACTATATATTATACTTGTACCAAATTTAAAAAGAATGTTATAAATGTTGATTACTTTACTAGGGAGAAGGAACCTAATTGATTCAAGATTCCAGAGTCAAATTCGCTTTCAGGATTTGCAATAAAATGAAAATCAGGATTTAGGAGGTCCTTCGGGTTCTCTATGCTATTAAAGGAAAGATGCATCTGACTTAGCTAACCAAGTCCACATTAATTGTTTGTATAAATGTATACCCATCAATCATTATCATTTGGAAGCTTCTTTCCTCATGGACTAAACTATGCTCCAAACAAGTCAAAACTCTATAATAATGAAAAACGTTATGTGGTCAACAATGTCTTAGTGACTATATACTAATAACGTATAGTAAATAGTCAAATTGTACTTCTAGAGACACATTTTGAACCCATAAAAATAGTTCAGTTTTCAACAATAGTTTCTTGAAATAGTATATGGGCAAGGCCTTAGCCATATTGATAGTGTATGGGATAAGTTTCAATCAGCCAGATAGTTTAGGTTTAATTCGTGGAAATCTTGAGTGAGTTTTTTGTTAAAGAAAGAGGGTGAATTATGGTTTGGATCAAGCGTTTAAACAAAATATCGTGTCACGTTAGATCCAAAACCCCACACTCTTTTCGTACCACTTTAAGTATTGATCTTCAATTCCTTCAAGTACATATACTTTAGTTATTGAAAAATTTTCTGAAATATATTTTATCATCCACCGACACAATTGTTAGCGTGTCACTAACAGCCAAATTTCTTTAAAAAAAAAAAAAAAAAAATCACTGGAAATTTTCCTTCTGTATTTCGAACGTTAAGATGAGCTAAGATATGAATGGAGCATATACCAAAGAGGAAAACATATTATAAGTAAAGGTGCGTTTAGTTGGACAATTTTTTCATTAATTTTTTATCTTTAACTTTCGAGAAAAGAGAGGAGCTTTTATTTTGTGAAAAAGTTTTGGAAGAAATTTGATTTGAACATCTTTATTGTTCTATATAAAATATTTTGCGAAGAAGATGGGTGTTTTCTATTAACTCAATACTCTCAGCAAAAAAAATAGAGTATGCCACCATAGTCGGTCTCTAAAAGTGTGACAGAAAATAATAGTATTACTCACACATTTTGAAAATTTCTAACATGTGAAATGTAATTTATTAACATGTGGGTAAAAACATGATTTTTTTCACACTTGTAGGTAAGTATATAAATACTTATAGTAACACTTTAATAAAACAGGTGGGTCCGTACAAGGTGCCTTTTACTTACTTCTTTTAAGTTTCACTAATGATGCCGGTCACTAGGTGATAACTTTTGTTGCTAGAGGATCTTTTAATCAAACTACGACATCAGGATCTTTTCATCAAAATAATTCTCTTAATTGGGTTTCATGGCTTTCTTATCATATGGATGCATGTAATGTTTCTAGTTCTTGAGCTTAAGTAGTCCGTATTTTGTAATCTTCCTGTCTTCTAGCTCCTTGTTAGATAGTAGGTTTATTTGAAGTTTAATACAAATAGCGCTTTCAAAAACTAAGTGATGACTTTTCATTTTGTGTCATACTATGACTACCGTCATTGTTGTTTGTTATAAACTCAGAGTTCAAAACATAAACAAAAAAATCCATCTTTTCTAGTGTTGATATAACCATGTTATGCTTAAATAATAGAAGGAACGTTACACAAAGGAGCTAGGAATGATATATGGCTATCTTGGAACACGTGAACTCACTTGTATAAATGGGCACTACTATTGCGTCACTTTATTCTAAGTCAATTTCCAGGAAATCGAAGAAGAAATAAGACTTGCATTGCCCCACAATCCTCAAACCAGTCCTATATAAAGGAAACCAAACCCGTTGCTAATGCACCACTCACAACAACAAGAATACTAAAAAGACCGAAGTAGCATTTCTATAGAATAAACGTAGAACACATCAGTTTCTTGCAATTCAAGAAGATGACCGGGAGTTTTTCTCATCTAACTCTCGCATTTGGCCTTCTTGGTATATACTTGATTAACATGCATATTAAGTTACGAATGCACAGTCGCACACCTCCGGAAGCGTAAAATTATTAATTTTAGTACTAATACTTTTCTACCCAATTTTGCAGGCAATGTGGTTTCCTTTTTGGTATTTCTTTCGCCTTTGTAAGTCCCGCATATCCTTTATATCATCGTTCCGTGTTTTGAAGTATTAGGCTTTAACTATCTGAGTTTATGTAACCCTAAAATTTTAATAAGTTTTAAACAAAAATGTAGACCAACATTCTATAAAGTTTACAAGAAGAAATCAACCGAAGGGTTTCAGTCTGTACCTTACATCGTGGGCTTATTCAGTGCCATGCTATGGATATACTACGCATTGCTCAAGACTAACACCATGCTTTTAATCACCATTAACTCTGTTGGTTGCTTCATTCAAACCTTCTACATTTGTTTCTTCCTCTTTTATGCTCCAAAGAAGGCCAGAGTACGTACATTTCTCACATCTTCTGAACAAGAACGGATCATAATTTTTTTATAATAATTTATTCTTACAAAAGAACGCTAAATAATATCATTATATACAGATGGAGAGCTTGAAGTTAATTGTGTTGCTAATAGTTATTGGCTTCGGGTTAGTTGTCGTCCTAACTCAATTTCTTGCAAATGGAATTAACCGAGCGATTATAGTGGGATGGATTTGCCTTGTGTTTTCATTGTGTGTTTTTGTTGCTCCTTTGGGTGTCTTGGTAAGTATACATGCAAAGTAAACAGATAGATAAACTATATAAAGACGCTAAAACAATATTTATTTTCTTCTTAACCATTTTGGTACTTAGAGAATAATGGCCTTAAAACTTTTTTCAGAGACAAGTGATTAAGACGAAAAGTGTAGAGTACATGCCGATTCTGCTATCAGCAGCCCTCACACTCAGTGCTGTTATGTGGTTCTTGTATGGTCTACTTCTTGGGGATTTCAATATTGCGGTATGAGCAAAAATAATTACCTCCTATCTTCAGTTGAAAATAATTTCTATACCTTTTTATGACTATTTTTGTTAAAATGTGTTGTTTAGATTCCTAATGTACTTGGGTTCACCTTTGGTATCATTCAAATGATACTATACTTTGTATACAAAAATAAGAGGCCAGTAATTGATGAGAAGATATCCGATTTTGAAGAGAAAATATCTGAAATGGAGGAGCAAAAAATCTCAAACCTAAAAGATCAGAAAATGCCAGAAGTTGAAAAGGTGAACGCTCTAATTATTCTTCCCATTGTCGCAAAACGGAAAAGAAAGGAACATGATGATGTCCATGCAGTCATTGAGTCGGAAGTTCACCCGATCATCCTAAATCACAACATTAAAGTCATTGTATGAAATCGTACATGCATTTTCATTTAGAATGACATGCTAAATAACCTTGTGGTTTGATATTGCATAATTTTTGTGCAATTAGGTCATAATCATTTGTAGCTTTTCACATTGACATGTTTATTCCCTGGAATGAATAATTTAACAACTTTGTTGTTCCAATTACAGTTGTCCTATAGTCTATAGATTTCGTCAATTATTCTTCGTTTTGAATCTCTATAAGATGATCTTGATGAACTAATGAGTAGCCAACATTTGTTAGTTTAGTTTGAGATCAGGATATTTTACCCCTGGGCCGGCTGGTATATTTTTTTTATATATTTTTTTGAACAGCGATATATAGATACAAAAAATAGCAGTAGATACACAAGTAATCTTGCTATACAAGTAATCATTGCACATATACACTGCCCCTCTATGCAGAAAAAATGTAGATAAGGAAAAAGGTATAAAATTCTTTGATAAAAAATAATGGGGAAACGCAAAACATTAAAAGAACAGTTATATAATAGAATGAAAAGTAGAGCACTAGAAAATTTCCACTATCATTTGGCCACTTCAAACAACAATAATAGCCTGAACATTCTTAACACGCCAAAAAACCTAAAAGACAAAAAAACATATGCCAACAATATCATCAGAAAAATAACCCCGTAAATAAATGAACTTTTTAAAAGGAGATTAGAAACACGCAACTAATTAAAAGAACCTCAAACTAAGCTGGACCATATATACACGATCAAGGCCGATGTAAAAGCCAATTAAGTGCGTTTTTTTTTTTTTTTTGGTAAAGGGGAGTAATCTTGCACCCTGGTAAATGTATTAAAACCAAAACGTTAAAGAACAAATGGAATGTGGCTGAAGTACCACATTAACCTCAAGCTAAAACAGCTTGATAAACAAACTACCTAGAGCTTATGACATGCCAAAAGCTCTTGACAACTCTAGAATCAAGAAAAACCTAGAACAAGAAACACAAACTAATCAAAGCTAACCAGCAGCATCCGTGAAAGATAAACTTCCACCTTTTGCAAAGTTAGGGAGTAAATTAGCTGATTCATCATACACGTTATCCACACAATCATCATCATCATCTTCTTCAGTAGCTAGAGCATCATAAGGATTGGATGTAGACACTTCACCTCCCTTAGAGGAGGGACCTTTAGACTTCAACTTAGATGACGAAGTAGGCACATTATAAGTAGCTCCCTTCTTGGGTTCACTAGGAGCCTTCTTAGGCTCATACCTGACTGTCTGCTTAACATACGTACCAACCTGACTCCCTAAACCAGACTGGCCTTTACCTTTTTTCTTCTTACGACTCACCTTTTGGAAACCATCATTTGCAAGCATAGCAGCAGGAGGAACCACATTATGAGTAGTAACAACCGGAGGAGTAATTTCTTTTTTAGGACAATTCTCATGGATGTGCCCAAAAATCTTACATGAAATGCACCTAGGAGGCCTCCATTCATATTCAACTCGGATAGATTCATTAGAAAACCCATCCCCTGTAAGAGAGGGGACACCAATAGTGATAACATCCACGAGCTCATCAGCTGAACCCACTTCAATCAAACACCGAGCAAAACTGCTTCTACCCCAAGAATCCTTACACATAGAGCTTAATTACTTCGCAAAGGCAAACAACTACGTGCATAAATAAACCATATATGTCTCTTTGGGTTAAATATAAGACACAGCTATTACTACTTCTTCCCAAAGGCAACACCAATTCATACGAACATATTAATCCAATAAGAAACATACTCTTTTTTCGAACGGAGATATTTTAAATAAGTCTCCAAAATGTTGACCAACTAATCATGTTTAATTAACACTTAGTGATTATATACTTTGCACCGTATCGAGATTGGATTGGTTGAATGGTTTCATTGAAGCTAAGAGAAGAGGTGAAAGAGTATTTGAAAGCTACTTTTTTTTTTATTCATGGTGGCACATTTGGATTTATAGAAATTTTATTATCTTCTCGCCTATTATTCTAAAAAGGCGATTTTATTTGTTAATATTGTTAGTGAATCTTTTGCTTGGTGTAACGTTAGAGCCAAGAGAAAGTTTAGCTGGGTTAGTTGGCTTCAAAACCCGATGTTAACTTTTATGTTTGCTAGTTTAAAAAAAATGCACCCTGTTAAAAAAAAGTTGTTGGGACGTTTGGCGTAGACATGTCCTTGCCAAAGCTTTTGACCAAACTGTTGACCAGTGAATTATGCTAGCTAGCTTTGAAACAACTATGATTAAACATTATAAATCACGTTTAGTGATTGCATTATAATAAAATATATTAAATTGAATCACGCTTAACGACTTAAGTTTATAAATCATGTATCGTAGGAATAAGTTATACTTCATTTATAGCATCGAGAGGGCATACAACACATACCTAAATGCTGCAAGACCCATAAACTCAAAATTGGAAATTTAACTTTGTATAAAAATATGGCTCGATAGAAGTTAAGTTATCATTAGGAGTTGACTTTTCATTACAATTATGCATTCGATACTGTTCGTGATGTTGATGGAAATATAAAGATCAAGAATTGTTATTGTGGTTCCTCAGAATGTACAAGCATAACCCATGATCTAGGTGCCTGAACCAACCTCCCCCTCATCAATAAACTATACTACTCGTAGGAATAACTTATATTTCATTCAAAGCATCGAGAGCACACATAACGCACACCAAAATGCTAGGAGACCTGAAGCTCGAAAGAGGAATTTTAGATTTGCATAACAATATAGCTCGAAAGAAATTGAGTTATCTTTAGGAGTTGACTTATCATTACAACTATGCGTGCGATATTGTTCAGGAAGCTGATGGGAATATTCACTTCTAGGAGAGAAAGTATATTGGTGCTAGCCGGTTACGTCATACCCATATAAGACTTAATGTCCTATATTGGTGAACAATGTCCTTTCGTCAGCAGAAAGTATCCCCTTTGAGTTTTTCAATATGCTTCCAAGCCAGTCACAGAGTTCAGATATTCCAAGAGTCTTAGAGCTAATACAAGACAAATGTTTTCTTGTATCCCATGGTGGCTGATGCTTCTTTGACAACTCAATGTTGCTCTTCTGCTTATATAATATCCAACCATACTACTCGTAGGATTAACTTTTATTTCATTTATAACATCGAGAGCACACAGAGCGCACACCAAAATTCTATGAGATTAAAAGCACGAGAGAGGAAATTTAGCTTTTTTTTTTGTTAAAAGGTCAACGACCCGGTAAGTATATTACTCCAAAAAACATTTAAGTACAATGGATATGAGTGATTTCCATATCTCAGCCCGTTACATAGGCAAAAGACTTACATAACAGGATACTTCCTATTTTCTAGACAAGAAAACAAAACCATTTAAAGACTCGGACAAAAATATAAACTACTACCTACGACCTTGGAGATTAAAGCTATAAATGGCATTAAGAGCATCCAATTCCTCTGGAAGATCATAAATTTGCTTCGAGTAATCATCATAGTCATCCAACTCATCTTCACGCTCATGACCTCCACCAAAAAGATTTGCTGATTCGTCAAACGTGTTAAGAACCTCCTCCTCATCACTATCAGTTTCCACAACATCACCCACCTTAGAGAATGGGTTAGCCCTCTTAGTGACAGAGGCAGACGAAATAGGAAAACCTTCATCATCCACAAGGGTAGCTTTCCCATCGATAAGTAGCTTTTCAAGCTTACTAATTTTCTCAACTATAGGAGTAGAACCAACCTCCTTAGTTCCCATTAAATCACTCACAATCAGTTCTTGTGATATAGTACCAGTCTTAACCGACTCATCCTCATTAACTTCCATTGTACGGCCAGCATCCATATCCATGTTGGTGTCATAAGTAGGTATACCAAACGTATCCGTATCATCCATATTAAGAGCATCAAACTGGTTAGATGTAGAGATCGTTGTTCTACTAGAACTAGCCACATCAGGAGTCTTCTTCTTATTGCCACCAACATTCTTGGGTTCAGGAGGAGTCTTTTTGGGTTGATACTGAAACTGCTTTCCCACAACAGGTTTAGTAAACCCTCCTTTACCCGGAATTGTAGAACCAACTTGTTTTCCTTTCTTCCTGTTATTAACAGTCTTGAAACTATCATTAACAGGCTTAGTAGGCTGCACAGGAGGTATAACAACCTTAGGACAGTCAGTCAGAGTATGACCAAATATCTTACACTTGTCACAACGAGGAGGTTGCCACTCATATTCAACCCTTATCTTCTCAATAGTCGAACCCGAACCATCAAGTAACGGTATCTCAACAGTGAGGCTGTCCCGCAGCACCTCATCCGACTTCACTTCTATCATGCATCTAGCAAAACTACTACGGCCCCACGATTCCTTGCACATTTGGCTTGTAAAAGCATCTAACCTTTTGGGCGTACCAATCAGTGTGGCAAGAAGACTGAGGCCATCATCAGAAAACATAGCAAGGGGAACATCATGGAATTTAACCCAAACAGGGATGTTAGTCAGATCCTCTTTAAGTAGATTAGTGTTCAAAGTCCATGGTTTAAGAATAATAGGAACATTTCTGATCAACCAAGGACCGTTTTCAAGCACATCATCAACACCTTTCTTCGAATTGAACTTAAAGAAGAAGAAACCCTTTGCATTCATCATTACCTTTTGAACACCAAACTTAGCCCATGCATTGCGGACATAATAATCAACAACAGGAAAATCAAGGCGTTGTCCAAGGAAATAACCATAGAGAGTATTCTTAAACCTCGTGTTTACCTCTTCCACTACTTTCAATGGAATTGAAAGGTCAATATCATCCTTCTTTTTGCTACATTCTAACCTCCGAAAATTAGACACGTGTTTCTGAGGTTCATTAGAAGTCGCACCCGCATAAGAAACCGACTTCACACCATTACCACTAGTAGTATCAACCATGAATGCATTAGGACCAGAAGTAGTACCATTCGAATTAGATTGAAGCCCACTACCACTCAAATTGTGCGTATTAGCACGAATATCACTTTGAATTTTATTCATGGCTTCATCAAAATTCTTATGCACATTAGCAATCAATTGCTCCACATTAGGATGTTTAGAACCATCCTTATCATTGTCCATATCCACAATATCATCCCCTTGTGACACATTAACAACATTAGTATCAACCAGTTCCACTTGATAAGGCACTTCAATAGGTGAACCTGTCGTATCATTCACATTCAAAGGACCACTATTAGGGTTCATCATTGAGTTAGAACGCCACTCACCAATGCTAATAGTGGCTGTAACATCTTTATCACCAATTAAATCACTTGACCCCGGCGCCTCTTGATTAGTTGTAGCATCATTAGTCACGTTATAAACTGAAGCACCTTTAATACTAGCATCATCATGAAGATTAGAAGCACTTGGTACTTGCGAAGGATCCCCATACCCATCTCTACGACCAGTAGTGACCTAAGTCACATTCAATTCGCTAGTACTTTGAGGTGTAACGCACCTCACAGCTTGTCTAGGCTGAGAAACATCGGCGTTCCCAGCCTCATCTTGTTTCAAACACTTCATACGAGCAGCCAACTCATCAACATTAACGCTTGGAACATTAACATCCTTTTTATTATTGAAAAACCCTTTATTCATATCTCCACCCACGACCAGCAGTAGCAAAAATAAAAGTAACCAGTTAAGAAAACCCTAACTAAAAAGTTAGGGTTTCAATCGAACAACACCACACTACACTAACCAACACCCATAATAATCAACATACTAAGGATAGAATCGATTCAATGAAGATTAAACAAGTGGCAAACCGACTTAGGATCAAAGAATATAGAGCAGCGATCAAAAAGAACCCTAAAGTCGGTTTGAAAAAAGAAGAAACCGATTAACAAAACCCTAACAAAAACGATTTAACAGTTACCCAAAAAACAGTGAATTAAGCAACGAATTGGAAAGGTTAATGATTAACACGAATGCTAAATCAGTTAGCTTTGTATAACAATATATCTCGAAAGATGTTGATTTATATTTAGGAGATAATTTATCATTACAACTATGCATTCGATACCGTTCAGGATGCCAATGGGAATATAAAGATAAAGACTACATTTCTGATAGAGTTTCGAGACAATTCAAACCATTATAGAATAAGCACAAACCTTTAAAACATTGAAAAGTCCAAACCTGCATAACTCTCGATTTATGTTGCAGCCGCCATATATAGTTACACTTCAACGGGTACCCAAGTATCCACGAGCTGCTTTGAGGTTTTGAGACGTAAAATGGCTTTATTTGACAATGTGTTCTAGCATTGTTACAACTAGTTTCATTATGATATGGCACTAAAATGTTTCGCCAAATGATCATAAAAGGGTTGTCAAGAAAGATTTTGGAGATTCTAGTTTCAAGACGATTCAAAGAGTTGCATCGACTGGTTTACACTGTGGGTGGGCTATATGATCTGATATGGAAAAGGGGTTTCAGAGTCCTAAAGGGAGAGGTAGTGGTAAAAATGTTAAAGAGAAGCAAAGCTACTCGGTTCTTAATCTTTCTAAGACCCTTAATAGTTTTAATACTAAATCTGGTAGTTCGATGAATGTGACCATGAACTTGGAGCATATTTCTATCAATGATCATGTGGTAAACATGGTGGATAAGTCAAGTTGAAATATGAATGTTGAAAGTGTTTCGGCTGTTCATACATGACTAACTTCGAATGCTATAACCAAGGAATCTGTGGTGAACATGGTGGAAATCTCAAGTGGTAAATCTAATGTTGAAATTAATGATTTGGCTAAGCATAAATGTGTGGTTTCCTCTTCATCAGGTAATGCTTCGGCTGGTCCTATAGGGCTGGCTCCGAATGATAATATCAAGGAAATGTGCAAACTTTCGTCCATTGCTAGCACCGGCTGGCAACAGGGCGGATGTAATAGTCATGATGGAATCGGTTCATGTTTTTCATAAAAGGTTTAGTAATATGATTTATGGCTTCTTTTTGGGCAAACGTGTGGTGTATCAGGTAGTCGAGAACTAGGTAAAGAATACTTGGAGTAAGTTTGGACTAGTTAAATCGATGATGAATTCTAAAGGTGTATTTTTCTTCGATTTTAATTCTAAAGATGGGATGGACGCAAAGCTTGAAATTGGTTCGTGGTTAGTTCGCAATGTGCCATTAATTTTGAAAAAATGGTCACCAAATGCGAATATATGACGGAGGATGTGTTTAATGTTCCGGTTTTGGTTAAGCTTCATGATATTCCTATTACCACGTTCATGGAAGATGGTTTGAGTCTTATTGCAACCAAACTAGGCACCCCTGTTGATACTTGATTTTTACATGCCCAATATGTGCATGAAGTTTTGGGGTAGGTCAAGTTATGCATGTGCCATGATTTAGTTAAGAGCTGATGCAGAGTTGAATTACTCCTTCATGGTGGCAGTGCCAACATTCGAGGTTGAGGGGGTATATTATGCACACTATCTGTATTGAGTACGAGTGGGCACCTCTAGGATGATTAAGTTGTAAGGTATTTGGTTACGTTCTTAATGAATGTCCTAAGAAACTTACCACATATGTTATTAAGAATATAAAAGCACTAAGGTAAGCTATTTGTGGGGTTCAGATTGGTTCAAAGACTAAGTTCGCATATCAACCGAAGGCACCAAGGAAACTGAAGGTAACTAATGATAAAAATGATACTATGGTTCCTTCTACATCGAACGCGTTTGATGTATTAAGCTCTATGGTGGATGTGGAGGAGGGAGATGGTCGTAATGTTTCTAGTTCACAAGAGGAGACACAAGTGGAAGGTAATGGGAAACTGCATAAACAAGCGAGTGCATCATCTTTGGCTTAAAGGATTAATAGACTAGAAAGTCAAATACTTCATTGGAAACTTTTGCTATTGGGTGATGATGTGAAGCTGCTAAAAGCTTATAGATCAAAGCTTCTTATGCAAAAAGAGGCTACTGTGATATCAGAATGTGAACCTAGTACTACTATGGAAAAGCAAGGGGAAGATTCGAATAATGATGAAGTCGAGGATGTTGATGATGACATGGCTCAATATATGGCTAACCCGAATCTTACTAGTGGAGGAGTTAATGACGCAAGTCTAATTAAGTATGGAAATTATGATGGTTATGATGGTTGCGAGTATGATGTTAATGATTTAATTGATTGTGACGTGTGGATATCCGTATTTTGTGGTAGAGTTAGGAAGTAGTTTTAGTTTTATTGTTGGCATTTTTTGTAGGTTTACAAGATTGACATATTTCTCTTATCATAATTTTATTTGAAGCACAATAGGTGCGTTTGTTTGCCAGTAATGAGTTGTGATGTGGGATTCACCCTCATACTATATGCTTAATTGTTTTTTTGGGATAATATATTTTATCGGGAATACCCTTTACTCAAAAAATAAAATGTTTCGGTATAGTCAAGTATGATTATATGGTACGAAGCATTAAAACATTTTGTTATATATAGTCTAGTACGAAATATTAAAGTCTAACACGACATCTTTAGATTTTTTTAATTAGGGAAAATTACCAAAATAGACCAGTCGCTCAACGACTTAGCACTTTCTAGATCTAAAATTTTCAAAAGTAAAAAATAGATCGAGAGTGACTCATTTTTTGGGCAACTCTTGTTTGCGTTTGATACGTGTCCTTAAAAAATTAAAAAAAGATTAATTCACATATCACAAGTGGACACTTGTCGGTTGAGTTGTACAAGTTGCCCAGTCGCCCAGTCACCCGGTCTATTTTGAATTTTTTGAAAATTTTAGGTCTAGAAAGTGATTAGTCGTAGGGCGACCGGTCAGTTTTGGTAATTACCAACGAAAACCAAGTTATTAGATTTGGACATGTTGCAATGTTTTGGTTATAACTTCTTCGTCCGAGCTTCATTTTAGGTGATTCTAAAGGCCACGGAAAGAAAAGAAAACTTTGACCTGTTCGGTTCGTTTTGGTTTGGTTTTGGCAAATTAGCCTCTAGGTTAGATAGTTGCAAGATTAAGACAAGTAAATTAGTAAAATTTGTAGAAGTTTAGGTTGCCATTTATGTCACCTAGATAAACTATAAATAATAGTTGAAGGACATTAAGACATGTTCGTTAATTGTGATAGGATTAATCTCTTGTTAGCTTAGGATTTAGGGAGAAAAACCACATAGTTTACATTCCTGAATTACCAACAAAATAAGTTAAGTAATCGTTGCACTTGTAGACAAATCATTACTAATTGGGTCAAGTGAGATCGAACAAGTTTTTACTACTCCCTCCGTCCCAAATTTATTGTCCACTATTGACTTTTTTAGTCTTTCTTCTTCAACTTTGACCTTAAATATTTTTGTGGGTGTTATATAATATTTGACGTAAAATATATAAATGGGTTGGGTTTTAAGTGTACTTTTCAATGGTATAATATTTCATCAAGTATTATATCACAAAAAATATATATTTATGGTCAAAGTTGAACTAGTTTGACTTTGAAAATTCAAACTGGACAATAAATTTGGGACGGAGGGAGTAATAAAGAGCAACATCTACATATTGCACCTCATGAATTATTGTCTTCCTACACGATGGATTTTGGACAATCATTGAATGGACATGAATTGAGCCCGATGTCAGGTTTGTGAAGACGCAATTAAGACCTACAATCATATTTTGTTGATTGTTTGATTGACCGTGACCTTTGCTTTTTGATAAAGTAACGGTGGGGTTGATCACTAGCACTCCTAGCAATGTGCCTGATATGCTCTTGGGCCAATAATACAAGCCTCCCAAAACTGCTTATTCCATGTTTTGTTGTGGTTGTCGACAACATGTTGGATCTTATGGTGTTATCAGAACAAGAGGTTTTGTGTTGATCTTAAGCCACTTCGTAAAGACTTGCAAGCCGAAGAATTCGAGGCTCTCTCTGTTTGTTGGATTACTCATAGGAATTACAAGTTGCATCTTGTTTGCTATGAATGGATCTTAAATTCTAAAATTGTTTTGTTAGAATCCAATTTTTCTTTAAAAAAAAATCGCTCTTGGATCTTCCCTATTCCCAGTCCCAACATATTGATAAAAGTCCCACCACTGATCGCCCAGATCAATTATATGTCTAAAGAAAAAGGGGAAAATTTCATGTATATCCTTGAAAATTTTAAAAATTTCATATATATTATTTTTACTAGTTTTTGATGCATAAAGTACAATGCATTTAATCCATCAAAAGAATATATATGAAATTTTTGAATTTTGCAAGAATACGAACGAAATTGCCCCAAAGAAAAAAATGACCAAAAGTGTTTTATTTCCATCTCCAAATATGTAGAAAAAGATAGAATTTATATATATGGAAAAAAAAAGGAAACAAAGAAACCAAACTATTATAAAAAAACTTAACTCCATATGTTTTTTGAGCCAATCTAGTTTACCTTGTCGCAATTTTAAATTTGACTATAGTTTTAGTTACAATGTTAATACCGACAACCTGCTGATAATGATAAGCTAGGTTGATTTGGGCTAAATCAATTACTTTGTCAAGATAAGAAGGCCTCTAAAAAAGCCATAAAGCACTAAAGATGCTAACGTAAATGACGTTACCCATAATCCCATTTTAAGTAAAGTGTGTTACTATTATGAGATCGTGATTATAACTTTTAGAGTCATCAACTTTAATTTATTATCGTACTGTTTCTGAAACTTTATTTTTTTAATACTTTTCCTCACTAATCAAAGCTTGAAATTTATTAAATTCATCAATATTTATCCCAGTTATGTGATGAATATCTTATCCTATGAGTACCCCTAACTTATAGTAGTTTTATATTTAAGACAAAAACGTACACACCAATAATAAACTAAGCTCAGTTAAATTTACGGTACATGTAGATATTGCTAGTCGATCATTTGATATGCATGGACCAAAAGTGTTGTATAATAAATCATCTATCTTAGGAAACATTTTTCTTTTGAAAGGCAACATGAGACATAGTAAATTAAAGAAGAAAGAAGAACAAACATTTCTGTTTGATCACGTCTAACACGCTAAAAAGAGATGCATATGTACGTGGTACAAATTCACGGTTGTTTCATGCATCTACGTATGTCAACCAATCAACCAGCAATAATTTGGTAACCAAACTGTACTTTTGACCTAATGAACTAATTATAAACCACACGTATTCAATTGCCTTCTTCCTTTTATCAATCATATTCTGCGATTGGTTCAATTGATTGACCGATAAAAGTTAAATGAATAATGAAAGACTACTTTTACTACGTCATTTTCTCGGTAATGATCACGATCTTTACGTCGTTCTCCTAAAATTTGGACGGTATTCTTTAAATACAAGCATATTAATATTATGGGTTAATTTTTTCCTTCGGAATGCTCGTGAACAAAATCAATTTGAAAAAGTTGAATTGATTATGTGTGGTGCTTTGATGACACATGTAATCAGAGTAAAGGTGGGCTTCGTGAAAAATCTGTAGTGATTAAAAGTGCGTGTGTTGGAATGCTTTTTATTGTTATAACATTGTTTTCTCAAAGCTACTGAGAACCCAAAGTGATGTAAACTTCTTAACAAACGTGGGTGAAATATTAAGAAACAATATAATTGTAAGTAACCAATCTGAATTTTTTTTGTAGTGAGTTTTATTAGTTACCATTCGTCAAAATCATATAAGATAGGATAACGATCACCTCCCAAAGAGTACGTCTTGGATAACAATATATTGCTGAATTGTTGCAATAACTCAGCAACATAATCCTTCCGTGCATTTATCCTATCTTGTTAGAAGAAATAGCACAGCTTGCAGGATACATAACATGGTTAATTCTTTGGCAAAGTTCATAGAATTCTAGATAAAGTGTATGGGACTTGTCCTACAAATTTAAGGCCATGTGTACCATCAGATAGGGTAGGCACCCCAACAATAATATGGACGTGAATATACAATTATAAATATAAAACAAGTAAAGACAAGTTGAAAATTTTATGTACGATAGACAGGATATAGTCTCTTCCAGATGCCAACAAAAAAGAAGAAAAGTGTTTCTTCCACTTCCAAATGATTGATCCAATATCTTGGAGCACCAGTAGTATTATAGTATACCAAGTTCATCCACTTAATCAAGTGATATATCGTATACGTATGTTACATATTTATAAGTAGCTACCAGTGGCGGAGCTATGTGGGGTGTAAGGTGGGTCATGGCTCACCCACAAAGTCTTAAAAATTGTATATATATATTATGTAAAAAGACCAATATTGTAAAGTGTAACTAATACTCCCTCCGTTCTATAATTATAGTCCACTGTTGACTTTTAAAGTCTTTAGTTTTCAACTTTGACCTTAATATTTTTATTTGTGTTATATATTAATTGATGCAAAATACATGAATGAATTTAGTTTTGAATGTATTTTCAATTGGTATAATTTTTATCAAGTATTATATAACACAAATCAAAATATATAAGGTGAACCATTAACCAATATCGAGATTGATGCTGAACGTAAACACGCATCCACTCAGTTACACCATTTTAGAAGAAGAAGAAATAAAAACAACATGAGGGGTTTAATGGTGGATGGGATGTGGACTGAAGATCCGAAAGAGATTAAAAGAGGGGTTCTTGATTACTTTAAAACTATGTTTACAGAAAGTACTAATGATAGGCCAAAGCTAGTTACTAATGGTTTCAAGAGGATCACAGAGGCATAAGCGGGTAGGTTGGAAGAGAAGTTTACTGAGGGCGAAGTTTGGATGGCGGTTAAGAGCTGTGGCAGCTCAAAATCTCCTGGACCTGACGGTTTCAATTTTAAGTTCATTAAACGTTTCTGGGATGTCATAAAACACGATTTGATGCTCGCCATTAATTGGTTTTGGGAAAAGGGGGAATTTAGTCACGGGTGCAACTCTTCTTTTATCGCACTTATTCCTAAGACTAAGGATCCAATTGCGTTGAAAGATTTTAGGCCAATTAGTTTAATCGGGTGCTTCTATAAGATAGTGGCAAAAGTTTTAGCAGAAAGAATTAAAAAAGTTATTGATGGAGTGATCGGAAATGCTCAAAACGCTTTTATCAAAGGGCGCTTCATTTTGGATGGAGTCTTGGTAGCAAATGAGGTTGTTGATTATCTAAGAAAATCTCAGGGTCAGGGACTTATTTTTAAGATCGACTTTGAGAAAGCGTATGATTCTGTGAATTGGCATTACATTAGAGACGTGATGGTACAGATGGGGTTCGGGTTAAAATGGTGAAACTGGGTGGATGCGTGTTTACGTTCAACATCAATCTCGATATTGGTTAATGTTTCACCTACGGAGGAATTTAGAATGAGTAGAGGAATTAGGCAAGGTGATCTGTTGTCTCCGTTTTTATTCCTTATAGCGGCAGAAGGGATTAATGTGGCTACAAAAGAAGCGGTTAGTAATGGGGTATTGAAGGGGGTGTCGGTAGGTAGAGATGAAGTTATTGTATCCCATTTACAATACGCAGATGATATCGTTTTTTTCGGGGAGTGGAGTTATAGAAATGGCAGAAATTTGATGAGAGTTCTCAAGTGCTTCGAAAAGGCTTCGGGGTTGAAAATTAACTTGAGTAAAAGTTGTCTTTATGGGGTTGGAGTATCACAACATGAAGTAGATGCAATGGCTAATCTCTTAAGGTGTCGTCCAGGTAAGTTACCTTTTGTATACCTCGGTCTTCCTGTCGGCTCGAACATGAATAGGGTGGAAAGTTGGAACGTAGTAGTTGAGAAGTTCAAGGAGAAACTGTCAAATTGGAAAGCGAGAACGTTGTCCTTTGGTGGTCGCCTAACTTTGGTGCGCTCGGTTCTTGGTAGCCTCTCGTTGTACTATTTTTCCATGTTTCATGCCCCAGCTAGTGTTATTCAAAAACTTGAGAGAGTGAGGAAAAATTTCTTTTGGGGTGGGGGTGGGGATAGCCGCAAGATGGCATGAGTTAAATGGGAAAACGTTTTGTCTAAATTTGAACTGGGGGGGGGGGGGGGGGGTTAAATATTGGAAGCCTCAAAGCTTCCAATTTGGGTTTATTGGGTAAATGGTGGTGGCGTTTTAAGGTAGAAGGGAATACTTTTTGGGCTCGGGTCATTAAGAGTATTTATGGCGAAGACGGTAGTTTGCGAGAAGGGGGTGATGGTGGGGTAATTAGTCGGGCCACTTGGAGTAGTATTATCAAAGTGGGCAAGGAAATTAATAGGCTAGGAATTGAGTTCACATCTTCGTTTGGTAGGAAGTTGGGAAACGGTGAAAGTGTACGTTTTTGGTTGGATAAATGGATCGGGAATTATAGGTTATGCGACCGGTTTCCTAGGTTGTTTAGGTTTGAGAGAAATAAGGAAGTTCGAATTAGAGATAGAGGTTGTTGGGATAATACCGGGTGGAATTGGTGTTGGGATTGGGTCGGAAATCCTAGAGGTAGATCAATGGGTGAGTTTGAGGATTGTGTTAGCTTAGTGAGGGATCAAGGTCCAACTCGAGATGGTATGGATTCGTGGCAATGGCTGCTGGAAATGGATGGGGGTTTTACAGTGAAGGGACTTAAAGAGATGGTGGATGAGAAGGTTCTCGGTCTGAGATCTTAGGTAGAAGAAACGAAGTGGTGCAGGATTGTTCCTCGGAAGGTAAATGTTTTTATGTAGAGGCTTAAATGTGGTCGGATTCCGGTTAGGACTATTCTTGATCATATTGGTGTGGATCTTCATTCTACATTATGTCCTCATTGTGAGGAAGCTGTCGAGACAATAGAGCACAGTATGGTTCGATAAAATTTTGGTTCCTCGGTTTGGTCAAGCATTTGTGATTGGTGGAATATAGGTTCCTCTGTTGGTTCATGTGTAGATGATGTCCTAAATATGGTGGGGTTTGGGCCGGCTAAATTACGTCTACTTTGGGAAGCTGTGATATGGACTTCGCTCTATCTCATATGGAAAGCTCGAAATAATAAAGTTTTCCGGGCTAAACGGTTGTCGGCTTCTGATTTGATGTTCGAGATTCAACTTACATCTTTCTTTTGGGTTTTGCACAGGTCCAAAAGTTTCGGGTATAGTTGGGTCGATTGGTGTAATGGGTCTGCATCTCTGGTCTGAATTTATGCTCGTGTTTTAGATCGTTCTTGTGCTTTATATTGGTTTATCTGAAGGCTTTCGAGTAGGCTTCAAGGAGATCGAAGAATTGAACTAGAATTTGCAGTGGCAAGACAAGTGTAGTTGGTTATGTTGTGGATTGTAGCAGCTGTATTCATGTGTGTCATAGTTAGTAACTGTGTAATGGGGTTTTTTGTGGCAATCAAGGCATACACACATTTCTCATGTGCCGTTGGTCCCTGTTTGCTTTTAGTTTTGTTTAGGTAATCGGGTTTGCTTTAGAGGTGATATATGTTTCTGTGTTGTAACCACTGTTCTAAAAGGCGCGCCAAGGCGCCGCCAAGGCGCGAGGCGTGGCCTCGACGCCACGAAATGGACCAAGGCGTGAGGTCTAGGCGTCGTGTGAAAAGGCGTGGAATAAGGCGCGAAAAGGCGTGCAAAGGCGCGCCTTTTTTTAAGGCGTGACGCCATTTTTAGAAGCATTTAGGGGATTTATGGATTTGGGCTAGAATTTCAAGTATTTGGGTTATTTCTTTCTTGAGCATCGTAATTTCAAAACCTAATTCCTACTTGGGCCTCGTATTTGGGCATGGATTTGGGCTTTAGTATTTGAAATTCCTCTTATAAAATGATATAAAATTATAAATACACAAATTTATAAATCTTTTGTTGCCGCCTTAAGCACGCCTTAAAAAACGCCAAGGCTTCGCAAAGGCGCGTAAGGCTTGAGGCGTGGTTGTGCCGCCACGCCACGCCTCACGCCTTTTAGAACATTGGTTGTAACTGATGTTTTCCTTATGAGGGTATGCTCCATAAGGTGACTTTGTTCTTTTGCTTCTTGTTTTTTGAATAATAGCTGGCCTTTCGAAATATATATATATATATATATATATATATATATATATATATATATATATATATATATATATATATATATATATATATATAAGGTCAAAGTTGTCAAATGAAGACTTAAAAAGTCAATACTGGATTATAATTATGAGATGGAGGTAGAAATACTAATTGTTGTACAACTGATCCATCGCCCCTTATTAATTATTTTATAAATACTTCAAAACTTGATTGGCTAAACAAATAAGTACACTACAACACAAACGAGCTAATGCAACCGTCAATATCCATTGCAAATCTGTTGCAAACAGCTATTTGCAATGGATTTGCAACAAATTTTGACTGTTGCATAAAGGCTCCATGCAAATTTATTTTGCAACAGAATTCCAACCGACAAAAATAATTGCAACAGCCTTTGCAACGGAAGAAAAGTTTTTGGAAATTAGGGACTTTTTTTGCAAAAATACATTTCCAAACAATTTGCAACGGTAATGATAAGGAACTTGCAACGACAACTTTTGCAACGAGTTTTGAAACTAGAATATTTTGCAACAATTGGCAAAACTAAATTGCAACTGAACTTTTTCCTTGCAAATTCATTAGAAAAATTATTTCCAAATACATAAATTCAATAATTTAAACCCAAATTTTCCAGATTCATAAATCAGAAATTATAAAGAATCCAAATACCAAATTACAAATTTGCAAGCGCACCAAATCCAACTTATTGTACAAGTTCTATATAATAAGTATATCTAACACGAAGTTTACGAAATGCAACAAAGTTTTTACGAGGGAAGGAAAAGTGAGAGGTTGATGTGTGTAGAGTGCCCACATCTAGCAGCCTTCACATCCCAAGAGCATTCCCATCCATTTCTATCTCCATTCCTTCCTTTAGTTCTTTATTCATCATCAACCTTTAAGACTGAAGAATTTATATATAGTGCTTATGCTCCATATCCTACAAAAAAACAAACTTTAAACCCATTGCAACTCACTTCAACACATACATACCCAAATATAACTAACAATGAACTACTAAGAAGAAGCTAATCAATCATAAGTGCCTAAAAATTTTCCTATGTTACACCATTCCAAAAAACTGAATCATGTGGTAATCTGACATTTAACAATGAACTACTAAAAAAATAGCTAATCATAAAGAGGTAAAGACACTTACATAATGTTCATGTGACATGTCGAAGACCCGTATGAGCTCAATCTTAAAGCCGAGTTTGTGCCTAACCCGCCTGCCCAAACTGACCCCTTTGCTCAATATAACACGCCACCATCAATTGTTTATCCCTAAAAACAAATGATACTATTTTAGACCATGTCATGCTAAAATATCATTAAATGTAATTAATGTTCTTGCTCAAATACTAAGCGAATTAATTCTGCAAATCAACTAATTACAATATTGTTTGATATTTTGCAAACCTACAAGCTTAATTCAGCAATCAAGAACAATAGCAAATGCATATTCACACTATAAAATAAAAACATAAAGGGACCTGCTGGTTCACTTAATTAGCCTCGACTTCCTTTTTCTCTTCAACTTGATCTTAACAAAGATTGAACTTGGCAACCTGACCAACACTTTTAGCCGTTTGCTGTCTTGTTCTAGACTGATAAACTCTTCCTGCTTGGTATCATTTGGTCATCATAACATGCAGTGACGGAGCCAGAAAATACAACCACAGGGGGCATCAAATAATAAAAAGGTTTTTAGTGTAATTTCAAACAAGTCGGGTCGGGTTTGATTTAAGGCAACACAAATACTATTCTTTCGATGCATTCAACAATTATTGAGTGCGGGTGATAACGTAAAACGGTTTATAAAATATGCATTTTAATATGAACCGATTTTTCATAAAATTGTACAGAATTAAGTTGTTTTTTACATGTGAAACACAAATACGTATTTGAAAAAAAAATAAATTAAACATAGCGAAGGTTCATGCAAATTATATTAAGGCATTCATATATAATTTAAGTTAAAAAAAATGTAATTATTTTATTGAAACCATAAATCTTACACATTAACGTAAGTTCTCACAAATATTATACGCATATATGTGTCACTTTTCAGATATACCTTTTCCTATACACAACATAAATAATTAATAATTAATAATTATAAACATATTAGTACCCACTTGTCCACTTTTGACTCACCCAATCACCTATCCCCCATCTCAATCTACTTTCCATATTACCTAGTTCATTTTTCCTCCATTTATTCCGATGAAGCATAAAACAATTTTGAGATCGAAGATGACTCTTATTTTTAATCTTACACAATGATGAGGGCACTTGAGGTATTTACCTGAGGGCCCCGGGTTTTTTCTCGACCAAATTAACTTTTTTCTCTATATATTTACTGTGTTTGCCGGAGCTTTGTTGGGGGCAACGCCCCCCACTACTTAACAAGTAGCTCCGCCCTTGATAACATGGATCAACCAGCCACATTGGGTCACCTAAGAGATCCATTGCATTTGAGGGCGAATCCCTTTCTTCATTTATGTCCTTCAACTTTTAAAAAAAAATATATTAGAAAAAGGATATGCTATAATCACAAATGCAAGACAAACCAAGGTTGTCAGGATCGCGATCCTGATCGTAGGATCGTACGATCCTACGATCCTACATATAAAAAACGAGCAGGATCGTAGTAGGATCTTAATTCTATCAGGATCGGTATAGGATCGTAGGGTCGCACGCAGGATCGTAAACGATCCGATCCTACTACAAGCCCATGTTTTTATCTCGAGGGCAGCAAGATCGTTGTAGGATCGTAGGATCGCACACAGGATCGTAGGATCGTGAACGATCCGATCCTACTAGAAGCTCATGTTTCTTATTGTTTTTTCTTTTATCATTCATTTAAATTCATTTATCATATAAAATATTCTTTAAAAGTATAAAACTACAACTCCTATACAATAATATATACATTTTCATAGGATCTTACGATCCCGATCCGATCCTACGATCCCGATCTTGTGAAGCCGAAAACGATCCTAGGTAGGATCCCGATCCTGACAACCTTGAGACAAACATACATTTAATTAATAAAGTTATCCTTATGTGATAATTTACTCCATTCGTTTGCACTACATTAATTATTTTTTTTAGTGCAAAGGGTGAATCATTATATTAATATCAACAATAACAGTTTACACAATCATTGCCACACCTGGAATGAACAATCCTCATCCAGTGACATACAAAGAACTGACAATACTAGTTATCCTATCCAATAACTGTCCCAAAGCTCAAATACAGACCGGAATTATGTAGCATAAGGACATATCTTTGATCAAACAGTACCATTCTCCACAGAGTCAAGCTGCATTTTAATGTGAACCATGCCAGCTTTACTCAAGATTCACCTCAATATGCACTTACCATCTAGCTACATTTCCACATCACCTATCCATCAAAACCATTCAACCAGCATCCACAATGGTTAAGACATATTAGGTGTGTGGCTTCACTAGAAACCCATAATCTATCCATTGGCGGGCTCTGCCATGACAACCTACATTTCCTTCTCTAGAAAGGTTTCAGTTGTATGGGAACACACACCCACAATGATGACCACCCTTACCTCCTATGGTGATGTATTGAGTGGACCAAGAAGATTCATCTTTCACACCTCTCTATTCCACTCATCATACACCACCCACCCAAGCCACTTACCCTTCACTGTGATCAACCCTATCACCAAGACATGAGACCGAAGCAATGTGAATTTGCCCTATCGCCAAGACATTCAAGGTAAACTACATGACTTTTCAGTAAGCATTGAATAAAGACTATTTTGACCAAGAAACAATGATGGTGACCCGTCTAAGGTGATTTGTTACTCTCATTTGTTAAAAAGGGAAGCCGCTTAGTGAAGTAACTCATTGATATCATCATTTAGAGATGTTACTAATTTAGAATCGAATTGTTGTCTTCTGTTGCAATGCCAATTTTTGAAATTATATTTGTATTGGAATTGCAATGGAAATATATATTTTTTATATATTTAAATCATGTTTTTTTCATTGCTATTTTGTTCAAATTCATATTTTTACAACGGAATTGCAACTACAAAATAAGTGATAATTTGTTTTAGATTTAATTTCTGCCTTCCGTTGCTATTCCGTTGCAAATTTAGAAAATTTGCAACCGAATTGCAACTGAAAAAAAGATGGTAATTTTTTTGGATTTAAATTTTGACTTCGGTTGCTATTCCGTTGCAAATTATGAAAATTTGCAACCGAATTAGCAACGGAAAACAATGATAATTTATTTTAGATTTAAATTTCGTCTACGGTTGCTTTTCCGTTGCAAATTTTTATAATTTGCAACGCATTTGCAACGGAAATGATAAAAATAAATGTAAAAGAAATTAGTTGAGATTTGGCAACGGATTTGCAACCATTTTCTTTGTCGTTGCAATTCGGTTGGTAATCCGTTGCATTACAGTTGCAAATTTGCAACAAAAATTTACTGTTGCAAATTTTCGTTGCATTAGCCTGGTTTTGTAGTAGTGGTAATCCTCAACATATTTACGTCAAGTTCTTGTCCACACAGAATATAGTTACGTCGAATTCCTCATCAAGGTTGCTGAACGTGCATTTTTAGTCATGAAAATTGTAAAAAATAGACTCCAAAATAGAATTGATGATTACTTCCTTTATGATAGTTTAGTTCTTTACATTGAGCAAGATATAGCTAAAAAATCTTATTTTAGATTCACTTTAAATGATTTTAATGATGCGGATAAACGATGTGTGCAACTAAAACGCTAAATGAACAAATTTGTTGCAACATTTTTACATAGTTAGGCTGCATGCAGTAATGAGTAGTCGATCGATTGGATCGATCGATCTCTAGTCGATCGGCTTAGTGTGGGGATCTCGATCGCCCCCTTTTTTTTTTTATCAAGGTCGTTACCACGATCGACTAACTTTCCTTATGCATTTAATATTCAATCGTTACCAACGGTTTGCAAAGTAAAAAATAAATAAATAAATAAATAAACTAGTCGTTTGATTGTAATGTACTTGCTAACGTCCTTGGTATTACTGGTCCAACCTTATATATTATGATTTTTTAGCACTTGCTAACGTTCTTTAATTTTTTTTTTGCCCCCCCAAAATCAAATTCGTGACTACGCCCCTGGTAGCTACTTATTTTTTTCGACCCGTTTACCTAATTGCTCCAGATTCCAATCGATCTCGTTCTTTAAAAAAAGATTTTGCTATATAAAAGAGACGTACAGTGCTCATCTTGAGTATTGGTTGGCATTTTTACTTGAAATTTCTTACTTTCTTAAGATGACAGGTGGGTGCATGGAGGAAAACAAGGAAATTGAACTTTTGAAGCCACTAGAGCAAACGAATATTTTTTAAGATGATGAAGGATTAGGAAAGAAGATATATACCGCATTAGCAATCGTTGAGTTGCCGAAATTAAGTGGACAACGTAAACAACTTGACGTCAAGCTTTTGATCCAATAAGGGGGTGGCAACGTTTGAGGCATGGGGTTCGGCATGCACGGTAAGACTTGGTATTCCCATTGCCAGAGGTTTGGCATGGAAAATTCGGCATGAGCTGTGGGATTGTTTACCGATTCGGTATGTTGGAAGGCAATTACTTTTGTGACCGTTGGACATTAATTGTTGGAAGGCAATTACTTTTCCCCCCTTTATACTTGTTGGATTTGCGGCATCAACGTTGCCACTAAAAAATGATGTTGAGGTATGTTGTGGCATGAAATGTGTTGGCATCATTTTATTGGCTAATTAAATTTTACATTGAGACATGCTTAGGCAACATTGCCACCCCTAATAAGCCACTAATTTTTTTTAATAATTAAGCTTTAATAATTTGAGATATTTCGAGCATATATGTTTATTTGCTTGTGTACATGCACACACGCATATATGTATTTAAAAAACCTGTAAATTAATTGAATACAAACATTGTGAAGCTTGGTCAGCCATCGAGTGCTACATTCATGTTAACAAATACCAATAGAAGATTTAAATTCGGGGTTACTTTTAATAGCTAGTACTAGATTTTCTCTAAAAAAAAAAAAAAAAAAAAAAAAAAAAAAAAAAAAAACCTGACCACACAATATGTGAACACAATTGTTATCTTTTTGCAAAACTTTAATAACCAGTAACATTGAGCCAATGACAATTATTTGTCCGCAAAAGCTTTATATCATGCCTAAAATAAAATAAATGAATAAACGTTTTCCACCGAGCAAATGAATCGACATGAACTTATGTCATATACACTGGCAGAGCTGTGTGGGGTAAGGTGAGCCATGGCCCACTCACGAAGCCCTAAAAATTGTACACAAGTATTATGTAAAAAACCCAATGTTATAAAGTATAAAACTATAAATAATATTGTTTTTTTTACTCACCTTATCTACTGATAAAGTCCATGTAAGAATACTAATTATTACACAACTGATCCATCGCCCCTTATTAATTCTTCTACAAATACTTTACAAAACTTGATTGGCTAAATAAATAACTAATCTTCAACATATATTCGTCACTTCTTCTATAAATGCTTTACAAAACTTGATTGACTTCCTTTCTGATAGTTTAGTTCTTTACATTAACAAAGATATAACAAATGATTTCAGTTTAGATTCACTTTTAGATGATTTTGATGATGTGGATGAGCGTCGTGTGCAACTAAAGCTCTAAATGAACAAATTGGTTGTAACATTTTTACATAGTTATATATTATGATGTTTGTTTAGCACTTGCCAACGTCCTTTAATTTTTTTGGCCCTCCTTAAAACAAATTCCTGACTACGCCCCTAGTCATATATTCGGATTGCGATTTGAAATCGTTTTGCATGTGTTTCTACTTTTCAATCAAGGTACGGTATATGTTATGATACTTAAGTTGGAAAGTTATGTTCATCAACACTAAAACCTATGACGTGAATATAGCTTTGTATAACACCTTTATGTCTTTATTAGCAATCATTATGTCATAAGATGCTAAGCCTTGTGATTCCAGGTTATGAATCAGAATTTAATTTCATCTCAATTTCTTTTAGAAGCCAGAAAATATATTATGTATAAGATCATTAACCTTTACTGTACAACACATTTAACTAGCCAATAAGTTAGAGGTGTGCTACACCCACCTACACTTTACAAAATTTTTCTCACACGCTGACGTGGCGGAGTGTTGATTGGTTGGTTTTCTGTGGGCCACAGAAAACCAACCAATCAACACTCCGCCACGTCAGCGTGTGAGAAAATTTTTGTAAAGTGTAGGTGGATCTAGTATTTTTCAATAAGTTATGCCAAAATGTGACTGACAAGTATACTAGCCAACAGCATATATATACTATTTCCTACATATAAGTTTAATTAAATTTCGGATGAAAATGTTCGCAAGACAGAAAAAGGAAAGAAGAAAGATTGAGCACCATGCATGATATGATATTTCATACGTAACACACCTCCCTCGAAAGTTAGATAAGATTACCAAAGCATAAGCACATACTGATTTATATTTGATCAAACAAAACTGAGATAATGATGGGTCCCATATTTAGGAAGAGGCCAAATTCTATTATTGGAGATGACATGTCAAAATATTACTGGTACAACACATCATTGTGGATTGGTCACGTACTTCACTGAATAAGGCTGGCTAATGTGACGGACTCAGCACCGAGGACACCAACTGGCTCGTCAGCACGCTTTCTCTTTATAACATCTTCATAACTAACATGCCGTAATGCAATAACCAAGGAGACCAATTTTATTCACATTTTTATTTTTTTTAATAATAAAATTAAAATTTCATTAATAATTAAAAATATTACATTAATAATTCAAATAAAAATTAAAAACCATTACAATAAAAATTAAAAACTTAAACTACAAAATAGTATTCATTTGTTCGACGCTAAATGTGTTTCATTGAATCGGCTTACTTAAGGCTTAGATGAGATGTTTCGTTGTGTATATCTCTAATAACTTGTAATGTGTCTTCAGGTGTTCATACGGGATTATCATCACAATGTTGCTCATCTGAATAAAAGTCGAGAGAGATTATATACCCTTTGTCTTTTAGAATCATATTATGTAATATGATGCATGTGTACATCATATCCGTAATTTTCTTTAGCATCATTGGCCGTGCGAGAGTTTTTCTTATAGCCACTTTTTATTTAGCACGTCAAACGCTCATTTCATATCTTTTCTTGCTGCTTCATGCGCGTGCCTATATCTTATTCGCTTTATATCAGTCCCACCTATCTGTGAAATAGACCATATCTCGTCAGTAAGATAATATCCCATTTATAACTCACGTCATTAGCCACAAATGGAACGTCTGTTACTTTCCCGTCTTGGAGATCGTTGAAAATAGGTAATTGACGTATAATGTTGATGTCGTTGTTGGCCCCAGAAACACAACGAACACATGCCAAATCCACAAGTTGTGTGAGGCAACCACTTCCAATAAAATGAATGAACATGGCCCGTGATCACCCCTACCATATTGAGCTAGATATATATTTGGGCAATTAGCCCACTGGCAACTCATACAATCGATGCTTTCTAACATTCAAGAAAACCTATGTTTCTTTTCCTAAAAGGCATAGAGTTCTTTGACATTAGTATAAATAGGTGTTCACAAAAACCCCTCTTCATATAAGTCCATAATACCCTTACAGAAAATTTGGAGAGAATCACTGGAAGTTTTCTTACCCATTTGCAGGTATTCCTCTAGAGCATGAGGAACATTGCCGTATGTCAGTTGACGAATTGCAGAGGTACACTTCATCAATGGTGAAATGCCAAGTTTTTCTAAAGCATCACTACTATGCTGAAAATACGACACATTATCGGTTAATTCTTGAACAATGAGTGTGAATGATGATCGGCTCATTCAAAATCGCTTACGGAATAATTCTTCGTCATACATTGGGTTTTCAAAGAAGTAAACGGTTACTAGACGACCATGAGCCCCATAACAATCTCTCTCTATCGTGTTTCATAGGATTTTTGAGGTTTGAGAAGTGGAAGCTTAAATAAGCATAGCGGCTTTTTTTAAAAACTCATGCTCAATATTATTAACTTCTTTCTCATCCGAGTCAGTAAAAAAGAATTGATCGGAATTCATTTCTTTGATTTGAGAAGATTAGAGTATGTACATAAAGATTAAGTTTGAAATTGCGTATAAAATAAGAAGTAATGGGGTATTTAATAGGGTAAATATTTTCATTTTTAAAGATTTTTGTTTAACAAATACACCAAACGGTCACTTTTTGTGCTATTGGTGTTCATTTCGTTTGTTTCTTCGTGCCCAACGAATTGGTCATTATTTAGACCGAGTTTTATTATTTTTTTGCACCTAGACGTGTCGAAGGAGGGAAGGCGTAATGGGGAACACCTTGCCAAGGTGGTCGACCGACTGGTTCGACCGATGCACTACGGACTGTCTAAGGGCGCATTCTTTGTCGTAGGATAAACTTTAGATCAGAAACATAAATTTCTATTACTCAATGGCTTGTATTGCCTTGTACCCAAAGTGTGACCTTGCTACGGGGATTTAAATTAATGAAACGATCGAAATTGTTGTGGTGCATTACTTATATAATGTACATAATAGTCTTACTTGTCATGGTTCCTACTTAGCACATATGTCTACTCATAATCGTAACACCACGAGAAAATAGTCTCGTTGAGTGACACATAGGTAAAATTGTCAAGACAAGTCCAAATGTCACTAAAGGTCCAATAAGTATCATAGTAAAATAAAAGTGTCTACACCTACACATATAAAAAGTGTGTCATAAAAAGTATTGTCAGTGTAGACCTATATATAGTGACACAAAAAACCTGGGTATGTAATTATGGTTTGTGTAATACAACCATCAAATTAGAAGTTGTGAATAAAAACTACAATAATAATTTTCACCTACACTTTAAAAAGAAGTCACTAACTCACATTTCCCAACAAGAAAAAAAAAAGATGTCACTAAGATTGAGTGACAGTTTTTTGTGTCACTAAAAGCTACTAGCCACTAAACGTCTCTTTTCTTATTTCTTGCAGCGTACAAGCGATTCCACTCTACAGTTTGTAATTTATATGTTGACAAATAATTTTCTCTTCTATGATGTGAAGTGTGCACCAATAATCCTCCCTTCAAGCTCTAACTTTAATTCATTCACATATTTGTATGGTATGCTGTAATTACCTTTTCCATATTTTAGGCTATCGATCTATCATAGTATAAACTTGAATAATGGGGCCACAAAAACAAAGGGGCAAGAAGGAAATCCTAAAACATTAGTGTTAACTAGTAATATATTGAGTCTCTCCTTATTATTTGCTTTATCTAATTTTTTCGTTCTCTTAGAATTTTGAAATAAGAAAGAAACGTACGCTATGTTCAACCCACCACCCTCAAAACACTTTCCCACCCCTATAAAAAGGAAAAGACTCTCTCCAACACTTCCATCTTGAAACTAAGAAACAAACAGGTCTGTTCTTAGTTTTCCTTAAAAAAAAAAAAAAAAAAAACAGTAAGAGAGATATATAATTTACCACTAATCAAGGAGATGACTGGGAACTTGGATCACCTCACCCTTGCATTTGGCCTTCTTGGTATGCAATACTATCTCATAACATGTATATTTTCCATGCTATGTTGCTAACAGTTTTCATTCTTTATCATTTGTAGGAAATGTGGTTTCATTTATGGTATTTCTTGCACCAATGTAAGTCCTCTCCTTTGTCTATTAACACTTTATTTCTTATCATCCATATTACATTTTTCCTTTTTCGTAGATTACCGAGGTCATGTTTGCTAATTTTGAACGACTTTTATGTACGAAATACAGACCAACTTTCTACAAAGTCTATGAAAAGAAATCAACAGAGGGTTTTCAATCGGCACCTTACGTAGTGGGTTTATTCAGCGCCATGCTTTGGATATACTATGCATTGCTTAAGAGTAATGTCTTGCTCCTAATCACCATAAATTCAGTTGGTTGCTTCATCGAGACCTTGTACATCTGTTTCTTTCTATTCTATGCTCCAAAGAAGGCCAGGGTATGCAATAATTACTATTTCGCATTGAAATGTACTGAAAGTTATAATGAAATTTCTATATATTAAAACCGTAAAACATGGTTATGCAGATGGAGAGTTTGAAACTGATCATATTGCTAATAGTCTTTGGCTTTGGATTGATTGTTGTCCTCACTCAGTTCCTTGCAAGTGGAGTTACGCGTGGCGTAATAGTTGGATGGATTTGCCTCGTATTTTCTCTATGTGTTTTTGTGGCACCTTTGGGCGTGGTGGTATGTTTACTTGGATATTAACAAATAGTTGTAGCGGAACGATCCCAACTAATTTACCAACAATAGTAACACCTTAAAATTTAAAGACAATAGTATAGTTGGTGTAGGTATTTCATGACTTGAATTAACTATCTTTATTTAAACATTCATTCTAATTCCTTTGCAGCGACAAGTAATCAAAACAAAAAGTGTGGAGTACATGCCAATCCTACTATCTGCTGCACTCACCCTCAGTGCCGTTATGTGGTTCTTTTATGGTCTTCTCCTTGGTGACTTCAATATTGCGGTACAACCAACAAAACATTCCCCTGTTTATTTACAAAATTATATATACACTTTTTTTGTATTGATTGAGTCTTGTTACAACTTGTTTTCCAGATTCCAAATGTACTTGGATTCATCTTCGGTATTCTGCAAATGATATTGTACTTCGTATACAAGAACAAGAAGCCAATTACCGATGAAAAGATGTCCACTTTTGATGCAAAAATCAGTGAAATGGAGGAGCAAAGGATTCCTGAATTTAAAGATCAAAAGCTCATCAATGCTGTGAAGCTAGACACTTTTATTCATTCTGATGTTCTTCCAGTGGTTGCAAACTTAGAAAAAAATCGACATGATTCTTGTCACAAAGCCGCTGACCCTCAAGCACTATTTAATGTCCCAAGACATACCATTGTGACTTAGAGAGAAGCTGATTGGGTAGAAGTGTGCTTTGATCTTCCGTATTTTATATGTTCTTTGTTAAGTATATTTGTTTAACTGGTTTCACCTGTTAGCTAACACATGTTCACTTTCTCTTTCATCAAATGATTACCTTTGTAAATGAGTTAAAGGTTCAATAGTTATATCATAAATTAACGTCGATGAGCTTTTGTATTTCCCCTTTTTCTTTCCTTTTTATTCTTTTGATTCTGACCTTGTAAACGAGTTTAACTATCCATCACCAGTAGTTAAAAGCTGGCCAACCTTTCTTTTTAACGAGGCATTTTGACCCATTCGTTTTGTTTTTCTATAAAAAATTGAATGTTTATGTCTAAAACTCAATTTTTTTTTATATCAATGACGCAAGTTGATATTATTGTTTTTTGAAATACGATTTATATCATTTTTGAACAAAACATTTGACGGGTTTCCTTTCGTTGATTTGGCTACATATCAAGCAAATGAAAATACGTTTTTTTACCCTCTCATGTATCTTTCCAGAACATCATTAAAATATTACTCGCATCGTATTATCACTTTTAATAGAGTGTCAACCCCTTCCTCTAATATCCCAGAAAATCATATAGATGTTTTTTTAGTAATTTTACTACGCATTAGGTTTTTACCCAAATGAAAGGGCTCTATTTATATTATGGGGGTAGTACTTACACTATATATTTTTTTATTCTTTCACCCTGATATCACATCGTTAATGCACAAGTTACAACATGATATATACATAAGTGTTGTGTATATATGCATTAAAAAATATGATGTAAGTATCACTTACCTTATATTATAATGTATAAATGTTTCAGGAGGATATGTACAGACCCCTTTAAATACCTATCTTAATAGAAGGGCACTATTTATAATTAAGAGAAATAAATGCATGCTTATAAAAACGGTTTGTTGAGTAGATGGAATGAACATATAACGATTTATTGAGCATGATTAACCTTTATATCTTACTTCAAATGCAAAGATTAAATGATCTCAACATTTAATAATTGGGACGCAACCTTATTTAAACATTAACTAAACAAATCAGCCTAAATTATTATACCAACTAAAACAAATTCAGTAAAATCCTTGGACCAACCCACTAACCGAAATTAAAAACACGCTTCCTCTAATCAAATGTTTGGATGACACTATTGTTGATGCATAATCTGGCGCAGGCTGGATTCAACGACTCTCCCTGGGCCATTCGTCATCTTCTCAAGCCCTGGGTAGACTTGTCAACAAAGAGAACCCGTTAGGAGTGGACCCGAGGCCATAGCCCCGGGATCCACCTCCGACGGTCAAGTTAGTATTGATGCGATATAGCATACAAGAATTAGGTTTAGAGTAACCTGTTGTGTTCTGTCAAGAAGAGAATCCCAGCCCTATATTTATAGGGCATAGATTAGGGTTTAGGCGTAGAGTGGGCCGCTGTCTGCCGGGCCTGGCCCATTCCAGACTATACGTCCACAAGCCCCCCAAGTCTAGTGTGACATAGTGCATGGCTATGTTATGCTAGACTTAAGTTCTGTTCATGGCCGCGTAGGCCCAATCAACCATGATGGCATGGCCCATGTGTGCGCAACTCAGGTGTGCACATAGGACGGACTATACTGCGCAACCCAAATGCGACAGTGCGCACTGGTTGTCCCAGAGGTGCAATCCTGTTTAGCCCATTAGACTATATCCTAATCCGTGACCTTGTAGGCGCGTCCGTGGTGACCATGTTCCATCCTGAGTAACACCCATTCTTACATGACGGGGAGGGATGCGCATATGCTAGGTTTCCCGCCAAAGTGTGACAGTAAAGACCCCGTAAGAAGAACACATAGTTCTATAATTGGGGTAACACTGACATTGCGATTGTGAGAGTCTCACAATGGTGAATGTGGATCTCGTATGCTGCATCCTGGGTAAGGGCGTACCTTTTATACCAGTAGCGATGCAACATGGTGCGACAGGAGACGTGCTTCTGTGGCAGAGGTGCGCGCTGTGCGCGACAAGGTGCGAACATTACATCCGTCTTTACAACCGACAGAGGACGTCTCCCCTGCGGTAAGATGGTGCGAATATTTAAATCCGTCTTTGTACCGGGCTTGCAATACCTCTTACGTACGATCTGCTTCCAAATATACTTGAGTGACGCGTACGGAAACAATGGTATTATATACTCTGGTAGCCCCCCAAGTTTGATGGTGCTACTCTTGTAGGAGCATTAAACTTAGTTATTCAAATCCTGAAAAACACTTAATGCAAATATTAAAAGTATATGCCGTGAATCGCAACATATAAAACCTAATGAAGTAAAAGATTAGCGCGAAGCAATATATAGCACATAGCATGTGAAATTAACACATAAGAGAAGTAGTAGTGCGAATTACACCTATCGTGAGGTTTTACAAACTACATAAATAATGAATTGTTGTTTCAATCACACTGTGACCGTGACCAATAGTTTCAATTTGTAACACCCCCAAAAGTCGTTTAATAACAGCGGAAGACTTAACATGTCAGCGGAAGACTTTCGGGGTATTACTTCGAGGATCTTTGTCACAATCATAGTAGACAACACAAAGTGAAGTATTAAAGTTTAATTTATTTCAAAATACCAAATATCTGGGATACAAAACATTATTTAGTTAAGAACGTGTTTTATTCTGAAGGAAAATAAGTAGTTTATTATGGTTCTTGTCATGCTTTTGCCCACTCCGTGCCATCCAGATCCGTCTTGTTTAGTTACCTGAGATAAACATGCTAAAGTCAACATAAAGTTGAGTGATATTCATAGGTTTGAGTTTAAGAGTTAAATCACAAGTTAAGAATGTATTGTAATCACATACAATCAATATGTTAAAAATCAGTGTTCCTGTTATTGCCTTAAGCTCATGATACTCAACGATTAACAGCCAATCATAAGTATGTATTATGATGGTAAGTAATAGGCCCCCAAAGATAGGTATTTGTCAATAACCTATTTATAAGAACAATAAAGTGCGCCTGGTGTTTTCTCCAACAACCAAACGAGGATTGTCAATCACTAATAGTACTATCCACAATTATTTACGTTCACCCTTCAGGTGATTAAGGTTCATGATAGAGGGACTTCTGACAATAGTAACTTAAGCAAATAACATTAGCCTGACGGTATTTCAATACCCGGTATAAAAGACTTGTGATCGAGTTTTAAGCATGTATCTCCCCACGGGAAAATAGTTAAAGAGTGGGCTATGAAATCACCTTAGTAGTACAGTGGTATCGTAGTCTCAACAAAGCAAGGAAACGGCTTCACACAACACAACCTCACCTTTCAAAGGTGGAGTAAAACAACGTGTAGGGATCGTGTAATGGTTCAACGTGTTGTGGTTCACTTCTCGTCCTTCCAAGGTTCAAGTAGACTCCAAGCTTGCTTCCTAGGTTCTCTTCTAAGCGTGGTTCTCCTAGCAATCCTTTCGTCCCTCCATAGCTTCTTCTCGTTATTAATTTTAGTGGTATGGTACGTATGAGTGTATGTAGTGATGTGGTTTGCATGTAAAGCTTATATAGGCTGCATTTCGAATGTGTATGGACAAGATAAGTTCACAAGGATGGAGGTTGCACGTTAGGCGAATAGTGACGCCACAAATATAAACCAATCGAGTATTTACATAGCTTAGGATTGTGTAAGTGAATACCTATTCATTCCTGAAATCTCATGTTTGCACAATGTTCATTTAGATGGGATTGGAGAGCATGGGTGGTGAGAAAGGAATGTCTTGACACGTTTTTGGTCTTTTCTCCTTGGAACGTTTGGTGATTTACTTTGAACGTTTTTAAGGTAGTAAACGAAAGTGAGTGAGTAAGGTTTATGTCTAGTGTGTATCTTGGGCACTAGGTAAATCGTAATGTGTAATAAAATAGGTTCGTTATGTGTAGAAATCGTAGAATACTAGGGTGCGTTTGGGAGTGTCGCGTCTGGCAGAAACAAAACTAAAACAACAAAAGGGTGCGTTTGGGCTTGTAACTGGGTTCAGGGTGTTGTGTCGGCCCAAAACAAAAGAAAGAATAAAACTGGTCCGTTTGGTTGTGTGGTGGATTACGCGGCCCAATGGGTGTTGGGGCCCACCTGGAAATTTTTAGGGAGTCGGGATAAGTTCAAGTAACGATAGTGAGTAATCTCGGGAATTTTCGTAGGTTCCGGAATATATAAATATTGTACGGTATAGATAACGAAACGTATATTTATAAAATATAAATGTTTTTAGTATATATATATTCGCGATAATTTAGACTATCTAGGTTTGTGTGCAAGCAACGTTTCTAAGCCAAAAGATAATTCACAATTTACTGTTGTGAATTATATATCAAGTCTAAAAAAAAAAATTTTGTCATACGTAAAAGTGGGTATTTAAATAACGTAACAACTTGTAGATATTTACTAACCGTTGGGAAAATTACGAGAGGCTACAGTACATACATCTTACAGTGAATTCCGTCCCGGAATTCGAGTTTAGGAGGGTTGCCAAAGGTGTCTATGAGAAGAGGTGTGGGTACTTGGTGCGAAACTGGTCCTCGCGTTCCCAAGTATACTCTGGTCCTCGTTTAGAGTCCCATCGAACTTTTATGATAGGGATACGGTTTTGTTTTAGTTGTTTGACCTCTCTATCCATGATTTCTACTGGTTCCTCGGTAAAAACGAGTTTATCATCAAGTTGTAATTCTTTCAATGGGATGACCAAAGATTCATCGGATAAACACTTCTTGAGATTTGACACATGGAAAGTGTTGTGAATTCTACTAAGCTCCTCGGGTAGTTCAAGTTTATATGCCATGGGTCCAATTCTTTCTAGGATTTTGAATGGACCGATGTATCTTGGGTTTAACTTTCCCCTCTTTCCGAATCGTATCATTCCTTTCCATGGTGATACTTTTAACATAACTTTATCTCTAATCTGAAATTCCATGGGTTTTCTTTTTAGGTCGGCGTAACTTTTCTGTCGGTCTCTAGCGGTTTGTAAACGTTGTTTGATCTTGATGATTTTCTCGGTTGTCTCATGAACTAGATCCGGTCCTGTGAGTTGTATTTCTCCGACTTCTGCCCAGCAAACGGGTGATCTACACTTTCTACCGTAAAGTGCTTCGAATGGTGCTGCCTTGATACTGGTATGATAACTGTTGTTGTATGAGAATTCTGCCAATGGTAAGTGTTTGTCCCAACCTTTTCCGAAGTCTATAACACAAGCGCGTAGCATATCTTCTAAGGTTTGTATAGTTCTCTCACTTTGACCATCGGTTTGTGGGTGATAGGCTGTGCTCATATCTAGCTTTGTTCCTAAAGCTTTTTGCAATGATTTCCAAAAATGAGACGTGAAACGACTGTCACGATCTGATATGATGGAAATCGGCACTCCATGTCGTGACACAATTTCTTTCAGATATATCTGAGCAAGCGTGTTCATTTCATCAGTTTCTTTGATTGGTAGGAAATGAGCTGACTTGGTGAGACGATCAACGATAACCCATATCGTATCGTAGCCAGTAGAGGTTTTGGGAAGTTTGGTGATGAAGTCCATTGTAATACGTTCCCATTTCCACATGGGGAGTTCAGGTTGGGTGAGTAATCCGGAGGGTTTCTGGTATTCTGCTTTTACTCTTGAACACGTTAGACATTTACTGACGTACTCAGCGATGTCGGCTTTCATATTCGGCCACCAATATAGTTTCTTAAGATCTTGGTACATTTTGTCGGAACCTGGGTGAATGGAGTATTTTGACTTGTGAGACTCATGCATGATAAGGTCACGAATACCTCCGAAGAGAGGAATCCAGCTTCTTTCCTTGAAACAAAGCATTCCATCTGATCTTTTCACAAATCCGTTTTCGTTTTCCGGCATACCAAAAATCTTTTCAATTGGTCGATTTTCTTTCTTGAGAGCTTCGCTCTGGGCGATAATGATTTGTGTTGGAAGGGGTGAACAAATAGTCATGCCTAATGATCTAACCCTAAGAGGTTTTAGTCTTTCTTTCCGGCTTAGTGCATCTGCTACTACATTAGCCTTTCCTGGGTGATAACGGATTTCACAATCATAATCACTAAGCAATTCTAACCAACGGCGTTGTCTCATGTTTAAATCCTTTTGATCTAGGATGTGTTGGAGACTTTTGTGATCTGTAAACACGATACACTTAGTGCCGTATAGATAATGTCTCCATAATTTAAGAGCGAATACTATTGCTCCTAGTTCTAGATCATGGGTTGTGTAATTTTCCTCATGTTTCTTCAGTTGACGTGAGGCATAAGCTATTACCTTATCCCGTTGTATCAAAACTGCACCTAAACCATGGTACGAAGCATCACAATATAGCACGAAATCCTTGCTTCCTTCTGGCAATGCTAGTATTGGAGCTTCACAAAGCTTTTGTTTTAACAGTTGGAAGGCTGATTCTGCTTCTTGTCCCCAAACGTACTTTTCGTTCTTTTGGGTCAACTTGGTCAATGGTTTTGAGATTTTAGAGAAACCTTCAATAAATCTCCGGTAGTAACCTGCAAGACCTAAAAATTGACGTACTTCTGTGGGAGTTGTAGGTGATGACCATTCTTTAACTGCCTCTATTTTTGCAGGATCCACGTGTATTCCTTGACTATTGATTATGTGTCCCAAAAATTGCACCGTGGGAATCCAAAAGTCACATTTTGAGAATTTTGCGTACAACTTTTCCTTCCTAAGTAACTCTAGGATTGTTCTCAAATGATTGGCATGTTCCTCTTTGTCACGAGAGTAGATCAGAATGTCGTCAATGAACACTATCACGAATTTGTCCAAATATGGCTTGCATACTCGGTTCATTAGGTCCATAAACACCGCGGGTGCGTTCGTTAGACCAAATGGCATTACCTGAAATTCATAGTGTCCATAACGGGTTCTGAAGGCTGTCTTGGGAATATCTTCTTCCCGAACTCTCAATTGATGGTATCCTGACCTTAGATCAATCTTCGAGTATACACTCGATCCTTGTAATTGATCAAACAAATCGTCTATTCTAGGTAAAGGATATCGGTTCTTTATAGTGAGTTTGTTTAACTCTCGGTAATCTATGCACATTCGGAATGATCCGTCTTTCTTTTTAACAAATAGAACTGGGGCTCCCCAAGGTGATGAACTTGGTCTAATGAAACCTTTATCGGATAATTCCTTTAGTTGTTCCGATAGTTCCTCCATTTCGGAAGGTGCCAACCTGTAAGGTGCTTTCGCTACTGGTGCCGCTCCAGGCACTAGTTCAATTTGGAACTCTACTTGGCGAGTCGGTGGAAGGCCGGGTAGATCTTCAGGAAATACTTCGGGGAATTCCTTAACGATAGGTACATCTTTAAGTTGTTTCTTGGTTAACTTACTTTCCGTCACCTGAACCATGAATACATGACATCCTTCGTTCATGTATTTTATCATTCTGAGGCATGAGATGATTCCGTATCAGTTTTTATTCTTGTCGCCATGGATAACGAGGGTTTCATTCTTAAAAGGAATGTGTATGGCTTTCTCGTCACAATGAATCTTAGCATAATGTTTGGATAACCAATCCATTCCGATGATAGCATCAAAACTACCGAGTTGGACAGGCATCAGGTCAATAGGAAAAGATTCTCCTACGAGGGTTAGGGTACAATCCTTTAAAACAGAGTTGGTGCTAATTAAGTTCCCATTGGCCATTTCTATCTCGTATGTGGTGTTTAGCTTAGAAGGGTTAGAGTTAATGAAAGGGGCAAACGTATCTGACACGAAGCTCTTATCTGCTCCAGAATCAAATAATACTCTAGCATTATGATGATTTAATAAGAACGTACCCGTGACAACATCGGGGTGTTGTGGTTCATTTTCATTTCCCATCACGTATGCTCTTGCTCGTGCAGTGTTCTGACCATTTCCTTTTGGACAGCGGTTCTTGAAGTGTCCGGTTTCTCCGCATGAGTAACATGTTGGTGCTATTGGTTGTAGGTTGCTGCCGGTAGCAGGGGTCCTACAATCTTTTGTGGCATGACCTATCCTTTGGCATTTATGGCATTTTACTGTACAAGCACCATTGTGATGAAGCTTGCATCGGTTGCACTGTGGCTTAATACCTTGGTATCCATTACCATTGGTTGCCGTAAATATCTTAGGTGGTTCTTGTCGTTGGTTCTGTTGTTGGCGATGTGGGTTCTTGTTCTGGTGTTGTTGTTGGTTGATCCTGTTGTAGTTGTTGTTGTTGTTGTGGTGATGGTTGTTGTTGCGATGGCTGTTGTGGTAGTGATTGTGGTTTTGGTGGTGGGTGGTTCTCCTGTCATCGAGCTTTCTTTTGAGTTCGTTGCACTTGATTTCGCGGTCTAGGAGTTTTTGTGCTAACTCCATTGCGACTTCTAGTGATGGTGGGTTGGATGCTGTGACGTTTCCTTCAATATTCCGGGGAAGACCTTCAATATACTTTTCCAGAGTTTTCTCTAAATCTGGTACGATAGAAGGACATAATGCCATTAGCTCGTGGAATCTCCTGTTGTAAGCCCTAAGATCGATTCCTTTGACTGCAAGGACATGGAATTCGTCTTCCAGTTTTCTTATTTCGGATCGAGGACAGTACTTCTTTAGGATCTTGGTTTTGAATTCCGTCCAGGAGAGTCGGTACGCTGCTTCTGTACCTAAAGTTTGAGTTGTAGCAGTCCACCATGACAAAGCGTCATCCATTAAGGTTCCTGTGGCAAATGTGACCCTGTTGTTTTCTGAGCATCCACTCCTTTGGAATACCGTTTCGCATCTCTCGAACCAATGGGCGAGTTTAGTTATCCCTTCAGTACCCATGAAGTAAGTCGGCTGACAAGCCATAAAATCTTTATAGGTACATTGGCGAGGTGCAGGAGCAACATTTCTTGCCGGTTGTGCGTTAGCATTTGCTTGTTCGGCTAAGGCTGCATTGATTCCATTGGTGATTGCTTGTTGGATTTCTTCCGGGGTCATGGTTGCTACTGAGGTAGTGGTCGTGGTTCTCTTAGGTGCCATATTCCTAAAAATGAGAATATATTTTCAGAATTTTCATAATAACCATCTTGTGTTAGACTATTTAGTAACATCAATAGGTTCAAAGTTATAATAGTGTCACATATATCACGATGCAATATACGATATCATAACACTTATGAAAATAAAGCAAACATAACATCATTGATTAGATTGTCGTTTTGAGTTTACATCACTTATTCATTCTTGTTGACATATCTCTAGGACATTCAAATACAAGTTATTACTGTGATGTGGGTGAGGCTACGTCGACAATCTATGGCATTCTAGGGTTTTCCTTGGTTATCATCAAGACGACGTTCTAGTTCCTGAATTTTGGCGGCCATGGTTTCTATGATTTGGTCTCGGTCTCTCTCCCTAGCTTGTGTTTCTTGTTGTGCACGTCGCAGAGACATGACTTGGGCTCTTGTGGTGTCGAGGGCTTGATCGATGTCACACATGATGTCCTTGTTTACGGTGTTAGCGGAGCAAAGTAATCCGATGAATTCCATAGCTTCACCGAATTGGGTACTTAGTTGTTCAATCATGGTTCCCATCTCTAGGTGTCCCATCACAAGTTGTTCTATCTCAGCTGACATGACTTCTATCAGTTCATTAGGGATGTTGTTCACCAAGGTGGCTATGGCGTCTAACCTGTCTTCATGTCTTACTAACCTAGCTGCCAAGAGTGGTATGGTGTGGTGAATGGGTTCTCCAGTGACTGGAAGGATCTTAGATGCAGCAAATGATGATCTTTCACCAAGTTCTCTGTTGGTGGGTGTACCTTCTTGAGATCTCCAATACTTAAGGATTGGTAGTAGAAATGACCATTTGCGAGCATTGACCCGCTTACGAGCCTTATGGTTGGTTCTTGCATAATAGTAAGGATCTGAGGAGGTAGGACGAATCTGGTAATTCCTTGGTTGATAAGTCAGAGGAGCACTGGAAGTTTTCACAAGTGGTGGACTGTTGATTGTCACTGGTACAGTAGTAGTCTGCTGATAAAATATACTAGGTAGTATCACTGGTTCTGCAGTTGGAGCAATTTCCTTTTTCCATTTAGTATCATTCCAGATGTCTTTTTCTTCAGCATATGAAAGAGCTTTTCCAGCTGTGGCTGGTTCATAAGGCTGGAATGGAGAAGTTTGCTTACTGCGTCTGATTGGACCAGATGATGCTTGAGGTGAAGTAGAGGATTGCTGACTTTCCTTATTCTTATCTGTTGTAGGTGCATGACACAGTCATTGGAGCAAGAGTTGGTACAACAGGTGTAGAGCTTTCAGTTTCCGAATCCGATAACAAAACAATGAAGTTGGGTTTGGAAGACATGGTACTGTAATAATCCCGATTAGTAAACATAGTTATTAGCAAAATCATAGCATGTAAGCATATATCAAGTTATATAAGTAAGAAATAATGAGAATTAACTTTTCTACCAGATGTTGGAATGTAGGCACGGAGGGTATGAAGTGGTATTTTGTAAAAATGGTCCAGTTAAAGTGTAGTTATAGTCCAATGTTTAAAAACATCTGGTTCTCTATAACCGTGGCTCTGAATACCAATCTGTAACACCCCCAAAAGTCGTTTAATAACAGCGGAAGACTTAACATGTCAGCGGAAGACTTTCGGGGTATTACTTCGAGGATCTTTGTCACAATCATAGTAGACAACACAAAGTGAAGTATTAAAGTTTAATTTATTTCAAAATACCAAATATCTGGGATACAAAACATTATTTAGTTAAGAACGTGTTTTATTCTGAAGGAAAATAAGTAGTTTATTATGGTTCTTGTCATGCTTTTGCCCACTCCGTGCCATCCAGATCCGTCTTGTTTAGTTACCTGAGATAAACATGCTAAAGTCAACATAAAGTTGAGTGATATTCATAGGTTTGAGTTTAAGAGTTAAATCACAAGTTAAGAATGTATTGTAATCACATACAATCAATATGTTAAAAATCAGTGTTCCTGTTATTGCCTTAAGCTCATGATACTCAACGATTAACAGCCAATCATAAGTATGTATTATGATGGTAAGTAATAGGCCCCCAAAGATAGGTATTTGTCAATAACCTATTTATAAGAACAATAAAGTGCGCCTGGTGTTTTCTCCAACAACCAAACGAGGATTGTCAATCACTAATAGTACTATCCACAATTATTTACGTTCACCCTTCAGGTGATTAAGGTTCATGATAGAGGGACTTCTGACAATAGTAACTTAAGCAAATAACATTAGCCTGACGGTATTTCAATACCCGGTATAAAAGACTTGTGATCGAGTTTTAAGCATGTATCTCCCCACGGGAAAATAGTTAAAGAGTGGGCTATGAAATCACCTTAGTAGTACAGTGGTATCGTAGTCTCAACAAAGCAAGGAAACGGCTTCACACAACACAACCTCACCTTTCAAAGGTGGAGTAAAACAACGTGTAGGGATCGTGTAATGGTTCAACGTGTTGTGGTTCACTTCTCGTCCTTCCAAGGTTCAAGTAGACTCCAAGCTTGCTTCCTAGGTTCTCTTCTAAGCGTGGTTCTCCTAGCAATCCTTTCGTCCCTCCATAGCTTCTTCTCGTTATTAATTTTAGTGGTATGGTACGTATGAGTGTATGTAGTGATGTGGTTTGCATGTAAAGCTTATATAGGCTGCATTTCGAATGTGTATGGACAAGATAAGTTCACAAGGATGGAGGTTGCACGTTAGGCGAATAGTGACGCCACAAATATAAACCAATCGAGTATTTACATAGCTTAGGATTGTGTAAGTGAATACCTATTCATTCCTGAAATCTCATGTTTGCACAATGTTCATTTAGATGGGATTGGAGAGCATGGGTGGTGAGAAAGGAATGTCTTGACACGTTTTTGGTCTTTTCTCCTTGGAACGTTTGGTGATTTACTTTGAACGTTTTTAAGGTAGTAAACGAAAGTGAGTGAGTAAGGTTTATGTCTAGTGTGTATCTTGGGCACTAGGTAAATCGTAATGTGTAATAAAATAGGTTCGTTATGTGTAGAAATTGTAGAATACTAGGGTGCGTTTGGGAGTGTCGCGTCTGGCAGAAACAAAACTAAAACAACAAAAGGGTGCGTTTGGGCTTGTAACTGGGTTCAGGGTGTTGTGTCGGCCCAAAACAAAAGAAAGAATAAAACTGGTCCGTTTGGTTGTGTGGTGGATTACGCGGCCCAATGGGTGTTGGGGCCCACCTGGAAATTTTTAGGGAGTCGGGATAAGTTCAAGTAACGATAGTGAGTAATCTCGGGAATTTTCGTAGGTTCCGGAATATATAAATATTGTACGGTATAGATAACGAAACGTATATTTATAAAATATAAATGTTTTTAGTATATATATATTCGCGATAATTTAGACTATCTAGGTTTGTGTGCAAGCAACGTTTCTAAGCCAAAAGATAATTCACAATTTACTGTTGTGAATTATATATCAAGTCTAAAAAAAAAATTTTGTCATACGTAAAAGTGGGTATTTAAATAACGTAACAACTTGTAGATATTTACTAACCGTTGGGAAAATTACGAGAGGCTACACAATTGCACGCACAGACGCACATGGATGACTGCAAATGAACATAACATGACCACGGCTTTTGCCCAGTGCGCTCATGGCGATTGGCTAGCATCGTGGTGCCTGTTCAATAACACGTAGCTAATCTGTGAAGATGTCCGAACGCACGGCCTAACGCGAGTAGATTTATCGTAACTGCGTTATTCAAACGTGCAAACAAGCATACCAACCGTAGAAACATTATGTGCGCGAATTAATTTCGTGGCGAAAAGATAAAGTAGGTCCGATCATGCGGACTTAGTGCGACTATAGATAAAATCGTGTTTACCAAGTTAAAAGATTTACATAAAATCTTATGAATATTTAAAAGATAACATATCTTAACGTATGAATACCGCATCGGCCAGGGTTTAAAGTGCAACCCAAAACAAAAATACAAAGTTACCGGCTTTTGAACTCGATGATTGCTTTCCGGTGATGTGAGAGCACGAAACTTGTCGTAGTCATGTCCCACGGATGGCGCCATCTGTTGATGCATAATCTGGCGCGGGCTGGATTCAACGACTCTCCCTGGGTCGTTCGTCATCTTCTCAAGCCCTGAGTAGACCTGTCAATAAATAGAACCCGTTAGGAGTGGACCCGAGGCCGTAGCCCCAGGATCCACCTCCGACGGTCAAGTTAGTATTGATGCGATATAGCATACAAGAATTAGGTTTATAGTAACCTGTTGTGTTCTGTCAAGAAGAGAATCCCAGCCCTATATTTATAGGGCATGGATTAGGGTTTAGGCGTAGAGTGGGCCGCTGTCTGCCGGGCCTGGCCCATTCCAGACTATACGTCCACAACTATGAACCAACCCAACTTGATAAACCAAAATCTGCCCACAACAGTTGACCTAATATACAAAAAGCCTAATTATATGATAGTCCCTTTTTACCCTAATACTCAAACACAATCTTTTTTTTAGAACGGATTGATAGTTGTTATTGGTTCAGGTAGGAGTGACATATAATTGGGTAGTATGCTGACCCTAAACTCCGCTTGTACTTCCTCCTATTCCACTTGAAGGGGTAAAAGTATCGGATGAGACTCGAACATGAGACCTCCCCTAGTCAAACCTTCCCTCCTCAAACACAACCCCTAATTTCACTCCACCTCTTTTTCACGCAGCCACACATTCTCACAGCGCCTCCTTATCACTTCCATTTCAACTAATCAAACGAACCCTTCAAACATTTACTCTCATTATTTATTTCGAAGCACAAACCAAACAAACTCTTTTCATTTTTTATGAAAAAAACAAACGACGAACCATCTTGTCTTGTCTTTTTTTGCTTATGTTTGATTCACATGTTAATTTGTTTTCGGCTTAAGGATCTTGTAAAAGGTCTCAAGTATGTTGTTTTGTTATTTTCGATTTTGCATTTAAGACCAATGATGGGTTTTGTGTTCAAACTTAGAAAAATCATTAAAGATTTGCATAAAAGTTTAACAGATCTGAGGTCTTTTGGTATTATCGTTTGTGTTCGAGTCTTGTTTGTGTATTAGATGGATTTGTTGTTGGTGACTCTTGGTAATCGTAAGGTGGTATAAGATAGTGGATGGGATTTTGTTGTAGCGGTAAAAGACATACTACGAAAATTGATCAATTGTGAGTTGAAATGCAAGCATACCGAGAACACCCCAATATGGATGTTGATGTCTAGGAAATGCGTTATTTATAGTTAAATTATTTGTGTAGCTTACGGATATGAAATTATTATTCATGTGACGAGACTTTTCAAATTTTTAAGATTGAGATTTTAAGATTTTATAAATACCTAAGACACTCAACTTGTATATCCATAAAAAAAATAAAAAGAAGAAGAAGCTAAAAATTTATAAATTTGTACCAACAAATAGAGAATGTAACCCGTCCCAAAATAAATATGGAGTGTAAAATAAACAAAACAAATGCAAAATAAATATGGAGTGTAAAATAAACAAAACAAATGCACAGTAACTATACTGTGCACCAATCAAGTATCACTAAGTCTCTTTAATTAATTGAAATACAAAGTGAATATGTATTTTGAGACAACTCAATATAGTATATTTTGTCAAAAAAAAGTTTGTAAACGTACTTTTGTTTGTTTGCATTGGCTCTTGAATTATCATAATTATAAATAAACAATACTTATTTGAAACATGAGATTTTTTTTCCTCCTTAATTATTAGAGGGAAAAATGAGATTTAAATCACAGCTTATATGTGTAGGAGGCAAATTTGGTACCACGAAGTTAGAACATCTTGGTATAAATGTTGGGGAGGTCTCAAGTTCGAGTCTCACCTGAGAGTTTTACCCCTTCAGACGGAATAGGAAGAAGTACAAGCAGAGTTCAGGATGTCACTGTTACCTGAACCACTAATAACTAACAAGCTGTTCAAATAAAAATGTTGGTCAAATTATTTAATACTCTAATTCTATCTATCCATTGTAACTTTGTAACAATTTTTTTTTTTTTTTTTTTTTTTTTTTTTGTGGGGTGGGGTTAAAAGGGTTACCTCCGGTAAATTATCGTTGCTCCAAAAAAACAATTAAGAACAACGGATGTGGGTGAGTCTTACATCTCAACCCAAAGAAGGTAAATCAAAAGCGCCTATAGTGCTTAACACCTAAACTATCATAAGAATTGACATGCTATACTTACCAGTCGACTTAGTCAACCATTGATACCAGTCGACTAAAAGTCGACCATTCGTACGGTTTTGTTACGAATCGACTAAAGTTATGTTTTCATTGTCTAACACAAAGTAGGCTCAAACAAATTTGATATTTCTCATCTTCAATACACGGATGATTCTCTTATAATGGGTAAGTGGTCTCGAGACAGCGCTAAAAACCTTTGTCCTTATTGAGATGTTTTAACTTGGCTTCCGGATTGAAAGTGAACTTTTTCAAAATCAAGTTTTTTGGTATTGGCGTTTCCACTTCTGAATCACAAAACTTCGTTTCTTTCCTTTATTGTCAACCTAACTCTCCCATTTTTTTATTTTTTTTTCCTCCTTGTTCATATCTTGGTCTTTTGATTGGTGCCAATATGAACAAAACTTGTAACTGAAACCGATTATTGTTAAATTCCACAAAAGACTTACCTCTTGGAAAGCAAAAACACTTTCATACGGTGGTAGATTTACCCTCCTTAAATCAGTACTTGGTGCTCTTGGAACTTACTTATTCTCCATTTTTATGGCTCCTAAATGTGTTATCGACTATCTTGAAAAGCTTATACGCAACTTCTTTTAGGTTGGCACACTTGACACTAATAAAATGGCTTGGATTGCTTAGTAGTCTTCATGCGGCTAACTTAGCCATGTTGGTTAGATGGTGTTGGCATTTTCACTCGGAACCTAACTCTCTTTGGAAAAGCATAATCACATCCATTCACGGGTCTAATGGACGCGCGGGGGGGGGGGGGGGGGGGGGGGGGGGGGGGGTTTCGGTACAGTTGACTCTCCTTGGCCGAGCATGCCCTTGAGTCCTTGGAAAAAAATCATCAAGCTAAATAAACCTTTTCTTCGTGCTAACTACAGTTTACAATCAATTTTCAAAAGAAAAGTGGGCAATGGGTCCACTTTTAGATTCTGGGAGGATATTTGGATTGGTGTATCAAAATTTAGAAGTCTTTTTCCTAGACTTTACTCACTCGAAATTCACAAGGATTGCAAAATTATTGAAAGGTGCACTTTTACTAATGGTTTTTTATCTCCTAACTGGATATGGCATAGAAACATTAGAGATGGGGTTGAAAAATTGCAGCTTGTTGACATGTTGCTGCTATTACGTGATTTTCACTTGTCCACGCTCCAGACTCTTGGCAGTATACTTTAGATGCATCAATACCTTTTTTGTTTGCTCAATGACCAAGTGTATTGAACTAGCTATCTTGCATTTCTCGAGTGACAAGGTGAGTTGGAATAAGACTCTCTCTATCAAGGTGAACATCCACTCTTGGAGACTTCGGATGGATCGACTTTCTATTTGGACAACATTGATTTGCGTGGGATCAATCTAAACTCAGTGGGATGCCCCTTGTGTGACGGTGAGATTGAAACTTCTCAAAACATATTCGTTGGCTGCCCGGTAGCTTGTGACCTTTGAAAGTACATCTCTGGTTGGTGGGGTTTGTTGTCATATCCATATGAACTTGCCAACTTACTCTCTTGGGCCGACTTGGTGAATTTCAACAAACCCACAAAGCTCTGTTTTGATAATGTTATTCAAACAGTTAATTGGGTCCTTTGGAGATATCGAAACCGTGTTTGGTTCGATCTAAAGCCCCCTAAGCGAAGGACACTCTCGGCAAGCAAGTAAAGGTCTTATCCCACTCTTGGATCTCAAATAGAAGTAGGAATTCTCATCCGAATTGGATTGATTGGATTTATGATCCTGTTACATTTTGTATGAACAAATTGTAATCTCTTTCTAGCTTGCTAGTTGCTTTCTATATAAATTAAGAGGGATGCTACATCCACATAAAAACCCCACAAAAAACTCCCACTCGCTGACGTGTCAGCGGGTGATTGGTTTTTAGTGGGATGTGGAACCCACAAAAAACCAATCACCCGCTGACATGTCAGCGAGTGGGAGTTTTTTGTGAGGTTTTTATGTGGATGTAGCAAATTTCATAAATTAATTGCCAATCGATAAAAAGAACGAGTGTTTATAAAGAGGATAATACATGTGGATGGGTAGGCCTCTCAAAGCTCAAAGATATCTGGGCTTTGTTATTGTTGAGCTAGTGTGGGCTTGTACAACACCTTGGATAAGAACATGACATTTTGTGGTTTTAATATTTGAATTTGAGTAATTACTGATATTCATGATTTTCTGAATCAAATTTTTAAAGCTTTCTGATCAGTGTTAAGATAAAGAAGCTTTAATTGAAACGTGGTGCATATTGAGTTTTCTTTGTTATGCGAAATCATGCTACTTTGGATGAACAATGATATTGATAAAAGTAATCTGAGTATGAGTATGCACATCTGTGCAGGGACTCGTTTATAGAACAGAGAGGGTAGGAACTCTTTGATAAACACACGTTAATATTATTCCACACTTTATAAACGTTTACAATACATGAGTATATATAGGAGATCAATCGGTATGAATGAACCGATGTGACTCTTCCTAAGAGATATCTTCGAAACGTTACATTCCTATCCTACATTACAGAAATACAGTTATTATCTATCTATAATACATATATGGTCCTTCTACTTTAAAGACTTATGATTCTTGATTAATTCATGTCCAACATCACTCCCCTAATCAAGACATCATAATCTTCTTCATGATCTTCACTCTGTTCCTTTTTGTTCATCTTTGATTGCAGTCTCGTTTCTCCTTTGCATCTTCTGTAATTGTCATTCGAATTGCTGTCCTCTTTCATGGCTTCTTCTTTTTCAATCTTCATCCTTTTCTTTGGTGATTCGACTATGTCTTCTTCCATATCTTCTGCATCAGGCTGTGGTAAGGTATCTGCAAAATCTTTGCCATCTTCATCACTTTCTGCCTCAGGCTGTGGTAAGGTATCTGCAACATCTTTGCCATCTTCATCACTTTCTGCCTCAGGCTGTGTTAAGGTATCTGCAACATCTTTGCCATCTTCATCACTTTCTGCCTTTCCTTGCTTTGTTCTTCTTTCTACTTGCGCTTCTGCCAATTCATGCGATGTTTTTCTGGGTTTTCCTTGTTCTTCATAGGCGATAACTTTCTTGACTGCTTCTTATTGATCTCGCAAAACATTCTTCCACAGGTTTCTTAGTTTTTTCTTCTTCCAGGATCTTTGAACCATGGGCTCTGATGCCATATTGAGTTTTCTTTGTTATGCGAAATCATGCTACTTTGGATGAACAATGATATTGATAAAAGTAATCTGAGTATGAGTATGCACATCTGTGCAGGGACTCGTTTATAGAACAGAGAGGGTAGGAACTCTTTGATAAACACACGTTAATATTATTCCACACTTTATAAACGTTTACAATACATGAGTATATATAGGAGATCAATCGGTATGAATGAACCGATGTGACTCTTCCTAAGAGATATCTTCTAAACGTTACATTCCTATCCTACATTACAGAAATACAGTTATTATCTATCTATAATACATATATGGTCCTTCTACTTTAAAGACTTATGATTCTTGATTAATTCATGTCCAACAGTGCATACGATACAAAATGTGCTGTATATTAAAACACAAAAAACCAAACGAATAAGAATATCTTGCTAATGTTCCAAATGAATAATAATCTCTTACAGATGCTCAAATATTTTTTAATCACTCGACTAAAATTGTCTAATACCATCAGATCCACATTACCATTAACTAAGCAAAACCTTAAATCAAATCCTAAACCAGAGTAGTAACAACCATGGCCGCCATAACACACCCACTACACTCACACACACTAACACTCAAACATAAACTCATTTTCAAAAGTCAAACACCATGCTACAAATTTAAACCCACTCCCAAGCTAATCATCTCGAGCCGGCTCAGGGCCGCTGTCATTGGTGGCGGCCCAGCTGGATCCTCAGCCGCTGAAGCACTAGCTTCAGGCGGCGTGGAAACATATTTATTTGAACGTAGCCCTGATGGCGCCAAACCATGTGGTGGCGCCATCCCACTTTGTATGCTCGATGAGTTCTTAATCCCACAAGAACTCATTGACCGAAAAGTCACACAAATGAAAATCATATCACCTTCGAATCTCACTATTGACTTTGGAAAAACCCTTAAACCAAATGAATTTGTATCTATGGTTCGTCGTGAAGTACTAGATTCTTATCTAAGAACACGAGCTGAATCCAAAGGTGCTAACGTTGTTAAGGCGCTTGTGACCAAGATTGACGTGCCAGATCTTTATAACCAACCTTATGATATTCATTATACCGTTGGTAATAAAATGAAAAAGCTTTCTGTTGATGTGGTTGTTGGCGCTGATGGTGCCAACAGCCGTGTAGCAAAAGCAATCCATGCGGGTGACTACACATGCTTTATTGCTTATCAGGAGCGCATTAAGCTCCCGGATGATAAAATGGAATATTACCAAAATCTCGCAGAGATGTATGTTGGAAACGATGTGTCACCAGACTTTTACGCGTGGGTTTTCCCTAAGTGTGATCATGTCGCGGTGGGGACAGGGACAGTGTGTTCAAAACCAGATATTAAGAAATACCAACAAGGGATTCGTTCACGGGTCCTACCAAAGATTGCGGGTGGGAAAGTGATTAAAGTAGAGGCCCACCCATTTCCAGAACACCCGCGTCCTGTTAGGGTCCGTGGGCGGGTAGCGCTTGTGGGAGATGCAGCCGGGTATGTGACAAAATGTTCTGGAGAAGGGATTTATTTTGCAGCGAAAAGTGGTAGAATGTGTGGTGAAGCAATTGTGAAAGCGTCCGAAGGTGGTTATCGGATGATTGGTGAGAGTGATTTGAAAATAGAGTATTTAAAACAATGGGATGACAAGTATACTACAACTTTTAGATTTTTGGATTTGTTACAACGTGTGTTTTATGGAAGTAATTATGCAAGGGAGGCATTAGTTGAGATTTGTGGAGATGAGTATGTGCAAAGAATGACATTTGAGAGTTACTTTTATAAGAAATTAGCTAAAGGGGATCGATGGGAGGATTTTAAGATGGTTTCGAGTACGATTGGGAGTTTGATTAGGTGTAAACTTATGGGGAAAGAAATGGAGTCGTTCGATCCAAGTGTTCTTGCTAAGTTCCTTCGATAAAGCTGTATTGATCAATTTTTGCTATTGTGCTGGCCTTGAAAATGATTGAATAAATGTTGTTTGTATGACAGGTACTACTTTGACCCTCATACATACCTTAATTTTAAATCTTGTACACACTGAAAAAGTGTATCGTGTATCGGATCGTCATAAAACCGAAGACTCGAAATCTAAAGACTCGAATACAACAGGAACTATTTTTTAAAAGTATTTTGAAATGAATCTTACACTATTTGAGTTTCGTTCTTTTTTCTTCGTGACATATTTTCTTTAATTTAATTTTAAATGTGCTACGGAGTAGTTGTTTTAGAGATAGACTATATATCTTTTTGTACATCTTTGAAAATTACGCACACGCATAGTATTTCAAATGTTATGCACGGCATCAAGTTTATGACATTACCACCTCATGTCACATTAGATTTTTATTAACTTCTTATTTTATATATATATATATATATATATATATATATATATATATATATATATATATATATATATATATATATATATATACACTAGCCTATAAACCCGTGATAAATCACGGTCAGCTTATAAAAGTTAGATAATATAACCTTAAAAGGTTAAAAAAAAAAAAAAAAAAAAAAAAAAAAACCTAATATTAACTCTCAAACAATATTGTTCATTGCCATAATAAAAATGAAAAGTAAAAAGAACATTGAATTTGTTAAAAATAACAAAGAAGAATAAACCAACTAACATTAACTCTCAAACAATATTGATCATTGCAAAATTGGATAATGTTAATCTTAAGTACATATAAGATAGGTAAAACTAACAAAGAAGAATAAAACATTTTAACTAATGGCGGATTAAATCTTTTGTAGCACTTCATGGTAAACAACATTCAAAGTATTGTTTGAAACTTTACCATCCTTGTCGTATATCAAAACCTTCAATCCTTTCCGACTTTTGACTCTATACACAGCCACGTAAAGCTGACCATGTATGAAGACTGGCTTAGGCAAAAAATTTCCAACTTTTGATAAAGATTGGCCTTGACTTTTGTTGATGGTCATGGCGAATTATACAGCTAATGAAAATTGGCGTCGATTAATCTTCAACAGAAGCCTCTTGTCAGAAGGACTGGGTTTCAACCGTGGGATGATAGTAGTGTGGCCGACATTTGTATCTCGATAACATGTTCATCAAGTTTTAGAAACCTTAGTCTTGTCCCGTTTGGTATCTCTTTCATCGGTCTCCCTCTAGGTCTACGAACCAATGACGTGTCGAGTATGTTTGTTGATGAACATGAGCCTTTGGCACATGGTGTAGCAGTTACACCATGTTGTTCCATTGAGGTAGATCCTATTCACAATGTCATTAACATATGATATTCAAACTCTAGGGTTGATTAGTTTTGGTGAAAATTTGTATAATGGTATATGTAAATATAAGAACTCATAATAGGAAAGTATTACATACAGATATTGGCAAAATGAATTCCATTTTACTTTTCTTAGAATACAAATAAATTACAAAACATGATTTAGGGAAGTATATTAGGAAATATCTTTTGCAATAACTGACAAAATAAATCACTATATGAGTAAAGTTATTTGGAAAGATGCAAAATTATAGTTACTTATTAATAAATGTAAAGGAATAACATGTAAGGGGTGGCAGTCATATCTCACCATACTTCACCATGATTCGTCATTAACCAATCAAATCAAGCCAACACATTCCATGATTCACCATACCTCACCTTCATTTTTTAGTGGCAATCATGATTTAAAGGGAATGTTGCATACCTTACCTTCAAACGCCTATATACATTAAATGTTTCTTGGCATGCCGCTTCGGTAATCTTTACCGAAATGCTTGCCGAAAGTATCATACCGCGATGCAGGCAATGGCCATGCCGCTCGGCATGGACCATGCCGAAGTTGATACCGAAGGTGATGCCACCCCCTAAAGGAATAACATAAGTTAGATCATCAATTCACGACTCACGAGCACAAATTAATGTTAAACCACGTACCTTAGAATAGTTCCAAAAAAGTTGTTAGAGATGTCAGTCTTTATTTTCAAAAATAAAGAGGACCTGTATTGCATCATAAGTATACTGTGCACAAAGTAAAGAAAACAACCAACATCATAATAATCGTTCAAGCAACGTTTCAAATAAAATTATTCAATAACAGAGTATCTGGTTGCGTATCAAATGCAATTAACAAAACAAAGTCTGAAAAATCCAATGGTAAACACCAACAAAGGTCCAAAATACTTCAAATAAAAAGATAAATAAAGATTATATATTTGGAAGCTGCTGCATATCATCACTCCTCTTCCTTTTCCTTCTTTGGAGTAAGCAACTGTTTTTTGGTAGAAGAGAAGAAAGGCTCATTCCCGACATCAATCACGTGTCGCAACTTTGATTTTCCAGGGCTGGTGGCTGTACTATTTTCATCTTCACGTGATGCAATATTATCCCCGGTAACAGATAAGACGTCATGTTATTAAAAAAACATACTAAGTTAGTAGAAATCTATATATAAATTATTCGAGCAGGCATACAATCATAGTATTCATAGTATTCATAAGCTTTCTTTGTCTATAGGATAGTGGAACTATAATCATATTTGTATTCAGAAAATTTTGTAACATGAAGGTATTAAACCATGTGAATAAAGAAAAAATAATAATAAGTTAGTATTAGCGTTGATCATATATAATATATGTACCTTGGCTTGTTTGCTTCCTGAAGGAGGGGACATGAATGAGCTCAAAGGCTGTGACATCAATTCAAGAGCAGTTGCTTGAGAGTTGGATTGTATTTCATGTTTACACAAAATTTTACCGGTAAATCAAATAGTGGACGCTTCATGAATAAAGTCATGTCGGATTCTTTCTTAATAAGCTCCTTTATTATATCAGTATCAGCTGCTTTATTATAGCATTTTCGTTATCAACTTTGAAAGCATAAGTATTTTCAAGGAGCTTGTCGAAGTCCTTGGGGAGAATGTCCATGTCTCCCTTCTGGCAATTCAGAAGTTGTGAAATAAATATTTATATCTGTATGTATATGTAACAAAACACGAAATTCAACCGTATGGGTTTTATGTCATACCTTCCTCACTTCCTGCACAAGTTCAGCTGCACTCCTGTCAATTATTGGGTGTGCTTGTCTGTCAAACAAAGTAAGTGAAACTGATCCAGTTGAGTCCATAGTATTAGAAAATGACTTACGCTACATCCTCCAACTCCAAACGGATGAACAGGCACTTATTCCCATCAACCATTGCATGCTCGATGTTAGCACAAGAGGTTAGATCTCCTATGAGATCTGTATACATACATAAGCAAAAGTAAACATGCCTGAACAACCAAAAGCTTTAATATGATTGATATATATTTGAAGTTGAAGTGGATATTTTTAAACCGTAAGACACATTAGATGCTTGTTCCTCTTGAAGAAGGCTTTCAAATCATTTAAACCTAAATCCATACATTGATCCACTATAAGTGTCACATTGAGTGACTACGGTAGACTTATAAAAGTTAATTTTAGAAGAGTATTTCTTGAACGTTGACCAAAATTTCTATTATAAATCAATTTAGCTACCATGAACCTATTCCTCTACACAACCAATGAATAAAACTCTATAGTCATAAATAAGATCGAAACATCATTCATTTGTGATTGCAATAACCATGATCTATAACATACAGATAAATAAGAAGTGAATAACCAAACTTAAATACCATATATGTGGTAATTAACCATCCTATTTTGATTTCCACATCACATATACAAAATTAGAAGAAGTATTAGACTTGAATTCGCATTCAAGCAAACACTTTCTTATTCTTTCTATTAAAATCACTTGAAATCTGAATTAAATAATCCATAATGCTTGGTATAGTATATCCTTTGAAAGTAAGCAAGTCACTACCTTTCAATAGCATAAACTTGAACACTTCCACTTTTTGTAGTCCACAAATAGCCAATTCATAATCTTAAAGATTACATACTTATCCCGTCATTGAGGCAAATAACATTTAAGGTACTTGTTAATCTAACCTTGCCACCAAATAAGATAACAATATTGAGATATCTAAATATAGTCCAAAACAACAACATCAAACCACAACCAAACAAACTATGCTAATGTGTAAAACTACTCTACATTGCAATTCTACGATAAGCTCTAATAAAGAGAACCCATCTCACAACTACTCTTAGTGCACACTGTGATGTAAAATTTCAGTATCAAATGAGATCTTATTGTTGCGTTATACAAGACTTCTGGACAAAGCTTACTTTATCTAGCCGGGTCACAACATTTTACTTGTAAATTAGCATTCATTTATCTTTGGCCCTTATAATTGAAGTTACCTATCTACCTTACCTCACTTGCAGAACCACAACACATACACATTTTTTGCAATACCAAAAAACAATAGAGAATAAACACATAGATTTTTATGGTGAATACATATGAGTGAAAAACTGAATACCAACATTTTGAGAGTTACACCATTTGCACGACATCCATCTCTTTTAGGCGCATTACATCAAACACTTGTTAGGCGTCTTTAAAATCACATAACCTGTAAGAAGGGAACACTTACAAAACCTGAACATCAGAATTATACCCTCAATTAACCAAGTTTCATCGATTCTTGTACACCATTTAAACATAAACCATGATCATTAGAAGAGTTTTTTTTTTTTTTTTTTTTTTTTACTAATATGAAGTAGACAGATAACTAATAAAATCATAGACCAAAATAGATTTATATTTCTAATTAAAACCATAAACCATAACAAATTCGATTGTGAATTATACCCTCAATCAATTGTAAAAACTGAATAAAGATAGAATTATACCTTGTAGAGTTGTGATGCAGTGAAATAGGTGGTATCTCAAACAACAATTGGATGTTATGTGGTTATTGAGATTGGGAATGGTTGAAATAGATGGTAACCTCTTGCTTGATTTTCAGTTGCCATTGAAGGCAGGTTTGGGAAAGTCAAAAGTATACTGAAAGTGAAACGGAATGTCGAGATTGATATGACCTGGCATTTGTGACGTGGCTTTTAGTGCCAGCGTGGCTTTAATGAGGTGGACAAAATTTCAAAAAAACCTTTGTTTATTATATATATATATATATATATATATATATATATATATATTCGACAAGCAACTTTCAACACCAAGCTCTAACAAAGAGCTAGAGCCAAAACACAAAAATTACATAGTTTAACGCCAACATAAGGCTTTGTAAGAAACTTGTCAAATTACATCTCAATTTTTGATTCCTATTACACATCCAAAAGAAAGCTTGATAAACGATGAAATCGAAGATCAAGTCCTTCTTAGGCTTGTTGGCGCTAAAAAACATCTTGTTAGCTATGCTATTTTGTGAAAATAACATCTTAGACGTGAATTGAACTAGATACGTAATATAGTTGTGCCCGTTTATTATGTACATGAGGCAAACTATTGTTGTAAGGAGTCCATAAATACCTCTCATGACTCTCCATGAAAGGTGTGGGAAAGTGTAGTTCATTCATTATTTCCGATCTTAATAAAACATACATTCTTTCATCTTTCTCTCTCTACTTTCTCTCTCTAAGATGTATAATGTTTATCATCAATCCCGACATCCCGACCTTGTATATTTATGTGAATCTTTGATATTAACAAGTGGAATCATAGCCTAATCATGACTGTGTGCAAAAACCGATTCGAAGTGGGCTAAAAGATTGAAAAAAAACTGTGTATGTTCTTGAAGCTGAGCTTGGTCTCCATTTTATTTATTTTTTGGTTAAACGTGTTAAAGGTCGAATCTTTGTTGTTATACATGTTCCCTTATGTATTTGCTACAGTGGTTATGAATCAAACGCAAAGATTTGGCTTGGTGTGATTGGTTTTTTGAAAGAAAAAAAAGTGATATTGGTTTCGTCTGGTTTTATAAGTTTTTGGTCTCTTTGATTCGAATTTTTGGTGTTTTGATTATACAAGGTTGTTAGAGATCGACAAAAACATGTTCCTCAAGCATTTATAAACTGAAATCTATCATAGGTTCACGTTTGGATGCGCTTTTTTGCATGTTTTTGTTCTTTTTTCGGTTTCGAGCCTAGTATCTCGGTATGATGGTGGTCATCAAACCGAGCTCGGTACCAAGGGATGATACCAAGCTCGGTACCAAGTAAAATATGAGTGGTCCATAATTTTTGGGTTGGGACCGAGATTCAGATGAAGCCGAGAATGGCTTTGGAGCCGAGATTCATGTTGAAGCCGAGATACCATGGAGCTGAGATTCACCTAGGAACCGACGTTTGACCAAGGAAGCCAAGGTTTGACAATGCCGAGATAGTCATACTTTGGAACCGAGGTTTGACCACGGAAGCCGAGGTTTGACCAAGCCGAGATATGACATTTTAGGACCCCGGCATTTGACTTTTTCAAGCCGAAATTTAACCAATTTTTAAATTAGCATAACTTGAGCTACGGGACTCCGTGGTAGACCCATAACCTATCGAATGGTGGAATGAGGACAACGACGTTTTAATCACTACGATAGTTAACAGAACTTTCTGGCTCCAAATAGCTCCATTTTTTTAGTTATTAATGTTTTTATGATTCACATCAAAATCATTTCACTATTATCACCGTTTAAACCTTAAACTTAAAACTAAAATCCATTACAAACAAACATTCATCACACATAAATCTTGCGAACGATCCATAAGAAGATTCACGTAAAATGACAATACATAGTATCGGTTTGTTGTGACTACGAAGTTTTTGTACGATATTGCTTATTAGGGATTGAAGTTACATTTCACGGGTGAACTTATTTATCTTAGAGTCAAGATGGTTGGTTGGTTGTATGTCTCAAGATAACTTGTCTAGGCGTTTATCCACTATGCACCTCATATTTTAAGGAGTTACGTTGTAGGGTGCTCAGTATAGATTTTAAGTTACAAAGCTTGGGATATTATACTTCATTTTCATATTGGTTATATCAGGTTGTCTCCATACGTGCTCATTACTAGTTGGTTGGATTTTGAAGAGGTTGCTAATAGGTTGAAGAGAAGAGATGAGATTGTAAAGAGAGTCATAGATCAACATATAACTCATGGGGTATTTTACACAACAGATGTTGTATCAAGATTGACTTTACGGCATGTACACAATATTATGATGATTCCGATAACTCGCTACCATCCGGAGGGAGAAGTAGTGTACTTGAAGATTTATCAGGTCAATGAAGAAGGGATATAGGCATATACACCATTGATTTCTGGCAAGTTAGCCAGATATTATTGTTTCATCTTCCGTGATTTGGTTGATTGAAAGAATTGTGCTTAACTAGAACCTAATAGGTACCAATAATGTGTACATCGAGGCTTAATAAACAACATGGATGCATTTTATGTGAGTTATATTGATATGTTGCTCCCCAAACACACAACCATTGTGCTACAGTCTAGAGTCTACATTCTCCGCTGCATGTTTAGAAGACAAAAGATATTTAATAGAAGGGTTGTCAGTTTGAGAGGGAGCATCTTAAAAAAGGCTCACTAGATATGAGGGAGTAATTACCTGACTAGATAATTTGGGTAAGGGGTATTCCACTCAGTAAAATATATTACTCCAAAAACATGTATAAGCACAATAGAATGTGGCTGAAGTACTACATTAACCGCAAGTAGGGCTGTAAACGAACCGGACGAACATGAATGGAGCCTTGTTCATGTTCGTTCATTTAATTTTAACCGGACAAATAAACGAACACAAACACTTAAATGGACGAATTTTCTTGTTCATGTTCGTTTATTAAGAAAATGACTTGTTCATGTTCGTTAGTGTTCGTTCATTAAGACACAAAATGAATGTTAAACGGATATAAACGATCGAGCATAAATGAATATAGACAAACAAACATAAACTTTATTAAATTATGCACTAATATTGTTTTTATAAGTGTTGTTTTGTTTAAACAAATTTATTTTAAAATTATACAATTAGAAGATATGATATACGAACATAAATAAATAAATGAACATAAACGAACGTTAATGAATGCATAATCGGACGTTCACGAACATAAATAAGCGGATGTGACTTTTGTTTATATTTGTTCATTTAACTAAATGAGCATAAAATATTATTTATGTTCGTTCATTTAATAAATAAACGAACATAAATAAAATTTTTACCGAACGGTTTATGAAATGTTCACCGAACGTTTAGTTCGTTTACAGCCCTAACCGCAATCAATCGCTTGACACAACCAATAAATCATTTATGACAGACCATAAATGACAACTAGCTACAACCAACAAGACCACCAAAGCAAAACCAGCATAAAATAAGATACATCAGAAATTTTATGCAAAAAATATAAAACAGCCCAGTTAAGACAAAAATCTTGAATTCCAGTAGCCTTAATTGTGCTGGAAAGAGGCCAAAATCATCATCATCGTAATTGTTGCCGTTACCTGTATCCGCTTTCCATTACTCATAAAGACTCTGCTCCTTACCTCCACTTCCAAAATAAAACGTCCTAATGTGATCATCAAAAACTTCATCATCGTCGCTGTGAGAAATTACCACATTGCCAACCTTAGAGAATGGGTTGCCAACTTAGTTGAAGAATCAATCTTTTAAAGAGGTTTACATCATAATCCACAAGAGTAAGTTTCTCTTTAATAATTAGCTTTTTAATCTTCCCAATTTTCTCAATAATAGGAGTAGTACTTCCATTTCTACCCTATCCAACCTCCAAATCAGCCCCATCCTTAGAAGAAACACTTGTTGCACAAGGAATACCATTATCATCAATATCGGCCATATCAAGAGTGTTAGGACCCTAAATACTATATCATTTCACACATAATAAAGATTATAGAAGAGACTAATAGAGAGAGAGAGAGAGAGATGGTAACTTCTAGAGATAGAAAGAAAGATATATTAGATTAACATCTCTCTTTGTGATCTTGATCTTTGATCTTTGAAGGTTGTTGCCTTGAACTTTGCATCTTTTTGTGTAACAGTTGTGCTAGATCCTTTGTTCCTTCATACTTTGTGATTTTTGTTGAAATCTATTGATCTTTCTTGCCTTTGATCAACATCTTCAAATATTGTCTTGGTGTTTTCTTCAACGTGCTCATACTTCTTGTTAAAGATTTGATCTTCATACTAATGTAGTCCTCATTTATTTCTTTGTTCTTGACATTCATGTTCAGCTTTTGACTTTGATGTTACTCTTTGTCTTTTTCTTGATTTCTTTATCTTGAACATTCTTAATTTGATCTTTGAGGATATTAGTATGAGCATGCGAAGTTGAAGATGAAGATGAATGAAATGATGGTGTACATCCTTTCTCCAAGGGACTATCATCATTACCTGCATAAATAATGTTAGTTGAAAATACCAATCGATCATGGTGGATTTTTCTTAGAGAATAGACCACTACGATTGTTTTACTGATGGATGTCTTGATTCCAGTCACCTTGGTCGGGCACATCAGCCATCTGAATCCTGTTAGGGACAATTATCTATACTATGGACAAAATCCAAGTAAAGACCCACATCATACGGACTCGATTCGTGAAAGGAATCTCCTTAGCGGGATTTCCAGCACTTACAGGCTCAGACTTTGAGAGAATTTACAGCATAGTGTGAAAACCCTCTTTAATCCTTACAAAGGTTGTTCCTGAATTGGATACCCGCAAGAAGGCGTACACAGATATACCAAAGTATACCAACAATTTAGGTTAGCCACTGAAGTATATGAAGTATCACTCCACGACTGTAGACCATTTGAGACAGGTAACCACCATTGACACTAAGCGTAATCCATAAAGATTACCGAAGTGACCTGCTGTCAGTGCTGCTTGATGTTGACATTGGCAGGATTTCAAGTCTATCACTAAGGATCACATGTGTGATTTCTCTCAAGAATATTTTGGTAAGATTGCTAAGATCTGCGAAAGACTCTAAAAGTTACAACTTGTGTTCTTATTGATGAACAATCAAGTGTAGATTGGAAATTGTGTTCTAGGAGATTTTATTTATGAATCTCATTTGGATCTAGACTTAATTTGTGCATTTTTGGTTTAGTGAGCGGAGGCTGGAGCAGACTGCCACCTTTTCAATATCAGTACATCTCGAAGTGAGAGGTCGATAGATTATGCAAGGTTCTCTGTGAGAAATGAAACAAATATCTGTTGAGAGAGACTTGAGTAGCTAGGAGGGGTTGTATAGCGTGTCATTGGGTCCATGACGTCTTATCTTCAATACCAGTATCATCTTTGTAGGGCTATTTCTTTTCACCCTTTTCACAAACTTCTCTTTTTAATTCTTCAACCCCTTCTTTCTCCTTTCATCACTTTACTCCTTTTTTCAATCATACCTAAAGACTTCTAATTCTAATCTATTGGAATTATCCTTGGGTAGATCCCTCTGGCTCTGGCTGATCATAGGACATATACCTAACCATAATCACCTTATAATTACTCCATGATTATCCTAGGTTAATTGATCACATGCCATAAAACCTTTTGTGAAAAACCTCTCTAAGTATTTATAGTTATAAAATATATTTTGTTAACACTTCAAGAGTTTTGCATTTTCAGAAATACTCCCCCTTCACATGTGCTTATATGTTTTTAAGATAAATATGCACATGTTGGGTAGAGTTTGCACTTTTTGAATTGATCGATTTTCAGTGAACATGACCGACTCGAGACACGCTTACATCACTAGTTAGATTAGCTTGAAATTATTAGCCATCCTGGTCAAGTTCAAAGAAAGTCTCTCGAGACAGTACACTCTACTTAGACAAGTCCTATTCGAGACACGCTTACATCACTAGTAAGACTAGCTTGAAATTATTACTCGTCCAAGACAAGTTTTTTCGATTATTGACAATTAAGCTTCATCAATTCTTTGATAATATCTGAGTCGAGCTCTTTTGAGATTCAACGGCGATCTTTAAACATTTTTTTATCACATTTTAATCATGTCTTCTCCCCTTCAAGATTAGCATATCGTGATATTTTTTATATCAACTGATTAATAGAAAAGCTTTTGGAGAGATAGACGGATTTAAGTTTGCATGAAATCGAAACATTTTTGTTTTTATACTCCCCCTTAATGAAACACATATTTCATCCAGAAATTTTAAAATCAATTAAGGGTTGGAGGGAGTTATCGTGAGCACTAATTTGAAAGATTTTGAAAATCTTTCTTTTGAAAAATCTTGAAGAGGTGCTCAAGACTTTCTGTTTGAAAAATGAATTTTTGATTGAAATCTTTTCGTTTGTTTATACACGAACTTTTGAAAATGATTTCATCTTTGAACGTATGAGTCCTGATCTTAAATAATCAGAAGTCATCATTTAGGTCCGGGTTTCATACTGAAGTATACGAAAGACATTTTTTAAGAAATTTTTGAGAAATGACATATTTAAGAAAAACATTTTAGAGAACTCTCGCTCAAGCATCTGTACATGTCCGTATCATTGTTGAATAACATTTCAAGATAGGTACAGAATATCAATTAAAAAGAGACATGTCGTGAGAAAAATATTTTTGGTTTTTAATTTTTATATTGTGTTTCTATTGTTGAAAATTTTAAATTTTTGTATTTTTTTTTCAAATTTTGTATTTGTTTTTTCAAAAAAATGTTTACAACCAAGAATCGAAGAAAGAAAAATTAAGTTTGGACAAGTAAAAGTGGAGTTAAGAGTGAAATTAGATAAGGGTTTCCACATGCGATATCGGCATAAAGTTCTTCTTTACCACATCGGGTGTATGAACCTCAACACTTTCACAAGTACCTGCATCCACAGAAGAAGAATTTTCAAAAATAACAATGTTAGAAGTACATGTTTCCTCACTCTGAGGGTGTTCACTATCAACTGTTGTAGTGATTTCTACTTCTTTATTTTGATGATTTTCACTATTATTTGTCTTGTTGCAAGTATCAAAAATCTTCCCTGTGGGAATCCATGTAAGACCAACTGTGTTAAAAACTTTTTTCGTGGGAGTCCACATAAGGCAAGATCTAGGAGTTGTTTTCTTTTTAGATGCAGCAGAAGACTCGTTTTGAGAAAAACTACGTCCTATAGAGATCCACCTATTAGGTTTATTAGCCTTTTGGTTCTTATCAACAGATTTGTTTCTATTTGGTGTCTTAGTGGATTGTACCTTACTACATGAATTTTCTTTCTTGATAAATTGTGCAACACATGCATTATGATTAGCTGAAAAGACACATTTTTTACATGTAGAACAGAAAAATTTAACATTTTTGTTTAAAACAGCAACCTTAACTTTGTCACTACAATCATTTTGAAATTGCTTTTTGTTCAAAAAAGACTCAGAATTTCTAGTGTTTTGTTCTACGTGCATAGCATTTTCTTTTGCGCAACTACTCTTAGATGCAATCCAATCCCTGGTCTTTTGTTGAGATTTCCTAGGTAATGGTTTACTACTACTAGCAGTGTCTTGTAACTTGTAGAATTCATCACACTAGGTTTTGCACCTAAAATTATGTCTTTTCAAAGTTGTGCCTTTTTCCTATCTTCTTTTAGATGGTCATTGTGGATCATGTCATTAGAACCAACAGATTCGTTAACAGTTTTGGTGGTCACATTGAGTGTACTATTCCTAGAAAAGCCATGTGTAAGCACTTTTGTGTTTCTTTCAACTAATTTTACATTGTCATCACTCTTTTCAATTTCTTTTTTCTTGGTCAGGGGTTGTGGAGTGACTGGTTTTGTCAAATCCTCTTTCTTATCGACTTTTGGAGCAAACTAGGAAATTGTCATTATTGGTTTTTCAACCGTTTTTAAAGCATTTAGTTTCTCCAAAGTCGATGGTTTTGCAAACTTAGTATCCACACCCGTCCCTTTTTGACTTTCCAGCTGAACTCTCAAAATATCATTTTGCTTTGTCATGTCCGTATAGGCATGCTCAAACGACAGTTTGTCATACTTGCATTCCTTGATTTTTCGATCAAGTTGTTTAAAATATGACACGTTTTCTTTTTCAAGTTTTACAAGAGCATTTTCATATTTTGTAACAATTTCAAAGGTCCCAACTTGCAGTGTTTCATCGTCTTCAATAGAATATGTTTGTAAAATGATAAACATAATATCGGTAGACGTAACTGCTTTGAAGAGAGAATCATTTAGGTTTTCCAAATGATGAAACGAATCATCTTCTATTAAGTGTAGACCAATAATATCATGTGTTTTTGGTGTTAAGGTAAACTTTTCTTACTCTCTGAAAGTAAACATTTCCTTACTCTCTGAAATTAAAGTTCTTACTCTCTAAAAATAAAAATCCTTACTCTCTGAAAGATTAAAATCCTTACTCTCTGAAAATAAAAAATCCTTGCTCTCTGAAAAATAAGAATTCCTTACTCTCTGAAAACTTGAAATTCCTTACTCTCTAAAAGTTTGAAATTCCTTACTCTCTGAAAAATAAGAATTCCTTACTCTCTGAAAACTTGAAATTCCTTACTCTCTGAAAACTTGAAATTCCTTACTCTCTGAAAGTTTGAAATTCCTTACTCTCTGGAATTTGTAAGGTTCTTACTCAGTGAACTTGAAAATTTGCTTACTCGGTGAAAAATATTCAACGAGGTATATAACCCCTTACTCGAAGACAATATTATTCCTTACTAGAAAAACTATAAGGAAAAGGGTTTGATTCCTAACTCGGAATGTGTAAACAAAACCCTTACTCGCAGAACTTTGCTTAATCGGAAGCTTACTCAGTGAAACTTGCTTACTTGGAGCTTACTCGGTGAAACTTGCTTACTTGAAGCTTACTCGGTGAAACTTGCTTACTCGCTGAAAGAACTGCTTACTCGCCAAAACTTCTGCTTACTCGCTAAAAGTAATTTCTTACTCACCAAACATCAATGCTTACTCGCAGAACTCAAAGCTTACTCGCCAAAATACATCCTTACTCGGAGAAAATAGCCCTTACTCGAAGAAAATCATACCTAACTCGAAAAACACGTACTTTTTCCGAGAAAAACACCAAAATTCACATTTTTTCACCACAAAACACCACGATTCGCCCCTGGTTATCTTTGATACCACTTGTTATCATCAAGAAACACTTTCTGGAGGTCTAGGTTGATCGAAATACATCGTTATTCTAGAGAGAGAAAGTAGAGAGAAGGTGAGGTGAAACAAAGATATTTTACCACACGTTTACTCTTTTAATACTTGTTTTACAAACTTGGGGTGAGATCATGCTTGTTTTGTTATTGAACACAAACACTCTTTTAAATTATTACGGATTAGCCTAAGCACTGTAACCCACTATGCCCACTATCATGAACCGTTAGTTTCTGCGGGAAGCGAGAGTGTTATAAATAGAACTATTAGGGTGACTCCCCGGTTCGGTTGACCGGATAGGCAAACAGATGTGTACCATATCGGAATCTAGGTGTCTCAGGTTAAACACCTACTGGGACACTATACTATGTGCATTGATCTGCATACTCCACTATCGTAGCTTCGGTGTCATATGAGACTTAGTGCAATCGTAATACTTTCCCTGACATTGTATTCGTTACAATGATCACTAATACTTTTCATGGTATTGTGAGTGAAGCAGTAGCCGCTAATACTTTTCATGGTTTCGTGAGTGAAGCGGTAGCCATTAACATTTTCCTGATATTGTGAGTTACTGTGAGTTACTGTGAGTGAAGCAGTAGTCACAAAAATATTTTGATCCACATTACTTTTACCCAACGATATTATTTATATAAACCTATGAACTTACCAACTTTATGTTGACCATTTTATTATGTATTTCTCAGGTTGTTGATTTATCTGGCTCGGTATGCATTGGAGCTTTGCATAGAGTCTCATCTCATGGGCATTTCATCACGAGGGTTTCCAAAAATATCATAACATTCGATGTAAACTTTGAATTACCTTTCATTTGGGACTTGTACTTATGCAACTAATAATTGTCAAAACTTATTTCATCGAATGTATTTTTAAAACGGTTCATGTAGAGGTCATTCAATACAACTTGTAACTTTGTTCACATGAAGTCACGCCCCCGATTACCTTTCCGCTGTGACCCATTTTGGGGGTGTGAAAGATTGGTATAAGAGCTATAATTATAGCAAACTAGGTCGCACTAGTAGGCCTAGACTATAGTTTAGCCCAAAAAACCTTTTAAAAGCAATGAAACATATTACTAGTGTGACTAAGCTCAGTATTTTAAAATTCATTAAACCTCGGTTGAATATAATCTGATCACATATGTTCAACTTAGGGATAGTGAAACGTAGCCTAATCACCTATGTTCGATTTAGAGATGAATTTTGCGATACTAGGAATAATATAATGGAGTTCTGTTCGAATTGATTTTCTACTTATTTTCGAGAGTGGAAAATTTTTTGTGTGAGTACATAAGTATTGCACATCATAAACATTCGCATTTATGCACATCACACTTGCATTACAGTCTTATCATGTCACTGTCGACCTCACCCGCTAGTAATATGTTTCATTGCTTTTAAATTTATGCAAACGTACATACGTGACTACACCTTCTTCTTTGATGATTTCACTTTTGAGGAACTTTCTTTAAAATGCGTTTTACTAAATTATAAATCTTTTGGGGGTCGTGTCGTTTTGCATAACTATTAATTTCAAAGTAATATATGTTACTTGAAATATTGTGTTGGTCAAATTTAAGTAAACATTTACTCAAATAAAGATTGCGGACAAAATTTTTATCCATGCCTCTAAGAAGGAAAACGCATAATTCTGGAACAAATCTCAAAGACCAACTATCATGCATTTATTGACAACCTATTTGTGCATCTACAGTCGTCAAAAATGGACACACTAAGATGATATTTGGTTGAATATTCATGAAAGGATATTCGGTGTTTAATACCATGAAATCAACCGGGTAATAGAATTTCATCGTGCATGTCTTGTGGTAAACTTGTAACTAAAACGCCAGAATGGAGAGCATGCAAAAAACATGCATATCAGCGGATCAGATAGGACCTACTTAAACGCTTGATTGGAAGTAATTATTTTGTGATGATAAAAAAGGCTCGTTAAAAAAGGCACCACAAAACTAAAGAAGCTAACCTCATGTGACGATATCCATATTAATCCCACTTACAAAAAGTGTATCATATCTTCTTTGTCTATTTGTACACCTAAAACGTGTGATTTGTTTTCATTGCATGACAAATTAAGTTAATGGTTATTTTGTTAAAAACATGCATATGTTATCGATATCTGTTTGGTCTTTTCATTAGATGAATTAGTTCATGTAAAGTGTCCCTCGTATGGATCTATTGGAAGTCAGGAACCGAGTAAATTTTCCACTTCCAAAAGAATTCAGAAACCGACATCAGTACCACACCCAAATTGGAGACATGGGAGGAATAAGCAAGTTCTCTTAATATGGTATGTATCCAGTTGCTCAGATATGGGGATGCACGAATTGACATTCAAAAATGAACCTAACGCGATTAGCATTCTTACAGATCCATAACATATATAGAGAGGAATGAGCAACTTGTAACTTGATTGATCTGCAAAGGAATCCCATCCTTTTCGTTTCTTTTAAGTTATTATTTTTGTTTTGATTGGACAAAAGGAAGTTCATTATCAGAAAAATTACTCATCTTGAGATTTTTAGGGATCTTCTAATCTTGAGAAACATTAAAAAAAAATAAAAAATAAATAAAAAATAAAAAAAATAAAAAATAAAATCATATGTTATTTTCACATATTACTGTTTTAATTAAAAACAACAAAACCGCATCTCCTATATATTTTGTGGATAACGTTGACTTATATGTATAGTACTATTATTGTTTTAATTAAACATTCATCGTTGTTCCCTAATATATAATTATAGGTTCGCTTGCTACTGAAATATTGAAGATTCAATGACAAAATTTTATATATCAAGTGGAGCCGTGGAGGTACTTTTTACCCAAATGGGTAGTATCAAATTACGCATGTAGTTCTCATCTCTTCGTAACTTTTGACATAGAGTTTTATATATCAAGTGGAGGTACTTTTAACCCAAAAGTTAACGTCAGCAAACAGCAATATAGTATTTTATATCAGTTCGACGGTTCCTATTTTTCTTAATGGAGGCTCTTGCCATTGCTTAGAGATACACACAAGCACAAAACAACCAAGTTCCAAAAACAAAAGCCAAGAACATAAAAACAAATCAATTACAAACTATCTTTTTGTCATACCTCTAAACCGTTAGAGTTTGACAATCAAATAACAAATTATGCGGAAGCTAGGATCAAGTATAACAAGCATAAAGATTAACTAAAACATAAATAGTAACGTACCCGATGCACTTCAATAAACATTGAATCTTGTGTATAATAGATCAATGATAAACCCCTTACCGTTTTGTTTATCGATCTATTGATAATTACTATAGTGAGTAATTACCTCATTCTTGTACACACAAACTACCAACGAAAAAAAGGTTATGCAAGTAACAAACACTTTATTTTGTTTAACACAAAAATCGACCCAAACACCCTTTAGGGTTGTAGGACCGATCGGCCAAGAAAGAAAAGAGGAAGGAAAAGCTTTTAGGGTTTTGTGTGTGTGCACAAAAGATGAGAAAGCTTTACCCTAAGCCTTGTATATATACTATGGTAATCTTGGAGAACAAGTTTGATGTGGGTTGGGTTTCCCCTCCCCTTGTTCGACCGGCCTAGGAGTCCCAAGAGGGAATCTAGATCCTTCTTGACTCCTAGTTACACTCTAGTCCTTTTCCTTTCGTTACTAATGATAGTTAGTACTTACAGTTAATATTTAACGATCATTAAGTCCCTCAAGTGTTTATTTAAATATATATTCGATACATATATCATATATATTAAATATACTTTTATTCTTGTTTGTAATGTGTGCAATCCCGAGGTCTCGGGTTCGATACTAGTCATTTACTTATTAATATTTATACGTAACTTTTAACAGCTCCCACTCGTATATCTATTAATAGTAAAATGACATTGGTTGGCGTCTTGCAACACTCCAATGCCCCCAGTTCGACTCGAGCTAGGTTTCCTGGAAAACCTTTAATGATTCATCATTATAATTATCCTTTCGCTTCTAATACTACATTAATAAAGATGTGAGTTAAATTCTGTTTCTCGCCTCTTTATGATTGAACAAAATTACCAAAACATCTGAACGTATTCCAGATAGACTTTGGGCGTGGCCACGCAAACATTTTGTCAACCCTACGAGGGGCCCAGCAGTATTAAACTTCTTAACAAATCAGAAGGAACAAATTCTCTCTTGACTACAAGAATAACCCATGAACTTCGCAACACTTCTGAAAACAACCCTTATGACTTCCAATTACGGTAAGCGGTAGATTGTTCCACAAAAATGCACTACATCCATGACACTTATCTGGTATCTCAAGTCTGAGGATAACTTTAAATATGATTCTCACATTAAATATTAAATCATATTGTTGGGATAAGTCCAATACTCAATTCATTGAATATCATGTGAAATTGGTATGACTACGCATCAATATACTTTCAAGTATATCTTTAACCAATACTCAAAATTGTCTTAGTTTAATGATATTCCCATACCATTAATCGACAACGGACAATTTAGAATAATAATTTATTCATGAATCTTAAACATGCAAATATAGGATATATTATTAAGACAATGAATAAATAAACATAAACAATACTTTATTTCATTAAAATAATAATTGTACATTACATCCCTTATCCAAATACTAATCACAAATGGGCATGAAACTTTCAGCTAATGTAAGTCCTATTCCTTCAACATGCTTGTAAAGCTTGGTGACAGGCAAAGGCTTTGTAAATTGATCTGCTAAGTTTTCATCTGTGTGAACTTTGAGCATTTCGATTTCACCTATTTCGACTTGTTCTCGAACATAGTGATGCTTAATCGGGAAATGTATGGTGCCTTTCATGATTCCAGGTTCATTGGCAAATGTAATTGCAGCTGAGTTGTCACAATACTGATACGTGGGAATCGCACCAGGCTTTACCTCTCAAGGGATCTTGAGAAGCTTACAACCCCCACCAGGCAGTGTACCTGATCATTGTAGTATAGTATAGTGACAAGTACCGGGGGATTGATCGTTCAGCTAGGAATAGTGTCGCTAGGATTAGAAAACCTGAATACTAGTTCTAAATGTGAGAGATGATTCTTTTTGTATTTTTATATTTTTTTAGAAAGCAAGTAAAAATCTCGGGTTTGAAGGATTTGGGCGGAATTAGTTGCTAGTCAACTAACCCAATGCTAAAGATGCAATCAAAATAAAATACTAGAAATGAAAATAAACTAAATTAATTAAGGTTGTGAGCAATAAGTGGAGAAAATGTGTTTACTTAGATTTCACTACTCCCTAGACATCTTTTACATGTTAATTACTTGTTATAGTTGCATGGATGACGGATTGTATTCCTTAATACCATTCATGGGGTGGCGCACTTAACTCCCCAATTCTATGAGCTCTTATATCCTCCTATGCCATGCCCAGTACAACCATAGCGATTATAAACAGTGGCTCATGCATTAAATACAACCAATAAAGACCTAGTGCACATCGGTTCATGTTTCCTAAGACGTTCAAGCATGTTACCATTTGGAGATCTGCCAGTTTTCTTAAGCCTAACATCAAATTCATTCATCCAAAACAATTATAAACAAGTAATCAACACATAATTAACATCGAGGTTTCATTAGATCCAAGCAAACACAAGATAGATCTAGCCTAGCATGATGGAATTAAGACAAGAACAAGATATAGACAACCAACACATAGACATATTGATTGAATTAAAAGAATATTTATCTCAATTACACATGAAAGGTATCAAGGGCTTAGAACCCTTGAAAAACCTGTAAAATTCGCACCAAGTTCGTACTTAGGGTTTCTCCAAAACTTCTCTCTTTTTAATGTGAAAATTAGAAAACTATATATAGGAAATAGGGTCTGACGGCGTCAAGACAAAGCTTGTGACGCCGTCACCTCGCCGCCAAAACTCTTCTCGGACTGGCTTGATCTACTTCTGACGCCGTCATGTGTTAGCATTTTCCAGGCCGTCATGCATTTTACTCTTGACGCCCTTTCTTGTGACGCCGTCAAATCTGTACTGGGTCGTCATGGAAATTACTCTTGACGCTGTCAGAAATTACTTCTTGACGCCGTCACCTACTGTTCCCAGCAAGGAAAATTAAGACTTTGGCGTTTTCTTCATTTTTATGCTCCAAAAACGTCCGAATTGCTACCTTTTCCAGATTTCTCTCCCAAAGTACCTAAAATCACAAAAGGAACGATTTAGGGCAATATTTGATCAAATAAATTCAATTCCGGGCTTAAATGACCCCCTAAAAGTGGTTCATTTTTCGCCTCATCATATACCCTTACACTTGAGATTTGCTTGTCCTCAAGCAAATGCGCTTTTATTCTACTCAAAAGACAAGTTAGGGGTCATTTAACACTAATATAAAAGTAATTACAACAAATAATCGTTCCACTAAAGACCAATAGACAAGCACGAAGGTCATACACTAGCACCTCACAAATAGTGTTTAGATACTCACATCTCTCGGGTGTAATAAAGTATAAATTACAATATGGAAACGGAAGATATCTCTCACTACCTGTCATAGCAAAATAGATTACCATAGGCTTGGGAAAGGATCAAACCTCCACCACATGGCGTAAGCACCTAGGATAAACTATCAAAGAGGTCTTTTAAAGGGTTGTAACGTTAGGTGTAGGGATATGAAATACACGGTTTTGTTGGATAAAGGAAGTTTTACTGGTGGCGAGTTAACAATCTTGGTTAATTACATGTACAATATGGCGTTGCTAAGCCAAGACTAGACTCGACTTAAGCTAGTAAATGAAAAATAATAAAAACATAAAATAAACATAGAATGAAACGGGATGGTAGTCCGTATGTTTTTTCTCTTTTTCCTTTTTCTATTTTTTTTTCTTTTTCTCGATTTTTTTTTTTTTTTTTTTTTTTTTTTTTTTTTTTTTTTTTTTTTTTGCATACACTCTTACCCTACCATCCAAAATAATACATCATAAGGGATAAATATTCCCCTTACAATTGAATCTTTACATACTTTACATTAAACTACTCTAATGACTCGAATTAAGAAAATCAAAACACTTGGAGCACTTTTAAGATTAACGTACATATGGGGGTAATAAATGATGTTCTTCCCCATTACTCCATAAAATAAGTACTTACCCATGAGTCCCAATCATCCCAAAACAATATGTACAAGGATATGACTCGACTTAGCAACCATGTAATCAATTAGATAGTTAACTTAGGGTTTAACAAATAACAACAATGCACTAAAAATGAGCGCATACACGGAAGGCTAAGGCGATTTGAGTGTACATTTAAGTGGGGTGTAACAAGTTCTTCCTTTAAGTAAAATGCTTAAAGTTAGAAACGAAAAGATAGGCTCGGAGGGGTGTACTAGGGGTTTCGTATACTAAAAATGAGTACAACGCTAAGGGTGTGGGAAAAATTAGTTGACTTAACTAGCCAAGTAATATGACTTAAATGGTCAAGTAATTATGATACGGGTTTAACACAAGGGTGACCCTAATGCCTCTTATCATGTAGTAAATCCTACTACACGAACGTAGTCTCACTAGCGGTCTCGGGATTCATCACTAACGCAAGTTCTAGAATCTAAATGCTACCGGTACACTCATAAGCACTAATAATGAATGCTTTTCCTATCAAATCTAAAGGCGAACCTCACATATTTGGGTGGAAAATTTTTCTGAAAGTACGGTTATGTGCTAGTCATACAATCTCCTATCCATGAGACGCTTGCTATGGCTAAAGTTTCACTCCTAAATATTGTAAAAAATTTTAAATTTGGCGCTAAAATTGCACTAACAAGTATTTCTCATAGTTTTATTACACATCTACCATTAAACAAAACAAACTGTGGAAAACTAGAAGGGGGGGTTGAATAGTTTTACGTCCTTTTAAAATTTATAAACACAAGTTTGTTTTAAAAACTTCGATTCTAGTTTATGTGAATTCAATACTTGCACTATATGAACAATTGTATGATAACTAACTAACAAAACTAATATAGTAAAGGTAAATAAATAAGTAATGAGAAGAGTTAGAAAGATCAAACCACAACACAAGGATTTATAGTGGTTCGGCTACAAGGACACCTTCCTTGTTCCTACTCCACTCCCCGAGTCACCTACTCGAGAGTTTTCTTCACTATGTCAACAAACTCCCTTTTGGCGGAGAAAACCTTACACACCAATTTACACACCAATCTTCACACCAATCTACACACCAATATCACACCTTGATCACAACTACTACACACCTTCTTCACACCTATTTGCTACACACCAATCTTCACAACTATCCTACCTCACTACTAATCAACTTCTACTATCTACACAACTTCTATATCTTCTACACAATTAATCACAAGCACAACACAATATTCACAAATGAATATATATACACTATACACAACTACTCTTCAACACTTCTTGAACTTGGTTGTAGAGAGTTCTTCTTTTGCACTTAGAATGAGAATGAATGATGAGGGATTGAATCACTTGAAACAAGGATTAATATACAAATGATCAAAGGGTTTTGGATGAGTTTTAGATGGTTGTAGATCTGAAAATTTCGTGCAAAAGGTGAGGAAAAATTCCAGAATTAAGGTGGTATTTATAGGGGAAGAAATCTGACAGTTTCTGACAGGGGAGCCTGGCCGGTCCCCTTAAAGCATGGCCGGCCCCCTTAAAATTAAGGGGACCGCCCCTTATAATTAAGGGGGCCGCCCAACTGTAACGGCCAGAAAACTTGTCTTTTAGTGGGGAAAGTTTATTTGGTGAAAAACTAACTGATTTTGGTTAAATATTTGAAATCATATATTTAGTATGATTAAAACATTTTTCCTTATTACCAAAAGTGTTTTTCAAAAATATATAATAAGATTAAATAAACTTTGTATTAGTTAATTAAATACCCCTTTGATCATGAGATGTATTAAGCACTTGTTTATCCATACCTTAAGTGATTAAGTTGGATATAATGATATAAACTAGCTTAATACTTGTTTACGTAGTAATCAAACGATTGACGAGTTTACATTTTGTGATCGTCAAAATATAGAGATATCGAAAAATATAAATAACGTTTTCATACATTATTTATGTCAACAATCTCCCCCTTTTTGATGATTACAAAATTTAAACTCATTAGTCGAAAATTAGTCTATATACAAGTATTAGAGTGAGTTAATATCACTTCTCCCCCTTTTTGTGAGCATCAAAAAGGTTATCCCGTGTTAATGGAAGCTCCCCCTTGATGTAAGCTCCCCCTCGTTTTGAGGCCAAAAGGAATCGAGAAATGGATATCTTGCAAAAATATTTAGTAGCAAGCAACATATATATGTATATAGCATGCAAAAATATAGTCTAAACATAACCATATCATTAATCAAGTGAAAATAATACATCAAGCATTACATTAATAAATGAAACAAGTAATGCTACAAACAAAAGCCCTAAAGGCTTACAATCATAACAGATAAACCAAAGCTCAAACATAAAAGTCCTCTCTAGAGCTTGCCATCCAAAATGGTTTAAGGTAGTTTTATTTGTGAGTCACCAAGCATGTTTAATTGGGAGGAATGGATGGTGAACATGGAGATGGTGATGGAGGAGGAGTGTTTGTTGATGGTGGTGGAGGGGTTGTGTTTATTGTTGGTGGATGCAACAAGTTCTCAATATGAGAAAACATGTATTGCATTTCATCTCTTAGTCCGAACACAATTGTTCGGTTGTGGATGCAACAAAGGCAAGTGTCACCATGAGCTTCAAGTAAGCTCCATGGGACGGGGTTATAGGTTGGTGGATTGATAGGGGATGATGAGAAATGTGCATCAAGAGGTGTTAATGGTGATAATGAGAGGGTTAATGCAAGGGTGGAGTGTTCATTGGTAGGTTGTGATGGTTGAACCATTGGTGGAGGAGATAAGTGGGTGTTTATGTAGTCATTAATGGATGAAGTGGATGGTATGGAGGAAGTAGAATTTCCATTTGTTGAGGGTGTTTTGGAGGGTGCATTTGGTGCACTAGGAGATGAACATTGAGGTTGTGGTGATGGGGTGGTGTTGTCTTCATTTGTAAGATCAATGAAGAGTTGTTTGGGTGGTATAATGACAAGTTTTTGTTTCTTGGCATTGTTTGAATGGGTGGTTCTTGGTGATGACATGATGATGGTTTATGAATGATGAGGATGATGAATTATGAATTAAACATGCATGGGGATTATATAGTGGGAAAACATGTTTAGAAGTGGAATTATTTTGAAATTGTAATGTTATATTCCAAAATCAGTTTGGTTTTTAAGAGTAATGATAGCTGGGACTAGCAAAAGGGATCACAGGATGCAAAAGAAAACAGTGTAAAAACTGTTTCAGATGGCCGGTCCCCTTAAATGGAGGCCGGTCCCCTTAATTTTAAGGGGGCCGCCCTTTATGATTTAAGGGGGCCGCCCATCTGACGACCCAGAAACCAAAATTTTCAAAAAATTTCTGGAAAAATGTTATGTTCTGTTTTGTATTTGCAGCAAGCTCTATTTGGACATATCACATTTGCTTTGGTCTATTAGAAAGCATACATGTCATATAGTCATGTAAACATTAACTAATCATGCAAACACATGTATAGATTAAGAGAAACATGCATAAAAATATCAAAGACAATCAAGTTATCATCCTAAACACATATCCAAATAACAAGTATTTCCGAATAAACTTCGGACACAAGACATAAAAATAAAAATAAAACATTGTTAAACAAACATAATCCAAGCATATCATTTCTTTTTCTTCCCGAATATACCCTTCAAAGTCTTTCAAATAGATTTGAAGCCGCCTCTAACTTCTTCATGTAGGCTCTTTTGTCTTCTAAGCATTTCGGTAGTTCTTTCATGAAGCATTTCTTCGTTTTGATCACTAGGAGATGGGGTAGAATAGATGGGATAATCTAGATCCTCTAAATTGTCCACGAACTCAGAAAACGAAGGGGTACTAGCATCATGGATGTTTTCCTCCTCATCGTCATCGTCTTGCCTCGAGGAAGATCCATGAAAGCTATGACGACGAGATTTACCCTTGTCACTTCGAGTTCGTCGAGTTTGTTTTAGAGCAAGAGAACGTAAGGTGGGATAGATGGACTCATAGATACTATTTTCAAGATCGGGGTAGTACTCGATGACATGACGATAGATACGAGTGAGGAACATTCCATATGGAAGGTTGGCTTTGGGAGTTTTTCTAGCATGCTCAATCCGTTTGATAAAGAAGTAGGCCAAATTGTACGGCTTTTCGACAGCGATACAATATAACATGTGAGCAAGGCTCGCCGGGAGATGGTCCCGGTGACCTCTGGTACCAAACGCATTCTCACGAATGAGTTCTTCCCAACGCTTCATGTGAGGGCTTAATTCCTTGAGGAGAAGTTGGTATGGAGAGATGTGAACGTTTTTGGATTTTACCATTCGGCTTGTGGTGGCACGTTCTATACCAAGGACTTGACGAATTTCGTCGGGATGAGGAATTTCTTCGAGATATGGACCGAAGGTTGGTCGATAGCGATTAAGAGATTCGAGGTCCCATTCGCTTGAGAAAACGGCTTGACCTCTGAATGGAATTTGGAGGATATGACCAAATTGTTCGAGAGTTAGGGTGATAAATTCATTTTGAATCATGAAAGAGATGGTGATGAAACCAAGATCATTGGTTTGGACGGTAACTTGGCTATAGAAATCCATAATGAAGCGAGGAATAATAGGTTCATTTATTTCATAAAGACAATTGAAGTTGATGCTTGAAAACAAGCGATTTATGTACTCGGATTGAGCAAAAGCAAGATCTACTACACGTCCCTCATGAATATTTCTATCTTCAATTTGACGATAGATAAGTCCAATGGAAGGAGATGTGGTAGGGAGTTGAGAAACTTTGGGGATGTAGTTTTTAGTGTGAGAAAGATCTTCGGTAGTTGCTTTGGGCATTTTCACCTAAACACATCAACAATACAAAAAGACCAAAATAAATATAAAGAAAGATAAAAGTATATGTTTATTGTTAAGTTTTATGTTGGAACGTAAACATACTTCGTCACTAATCCTAAGAAGTAGATTACCATGTTCCTTAATGTTGTTTTTAACTCGTTCTAGATATATTTTACGAAGTTTAATGGGTGGTTATGGACAAATCCAAACGCCCTTTAAACATCTATATATATCATGAAATTTGCTAGATTTACATTAGATTGTAAAACTAGCTATTTCTTGCGAGTTTCTTATGCATGTAATTTGTTTTTGAAAAAGATGGTTTGTATTTTTACTTAAAAATGTCATTTTTAGTAATAAACCAAACGCTTCCTTAACTAGTGACTTATAACTCAAGTGCGTCAATATACATATGAATTATATATCTTGACGAGTTCGATAAACAATTTTAAGGTTTATAATTATAACAAAGTTTTATAAAAATTATAATGACTATGTTTTGATATTATTTGGACATAATCCAAACACCCCTATATTGTGAACCAACATAGTTTTTCTTAGTCGAAAAAATGTAATTTCAAGTTTTACAAGTTACACAAGTATAATGTAATTAGTTTTAACACGTTTTCAAATCATTATTCAACAATAAGTTTACTAAAATTTTTGAAAAGGAGTGTATGAAATTTTTCAAAAATTTTCGACATGATAGTTTATAATAACTAGTTTCTATTGTTAATCAATCATCCTAATCCTAGGTGAAGCATTTGGTAATGAAGTTTTAAGGCTTAATTCGAAATAAATTATGAAATTTGACGAATTTTATAAAACATGCATAATCATGAGTATGATCAAATAAGATGAAATTAGATGAAATGTGTAATGAAAAGCTTACAATATGTAGTGGTGATTGTGTTAGATGAATTTGCCCTTTGCGAATTAACCCGAATTATGTGATTTGGAAGTGATTTCAGAGGTTTTTGGGTTTTGAATTTCGTCACAGCAGAAGCAGGGAAAGAGGGGGATGAAAAGGTGGAGTGTTTGGCAAAAGGAAGAAAGGAAAAAACGGGCTTGAGCTCTCAGAGGGCCGGTCCCCTTAAACATTAAGGGGGCCGCCCTTGTATTTGCTGCCGGTCCCCTTAAACATTAAGGGGGCCGCCCTTAAAAATTTTATTTTTCAAGTTTTGGTTTCTGGAACAAACAAGAAAATATTTATATATATATATATATACTAGATTTATATTTAATCAAAAATACGTTGAAGAGTATACGCACGAGAGGAATTACTTGACATTTTTACTTGACATTTTGTCAATAAAATTTTCTTGATCGTTTCGGATGAGATTCATCAAGTTGTCAAGCAAACGAGAAAGTTGTGTAAGGTTTATAAGTATATATATATATATATATATATATATATATATATATATTATAGTATAGGCTTATAAGACGAGAACATAGGAGGGAGACGTATGCAACGGAAGCCGGGAGTTTGTTTCATCCATAGATTTTTCGACTCATCTCACTTCATCAGCATGAGTGTTGATTGAACATTAAAGTTCAATAAGGCAAATGGGGAAAAGAAATGTTCGTAAACGAACAATCTCTAGTTCTAGAAAATCAACAAATGAATTTCCTAGGTTATAAGATCCTAAATATAGCTAAGTATATAAATATATATATATATGTATATATGTATATTTAGATATAATATAGTTAAAAAAAATAGAGATTAATAAATCAAGTAAGATTACATAACTATAAAATACTAAACTAATCATGCATCTCTTGACAAGGAACTTAAAAGGAAATGTGTACCTTTTGTCTTCAATGCGTTAATCTTCAAAGTCTTCAAGAAGTACTCCGGACAAGAGGTGACAATGAAGAGTTCTGTAGCCTCTCGTAATTTTCCCAACGGTTAGTAAATACTTACAAGTTATTACGTTATTTAAATACCCACTTTTACGTATGAATTTTTTTTTTATTAGACTTGATATATAAATCACAACGGTAAAATGGTGATTTATCTTTTGCTTAGAAACGTTGCTTGCACACAAACCTAGATAGTCTAAATTATCGCGAATATATATATATATTAAAAACATTTATATTTTTTATACGTTTCGTATATTTAAGGTACAATATTTATATATTCCCAGAGCCTACGAAAATTCCCGAGATCACTCATTAATATTATTTGATCGTAACCCGACTCGCAAAACACACCAGGTGGGCCCCGTTAACTCATTGGGCCTTAAACCCAACTAACAAACCAAACGGACCATTTTATATTTTTGTTTTTCCTTTTCTGCTGGGCCATACGGAACCCCAAGCCCAACAGGCTCAAAGCCCAAACGCACCCTTTTTGATATTTAGTTTAGTTTCTGCCAGTCGCGACACTCCCAAACGCACCCTAGTATCTCACGATTTCTACACACAACTTACCTATATTTTTGTTTACCTCGTCTTCCCTAGTGCCATAGAAACAGAATTGATACTAAATACTCACTCTCTCGTTCATTTACTACCTTGAATAAGCCCAAAGTAAAACTACAAACTCACTTTGAAGTGATAAGCCAAAACGTGGCAAGATATCTCCTAGCACCTCCCATACTTTCCAATCACATCCAAACGAACTCTAAACATCATGACATGGTCAGGAATGAACAGAAACAAAATCATGCATGATACAACCTTGTACAAAACCGATTGGACATCAATTGTGGCAACACTATTCGCTCTCACATGCATGCTCTAACGCTTGTGATATCAACTCGTTTCTACCCTCCAAAGTTCAGCCTATATAAACCTTACACGCAAACAACATCACTACATACCCTCATACGTACCACTACCACCAAAAATACTAACGAAAAGGAGCTAGAGAGGGACGAAAGGATTCTCAAGTGTACCACGTTTCAAGACGAACCTAGGAAGCAAGCTTGGAGTCTACTTGAACCTTGGAAGGACGAGAAGTGAACCACAACACGTTGAACCATAAACTCGAACCATACGTACTAGAACTCCACCCCAAGTGGTGAGGTGAGACACGGAGAACTTTGTTACATTTTATTTTTGATTTCTCACGTTCACTTTGATTCATTATTTCGTTAATACAAAACGTAACACATGAATATTATTCAACCTATATAACGTTTGACATGTTGTCTAACAAGATGTAACAAGTTTCGATCATAATAACAACATTTACATAAAGAGAATCACACGTCTATATGTCACTTGACCCTTTCGTATAAATACTTGGAATATTTCTAAGTCTTGAAAACAGTTTTGATAAGTGAGTTTTCACAAACACTTTGGTCTCGTTAAATTCAAATTCGACACATAACCTATATGTTTTATTGCTCGATCTCATTTTTGACATGACCAACAATTGAGAAACACTTTTCATTCGACCTAACAAGCTCATTTGAACCAATTACTCGACCCTTTTTGAACCTGCCTAAAGCAGTTTTCGTATGAAACTAAATAAGCCAAGTGGGCTTATTAGCCCGATAAGCTGTCCACTAAGCTTATTCGATAAGCTGGTGCTTTAAGCTGTTTCATAACATTTTTGTATTATAAAAATGAGTCCAAGGTCAGGCCCAAAGGTCTCGTAAGCCCAATGGATCTCAAATTATTAACGGACCCTTATTTTGGCTCGTTAAGCCCAATAAACGAAATAAGCTACTAATGAGCTAATAAGCTATCGAACTAAACTTTTCTAAATATTTTGAGCTTAATGAACTAATAAAAATGCTAAGTTTTGAAATTGGTAAAGCTTGGACCATTTTTGCAAATGTACGAGAAATAAGGACTAAATTTGCCAAATTGGTAAACTTTAGTGAAAAGTATAAAAACTGTTTTCTAAGGGGTATAAACTGTAAATATTGAAACTTAAGGATAATAAATGTATATATTTGATATTTGGACTAAAAATGTAAATATATATAACTTTTGGATTAACGGCGTAAATATTTTCCGTTAAGGGTAAAAAGTGTAAGATTGATAAAACATTAAGGGTGCGTTTGGTATGCTAGGAGGAATGACAATGGGTATGAGTTTGATAGTACTCAACTATGAAAGTTCCATTCCCCACTCTCTAGCTATATATGGAGTATGGAAAATAATGGACTTTCATAGTCATAGGTGTGGGCCCAGGCATCCTAAACAAACACCAACTATCACTTTCATAGTGATAAATGATTCCCTGGAATGGGTACCAAACGCACCCTAAGGATCGAATTGAAATATTTACTTTTGATAATAATTCTATATTTATTATATATATTTAATTATATATTAAAACGATAAATAATAAAACGTAACTTATTATATATATATATATATATATATATATATATATATATATATATATATATATATATATATATATATATATATATATATATATATATATATATATATATATATAATACGAATAAAACTTATATAACAATAATCAAATTTAAACAATATAACAATACGTTATTTATTTCTTGTAAAACGATACGTTTATTTCCGTTATAAAAACTAACTTTATATCAATCATCGATCATTTTACTTACGAGTTATGATTATATATAACATTGTTTTTGAACTTTAGGCACTTAAACAAACACGAGATTTATTCGTAACTAAATATAAAGTAATCGCGATAAAACCAGATTTAGACTATTAACTGAAACTTGCATTATCTTTTAGGTTGTGTTGTGTGAAGCCGTTTCCTTGCTTTGTTGAGACTACAATACCACTGTACTACTAAGGTGATTTCATAGCCCACTCTTTAACTATTTTCCCGTGGGGAGATACATGCTTAAAACTCGATCACAAGTCTTTTATACCGGGTATTGAAATACCGTCAGGCCAATGTTATTTGCTTAAGTTACTATTGTCAGAAGTCCCTCGATCATGAACCTTAATCACCTGAAGGGTGAACGTAAATAATTGTGGATAGTACTATTAGTGATTGACAATCCTCGTTTGGTTGTTGGAGAAAACACCAGGCGCACTTTATTGTTCTTATAAATAGGTTATTGACAAATACCTATCTTTGGGGGCCTATTACTTACCATCATAATACATACTTATGATTGGCTGTTAATCGTTGAGTATCATGAGCTTAAGGCAATAACAGGAACATTGATTTTTTTTTTACATATTGATTGTATGTGATTACAATACACTCTTAACTTGTGATTCAAATTCTTAAACTCAAACCTATGAATATCACTCAACTTTATGTTGACTTTAGCATGTTTATCTCAGGTAACTAAACAAGACGGATCTGGATGGCACGGAGTGGGCAAAAGCATGACAAGAACCATAATAAACTACTTATTTTCCTTCAGAATAAAACACGTTCTTAACTTAATAATGTCTTGTATCTCAGATATTTGGTATTTTGAAATAAATTAAACTTTAATACTTCACTTTGTGTTGTCTACTATGATTGTGACAAAGATCCTTGAAGTAATACCCCGAAAGTCTTCCGCTGACATGTTAAGTCTTCCGCTGTTATTAACGACTTTTGGGGGTGTTACAAGTTCCACGTTTGGATGGCGAATAATATTTACGTTGGTGCCCATTGTTTCATTTGTCCAAAGTTATTTGGTCCGAACATGTTTTGTATTTGACTTGGGTGTATATAAGGTGGAAACATTCCCCACGGATTGAAGTTCCACATTTGTTGATTATAGTTAAAGTTTCGTCTATTTTGGTTTGTTCTTGGTTGAGGTGTTTTAGGTCTAGGATAGGAATTATTTGGTTTCCTAGGTGGTGGAGTTTTAGATCTTGTTTTAGGTTTAGATGATCCAACTTCAGTTTTTAAAGATGGTTTATAAAATGGTTTTATTTCTTCATTACTAGCGATAGGTATTATCTTATCATTTATGAGTATATGCTTAGGATTAGATTTTGAAGGTTTTAGTCCATTGATTTCACTTTCAAATTTAACGTTTTTAGCTCCACTTGTTGAAGGTTCAGTTGAGTTAAAGCCTAGACCAGTTTTATCTCCTGATATTCTTTGGATACTTATAATTTTACTAAGTGAGTTACTACTATTTTCAAATTTATCAAGTTTGCAAATTTCATCCTTAAGTATGTTGTTTTCACTTTTAAGCTCTTGACATGTTTTACATTCTTCAACACTTTCTTTACCTTTTTCAAGTTGATGTATTTTAATTCTTAGTTCTAGTACTTCATTTTCTAGTTGGTTGTTTATGTATTTTAGTGATTTATTTTTAGCCATAACTAGTTGTCCTATTTTACATAATCTATTATATTCATTATCTAAATCTTTTTCATCTAATGATAGATTTTCATCACTAAAGTATTCGGATTCGGAATGTACCTCACTTGATGACTTGGCCATGAGACACTTTTCATCCTTTGTTGTTTCTTTCTCATCTTCATCACTATCACTCCAAGCACCTCCAACAAATGCTCTTTGATTTTGATCTCTTGTCATCATCGGACATTTTCCAATGAGGTGATTCGGATCACCACACTTGAAACACTTTCTCTCATTCTTGCTATACTTGTCATCATTATTCTTTTGAGGTGTTCTTCTTTCATCGTGTGGTTGTCTAACGAATCTCCCTCGCCTTTTGAAGAATTTCTTGAAATCTTTTACGGCCATGGCATATTCTTCGTCATCACTATCGGAAGATGAGCAATCTTCGTTGTTAAGTTCCTTTCTAGCTTTCAAGGCGATTGACTTGCTTTGTTCACGTTTTTCGTTAATCATTTCGGAGTCCTTCTTTATAATTGCTTCATAGACTTTCAAATTTCCAATTAATTCGTCAAGTTGTAGCGTTGACAAATTCTTTGATTCTTCAATGACCGCTTTAGCTCGCCATTTTGGGTGAAGGGCTCTAAGAAACTTCCTAACAAAATTCTTACTAGAAAAATTCTCATCAAGTGCTTTTAAACTTGTGATGATAGTGTTAAATCTAGCAAAAGCATTATCAATTGATTCCTCTTCCGGAATCGTGAATTGTTCATATTGTTGAACAAGTAGATCAATTTTATTATCTTTGACTTGATTATTACCTTGGTGAGTTATTAATAAAGAGTTCCAAATTTCTTTTGCGGTTTCACACATAAAGATCCTTTCGTACTCTTTACGTGGTAGCGCATTGTAAATAACCATTTTTGCTTCATTATTTTTAGCAAGTTTTCTTTTTAAATCATCATTTTGTTTTTCAAAAGGTACGATTTCATCTTTCTTAGTTTCAGGGTTATTTTGAATAGGTAAAAAATCACCATTGGTAATGATATGCCAAAGATCTAGATCTTTTGATTTCACATAAGTTTCGAATCGATTTTTCCAATATAAAAATCCATCACTTTCAAATAGTGGTGGTCTTTGCATAGATTGCCCTTCTAAATATTTTTCAGATTCCATAGATCGTTACAAGTTTTAAAATACAATATATTTTAAAAGTCTTGCTAGACGTGGCTCTGATACCAATTGTGGAAAACTAGAAGGGGGGGTTGAATAGTTTTACGTCCTTTTAAAATTTATAAACACAAGTTTGTTTTAAAAACTTCGATTCTAATTTATGTGAATTCAATACTTGCACTATATGAACAATTGTATGATAACTAACTAACAAAACTAATATAGTAAAGGTAAATAAATAAGTAATGAGAAGAGTTAGAAAGATCAAACCACAACACAAGGATTTATAGTGGTTCGGCTACAAGGACACCTTCCTTGTTCCTACTTCACTCCCCGAGTCACCTACTCGAGAGTTTTCTTCACTATGTCAACAAACTCCCTTTTGGCGGAGAAAACCTTACACACCAATTTACACACCAATCTTCACACCAATCTACACACCAATATCACACCTTGATCACAACTACTACACACCTTCTTCACACCTATTTGCTACACACCAATCTTCACAACTATCCTACCTCACTACTAATCAACTTCTACTATCTACACAACTTCTATATCTTCTACACAATTAATCACAAGCACAACACAATATTCACAAATGAATATATATACACTATACACAACTACTCTTCAACACTTCTTGAACTTGGTTGTAGAGAGTTCTTCTTTTGCACTTAGAATGAGAATGAATGATGAGGGATTGAATCACTTGAAACAAGGATTAATATACAAATGATCAAAGGGTTTTGGATGAGTTTTAGATGGTTGTAGATCTGAAAATTTCGTGCAAAAGGTGAGGAAAAATTCCAGAATTAAGGTGGTATTTATAGGGGAAGAAATCTGACAGTTTCTGACAGGGGAGCCTGGCCGGTCCCCTTAAAGCATGGCCGGCCCCCTTAAAATTAAGGGGACCGCCCCTTATAATTAAGGGGGCCGCCCAACTGTAACGGCCAGAAAACTTGTCTTTTAGTGGGGAAAGTTTATTTGGTGAAAAACTAACTGATTTTGGTTAAATATTTGAAATCATATATTTAGTATGATTAAAACATTTTTCCTTATTACCAAAAGTGTTTTTCAAAAATATATAATAAGATTAAATAAACTTTGTATTAGTTAATTAAATACCCCTTTGATCATGAGATGTATTAAGCACTTGTTTATCCATACCTTAAGTGATTAAGTTGGATATAATGATATAAACTAGCTTAATACTTGTTTACGTAGTAATCAAACGATTGACGAGTTTACATTTTGTGATCGTCAAAATATAGAGATATCGAAAAATATAAATAACGTTTTCATACATTATTTATGTCAACACAAACTCAAGCGAAAGTGCATATGTAAGGTATCATCTTTTTACCCTCCCCTTACACTTAAGATGAACATTGTCCCCAATGTTCAAGTAAAGAATGTAAAAGTGAAATCAGTAAAACGAATGAAATCAAATACTCCCCTGATTCGCTCGGTATGGATAATAAGGTGGCCAGATTAAATCTTCCTCCAAGAAAATGAACAATCAAAGCTTCCCTTCCATAATGTAAATCATCTTCTTGTCATACATAACCTGTAAATCCTGAAAAAATAGACAAAACAACCTCGCGTAAAATCGGCGGCATCCTATATAAGTTACTAAATCCTAGAAAACAAGATAAGATATAATGCTTGTGGAATGAAGTTTGCAGATCTCCTGGAGATTATAAAACTTAATAATACACAAAAACCATAAGACTCCGTTAGAAAAACAAAACCGGTAAAATTTCCAGATTTTTACACGTGACGCCGTCAAGAGTTAACTCGTGACGCCGTCAGAAGTGACCTGCAGAAATTCTTATGTTAAGTTTCCGGAAAATTTCTGGAAAAACTTGGTCCTACTTCCTGGAAAATCCTGCAAAACTTTATTGTGACTCAATACAAGCATTTGACTCTAACAAATACAAATATACATGTTCATTTAATATTGTGGAGAATCATGATCGGTTTGTTTCTTAAAAACATATTTGGGGTTTCCCCTTACACTTATCTTTTGCAAAAATACTTTTAGGTGGAGTTAAGACTAAGCCAAAACAACAAAGTAAAGTATTTCCACTATTTAGTTTAGAAACATGATCAACCAATAATAAAAATAAAGCATGCATACGGAAGCAAATAACAAACAAACAAACAAAATCACACAAAACATGGGTTGCCTCCCAAGAAGCACTTTTCTTTATTTATGAGTCTTGTAGCTAGACTCAAGGTCATGGGTTACTACGTGATACGGGTGAGTTCCTCATTACGGACATCTTTGGGATCAAACTTAGGTTTCAACTTCCTATCGGTTTCCTTAGTATGGTATGACCTTTCAAACTTTTCTCCATCCGGATCATACAAAGTCATCCTCATATGCCATGATCCGTCACCTTCTTTAGGTGGCTTGTCCCACCTCCATTTACACTTGTCTCCCTCTCTTTTCCACTTATTCATCTCTATATTAATAGGCATTACGCTCAAGAACTCAATCATCTTCCTAAAGACTAAGGGGTCCTCAAAGGGGTCTAACTCTTCATCTCTAGCTATGAGTTGTTCTACCGAATGTGTCTTTTCAACGAAATCTTTCTCTAGATAAAATGGGCATTGAGGTCCTATAAAGTTTCTTTCTATCCAAGGTCCATATCTAGATGGTCTCCTATTCATCTCTACCCAATGCGGTGTCGGTTCATCATCACAATCATAACTATGCTTCTTTACATCGTACACTGACCAAGTATCGCCTTCACCTACCGCTATCTTAGACTCCATTACAATCTATCATTGCGCTAGCGGTTGCTAAAAATCCTCTTCCCACTAATAATGGGCATGTAGTGTCACTAACCATGTCTAGGATGTGAAAATCCGCTAATATAGTTAACTTTCCTACGTGAACAACTATATCCTTAACCATTCCAACCGGGTGGGCAATACTCCCATCCGCTAGCCCTATCAATACCTCCGTTTCCTCTAACTTTCCTAGCTTAAGAGCGGTGAATAAGGATAAGGGAATCAAGTTGAGGCTTGACCCTAAATCGGCTAGTGTGTCGAAAGCTTCGGATCTTCCTATCTTACAAGGCAAAACAAATATACCCGGATCATCAAGATTTTTAGGCAACTTGTTTTGAACGAAGGCGGTCCCATTTTTACCTAGTTTAAACTTCTCGTATTTTTCTAGGAGGGCACTATAGTAAGGAGCACGCGCTAAGACATCAATGACGGGGCGTTCAAGGTGAAGTTCTTTGAATTCATCGTCAAGGTCTTGCGTAGGAGGTGTTTCAACTATACTTTTGACCGGTTCTATATCGGGTGTTTTATTTGATTGGTCCTTTTGAAGAATTTGGTTTTGTTTGAAACACGTGCTCGTTGATTTAACCGAGTAGTATTGTGGACACGAAGTGGGTGACGAAACTGAAGATATGGAATTAACGTTTAGTTTCGGATTCTTGACCATGTCGCTTGGGAGTGCTCCCATTTCTCGGTCATTGAGAACTTTCAACAATGCGTCAATTTTGGTGGTCATCTCGCTTTGCTTTTGTTTGAAATCGGCTTCAAACTTAGATATGCGAGCTTCTTGAGATGCCATGAACTTAGACATCAACCCTTCAAGATTGTTGGTACTACCATAGTTGTTAGAAGGATTGTTGTTGAAAGTACGGTTGGATGGTGGACCGTTTGGTTGGTAACGATTAGGCGGATTGGAAGAATTAGGTTGATTTTGTTTCCACCTAAGGTTTGGGTGATTTTTCCAAGAGGGGTTGTATGAATCACCATAAGGGTTCGGCTCGGGCTTGAAAGTGTACCACTTATCTCCCGCTTCGTCGGTACGCGTGGATGCGTAGTCCGCAAAAGCTGTTCCGGGGAGTTCCACACAATCACGAGTGTCGTGGGGGACCACTACATAATTCGCATGAAGAAGTGATTTTGTTCACTTGGCTTGAAGGTTTAGGAGCTTCGTAAGATTTCATGAGAAACTTGACTTGGTCCTCAAGTTCCATGATCCTACGGTCGGGAGTGCTAGAATTGTTCGAAGGCAAAGATATTGCCTTGACCGTTTTCTTCAAATCACGGGGTTCATTCCAACTTTCGTTGTCATAGAGAGCAAGATCTTCTATGAGTTCCCATGATTGTTCCGCACTTAGATCACGTAGCTTACCACCGGCCGATTGGTCAATGGCTCGCCTCGTGGAGAGATCGATATGGTCATAAAAAATTTGGACTTGGAGCCAAAGATCTATGCCATGATGAGGGACTTTTTGGAGTAAGTCCTTGAAACGAGTCCATGCTTCATAAAGAGATTCATTTTGACATTGTTGGAACATCAAGATGTCATTTCTAAGCTTAGTAGTTCTCCCCGGTGGGAAAAATTGAGCAAGGAAACAAGTGGTGAGATCATCCCATGTGGTGATGGATCCCGCGGGTAAACGCTCAAGCCATTGACTAGCTTGATCCCGTAGAGAGAACTGGAATAGGCGTAATCGGGTTGTCTCTCTAGTTGCAACATCTAGGTCTATGGAATCTACGATTTTGAGGAAGTCCTTAAGATGTTGGTTTGGATCTTCGGAACGAAGTCCATGGAATGCACATCCGCTTTGCACCAACCGGATGGTGTCGGATCGCAAGGGGGTCACATTGGCTCCGGTGAGCTCAATGGTGTTTCGGTAGCCTTGGTGGCTAGGTCGGGAATACTCTCCTAAGGTTCGGGGCCTAAGAGGTTCTAGTGGTGGGTTTTGTTGTGGTGGGATGACGGGTTCAAAGATGTTCCCGTTGTCCATGATGTCGGGTGGTGAAAAGTTACGAACAAAGACACAAAGAAATAAGATAGACTAAAGAAAACCTAAAAATAAAAATAAAATCTTACTAGAACGGAATCTAGCAAGTAGACCTAATAAAAAGAGATTCTAACCTAGAAAATAACTATTCCCCAGGCTGCGGCGCCAAAAACTTGATACGTGGGAATCGCACCAGGCTTTACCTCTCAAGGGATCTTGAGAAGCTTACAACCCCCACCAGGCAGTGTACCTGATCGTTGTAGTATAGTATAGTGACAAGTACCGGGGGATTGATCGTTCAGCTAGGAATAGTGTCGCTAGGATTAGAAAAGCTGAATACTAGTTCTAAAGGTGAGAGATGATTCTTTTTGTATTTTTATATTTTTTTAGAAAGCAAGTAAAAATCTCGGGTTTGAAGGATTTGGGCGGAATTAGTTGCTAGTCAACTAACCCAATGCTAAAGATGCAATCAAAATAAAATACTAGAAATGAAAATAAACTAAATTAATTAAGGTTGTGAGCAATAAGTGGAGAAAATGTGTTTACTTAGATTTCACTACTCCCTAGACATCTTTTACATGTTAATTACTTGTTATAGTTGCATGGATGACGGATTGTATTCCTTAATACCATTCATGGGGTGGCGCACTTAACTCCCCAATTCTATGAGCTCTTATCTCCTCCTATGCCATGCCCAGCACAACCATAGGGATTATAAACAGTGGCTCATGCATTAAATACAACCAATAAAGACCTAGTGCACATCGGTTCATGTTTCCTAAGACGTTCAAGCATGTTACCATTTGGAGATCTGCCAGTTTTCTTAAGCCTAACATCAAATTCATTCATCCAAAACAATTATAAACAAGTAATCAACACATAATTAACATCGAGGTTTCATTAGATCCAAGCAAACACAAGATAGATCTAGCCTAGCATGATGGAATTAAGACAAGAACAAGATATAGACAACCAACACATAGACATATTGATTGAATTAAAAGAATACTTATCTCAATTACACATGAAAGGTATCAAGGGCTTAGAACCCTTGAAAAACCTGTAAAATTCGCACCAAGTTCGTACTTAGGGTTTCTCCAAAACTTCTCTCTTTTTAATATGAAAATTAGAAAACTATATATAGGAAATAGGGTCTGACGGCGTCAAGACAAAGCTTGTGACGCCGTCACCTCGCCGCCAAAACTCTTCTCGGACTGCCTTGATCTACTTCTGACGCCGTCATGTGTTAGCATTTTCTAGGCCGTCATGCATTTTACTCTTGATGCCCTTTCTTGTGACGCCGTCAAATCTGTACTGGGTCGTCATGGAAATTACTCTTGACGCCGTCAGAAATTACTTCTTGACGCCGTCACCTACTGTTCCCAGCAAGGAAAATTAAGACTTTGGCGTTTTCTTCATTTTTATGCTCCAAAAACGTCCGAATTGCTTCCTTTTCCAGATTTCTCTCCCAAAGTACCTAAAATCACAAAAGGAACGATTTAGGGCAATATTTGATCAAATAAATTCAATTCCGGGCTTAAATGGCCCCCTAAAAGTTGTTCATTTTTTGCCTCATCAAATACATTTTCATAGGTCGTTGAATCGAAGGCATAACCCCAAGCCCTGAAACGAACTTCCTAATCCAAACAGCTTCCATTGCAGCTTCTGAAGCAGCTATATACTCACTTTCTGTAACAGACATCGCTAGTACACTCTGCTTTCTGCTCCTCCAATCCACAACTCCTCCATTAATGACAAAAACATAACCAGTCTGAGACTTCGTATCATCTTTATCACCTTTCCAAGAAGCATCGCAGTAACCTGTAACATCAAGTTCTGTAGATGGAGTACCCCCATAAACTAAGAACATCTCTTTAGTAGCCCTAAGGTACCTAAGAATATTCTTAACAGTTGTCTAGTGTTTTTCACCTGGATTCTGCTGATATCGACTGGTTAAATTCTGAGCAAATGCCACATCAGGCCTTGTGCTTTTCACCGCATACATAATAGATCCCACAGCCGAAGCATAAGGGACTCTCTTCATGCGTTGCACCTCTTCAGGTGTTGAAGCACAAACTTTCTCGCTCAAACCATGTTGTTCTTGCATCGGCAAATATCCTTTCTTGGAATTTTGCATATTGAATCTCTTCAATATTTTATCGATGTAAGCACTTTGGCTTAATCCAATTAATCGCTGAGATCTATCTCTATATATCTTGATTCCCAGAATAAATGCAGCTTCCCCTAAATCTTTCATAGAAAAACAACTTCCAAGATATGCCTTAACCTTTTGCAAACTTGGAATGCGTTTCCCATGATCAATATGTCATCAACATATAATATAAGGAAAATCACATTACTCTCACTAGCTTTGTGATATACACATGGCTCATCAAGATTTTGAGTGAATCCATACTTCTTAATTTCACTATCAAATCTCTTATTCCATTGTCGTAATGCTTGCTTCAATCCATAAATGGATCTTTTAAGCTTGCATACACGATTTGGGAATTCTGGATTCACAAACCCCTCAGGCTACGCCATATAGATGTCTTCATCTAGTCGACCATTTAAGAAGGCGGTTTTGACATCCATTTGCCAAATCTCATAGTCATAGTAAGCGGCTATGGCTATAAGAATCCTAATAGCCCTTATGTCAGCTACAAGAGAAAAGGTCTCCTCATAGTCAACACCAAAAGTTTGAGTATAGCCTTTAGCTACCAAACGTGCCTTATAGGTGTGTACAATGCCATCCATATCAGTCTTTTTCTTGTAGAGCCATTTACTCCCAACTAACTTAGCACCCGGAGGTAGGTCTACTTCTTCCCAGACTTCATTGTCTTCCATGGATTGCATTTCCCCATTCATAGCAACCTGCCATTTTTCCTTTTCAGGACCATTCATGGCAGCTTTATAACTTGTAGGTTCATCAAGAACTCCTACCAAGTTATCATCACACTCCATGTTAAGACATAGACGTGTTGGTGCTTTCACAGGTCTAGATGACCTACGAATGGGAATCACTTCAACTTCAGGTGGAGGACCTAAACTTTCAGTTTCCTCAGGAAGTTGGCTAGTGTTTTTAGAAGGTGATACATCTTCATGATCGTATTCCAGATCATATACTCTCCCACTGAATTCTTGAGATATGAGCTCCTTTTTCAAGAAGTCTCCATACCTTGCAACAAAAACTTTGTTTTCAGTTGGGTAATAAAAGTAGTAACCCATAGTTTCCTTAGGGTATCCTACGAAGATGCACATCACAGATCTTTGTTGGAGTTTGTCTGCTGAGTCACGTTTAACATACGCCTCACAACCCCAGACCTTTAGATAAGACAAGTTAGGAGCTTTTCCAGTCCATAACTCATATGGAGTCTTATCAACCTTCTTTGCTGGAACTATATTAAGAATGCGAACCGCAGATTCTAAGGCATAATCCCAAAACGAATAAGGAAGAGTTGTTAGATTAAACATAGATTGTATCATATCTTGCAATGTACAATTCCTTCTCTCAGATACACCATTTTGTTGTGGAGTATATGGAGAAGTAAGGTGCCGGACAATTCCCTCCTTTGCTAAGTAATCTATGAACTCCTGACTCAGGTATTCACCACCTCTATCGGATCGAAGAGCTTTAATCTTCTTTCCAAGTTGCAACTCTACTTCTACTTTAAACACTTTGAATGTTTCAAACACCTCATGTTTATGTTTAAGTAAATAAACATAACCATAACGGCTGTAGTCATCTGTAAATGTTAAGAAGTAGCTAGCACCTCTCCTTGACACATGTCTAAGTGGTCCATACACATCTGTGTAAATAAGACCAAGTAGATCATTAGCCCTTTCAATCCTATTTTTAAAGGGTTTCTTTGTCATCTTCCCAACAATGCAAGATTCGCACTTATCAAATGATTCATCATTGATCTTTTCTAAAAGCCCATCATGTTGCAGCTTTTTCATGCGATCCTTGCCAATGTGAGCAAGTCGACAATGCCAAAGATAAGATGAATCCAGACCTTTCTTGATTCTCTTATTATTGATGCTATACATTGAATTATTTTTAACAAAAGCATTATCATTATCATTCATATCAATTTCAAAGACACCATTCACAGCAATAGCATTAAAATAAAAAACACCATTTAAAGAAACTGAAATTCCATTGCTAGAAATAGTATGCTCAAAACCAAGGTTCAACAAACATGAAAATGAAATTACACCTCTAACTATTGACGGTGCATAATGACAATTATTTAAAGATAGTACTAGGCCCGAAGGCAACACTAAATTAAAAACTCCTATAGCTTCAACTCCTGTATGCGCTCTGTTACCAACGTGCAAGAATTGTTGTCCATAGGACAACTTTCTCTCAACTCTAAACCCCTGCAAGGTATTGCAAATATGAATGCCACATCCCGTATCATATACCCATGAATTCAATTTAGGATTAAGAGTGAATAATTCAATCATAAAGAATGCACCTGATGAACTGGGGTTACCAGCTTCATTCCCCTGCTTCTTGAGTCGCAAGTCATGAATGTAGAGAGGACAATTGCGCTTCCAATGGCCCTTTTCATGACAATGGTGACAAGCCTGATCCTTCTTGTTTAGCGGATTCACCTTATTCTGCTTAGGCTGATGTGCTTCATCTTAGGTTGAGGTTGATAGGCCATGAACTGCTTGCCTTTGTTACCTTTCCCCTTGCCTTTGTTCACATGCGATTTCTTCTGGATTCTCCCCCCATGAATCGCCAACACTTGCGGGGTAGGAGCCTTGACCTTGGCTGGTAGACTCTTCTCATAATCAACAAGCAATGCGAGTAATTCTGAGACTGTCTTCCCCGAGCAGTGCATGTTGAAATTCTGCACAAAACCAGCAAAGTCCTTGTTAAGGGACCTGTTGATCAAGTGCACTTGCACATTGTTCGGGTAACCAAATCCAATTCTGTGAAGTTGATCAAACGATTCTTTCATCTCAGTCACATAATCTTCAACTAGTTTACCATCACCATGCTTGCAGTTGTCTAGCTTGTCAAGTTCATCATATAATTCAACTGCAGGTGGTTTCTCATAAGATTGCTGAAGTACTTCAAGCATATCTTTTGGGTAAAAGTACTCAAACTTATTTTGTAATGGAGCACTCATGCTAGTGAGCATTAAACAAGCAACCTCATTGAACTTAGCATGTGTCACCCTCCATGCCGCTTTAACTACTTCTGGTTCAGTAGCAGCAGGCTCAACAGGGCACTCTTCGGTCAAGTAATCAAGCTTTTCGGACGCCCTCAAGACAATTCTGAGCGAACGGTGCCAATCATTGAAATTCTTTCCAGTCAATTTTTTTATTTTAGGATGACTCTTGAAAGCAGAAATCACAATTAGGTTATCGGGTTGAGCCATATCTACAGATAAAAGTTCAAACATTAGTATTTTCGATAATAAATATCTTCAAGAAAATAAAATACCCAGAGGCTATATTCATATAACCACCCAAATTTTCTTGAAAATCTAGGATCCAACTTTATATAGTTCCACCACATCAGTTGATCTGCTAGTGGTGAAAGTACATAAGATAGTAATCTGTCGAACAATAATTGGCAAACAAGATTTCCAATTCCTAGATCATTATGGGATTTACATCAAATTGATTCATCAATTTGCCTTGTAAGCATGTTTCATCCCATCTCATGCCTTAAGTTCTAGGTCTCACGCACAACTCAATTAAGTCGTCTACCTTAGAAACTGTAAAATTACAATTATGGTCTCACGCGCTAAAAGAATTTTACCTTGTTATAATAATTTAGCCTAGGTCTCACGTTTACTAAATTAAAATTCCAAGTGTTCTTTATAGATAGATGGCATGTAACTTAAATTTTAAGGGTATTCAATTTTGATATGTCAATCAAAATATGTATAAAGATGCATGCACTCATCTTTATAGCATAAGTTTTCAAAAAACTTTTTATTACCAATTCGTGAAATTAATACAAAAAGTTTTACTTGAGGTTTAAAAAACCCTAAGATGACTTTCTACAAGAATGATTTGAAAAGAAATTCGTTTAAGACGTTTTCAAGATTGTGATAACCAAGGCAGACTCTAAGGCTCTTTTCTAAGCCTTCATATCACGATTATGAATTTGTCTTAAAAGAGTTATTTTTAAAAGCATGTTGTACAAAACATCAATCAAGCAAAAGTTTATGGATTCAATCTCAAAATCATGTAATAAAGTATGAATCTTGCTAGTCTCGCCTTGGAGCGAATTACCGTGCGAAGCGAACCGTTGTTGGCACTTAAGACTCCGCAAGATTCAATCTTTATCACTTTAGGGTTTCACCATTATTAGTCCGTATTATTTTCTTTATGAAAATCACCCTTTTTATTGCTTACAACTAGTCCAACAATTAAGAAACAATAAAAACAAGTAATTTAAAGAAAAACATAACAACTAATAATAATTGAAGTGAAACAAATAGCCACATGCAATCCTTATTAGAAAAGATCCTAATAAAATCAAGTCTAGGTATAATCATGCATGTAATCAACTAAGGCCTTCTCCTCTTGATGGAAGAGAGTCACATACATTGACGAATCAATTGCGTAGGCCAAAGCTAACATACACACCACATAGCATATAAATTGATTTTAATATATATGTATTGGAGTCTTCCCCAATTTTAGATCTATCTAAATCATGTGACAAATAAATCAAAAAAAAAACAACAAGATCCATGACTAACATGCATGTTTCGTCATGGATTAAACCTAACAATTAGCACATAGGTCACAAGTACGTTCACATAACCGGTTAAAGACCTAGGGTTTCTAGTGATTACAAATTAATCAAGTTAAACCACAAACCCTAATTAGGGTTTTATGTGGAAAATCGACCCCCCCCCCCTCATAAATTAGGGTTAGGGTTTAAATTTTATAAAAAAAAATTTAAAGAAAAACCCTAGATCAAAAACATGTATCTAAAACAATTAAAGATCCGATTTTTATTACGTTTTAATAATCAATTACATGTTATACATGGCTCGTGATGCCACTTTTAGAGTTTGACAATCAAATAACACATTATGCGGAAGCTAGGATCAAGTATAACAAGTATAAAGATTAACTAAAACATAAATAGTAACGTACCCGATGCACTTCAATAAACCTTGAATCTTGTGTATAATAGATCAATGATAAACCCCTTACCGTTTTGTTTATCGATATCTTGATAATTACTATAGTGAGTAATTACCTCATTTTTGTACACACAAACTACCAACGAATAAAAGGTTATGCAAGTAACAAAACACTTTATTTTGTTTAACACAAAAATCGACCCAAACACCCTTTAGGGTTGTAGGACCGATCGGCCAAGAAAGAAAAGAGGAAGGAAAAGCTTTAGGGTTTTGTGTGTGTGCACAAAAGATGAGAAAGCTTTACCCTAGGCATTGTATATATACTATGGTAATCTTGGAGAACAAGTTTGATGTGGGTTGGGTTTCCCCTCCCCTTGTTCGACCGGACTAGGAGTCCCAAGAGGGATTCTAGATCCTTCTTGACTCCTAGTTACACTCTAGTCCTTTTCCTTTCGTTACTAATGATAGTTAGTACTTACAGTTAATATTTAACGATCATTAAGTCCCTCAAGTGTTTATTTAAATATATATTCGATACATATATCATATATATTAAATATACTTTTATTCTTGTTTGTAATGTGTGCAATCCCGAGGTCTCGGGTTCGATACTAGTCATTTACTTATTAATATTTATACGTAACTTTTAACATAAACTGCTGCCAACCACCACCCACGGCTGCAACCTACCACCCACTCTTGTCATCGTCGCCGCTGCAACCAACCACCCACCTCCTGTCGCCGTCGATGTAACCAACCACCATGCCACTGCAACTAAACACCACCAGCCGCTGGAGCCAACCAACCAGCCTCCACTGTTCAACCAACCCGCCGCTTCCTACACTTTTTAGTGTGTGTTTGTATTTGCATATTCTGACACTTGTTTATTTTGGATTGTTTGTTTGTTTATTTTGACACTTTAACAAATCTAGTTTAAATATTAATTAGTAATTAGTTAAGTAACTAATTAGTTAGTGTCGTGAACACAAGTTTGGGAGAATGAATGTATCATTAATTAATGTGTTAGTTTTATGGATATAAATTAGTAGATGTGTGTTAGGATCAAACTCAAGATCATGGGATTACACACTTTCCGTATGAAGAGTAAATGAATAACAATTAAATATAAAATGTTATATATAATTATTAAATACACAAAACATATAACGACCGTTATATAGTTAACGATAATTGACTAATGGAAAAGGAAAGGTACTAGATTGAAAATTGGATGTCAAGAAGCTTCTGGAACCCCTTGTGGGTTGAGGCCGGTCGTGGGTCAAAGGGGGAAACCCAAACCCCCTCAAACTTGGTCACCATGTTTCAATTAATATATAAGCAAATCTTAGGGTCATTTTTTGGTACCTTTTGTGCATTTGCTAATAACCTAAAGTTTTCTTCTCTTTTTGGGTAAAAGGTTAAAAAACCCGGTAAATATATTACTCCAAAAAACGTTTAAGTATAAAGGATATGGGTGAATCCCATATCACAGCCCGTTACATAGGCGAAAAAGCTTATATAACAAGATACTTCCAATTATCTAAATAAGAAAAAACCACTACTCAAAAAATAACATTAGACTTCTATGAAAACAAAATTACTTTCTACCAAGACCTTGGAGCATGATACCATACGTGTCATATAATAAAGCATCCAAATTCCCTGGAAGATCGTAGACCTGATCCGCATAATCATCATAATCATAGTCAGCATAATCATCTTCATGATCATGACAACCACCAAATAGGTTCATGGACTCATCAAACATATTCAAAATCTCGTCTTCATCATTGTCTGAAAAAATAATCTCTCCCACCTTAGAGAATGGGTTAGCCCTCTTAGTAGAAGTAGACCCCGGATAATCAACCTTTTGAATAGGATGACTATCATCATCCACAAGAGTAGCTTTCCCATCAATAAGTAGCTTTTCAAGCTCCCCAATTCTCTTAACTATAGGAGTAGAACCAACCTCCCTTGATCCCATTGAATCACTCACAAGCGTTTCTTGTAAAGCATTACCAATCTCTAAAGACCCGTCCTCCTTAGCTTCCTTTGGAATACCAGAATTCACATCCTTAGTCACTTCATTGGTAGGAATACCAAAGTTATCCGTATCATCCATATGAAAGGCACCAAACCAGTTTGATGTAGCAATCTTCATACCACTCGTACTAGCCACATCAGCGCCCTTTTTCTTTGTAGTATCCACCTTCTTAGGTTCAGGAGGAGGGGCTTTAGGTTGATACCTAAAATTAGGACCCATAGTAGGTTTAGTAAAACCTCCTTTACCCGGAGCATTGTGACCACCATTCTTACCCTTATTCTTGTTATTGACCATTTGAAAACCATCATTAACACTCTGTTTAGTTTGAGTAAGAGGTGGAACAAACTTAGGACAATCAAGCAGCGTATGACCAAAAAGCTTACATGTATCACACCGAGGCGGTTTCCACTCGTATTCAATCCAAATATTTTCAATAGTAGAACCCGTCCCATCAAGTAAGGGTATCTCAACAGTGAGGCTCTCCCTAAGTACCTGATCCGCCTTGACTTCAATCAAGCACCTAGCAAAACTACTTCGACCCCATGATTCCAAGCACATTTAACTAGTATAAGCATCTAACATTTTTGGCGTACCAATCAATGTGGCTAGGAGACTAAGAGGGAATGTTGGTCAAATCCTCTTTGAGGAGATTAGTGTTTAAAGTCCAATTTTTAAGTATTATAGGCACATTCCTAATCATCCACGGGCCGTTCTCAAGTACATCTCCAACTCCTTTCTGAGAGGTAAATTTAAAGAAGAAGAAGCCCTTTGCATTCATCATAAACTTTTTAATGCCAAACTTAGCCCACGCATTGCACACATAATAATCAACAACCGGAAAAGCAATACATTTACCAAGAAAATAACCATATAACGTATTCTCAAATTTGGAATTTACCTCTTCTACCACTTTCATAGGCATAGACAAATCCGCATCATTCGATTTTTTGCTACACTCTAGCTTACGAAAGTTAGATGATTTTTTCTTAGGTACATTGGAAGTCGCACCAGCATATGATATAGGCGGCTGTTTTAAAGCATTCTCGGCATTCTCCAATTGTACCTTATGCATTGCATTATCAAAATCATCACAAGCATCCTCGACAACCTTATCTATACCATTCGGTTGGCTAACAGCCCCAAGTGTACCAAACTTCTGTGATTGCATAGCGACATCAAAACTCGACAAGGGAGAAGCAATCTGTGGTGAAGGAGTAGAAGTAGCATTAGGAGAATTCGTTCCAGTAGAAGACTCCCTAATTGATTCACCACTACTAACAGGTTTTGACCCTTTAGAAGCACTATTATTATTAAGAAACCCCTTATTCATCATCTCTCTCACAACCTATTAAACCCTAACTAGCGTCACTGATGCATCCGTTCTATGGTATTCGAAGAGCGTTGCTAGCAACTTAGGATGTATCTATTTGAGATATCCAAATACTAAATGTTGGGGACTAACATATATATCAAGTTATCCATTTTGTAGGTAATGATGAAAGCTGCCATTCAAAAACACCATATATCAAACATCTTCACCTCCACAAACTCATACTTATAAAGTTCATCCTCAACAAGCTCAAATCAAGAACGTTCAAGACAAAGAGATCAAGTTAAAGACAAGGATTTACGTCAAAGTTAAAGAACTAATCAAGAAGTCAAGAACAAGATCATGTATCAAGTGAGGAAGAAATAAGTATAAAGTTTAAAGTCTTATCAAGACATATGAGTATGGTGGATAAGACGACACAATAAATCATTGAAAATGTTGATAAAAGGAAAGAACAATCAAAAGACTATGATTGAAGATCACAAAGCATGAAGGAACAATGAATTAAGACTATTCTATGATATCACGTAAAGTTCAAGATCATGAAGATAGATGACCTAATCATGGTGAAGCATCTTTTGAATGACCACCCCTTAGAGGGAGATTTTTAGCTTTAAAAGAAGTGATGGTCATTCACGAATTAGGAACTTTGTATCCTTTTATAGAAAAAGTAATATTTTAGTTTACGAGCTCGTGGATTGGGCTAATCTAATAGGTTAGTGGATATGTATAAGCTAGTCTTTTATATACTTTGTAATCCAAGTCCAATCCAATCCTAAACGGAGCCCACACAAAGCCCATTAGGGCGTCCCTATCGTTACTATATAAACACTTAAAATGTGTCATTTGAGGTGTTTGCTTGAGAATGTAATACGTGTGTGAGTTTCGCTTAATAAAATTTCTCTTTTTTATTCTCTTTCTCTCTCTACTCACGCCTCTCTCTTGTACCATCATACGAGCTTCATATTTAGTGTATAAGTTGATCAAACCAAGGTCCTACAATGCAATATCTCATATGAAAGTATACGATCAAACGCACATAAAGCAAATCATATATCTAGATAGCGAGGAGTGAAATTTTCAACAAAAACTTAAATATTATCCTACATATAGTCAAAATTCATAGATTATTTATTTCGTCATCTTATTAAAGCTGAGTTATATATCACAGTGACATTATAGTAACAGATGAGTCATATTGACATAGAGCAATGCATTGTATTCATGCATAGAGCAATGCATTGTAAACTCTATTATCCGATGCAAAAAATATAAATAATGTAGAAATCATACAAGTTGACTAAAGACTATATTAATATTGAAGTGCATTGCACGGATTCAATGTATGTGTTAAAAATGCATTGCCTAATACGAAGATAATTATCTTAGATATCTTAGTTGGCCAAACCCAATAGTGGTTTGGGTCCATTAGGTTTAAGGTTTCGTTGCTTAACTGTGTACAATAGAGGGTTTGTGACATACCTTCGAGAACCGGAACAAATAAAAATTTAATAAACTTTAAAGCGTGCTGATAACATGTTATCATAAAACATTAAAAGTAAATCAACCAATGGGTCTATATATACTAAACTAAATGTTGCATATCTCTTATTTAGTTACAAACTCTAACTCATGATATGAGATGAAGACATCCACATATAATTATAGATATCAGTTACTTAAATATTAATTTTTTTTTAGTGATTTCAATGTAAAAAATCTACAAAAGTCAGTTGATACTTTTTGGTATTTTTGATGGCTTTGGGATTTTTTTTTTAATAAAGTAAAAGGTGATATTAACTTTGGCTTAGTTCAAATAATGGATTTAAGGTTAAAATAGTAGAAGCCTGAATATAAGGGAGATGATATGCTCACAACTCAAAATAGTGTGCACACTATTAAATCATGTTAATAATGCATAAAAGCACAAACTTTACACAACATATTTAGTGGTGTGCATATCACCTTCAATACAGATAAGAATTCTTTTGTGAAATTGTGACAAGTTTCGCAATTGAAGCCAAACAACACAAGTTATGTCTCACAAATAGATTGCAATTCTTAGAGTATTCGATACAATAACATGTTATAACGAAAAAAGTGCCGCCACATCAACGCCACATCATTTCAACATCAAACCATTTAACGCCAAAAAATCACTCTTTATCATAACACCAAACAACACCATCTTTTGGAACTCGCCATTTAAAAAAAATCATACAAATTAACCTCTTAACTAATATTTTAATCCTTAAATAAACCCGTAACTAATCTTTCATGCATTTTCAATATTAAAAGTATTTAGGAGTTTTTATTTATTTATTTTGGTTACTAGTTTTAGTTTATATGTTTCCATAGAAAAAGTTACGTAAATAAAACATTACATAAACAATAAATAAACATTACATAAAATAAAATAAGAAATACGATCCGAAACGAAATAAGATACGAAAAAAACATACGAACCAAAATACAATACGATACGAAATACATAAATATAGCTTAATTTGAATGCTCCCCGCATGCAGAATCATACTCAGGTTTCTCCACAACCCCAAATTCTAGCCTGAACGCCGCCGTTTCTCCTTCTTCTTTCCTTGAGTCTCTCCTCCCACTCTTGTTGAATCCTTACTTGTTATGCTTCAACTTCTCTTAAAGCCTCTTCGTCTCGCATAAATTCATAATGCTGTCTCACAATAAATCCATGCTCATCAACTAGCTCTTCTTCATTACCCGTAAATTGATAATGTTCTTGCTCCCATGCGCATCAGCTGATGTTAATGCATCTAGCCCAGTTGATGCAGCTATTGTGATACCGAACCAACAATTTTGTTTTCTTAGAACTCCAACGGATTTTGTGGCTGATATTGTCTTGTATCTGTGAAACACACTTCACTAATGTCGCCATCTTTCCTGGCTTCATCGCTCAAAATTTGTCGATGACAGCTTGTCTTTTTGGCGAAATGTCTTTGCATTTCGCGTATTGTTTTCTCAAACGTTTTTTCTTTGCCTTTGCATGCTCAAACAACTTGATAACTTCGACAATGGCATCCTGGCAGGCCGCATCCTCTTGATCGCATTGTTCTGAACATAAATTTTCGTTTCTTCGACAGAATGGGGGAGAGAACAAGCCATAGTTTTGTGTTATAATGATTAATAGTATTTGGGTTAAGTGTGAAAAAAATGGGTAAATGGAGTGTTGTATTTATAGAGGAGTTTAATTTTATTAAAAAAATAAAAATAAAAAGAAAAACCTTAAAAAAAACCTACCGTTAACCCTAAACGGGGTGTATTGAAAATATTTTGAAATTTGAAAAATAGCCGTTTGGGCTAAATTTTTTTTTCCCACACTTGCGTTCCAACTTACGTTGGTGAAGCAATGTAAACCACAACACCATGGCAATGCCTTGATCGACGATATGGACACCTGTTGGATCGATATACTCTGACCAAACTACTTTGTAGGTTGTAAAGATTTAATAATATTAAGTAAACTCAACATTATTAATATTGAAACACTGTTTGACCTTGTAAAGTATGCGGAATCTACTAACACAAAGCTTAAGAAGAACTTTTATATTAAACCAAACTTGAACCTGCTTTGTTACACAGATTCACTAACAATCCCTAACTATTATCGACTTTGTAAAGCTTCTAAGACTCTTAGAACTTCGACTAAAAACATATATCCCTAATACCATCATAAGGCTCCTTATATAGATAACCTTAAGTCGGTTTACAACATATATCGTGAACGACAAGTAATTATCCCTAACTAATTCTAGAATATTCGTTCAATATTACACATTAATCCTTTAACTAATATTGCACTTAAGTCCTTGTATTCTTCGAAGTACTTTGAACAATCTTCAATAAACAGCAGTACTTTGACTTTGATCTTCAGCAGTACTTTGACTTTAATCTTCTAGTAGCAGTACTTTGACATACAGAAGTACTTTAATCTTTTATATCCCAACAATCCTCCCCTAACTTGAATTCCACTTGCTTGATTTCAAGTTTCTTTGTTATCTTTGATCTTCAAAATCTTTAATCCTTCAGAAAGATTGTTTCTTTATCTCTTTATCTTTTATCTGTCATGTGTCAAAGTACTCTTTATCAGCATCTTCTCTGCAATAAATCTCCTCAGCTAATCAGCAACATTTTGGTACAATAATCATCAAATCTTATGAAGTTTCATACTATTCTCATCACTTCCAGGTGTGTAAACTCCTGTGAGAGGTGAATCATTGAAAATTAATGGATTTTGATGTCTCTTTACCAAAGCCATTAACTCTGGAGTAGCCAATGTTTTAGGTTAGAACAACCATGGTACATTGATAACCATATGATTTTTATCAAATTATCAGCTATCAACGGATTTGAGTAGTCTTTACCAAGAGCCGTTTGCTTTTGGACTAGTTAGTTATTTGATTACAACCATGGTGAACTAATTACCAAAAATGGATTTTCCACAGCCTTTACCACAAGCCATTTTTTCTTGTGGGCTAGCCAACTCTTCACTTTTACAGATATGGTGAGTTGAAACCATACAATTTTTAGTAAATTGTCAACTAAAAATGGATTTGATTATCACATCAGAGCCGTACCCTCATGATGAGTCAAACTCTTTCTTGTCTGTTAAACATGGTGAGTTGATTACCATTTGCTGTGTAGTATAAATACTAACACCATGTGTTTCTTTTCAAATCCTTTTATTGACTTCACTTTTAAACATCAAAAACTTTTTATTTATTTTACAAAGGACTTATACTGGTTTAATTCAGCAAGCAGTACTTTGATAAAGTACTGTTTGTCTTTGCAGTACTTAAAAAAATACTTATTATACAAAACAAATCATACTAGTATTTTGCAATATCATTCTTCAGACTTAGTCCATCTGATAAATAGCTTGATCACATCCAAAGCTACCTCAGATTCATCTTCAAGTTCCATTCCATGATCCAGCATTCTGAGCATAATTTCTCAAATCAATGGATATCTTCTCTCAGCAAGCATGTGAATCATGGTACCATCTTCCATCTCAAGTGCATGAACTCCTGATGACTCAAAGAATCTCCATCTTGTAATTTCCCAATTCTCTTGATCATTCCACAGAGGATCAACACTTGTTTCTTCAGTTTCCCAGATGGTAATTAAGTCTCCAAGCAAAATTAATCCCACTCCTGATGCTTCAATCTCTGCATAGTATGTCTGCACTTGCATGTATAAGTCATATAGATCTTCTCTGGTGATAAAATGCAGAACATCCCATAACATGTTGAATACTGTGAAGCTTTCATCTTCTCTGGTGAACATAAGATAGTTCCCTTCTTTTGATTCAACTACAGAGAATGAGATTATCTTGTACTTCTTTCCAGATTCTTCTATCTTCTTATTCTCAAAATCAACTACTCTGAAATAGTTTCTCAATTCATCAATTGTATCTTCATGTATCATCTTCAGTCTTTTTGACAATTGATCTTCTTGAACTGCTTTCTTTCTCTTCAATTTTCTTTGCTCAGCTTGTTCCTTCTTTACTTCTTCTAACTTTTTCTCCTTATCAGTATCCATGGGTACAAAACTTTCTACTTCTTTCCTGATAGACTCTTGTACTTGTTCCCATAGAGCTTTCACTTCTGGATACCTCATTCTTTGTAAATTCTTGTATCCTCTTCCTTTCAAGAAACTTATCATCCAGTTTCTTTCCTGAGCAATTGTCATAGGCTTCTTTGTAATTGGCTTGTTTAACTCTGTCAAATACTCTGCATCATATTCTGCTTGTTGCTTTCTAGCAAGCTTTGCATCTTCTGCAATCTTTAGTTCTCTAATCTATGTAAGAGTGAATTTCTTCTTTTTCTTAATAGCTTTCTGCTTCATGATCCCTTTCCCTTTGTCTTTGGGATCTAACTCTTTAGATTCAGAAGTACTTTCAGAAACTTGTTGTGCAGGCTCAGAAATATGTATACCTCCAGCAGATCTATTCAAATTCATCATAATCTGAGCAATTGTTTCATCATCACTTGCAGTATGCACCTTAGCTTTTTATTGCTGTATAAAAGTAGAAGGACCAGCTTCATCTTCAAAATTTATTGTAGAAGGTCCAGCTGCAGTAGTTCCACTTTCATCAATATTCATAGCAGCAGTACCTTGCTCAGCAGTACCTTGCAGACATGTATTTTCAGCAGCAATACTTTGAACATCAGTACTTTGAATATTCTGTGCATTAGCATCTTGCTCAATATCTTCTTCTTGTACAATATTTACATCCTCTTCAATGTATTTCTCTGGTACAAAAGTCTTTGGCTCTTCTGGATATTGCCAAAGGTGAGCATCTTCTGAATATTGAATCTCATCATCATCTCTATCCAAATTATCATCTTGATTCCTCCCCAATTTGATAGAGGATGACTTCATATGCCTCCTCTTGGATTTAGAAGTCTTCTTGGAAGATTTAGACTTCTGTTTCTGAGACTTTTTCTTTTCCCTCACATAAAGCCTAAAATTTTGGACAAGAGGCCAGACAAACTTCTTCAACCGTCTGAACTTCTTCCTTAACTTCTTGATTTCTGCAGCTTGATCATCCATAGTTTTCTTCACCCTCTCCAACTCTTTAGTCAAAGCATAATTATTCATTGCCCCTCCAACTCCCTCATCTCCTCCAGGTGTTTGAATCCCACCTGTGGGAGTATAATCATTGGGAGAAGGTACTGGTGTATGCTCTGAAGCAGTACCTTTAGAAGAAGTACTTTGTGGAGAAGTACCTTCAGCAGAAACATAGTTATCCAAGGAAGCTGACACTGAGGGAGTCCTTTCACTAGAAGCATCATGCTGAGGTGAAACAATAGGTGGTGTAGGTGTATGTACTGATGCTGAATGCTCAAAAGGATCAGGTTGATCAGCAGCATCAGAATTAGCAGAACCACTATTTTCAATATCATCCCTAACAGCTTGTGCTACCTCTAACATGTAAGCATTGAGAGGTGTATTTTTACCCGAAAAATTTACTCCCTTGTGAGACATAAAGGTGAACACTTTAGGTGGCATCCTAATTGTGGGTACATAATCCTGAGGTTTTGGTATCCCATCTAGTGGATTCTCTAAGAGAAGTTGAACAAATCTAGGATACATCAGAAAAGGGGATCCAGCCTTAATATGTGTGATCATACCATCAAGGATCATGTATGAAAAATTAAAGGGTTGATTGGTAATAAGGCCAACAAATGCAGAAGCTATAGCATGGCTAAATTGATCCCAAGCAGTACTCTTAGGACTTAAGCAATGGAGTAAAACATGAATGAAAAACTTCCAATGAGGACTTACCATTGCTTTCTGAAAAGTAAGCTTATCCAAAGGTCCTTCATACCCAATGTCTCTAAGTGCCTTCCAAATCTCTTGTTTAGCGAACAAAACAGAGCCTCCTTCATCTGCAAACAACAGAGCCTCCCTGATTGTTGCTTCTGTAACACGAATAGCTCTCCCAGCAACTGTAGCATGTATAACATCCTCTCCATCTTCAACCTCAGACCTTGCCGTAGCCCAAGACTCCTGTATCCATGGTCCAATAATCTCTGGGTTGACTAAGATTGAGTAACAGATGGTGGTTCCAGTGAGAAAATCAATAATACCATGAAAATCAATGTTACTTTGCATTTTCTCAAGATTGGCTATCATGTTGTGTTTGGTGTTGGTTGGTCGATTTGCCATTGTGGGAAGGTTTGGAGAGAAGAGTTGTAATCGGTGAATGATATGAATGAGTTTGATGAATAAGAATGGTGGATGGGTACGAGTGAATAAATAATAAAAAGATATGAGTTATAAAACGATAATATACAAAAAGTCACGGTTAATTAATTATTTTACCGTTATTTTTGGAAGTGATCATCCCCATATCTTTCGCAAGTTTGTTACCCGCAAATCTGACCGTTGGAACAGTATTCTGACACGTCTGCGTACCCTCTATATCACCAAGCAGTATGTTCCATAGAAGATGGAGCAGTACTTTCAGTTATAAACCCAAACAGTATGTTGACCAAAGTACTTCCCAAGCAAAATATCTTGATAGTTGACTGTTTGACCAAAATATCTTTGAAAGTCAACCCGAAGTAATTACTATCTCCCCAAATTAATTCCCAAAGCTACCATGGTAAGTAAACTTTAATGAACTTCATTTAATGACCATATACCTTTACTTGGCCTATAAAAGCAACTTTTCCAACAACAAATTTCATTCATCTCATCTTTCATTATCATAACACAAAAACCCTAGTGAAAACAATGAGTCACTTCCCTCTTGTGTACATCTCCTCTGATTCTGATGGCTCCACAGACTCAGAAATAAGCTACTATTCTGACTCTGAGTTTGAAGATCCAGGATGGATGGATTACTTTCCTCCAATTGTGTCATCCTCATCAAAGAGTGAAGCAAACTCTACCATAACTGATGCAGCAAGCACAACCAACCCTAAGCCCAAGAAGAAAAAGTCTATCCCTAATTCATCTCTGGCTAATGAGCTTCTACATGCATTAAATCAAGCCCTGGAATCAGCAATACAGAACATGAAGTGGCCTGCTCCAAGAAAAGATAAACCACCCAAACAAGTTCTTGGCCTGGCTTGCCCAAGAAAGCAAGCTTCTTTTGATGACAAAAGAAAGACTGCTCAGAAGGGAAAGCAGAGCTATGAGGGCAAGGGAAAAAGGCCTATGGAGTAGGTTGTGTGGAGCTTGGTGTTGTGTTGTGGTAGTTGTTTGTATGGCTTGTCAGTGTCTGTGTGGTAACTTTGTCTGTGTCATGATGATCTGTGTCTTGTGGAACACTTTGATGTAACTCCTCTTTGAATAATGAATGAAGTACTTTCTTTATGAATGATACATGTAGCCTCCCCTCAAATAATGACTAACTACTAATGCCTCCCCTCAAAATTAGCTTAATTATTAATCATGCCAATACTCACAACTAAAAAAGTGAATCTTGAAACATCAAAACCCTTTGTGAGTAGGTCTGCTACATTATCATCAGTATGGACTTTAACCACATTAATAAGCCTATGCTCATAGCAATCTCTAATAAAATGATGCCTAATCTGAATGTGCTTTGTCTTGGAGTGATAAACTGGATTCTTCACAATACAGATGGTATTCTCATTATCAATGTTGATAGGAGTATTCTTGAAGTTGAACCCATAATCCAAAAGCTGATTTTGCAACCAAAGTACTTGTGCACAACAACTTGCAGCAGCTACATGCTCTGCTTCTGTGGAAGATGTTGCTGCAATTGTTTGCTTTTTGCATTGCCATGAGACTAATCTACTTCCAAGGTATTGGCATCCTCTAGTTGTGGATCTTCTGTCATAGTTATCTCCAGCATAATCACTATCTGAAAAGGCTTGTAGATGGAAATGTGAGTCCCTAGGATACCATAGTCCAAGCTTAGGTTGTTGCCTAAGGTACCTAAAAATCCTTTTGACAGCATTCAAGTGTGAGACCTTGGGATGAACTTGATGTCTTGCACATAGACACACAGCAAAAGTAATATCAGGTCTAGATGCAGTTAAATACATAAGACATCCAATCATAGACCTGTATAAGGTGACATCAACATCTTCTCCTTCTTCATCTTTTCCCAAAGGTTTGTTAGTATCCACTGGTGTAGATGTAGGCTTGACAGTTGTGAAATTGAATTTCTTAAGAATATATGCAACATACTTATCTTGACAAATATAGATTCCACTGCTTGACTGTTGCACTTGAAGTCCCAAGAAGAATGTTAATTCTCCCATTGAACTCATCTGAACTCTTTCTGCATAAGATCTTCAAATTCCTTCACCATAGATTGCTTAGTAGCACCAAAAATGATATCATCTACATAAAATTGCACAAGCATGATATCCTTGTTATCTCTCTTGATGAACAAAGTCTTGTCAATAGCTCCTCTCCTATAACCATGCTGTAATAGAAAATTTGAAAGTCTTTCATACCATGCTCTTGGAGCTTGATGAAGGCCATACAGAGCCTTGATAACCTTGTAGACTTTGTTTGGGTGTGCAGGATCTTCAAAACCAGGAGGCTGTTTAACATAAACTTCTTCTGTAATAGTGCCATATAGAAAAGCACTTTTAACATCCATTTGGTATACAGGAAATCCCATATAATATGCAAAAGCCAAAAATAGCCTTATGGCTTCAATCCTTGCCACAGGAGCAAAGACTTCATCATAGTCTACTCCTTCTTCCTGTCTATATCCTTGAGCCACTAACCTTGCCTTGTTCTTAATAACATTCCCTCTTTCATCTCTTTTTACCCTGAAGACCCATTTTGTTCCAATCAGTCTTTACCATCAGGTAAATCACATAATACCCATACTTCTTGAATTTTAAACTGTAAGAGTTCTTCTTGCATAGCTTCAACCCAACTCTCCTTGGCGTTTGATATTCTTAGGCTCTTCTTGAGACAGAAAACAAGCAAATAAACACAACTTCTGATCCTTGTGATTCACCCTGTTTTGTTTGTAGATGAAACTAAGTAAAGAAGTATGTTGTTGAGACATATTCTTAGCTTTAGTTCTTGTGAGCACTCCTGAAGCTGAGGGTCCAATTATGTTGGTAACAGGATGAGTTTTGTGAATTCTTAGAGTAGGAGTTGGTGAGACTTCAAGATTATCTTCCAAATTAGTTAAATCAGGATCTTCATTAGAATCTGAGAAAATGCCTTCTTGATCCAATTCATCATCAGTGTCTTTTAAGGTAATCTTGTTTGGATCATTCAAGTCATCAGTATCTTCTAAGTCAGGCATGTTAGGATCATTCACAGTATCAGTATTTATCCAATTTGAAGTATCTAAAGGTTGAAAAGTGCTTTCAAATGGATCAGCAGTACTTTGGGGTAAAGTATTGTCAGTGCCTTTGGCCTTCTTCTTTGCTGCTTCATAAGCTCTCCTTTCATCATCTTCATAAGACTTAGCCATTGTTTCTTGAAAAAGCATCCTACTAAGTTCATCTTGAATGGCTTGGTCTTCATCAGATATTGTGGTTTTTGGTGGAGCAGTACTTTGAGGATCAACAGTACTGTTAGGTTCAACAGTACCTTGAGGCTCAGAAGTACTCTTCTTCTCATTATTAACTTTATCATTAGACTCATCTTCAGATCTTAAATTAACATCATGAACAATGTACTGTGCTTCTTCTTCAGTGGGAGCAGCTTGATTTTCTTCCCTTACAGGTACATAATTCATAGATGAAGACATTAAATCAAGATCAAACATCCAATCAGGACCTTTACCCTTAGAGTTTTCTTGCTCTTCTAGAAAATCAACATGAAGACATTCTTGAACCTTCTTGGTAGCCCTGTTGTACACTCTGAATCCTTTGCTATCGGTACAATATCCCAATAAGTATCCTTCATCCGACTTCCCATCAAATTTGCCCAAATTATCAGCAGTGTTTAAAATAGTCAGGGGACATCTAAAAGGTTTCATAAACTTGATACTAGGCTTCTTTCCCATGAGTAACTCATAAGGTGTCTTCATTTGAGGTTTTTTCACTGATACTCTATTCAACACATAACAAGCAGCACTTACAGCTTTAGCCTAGAATGGAACAGGTAATTGGGAGTCTGCAAGCATTGTCCTTGCTGCTTCTATTAGAGTTCTATTCTTTCTTTCTGCAACTCCATTTTGCTGAGGAGTTCTGGCAATACTGAACTCTATTTTAATTCCTTTCTTAGCACAAAAGTCATCCATTAGCTGATTCTTGAACTCAGTCCCATTATCACATCTAATGCTTCTAACCTTGAGTCTTAACTGATTTTCAAGTGCTATTATAAGATCATGAATAGCATCAAAAGTTTCATCCTTAAAGCATAAGAAAAAGACCCAACTAAATCTGCTACAGTCATCTGTCATAACCAAACAGTACTTCTTCTTGTTCAAACTAACAACTGATACAGGTCCAAACAGATCCATGTGCAACAATTCCAAAGGCTCTCTAATGGTTTTCTCTTCAATCTTCTTACGGGAAGCCTTGTGCTGTTTACCCTTTTTACAAGCAAGACTTGAGTGATCATTCTTGAATGTTTTAGAAGGTAAACCTCTAACTAAATTTCCTTTGACCAGCTTGTTGATGTTCTTGAAATTTACATGTCCCAATCTTCTGTGCCATTGATGTGCTTCTTCCATTGTTGCTCTTGCAATCAAGCATGTTGCTCTTTCAGCAGAATTGATATTCTTCAAGTCTATGCTGTACACATCATTAGTTCTTGGTGCTCTCAGCATCACCAAGTTTCTATCTTCTAACTTAAAATCAAGAGAAAGTATAAGACATTCTGTGTCTAAGAATAACACAGGGTACTTCTTATCACAAATCTGAGAGACTGACAAAAGGTTGAATTTAAGCTCCTTCACATATCTAACATTCTCAAAATCAATGTTTCCTGCCTTGATAGTTCCTTTGCCAGTAATTCTTCCTCCATCAGGATCATTCCCAAATGCAACTTTTCCTCCAAAATAAGCTTTAAAATCTGACAAGATCTCCTTTTCTCCTGTCATACTCCCAGAGCAACCACTATCAACAATAAGATGATCTTTAAGCTCCTTTTCTGAGTTGCCCTGCATACACATGAAAAAGGTTAGTTTCTTTTAGGAACCCAAGCCATTACTGACTTGTGTTCCCCTTGTGGAGTGACATACTCAAATTCTTTGAGTATGTAATCACCACTGTCTTTGAAAACATGATCAAGAATTAAGGTTTTTGTTTCCAAAACTGTTGGTTTATTATGATCAATTTTCCCTTTTTCACCCTTAACCTCTGAAAGTACTGGTTCTTCCCCAGCAGTACTTTCTTTCTTAACCCATTTAGTTGTAACTTTTAGAGTTGGGTTCTGTGTTCTAGCATCTTTCCTTGTGTTGTAAGGCCTTCTAGGTTTGTAGTAATTGAATCTCCTAGGTCTTACACTTGAGTGTCTGCTAGCAGCATCTTGGTTAGGGAACTTTCTATCAGTACTTTGTGAAGGTACTGAGGGTTTGGAGAATGATCTTTTCTGATGAGGATACCTATAGTCTTTTGAGAAATTGCTATGGTTAACCCTATTTGTGTAATTCCAAACTGGTTTGTTGTCCCTTGGCTTATTCTCCCTGTGACTTTGATTTGCAGACCTGGTCCTTGGTTATTTGCTTAAGTATTCTGAGTGATAATCACAGTCCTTAATCAAGTGGTGAGGACTGTAACATACATAACAGACTTTTGGACTAATATCCCCAAATCCCTTTCCATAAGGTTTTCTAAAATTAGCAGTATTTTGAAAGTATTTTCTTGGAGGTACTGCTGAGTGATCAGCAGTACTTCAAAAAGTGTTTGAAGGTAATGCTTGTTTTGAAAACTTTTTCTCATCATCCTTAGGTGCTTCAACAGATTTTTCTAAAGTTTCAGGATTAGATTGACTTTTAAGCTTTTTCCTAAACTCTAGATTATCTACCCCATAACAAGAGACATCTTTTCTAGGTGGTTGAAAGCTACCTGGGGGATTAGGAACTGCATTGTATCCATTGTCTTTCTTAAATTCAGGAGGTGTTGGACTAGGGTATTCCTCATCACTAGAAGTGTTTTCATATAAACTTGTGAACTCTTCATCACTAGTGGAGGTATCTACTGTAAGATTTAGTTCCTTACTCTTAAATGGAATACCTTATGTGCTATCATTATCATAACCTAGGCCAGTTTTAATGTTTGATGTTCTTTGCTTTTCAACAAATTGAACATGTGACAGACCTGATTCATACCAAACAGCAAGCAGTAACTTTCTCTAGTTCAGACACCTTACATCCTAGTTTCCATTCACTTAACTTTACTTGGTACTCTTGTTGCTTATATGTTTCAGCCCATGCTACTTCATTGTTTTCATGTGTAATTATTTTGGCATCCATTGACTCTAAAGTCAACTGGTAGCCAGCTATCTCAGACCTAGCCCTTTGAAATTTATCTCTTTCAGCTACATATTTACTAAGTAACTTTTGATACATATCATTGCACTTAGAGCATACCTCAGAGCTAGTGGATGAACTTGGTGAAGTTGCTACCATAGCAAGCTGAACAGGATCTTCTTCAAACTCCATGCTCCAATCAAAGCTTCCTAGACCATCTCTTGACTCCAAAGCAACATATCCAGGCTCTTCATCAAAAGCTGTGCTCTAGTCTTCCAATGCAACCATTGAATAGGTTACAGGTTCATCATCAAACTCATTGGACCAATCAATCTCTGACAGATTCTCTTGAGCAACCAAAGCTTTTGGTTTTAGTTCAGTAATAGGAATCTCTTTTCTTTCAGGCTTGGGTGGTTCAATCATCTTGTTTGCTTGATACTTTGCAAATTTGCATTCCCTTGCAAAGTGACCAGTCCTTTGACAATTGAAGCATTCAATTTTGGACTTATCAAATGTTATTCCTTGTTTAGCTTTGAAATTGATGCCTCTTCCTGTCTTATTCACAAACTTCTTGATCCTTGCAGTGAGCATGGCAACTTGCCATCTGATATCAATTTCTTCCAAAGCATCATCATCTATTTGCAAAACATCCTCTTGATAGGTTACAGGTAGAGATGCTTGTTGAGCAAAGAATGAACACAGAACGTCATCTAAGGTGGGGGTGTTTGATGGTGATGAAGTGGTAGTGACCATAGTTGTACATGGAACCTGAGTTTCAGTCACAGTACTTTGGACAGGATAAGCAGTACCTTTATTGGAAGTACTGCTTCTGTTTTTAGAAGATACAAAAGCAATGTTTTGGGGTTTCTGATGTGTGCTTGAACCTGTAGTACCATTCATCTCATGCTCATACACCTTTAGATTGTTGTAGAGATCATCAAAGTCCATTGTGTCCAATCCTGGTTGTCCTCTGATCATAGTAGCAACTACATGCCATGATGATGGCAAGCTTCTCAAGAACTTCAAATTAGCATCTTCAACTGATGCCTCAGCATCATATAGTTCTAGCATACTCAGAAGATTTTGAAATCTTTCATAAGCAGAATCAAGACCTTCTCTTTCACCAACAGTGAAAGATTCAAATTGTTGCTTCAGCAAATTCCTGTGCATCTTCTTGGAAGCATCATTACCTCCAAACTTTTTCTTAATTGCAGCCCATAGTTGTTTTGCATCCTTGGCATCATGAAACTTCAATAAGTGCCCATCAGGAATGGCAGAGAGCAGTATGTTGAGTGCCTTGTCTTGATTTCTTTTGGTAGCAGCTGGTATGGTTGGTTTAGGTGGTGTTGGTTGTCCAGGGATCTCCACTGGTTCTTCAATTTGCATATTACCATTGACAATCACATCCCATAGTGCATGGTCTGTGATGGCAATGTACTGCCTCATCTTCATGGCCCATAAGTCATATTCTCCCTTCTTAACAGTAGGAATTCTAACAGCAGTGATTGATGGAGTAGGTGCAGCCTCTGTCGACATCTTGAAGGTTTTGTTGTAGAATCGGTTTAAAGGTTTTTCTTCTTAATCAGAGTTTCCAACACAAGCTCTGATACCACTTGTTGGATCGATATACTCTGACCAAACTACTTTGTAGCTTCTAAAGATTTAATAATATTAAGTAAACTCAACACTATTAATATTGAAACACTGTTTGACCTTGTAAAGTATGCGGAAACTACTAACACAAAGCTTAAGAAGAACTTTTATATTAAACCAAACTTGAACCTGCTTTGTTACACAGATTCACTAACAATCCCTAACTATTATCGACTTTGTAAAGCTTCTAAGACTCTTAGAACTTCGACTAAAAACATATATCCCTAATACCATCATAAGGCTCCTTATATAGATAACCTTAAGTCGGTTTACAACATATATCTTGAACGACAAGTAATTATCCCTAACTAATTCTAGAATATTCGTTCAATATTACACATTAATCTTTTAACTAATATTGCACTTAAGTCCTCGTATTCTTCTAAGTACTTTGAACAATCTTCAATAAACAGCAGTACTTTGACTTTGATCTTCAGCAGTACTTTGACTTTAATCTTCTAGTAGCAGTACTTTGACATAAAGAAGTACTTTAATCTTTTATATCCCAACAACAACGCCTGGCAACGCTTGCCACATCGGAAATAATGTCGTGGCAAGATTACCATACCGAGTGCTCTTATCAAGTGTCAAAAATTGAAATAATTTCCAAAGACACATAAATGTAAGACGTATAAAGGGAATATGAAATGTTGTTATTGTCTTGCCAATACATCCAGAGATTACAAAATATATATAGGGATATACCAATGATCTATTTTAGGTAAATGCTAATCATTCCCTAAATCGAGCTAATCAAAACTAATATAAGGGAAATTATCTACTCATCAAGGTAATCATCTAGTCATCAAGCTAATCTCTTTGTCATTATTTTGAATATACAGCTAACTCTCCCCCGCAGTTTGAGTGGGAGGACTCCGAACACTCAAGCTAGATTGAAATTAACGGAAGCAAATCTTCAAGCAGCAGCAGACAAAAATACGCAACAAATTGGATAAACCAAAGTATCCGTACCAAACAGGATAAACCAAAGTATCCTGACTAAATGGGATAACCCAAAGTATCCCTACAACTAAAACGAACTGGATAACCCAAAGTATCTCCTACAACTAAAACAAAGGAAATTACAACTAAGACTTAAAAGAAAATATAAAGAAAAGATGAGAAAACGAGAGTTGGTTCTAAAACTGCAATCCCCAAAGAACATTCCGAACAAACAGGACGTGTTTTTTCCTAAAAAAAATAAAGATCCACTTTTTTTAATATTAAATGATATCCATTTTTTTTATTACCCACGTGTGCACTGTTGCATGAAACAAGCATACCCAACACATACATATTTTATTGTTTGAGATACTTATAGGAAACATGCTCAGACTTCATGAACTGAGTGAGACCTAACTTGATCTCCACAAAAGAATTCCGTCTTAATTCTTGGTTCGGTTAAGAGATCTACCAAAAAATAAGGTTATGCGAGAATGAATGTGTGGTGAAATGATATTATTAGGGAAAATATTTGGTGAATTCGTGTGATAAGGTTATACTGAAGTTTGTAAATACGATGGAGATAAGGATATACGTGTTCCGGACCGCCAGCCAAAGCCGACGGTCGGAAAAATTAAAGTGGCGGCTGTTTTTCGTTTTAGGGTTAGGTATTCTTAGGATCTTAACCAATCTAATATGTAAGACATTTAAAGGGAATATGATAATGTTGTTATTGTCTTGTCAATATATCCAGAGATTACAAAATATATATACAGGGCTATACCCATGATCTATTTTAGGTAAATGCTAATCATTCCCTAAATCGAGCTAATCAAAATTAAAATACACAAAAATATCAACTCATCACGGTAATCATCAAGCTAATCTCTCTGTCATTATTTTGAATATACAGCTAACAATAAATACTGGATTCAGTCACTTACTAAGGGCATCTACTATGGCGGACCTTTATAAAGGTTTATAATAGTGCCTAGTCATCCGAAATCATAATTTCTAACCTTTTCCTTGGTATAAACCTTTCTTCACTATAGATAAACTTCTTAAACCTTTATCAAAACCCCATTAAATATAAAAGCATTAAATTTAGAAGAGGTTCAAGATATTAGACATATTCATTCCACATAAGCATGAAACACATTTCCACTATGGTTAATAAAATTATAGACCTATTCATCTTTTCTTAGACCTTTTTATAAACCACCATAGTGGATGCTCTAACAATTCATATTTCAACAATTTAATTCTTTGCCAACTACCAAGGTTTTATGATGAGGCGAAAAATGAACCACTTTTAAGGGGTCATTTATGCCCGGAATTAAATTTATTTAATCAAATATTGCCCTAAATCGTTCCTTTTGTGATTTTAGGTACTTTGGAGTAAAATCTGGAAAAGGAAGCAATTCGGACGTTTTTGGAGCATAAAAGTGAAGAAAACGCCAAAGTCTTAATTTTCCTTGCTGGGAACAGTAGGTGACGGCGTCAAGAGCAACACCCTGACGGTGTCAAGAGTAAATTCCATGACGACCCAGTAAAGAATGGACGGCGTCACAAAGTAGGGCGTCAAGAGTAAAATTCATGACGGCCTGGAAATGTTAATACATGACGGCGTCAAAAGTAGATCAAGGCAGTCCGAGAAATATTTTGGCGGCGAGGTGACGGCGTCACAAGCTTTGTCTTGACGCCGTCAGACCTTATTTCCTATATATAGTTTTCTAATTTTCACATTAAAAGGAGAGAAGTTTTGGAGAAACCCTAAGTACGAACTTGGTGTGAATTTTACAGGTTTTTCAAGGGTTCTAAGCCCTTGATACCTTTCATGTGTAATTGAGATAAGTATTCTTTTAATTCAATCAATATGTCTATGTGTTGGTTGTCTATATCTTGTTCTTGTCTTAATTCCATCATGCTAGGCTAGATCTATCTTGTGTTTGCTTGGATCTAATGAAACCTAGATGTTAATTATGTGTTGATTACTTGTTTATAATTGTATTGGATGAATGAATTTGATGTTAGGCTTAAGAAAACTGGCAGACTTCCAAATGGTGACATGCTTGAACGTCTTAGGAAACATGAACTGATGTGCACTAGGTTTTATTGGTTGTATTTAATGCATGAGCCACTGTTTATAATCCCTATGGCTGGGCATGGTATAGGAGGAGAAAAGAGCTCATAGGATTGGGGAGTTAAGTGCGCCACCCCATGAATGGTATTAAGGAATACAATCCGTCATCCACGCAACTATAACAAGTAATTAACGTGTAAAAGATGTCTAGGGAGTAGTGAAATCTAAGTAAACACATTTTCTCCACTTATTGCTCACAACCTTAGTATAATTTAGTTTATTTTCATTTTTAGTATTTTATTTTGATTGCATCTTTAGTATTGGGTTAGTTGACTAGCAACTAATTCCGCCCAAATCCTTCAAACCCGAGATTTTTACTTGCTTTCTAAAAAATATAAAAATACAAAAATAATCATCCCTCATCTTTAGAACTAGTATTTAGGTTTTCTAATCCTAGCGACACTATTCCTAGCTGAACGATCAATCCCCCGGTACTTGTCACTATACTATACTACAACGATCAGGTACACTGCCTGGTGGGGGTTGTAAGCTTCTCAAAATCCCTTGAGAGGTAAAGCCTGGTGCGATTCCCACGTATCATTTTAATAATCATTTTCACGTCCTAGACATGGTTAGTGACACTACATGCCCATTATTGGTAGGAAGAGGATTTTTAGCAACCGCTAGCGCAATGATAGATTGTAAGGAGTCTAAGATAGCGGTAGGTGAAGGTGATACTTGGTCGGTGTACGATGTAAAGAAGCATAGTTATGATTGTGATGATGAACCGACACCGCATTGGGTAGAGATGAATAGGAGACCATCTAGATATGGACCTTGGATAGAAAGGAACTTCATAGGACCTCAATGCCCATTTTATCTAGAGAAAGATTTCGTTGAAAAGACACATTCGGTAGAACAACTCATAGCTAGAGATGAAGAGCTAGATCCCTTTGAGGACCCCTTAGTCTTTAGGAAGATGATTGAGTTCTTGAGCGTAATGCCTATTAACATAGAGATGAATAAGTGGAAAAGAGAGGGAGACAAGTGTAAATGGAGGTGGTATAAGCCACCTAAAGAAGGTGACGGATCATGGCATATGAGGATGAATTTGTATGATCCGGATGGAGAAAAGTTTGAAAGGTCATACCATACTAAGGAAACCGATAGGAAGTTGAAACCTAAGTTTGATCCCAAAGATGTCCTCAATGAGGAACTCACACGTATCACGTAGTAACCCATGACCTTGAGTCTAGCTACAAGACTCGTAAATAAAGAAAAGCGCTTCTTGGGAGGCAACCCATGTTTTGTGTGATTTTATTTTTGTTTGTTTGTTATTTGCTTCCGTATGCATGCTTTATTTTTATTGTTGGTAGATCATGTTTCTAAACTAAATAGTGGAAATACTTTACTTTGTTGTTTTGGCTTAGTCTTAACTCCATCTAAAGGTATTTTTGCAAAAGATAAGTGTAAGGGGAAACCCCAAATATGTTTTTAAGAAACAAACCGATCATGATTCTCCACAATATTAAATGAACATGTGTATTCGTATCTGTTAGAGTCAAATGCTTGTATTGAGTCATAATGAAGTTTTGCAGGATTTTCCAGGAAGTAGGACCAAGTTTTTCCAGAAATTTTCCGAAAACTTAACATAAGAATTTCTGCAGGTCACTTCTGACGGCGTCAAGAGTTAACTCTTGACGGCGTTACGTGTAAAAATCTGGAAATTTTACCGGTTTTGTTTTTCTAACGGAGTCTTATGGTTTTTGTGAATTATTAAGTTTTATAATCTCCAGGAAATCTGCAAACTTCATTCCACAAGCATTATATCTTATCTTGTTTTCTAGGATTTAGAAACTTATATAGGATGCCGCCGATTTTACGCGAGGTTGTTTTTGTCTATTTTCTCAGGATTTACAGGTTATGTTTGACAAGAAGATGATTTACATTCTGGAAGGGAAGCTTTGATTGTTCATTTTCTTGGAGGAAGATCTAACCTGGCCACCTTATTATCCATACCGAGCGAATCAGGGGAGTATTTGATTTCATTCTTTTTACTTTTTAACTTTTACATTCTTTACTTGAACATTGGGGACAATGTTCATCTTAAGTGTAAGGGGAGGGTAAAAAGATGATACTTTACATACGCACTTTCGCTTGAGTTTGTTTTGTTTAATGGTAGATGTGTAATAAAACTATGAGAAATACTTGTTAGTGCAATTTTAGCGCCAAATTTAAAATTTTTTACAACATTTAGGAGTGAAACTTTAGCCATAGCAAGCGTCTCATGGATAGGAGATCGTATGACTAGCACATAACCGTATATTCAGAAAAATTTTCCACCCAAATATGTGAGGTTCGCCTTTAGATTTGATAGGAAAAGCATTTACTATTAGTGCTTATGAGTGTACCGGTAGCATTTAGATTCTAGAACTTGCGTTAGTGATGCATCCCGAGACCGCTAGTGAGACTACATGATAAGAGGCATTAGGATCACCCTTGTGTTAAACCCGTATTATAATTACTTGACCATTTAAGTCATATTACTTGGCTAGTTAAGTCAACTAATTTTTCCCACACCCTTAGCGTTGTACTCATTTTTAGTACACGAAACCCCTAGTACACCCCTCCGAGCCTATCTTTTCGTTTCTAACTTTAAGCATTTTACTTAAAGGAAGAATTTGTTACACCCCACTTAAATGTACAACCAAATCGCCTTAGCCTTCCGTGTATGCGCTCATCTTTAGTGCATTATTGTTATTTGTTAAACCCTAAGTTAACTATCTAATTGATTACATGGTTGCTAAGTCGAGTCATATCGTTGTACATATTGTTTTGGGACGATTGGGACTCATGGGTAAAGTACTTATTTTATGGAGTAATGGGGAAGAACATCATTTATTACCCCTATATGTACGTTAATCTTAAAAGTACTCCAAGTGTTTTGATTTTCTTAATTCGAGTCATTAGATTAGTTTATTGTAAAGTATGTAAAAATTCAAGTGTAAGAGAAATGTTTATTCCCTATGATGTATTATTTTGGATAGTAGGGTAAGAGTGTATGCAAAAAAATAAAAAATAAAAAAATAATAAAAAAAAATCAAAAAAAAAAATAGAAAACTCAAGAAAAAGAAAAAAAAAGTAGAAAAAGGAAAAGAGAAAAAACATACGGACTACCATCCCTTTTTATTCTATGTTCATTTTATGTTTTTGTTATTTTTCATTTATTAGCTCGAGTCGAGTCTAGTCTTGGCTTAGCAACGCCATATTGTACATGTAATTAACCAAGATTGTTAACTCGCCAACAGTAAAACTTCCTTTATCCAACAAAACCGTGTATTTCATATCCCTACACCTAACGTTACAACCCTTTAAAAGACCTCTTTGATAGTTTATCCTAGGTGCTTACGCCATGTGGTGGAGGTTTGATCCTTTCTCAAGCCTATGGTAATCTATTTTGCTATGACAGGTAGTGAGAGATATCTTTCGTTTCCATATTGTAATTTATACTTTATTACACCCGAGAGATGTAAGTATCTAAACACTATTTGTGAGGTGCTAGTGTATGACCTCCGTGCTTGTCTATTGGTCTTTAGTGGAATGATTATTTGTTGTAATTACTTTTATATTAGTGTTAAATGACCCTTAACTTGTATTTTGACTAGAATAAAAGCGCATTTGCTTGAGGACAAGCAAATCTCAAGTGTAAGGGTATATGATGAGGCGAAAAATGAACCACTTTTAGGGGGTCATTTAAGCCCGGAATTGAATTTATTTGATCAAATATTGCCCTAAATCGTTCCTTTTGTGATTTTAGGTACTTTGGGAGTGAAATCTGGAAAAGGAAGCAATTCGGACGTTTTTGGAGCATAAAAGTGAAGAAAACGCCAAAGTCTTAATTTTCCTTGCTGGGAACAGTAGGTGACGGCGTCAAGAGCAACACCCTGACGGCGTCAAGAGTAAATTCCATGACGACCCAGTAAAGAATGGACGGCGTCACGAAGTAGGGCGTCAAGAGTAAAATTCATGACGGCCTGGAAATGTTAATACATGACGGCGTCAAAAGTAGATCAAGGCAGTCCGAGAAATATTTTGGCGGCGAGGTGACGGCGTCACAAGCTTTGTCTTGACGCCGTCAGACCCTATTTCCTATATATAGTTTTCTAATTTTCACATTAAAAGGAGAGAAGTTTTGGAGAAACCCTAAGTACGAACTTGGTGTGAATTTTACAGGTTTTTCAAGGGTTCTAAGCCCTTGATACCTTTCATGTGTAATTGAGATAAGTATTCTTTTAATTCAATCAATATGTCTATGTGTTGGTTGTCTATATCTTTTCTTGTCTTAATTCCATCATGCTAGGCAAGATCTATCTTGTGTTTGCTTGGATCTAATGAAACCTAGATGTTAATTATGTGTTGATTACTTGTTTATAATTGTATTGGATGAATGAATTCGATGTTAGGCTTAAGAAAACTGGCAGACTTCCAAATGGTGACATGCTTGAACGTCTTAGGAAACATGAACTGATGTGCACTAGGTTTTATTGGTTGTATTTAATGCATGAGCCACTGTTTATAATCCCTATGGTTGTGCTGGGCATGGTATAGGAGGAGATAAGAGCTCATAGGATTGGGGAGTTAAGTGCGCCACCCCATGAATGGTATTAAGGAATACAATCCGTCATCCACGCAACTATAACAAGTAATTAACGTGTAAAAGATGTCTAGGGAGTAGTGAAATCTAAGTAAACACATTTTCTCCACTTATTGCTCACAACCTTAGTATAATTTAGTTTATTTTCATTTTTAGTATTTTATTTTGATTGCATCTTTAGTATTGGGTTAGTTGACTAGCAACTAATTCCGCCCAAATCCTTCAAACCCGAGATTTTTACTTGCTTTCTAAAAAATATAAAAATACAAAAATAATCATCCCTCATCTTTAGAACTAGTATTTAGGTTTTCTAATCCTAGCGACACTATTCCTAGCTGAACGATCAATCCCCCGGTACTTGTCACTATACTATACTACAACGATCAGGTACACTGCCTGGTGGGGGTTGTAAGCTTCTCAAAATCCCTTGAGAGGTAAAGCCTGGTGCGATTCCCACGTATCATTTTAATAATCAATAATGCCTAATCTTTAGCATGCATGAGTATTACGTAATACGAGTACCCATTCAATAATAATGTACGGAGTATTTTATAACAGAAATCAAGAAACTCGTATTTCACCGAGTCATTGAATATAGTTGTGTGGGAAAACAAAACTATTGGGTTAATCCTAATCTACCCAAACTAATGGGTCAACCCGAAGTCAAAGTCAACCCAAGAAAGTCAATACGCAGAAAATAACTGCATAGCAGTTACAAAAACAGTTATTCATGAAGGGACACGACTGTTGGCTCCAACGAACCAACACAACCATTCATTCGTACCCTTTCATTGTACCTTTTCAGTTTGTATAAATAGAGTAGATTCTGTATGAACAAAGTATGACAGATTAATAAAAGCATTTATATTTTAGCAAAGTTTCAATCTTTATATTGTATTTTGGTATATTGTGACAACGTTAGACCATAGATCCATCGATCGGGCCAACAATTGGTATCAGAGCGGTTTGGATTAAACTAACCAACATCATCATATACCAAGATTCCATTTTTTGTTTTGAATCGAAAGGAAAAAAGTCCCCAGGTCTCGGTATCAAATTTTTCTGCAAAATTATTATTCGAACCACAATAATCAAAGATTTTTCATCTTATCGTGTTTAAGGAAGATACCCTTTAATTTCTAGTCGCCTCGTAACAAAGTTACCGGCATCTAGAAAAGGCACTTTCAAACTGATTTGCAAAAAAAAAACCGATTCATTTTTTTCTTTTACCGAGAACATAAACAACATTAGGGAACTAGTTTTTTTGTTTATTACTTCAAACAAAAACACTAATTCGATTCAGAAACAAAGAACCAAACATCGAGAGGATAACATAAGTCATCATCAAGGGGCACAAATCAGAAACATCAAAAGGAACGAACACACCTGATCTTTCAAGAAACTAAGATTCGAACCCTTAATCGAATCATAATTTGATTCAGGTTATCCACAAACGCCCAAATCTTGGACGAATTTCAAGATCCCCAGTTTGCGAAACCCTAATTTCGCACAATAAATCAAGGACTCCAGTGGTTCGAGAACACAACCACAGGAGAATAGGCAGGTTAAACCGACCATTTTAATCGATGGACAAACCATAGAAGAGAAGAGGAGGTTAGCCAAGCCATATCGGCGGTCGACCATCAAGAATCAGAAGAAGGGTTTCTATTTTCTAAGTCTCAAAGGGAGTGAGACGTTTTTTTATCTCAGAAGAAGAGATAAGCAAAAAAAAAGAGGCGCAAAGTATATTTAGGGCATCACCAAAGGAACCAATTTAAAAAGGGCTACGGGTATCACCCCTCAGGTTCCAAAAATTGCAAAAACACCCTTCCACTTTCGTTTTTATATAGAATATATTAGATTTTGATATATATATTGTATAGTTTTACTTTAGAAAAGATACTTCTTAATTTTAAGTTAGTATTTTTCGAGGTTTAGAAAATATAATAACTTAGTGATTACATTGCTTATTATATTATTAGGAATAATTTTAATGAAAAATTAACCTTAGGTTATTCATTTTAGAATATAAAATCTTCGAGGATAGTTTTTGGATTAAAACTAGTCCTATAGAGTTTTGATTGTCACTTTAGACACAAAACATTAGAAGAGCGCTATATTTCTTTTAACACACCCAGTGTTAGAATTTTAGGAGATTATCTAGTCATTATCATTAACAAATGACTAAAGGTGGAAACGATGGAAAGAAGGAGGCTAGTACACCTAATACTACCCCTCAATTCCAATGCCCGATATTAAAACCCGCGAATTACTCTTTATGGGCAATTCGAATGCAAATTTTTTTAGAAGCAAATGGGTTATGGGAAACGATAAAGCCATTAGACTCAACTCAACCCGATAAGAAAAAAGAGAAAACTGTTATTGCATACCTTTACCAATCCTTACCCGAAGATCAATTACTTCAAATCACAAAGCACAAAACCCCGAAAGCAATATGGGATGCTTTGAAAACTAGACACTTAGGCGAAGATAGAGTTAAACAAGCGAGATTACAAACACTCAAATCTGACTTCGAATTATTACATATGAAGGAAGATGAGACAATAGACACCTTTACAGGAAAACTCACAACTATAGTAAACAAAGCCGCTAGTCTAGGACACACAATAGAAGATCAAACCTTAGTTAGGAAATTACTAAATGTTGTACCGGATAGGTATCTGCAAATAGTTGCATCTATAGAACAATATTCCGACCTAAGCACTATGACAATGGAAGAAGCAATAGGGAGACTTAAGACCTATGAAGAAAGGATTAAGTTTAAGAAGAATAAGGACAATAACGATCAAGATAAGTTATTGTTTACGCGTCACGACAATAACATTACTCACGGAAGACATTGTGAAAAATGTGGACAAGAATTGTTGCAAAGCCAAGAAAATAATTTCAAGAAAGAATCAAACAGCAAATCAAATAAATTTACTCATGATAAGAGTAAGGTGCTATGCTTCAAATGTAAGGAGTATGGGCATTTTGCAAACAAATGTCCATTAAAGAAAGAAGAACAATCCAATCTCATTGAAGAAGACTTGGAACCAACTTTACTTATGGCAACTATTGAAGAAGCACCAGGAAATTTCATTAAACCTGAAAAATCACGAAGCAAGAATGGAAGGAAATTCCATTCAACCTCAAATTGACAAAATCAAATATCGAACAACAAGGAGTTGGCAGTGAAAGCTTAGATGGTGGTATAACTGAAAGCATAAGTCAACCTGAAATTAAGGAAGATATATACGCTCCAAGAACTCCAATTAAAAGACAAGGTGTTGGTGGCATAACCAACCAAAATTATGATCAACCTGGACTTAAGGAAGATCACAACAATAAAAGTGGGAATAACCAGAAAAAATATGATCAACATGGACATAATGAAGATCACAGCCATAAAGGTGGAAGTAACCGAAGGAAAATTGATCTACCTGGATATAAGGATGATCACAAGCACTACAAGAAATCAAAACAGTAGTAGCTCAAATGATGGATTTAACCAGAAGATGAATCAAGAAGACTTAAAGGTCCAGGAGATGACGATTATGATTAAGGGGGAGAATATTGGGTTAATCCCAATCTACCCAAACAAATGGGTCAACCCGAAGTCAAAGTCAACCAAAGAAAGTCAACACGCAGAAAATAACTGCATAGCAGTTACAAAAACAGTTATTCATGAAGGGACACGACTGTTGGCTCCAACGAACCAACACAACCATTCATTCGTACCCTTTCATTGTACCTTTTCAGTTTGTATAAATAGAGTAGATTCTGTATGAACAAAGTATGTCAGATTAATAAAAGCATTTATATTTTAGCAAAGTTTCAATCTTTATATTGTATTTTGGTATATTGTGACAATGTTGGACCATAGATCCATCGATCGGGCCAACAAAAACGACCAACATAATGTTAACATCAAAATTCATATTAAGATTCATCACAATATGATACATAGAATTCCTAAAAGATCTTTGTTTATCATAGGATTTCTATTCATATCCTTTGTGATTTAATTTGGCATAACATGAAACTACCGAAGAACAGTTACCCGGCAAATTTTGACTACCAATCATACATATACATGTATGTACATGTTGATTTCTTTATGCATCATTTGGAGTCATCTTCACTGATAAGCACTTGGCAATTATATTAAGCAAAATTAATTAGACTGGCATCTTATCCGATTGGCAATTATATTAAGTTAAATTAATTAGACTGGCATCTGGTATATATCCAAATTTATTTTAGACACATAAATTTACCACTAGTCATCATCAAAAAAGTAACGATATACGCGTGGCATAAGATGTAAGTACCACCACATGCAATCAACAAAAACAATTGATTATTTGTAAAAGTAAAACTTACATGGCAAAATAATAGTTTCATGACAGAAGTCATACAAGATTAGATCCTTTTGAAGTCGTACAAGAATTGTTCGCCTTCTGATAACCTTATTATATATTCCTCCAGTATCGTTTCTTCCAAACTTCTCGTCTTTCACAGATTTGCCAATTATATGATTATCACAAAAATATTGTATTCGTTTGTTGTTGGCACTAGTTATAATTCCCACGCACGTGCGGTTTTTTTTTTTTTTTTTTTTTTTTTTTTTTTTTTTTTAATTATTTTGAATCATATATTTTTATTTATTAAAAAACAAATAATTTAAATATTTGTTTTGTTTGATTTATGATTTTTAATTATAATTTTTTATTATTAAAGATAATTATTTAAAAATTTTAATCTTATTGTTAGTTGCATCTTATCTATATTTTTTGTATTTATCTTTAACTTGTGTTATAGATAAATATAAAATGTTACCTAATAAGAAAATAGTTTTTTTTTTTAATAATATTATTACTAAATAAAGTATGGTTTAGTGTTTTTGAAATGGAAAAATCATCACTTAGTGTTTTGTTTTATTATATAAAAGATTAGGGTTTGATAATCATAAAATTGCTTGAATAATTTTTGAATCGTGTATAGTCCACTTTTAGAATACAATATTTCGACCTTATTTAGTGCCTTGGGTTACACATTGTATATGGGATAAGATAAAAACACACTTAAATTCTAGACACGAAAATCCGAGCAAAAACATGAAGAATATTATATGTGTTATTATGATTGTTTTGATTGTTGATATGATCTCATGAAAGACCAAAATGATGTCTATATATAATAAACAATGTAACTTTTCATGAATAATCACAACTCTTCATGAATGGTTGCACTCTTTGGTGGGAAGTAACCACTTTCCATATAAAATATAGTGACACTTAATAGTGACAGTTTTCTGTCACTATTGACAATAGTCACATCTGGTTGCAAGAATTTTCTGTCACAAACTTTTGTCATTCATCGTATCCGAAATCAAGTTAATAGTTGATACAAGCGTATACTTCACACCTCCTAACTTGTATAAGAACTTAACTTAAATTCATTTTGGTCTCAAGTAATCTTAATTATATAAAATGCTTGACAACACTAAAATCATCAACCTCGTATTGATATTGTGTATCAGCAATCCAGATTTGTATGAGACAGATAATATTTGTCACTGAATAAATATCAAGTATAAAGTGACTGAAACAATATGTGTCAACAGCAGGGACTATTACTGAAAGAGTAACTATAGCTTCCAACTTATTCTGACAGTTTATTTTAGTCACTATATTTCTTTCTCATGAGCATCTTTTCTCACTCTTAATTATGTGTTGAAATACAATTGCCGACCTTCTAGCTAGTGACTATGTTTCATGATATAAAATAGTATCAACATAGAACTATATATCTTCAAATTATTTATTGATTTCCAAACTAGAAAGTATCATCTTGAAAATCTAAAATACTCGTAGAGCTAGTTGTGTGTGCCTTATAGTGGTGAAATTATCTCTTTAATATGCAAGAACTATAATCAAAGTGAGACTCAAATTAGATAAGATTAAATATCACAACTTGAGTTTTTTTATTGTTAATTAATCAAGACATTGTAGAGCATGGGGCCAACAGAGAGTATTAGGACCTTCAGCTCTTTGGATAATTGGGGGAGACAATATGGCCAAGGACTATTCCATTCTGGTATTGGCTAAGGAAACCATAAATTCTTTGAGGGGTGGTTGTTTTGATGTTGGTGGCGGAGTATAAGGAGTGGAGTCGGGATAATACTTGGCCATGGTTTCAACCAATTTGGCCATGGCGACTTTGAGTCACAAGGCTATATGGCGAGAACGTATGGTGTCATCGTTTGGATTGGAGGCATGAGTAAGATGAATGAAAGCACCAAATGATAGACGGAGGTCAATCTCCAAAGATAAATAGCTAATTGAGTTAGTAATTAACTCTTCAAAAATTAAGGAACAAGACTACTTTAAACATATTTTTTCTTCTCTATTTCATTCAATAAACAAGTACATATAAATAGGCAAGGATATGAACAATGATATCCTAATACTAAGCAAGAGAAAGGTAAACGTGGGAAGACTAAAACAATAAGCTAAACATGCATGGTTTAGTGCATGGTTACTGGAAGCTAAGTAGTAGTTCCTAAATTAATGCATGATGGTATATGGAGATAATGCATGGTTGAATTATTATATATATATTCTAAAAGGCATTGGGGGTATGTGAGTGTTCGCGCACTGTTCATGCTACAGTGCAAAATAGTGTGTTCGCGCACTGTTCATGCTACAGTGCAGAACAGTGCACGGTTTTTTTTTTTTTTTTTTTTTTTTTTGCGTTTGCTACAGTGCAAAACAGTGCCCAATTTTTTTATTTTTATTTTTTTTTTTTTAATATAAAAGAGATGCACCGCCCTCTAATTAAACAAAAGTCCAACCACAAAGTCCACATACTGCAAAAAAAAAAAATAAATAAAAAATAACACAGGCCCCAAAAAAACAAAAAAAAAAAAGAGACCCAAAACAAACTTTTTTTAAAAAACAGATTATATCAAATAAATAAATTAAACAAAAAAAAATGTCAATATATGCATATTTATCTACTAATGTACATTAGAAAAAAAACATATATAAATATATGAATTTACAACAAAAAAAAAAAAAAACCATTTAAAAAAATTTATAGATGTACATTTACATAATCGACATAAAACAAAACTCAAAAACGACAACACAAACAAAAAAATCTCAAAATAAATCATTCCCCGCAGCATCGCGCGGGCTATCCTGCTTGTTCCATCTATACGTGGTCTTGGACTTCTTGCACGTATTAATGTAATTCACTGATCTGGATAATTTTATAAAATTTTATAAAGCCTCCTTAAATTGGGAAACTCCCCTATTTTATGAAAGTTGCACCATAACAGAGAAAAGATCGCTCATTCCACTTACAAAAAAAGCTGAAATATATATTTTTTTCTAAGAAGAAATAAATCGAAAGATGCAGAGGGAAGAAAGTCTGAAATTGGTGTGTTAATACCAGTAGATAATTATGTGCCCAGCCAACCTTAATTGTATAGTATTGTATTGAGTGTCAAGTTCAATGGTAAATAAAGAAATACCAAGTTGAGTGGAGGAGCCACCTCTCTCAACGCTTTTGCTTCCTATATAAAGGGAAGACTCTACCATATCTTATGCACCAAACTTCAGGACTTGCAAGAGAAAAGCAGTACTTCTTTAAGTTACAACACTCTATCTTTGAAAGAGGAAGAAGTTGGTTGTAATACAGATCAACTAAGAAATATGACTGGAAACTCTCATCTCACTCTTGCATTTGGACTTCTTGGTATATACTACTTCCTTCGTTAATTACTCACTTCACTGTTTATATCCCATTAAAGCATGATTAACATCGGTTAACATTTCGCCCTTTAATACTTACAGGCAATGTTATCTCATTTATGGTATTTCTTGCACCAATGTAAGTTTATTATATAAATACTTAATGTATCCTCTTATCATAATATATTGTAGTTTCGACGATTAGAATTATGTTATATAACTACTATACTTAACCTGTCAATTGTTATTTACCAAAAATGCAGACCAACATTTTATAAAGTTTACAAAAGGAAATCAACTGAAGGGTTTCAGTCAGCACCTTATGTCGTGGGACTATTCAGTGCGATGCTTTGGATATATTACGCATTACTCAAGTCCAATGTTATGCTTCTCATCACCATTAACTCAGTTGGTTGCTTCATCGAAACATTGTACATTTGTTTCTTTCTCTTCTATGCACCAAAGAAGGCTAGGGTATGTATCAATGTTCTGTTCATGAAGAACATACTGATCAGGTTAAACTAACAATTATACTTGGTTATGCAGATGGAGAGTTTGAAGTTAATTTTCTTGTTAATAGTGGTTGGATTTGGATTGATTGTTGTCCTGACTCTGTTCCTTGCAAGTGGAGTTACTCGTGGCGTGATAGTTGGATGGATTTGCCTTGTGTTTTCTTTATGTGTTTTTGTAGCACCTTTGGGAGTTCTGGTAAGTATCCATGCAAAAACCAGATAATTAATTAACCTTGTGACACAAAAAAGAAATATTTCCATATCACATAGTTTTTTTATTTAACATATATGCTCAACTCTTTAATATTTATTCGCATCAATTTTCATCGACAAGTGATCAAAACAAAAAGTGTAGAGTACATGCCAATTCTATTGTCGGTGGCGCTTACCCTCAGTGCTGTTATGTGGTTCTTCTATGGTCTTCTGCTTGGTGACTTCAATATTGCGGTATGAAAAATCTAACTCATCCTCTCGCTCTTATTTAAAAAGTTGATATCTCCATCTCAAAGGTATCGTATTCTACTTATTTTACAGGTTCCAAATGTTCTTGGATTCACCTTCGGTATAATTCAGATGATACTTTACTTTCTATACAAGAACAAGAAGCCCATTTCCAATGAAAAAATAACCGAGTTTGATGGGAAAATTTGTCCAGTCAGTGAAATGCATGAGGAAAAGATTTCTGAAATAAAAGATCACAAATCAATCGATATTGTGAACCTGAGCAATTTATTGAGTTCTGATATTCTTCCAGCTGTCGTCAAACTCAAAGAGAACACACATGATGCTGGCCACATTGCCACCGACCCTCAAGCTCGCCCAAATGTGCCAAACCACATAATTGAAGTTGCTGTATGAGATATTTGTGGCTTTACCCTTCATTTTGGCCTGTAAAATCAAATTTATTACTAGTATATATGTGGTTTGATCTTGCATATTTTTAAGTGTAAATTAACTACATGTCGTTGTACTCTTCTTATTATTATAAGCATGTTTCGACCTTACAAACTTAAACTGTCCAATGATGCATGCGTGAGTGTGGCTGGTTCTTTATTCATGAATATCTTGAACAGCTTAAAATTGCCCCGTTAATGTGGTAGCTTCGCAAAGTTAAGCCGGCAGCGCAGGAACTTTGCATGGTGGTGATTATTTGTTCTATACAACGTACAGTGCATTGGTATGAGCTGATAATATTACTAAAGCTGTTCATAAATAATTCCGCTAGAAAACTCTAGCTGATAATATTGCTAAAGCTGTTCATTAATAATTTATTCCTACTGATATAAACAATTGTCGGTACAATTCATCACTGAGACTCTGTTCTAACATAGATTTCCAATTTATTTTCAGAAAGATAGTGACTAGTTATTAATTCAACGGTATGTCACCATGGAGTATTTCTAGAGTTACAAGGGTCAAAAAAGATTGTGACTTAAAGTAAGTCGAGAAGTGACATTCAAAATGTTGGTTCTTCTCAGGTATCAGAAGTTGTACTAACAAGATATTATGTCACTAAATGTATTCTGTCAAAAACTATATGCTGGCTCCTTTTTGGTCTACTTCTTACATTTGTTTTTACTGTATTCATTTCAACAAGAAGTTGTCAAAACTATCTTATAATTAGATTACTAATTTTATTTTTAAATAAAACGACATAAAGATTGCGAGTGTTTGTACACTTTGGTTCATTTTTGAAGATCCATTTGACCCGTTTCATTACAAATCCAGCTCACAGAGTTAACTTAACTAGTTTGACCCATTATAGATGAAATATAAAAAGATTTTGATTTCTTGGAAACAGGTTAAAGTTTTCACCACTCAACCAAAAAAAAAAAAAAAAATGTTACCCAACACTCAACGTAAATTTAAGAGGCAATATACATGTCTGCCTTGGAACACCACTTTCAACTAGTAAACCTGCAGATATTGTCACTGCTGTTTGTTAGTACTTTTAACAATCTTCACAATATTGATTAACTTCCTCTTACATATATTTACTAATCCTATCTTACTAGCCAATAATTATAAACTACGGAGTATTTATTAACCGAATGTTAACTAATTAAAATTATTGAAGTATAATGTGGGGAAAAGGATAATCAGGGGCCAACTGAAAGTGTGACTAACGTGATTAATATTGCTACTCCTATTGATGTTGGGCCTCGAACCAATGAAAAGAAAACTCCTACTGTGTCTACTAAGCCAAATGATGGTAATCTGACTCCTACTATGGCCATGAATAACGTATCTACGAGTTCATGTATATGTTGGTGATCACGACAGTGAGAGTGAAGTGGAGGATGTGTTTGATGAAACTAGGAAGTTTATGGCGTACAAACAGTCCAAAAATGGTGGTGGTTACGCGACCAAGAGCTTGTATGAAAGTTGGAAGTAAACATTTGATGATGGTTATGATCCATACGACGATAATATGTACAATGCAAATGGCTTATCCAAAGACCAAATGGCTTTCTGTGACGCATGGGACCAATGGCGGAATTTGACCAACCTTTTTTAGGAGGCCGAAATTGTTTTAGGTATAGATTCATGTATAATAAAAATCCAACAAATTATGAAATCATGTTTACTACATCTATTAACTACTTTGGATGAAATCATCAATCATATTATTCTATTATAAATATATTTAGATTCATTACGCAAGTTAATAGTTAATTGCTTGTATAAAACGGAACTCTTTATGAGAGTCCAAAATCAATGTATTTCATGGTCTAATAAGTAGAATAGACAATTATGATAAATAAAAAATACAAGATTGTAATTAATTGATTTACCAGAATATTTATTGCACGGTATATATAAATATAATGGCGTGAATGAGTAAATAACTAAAACATGGGTGAGACTTAAGACTCTGTTTTTCTTCAACTTATGTGAGAGTTATATATCAACGAGTTATCCCCTAATAATAGCATTAATTGCACATATTTTTTTTTTTTGGGGGGGGGGGGGCCAAACCCTCCCCTGCTCTCAATAAGTTCCGCCAATGCATGGGACATCAAGCTTCTTGGTAATATGAAGAAGTAGATTATGTTTGGTGTCGTTTTGTGTCAAAGGTAATCTAGTAGCAGCTTTATAGAGTGGTTTTTCATAACGTTGGTTTGTCATTTTTATGATAGGTTCAATTTGAAGCACAGATGGTGCATTTATTTCCCGTCTATGTGACGGGATTAGATGTGGGATTCACTAATATCCTATATATGTACTTAAATATTTTTTGGTATAATAAAATTTATAAGGTGCATTAACACCTTTACCGAATAAAAAGTTATTGAAGTATAATATATTAATATAGGTGTATTAGACTGCTTATATTAGTTATATAATAAACGTGTAGAAAAGTTTACGGATGAGAGAAGCCTTGTTGATAAGTTTGATTCGCTGCAAATCATTGATATTTCAAGATAAAAAGGTCCTTAAAAAGCAACGATCAAAGAAGGTGATGTGAGATTACATGAGCCACAATCTCATGTTGGCAAGTGTTCACATCTTGTTTCTTTTCATCCTCCATTATTCTGAATATTATTATCCAATATAAATGTGTGCATAGATTTTCATATATGGATATTAGAAGATTTGGTTCAAGTGTGTTCTTGTACTTATTATCACTAGTAATCTTGTTTCTATTGTCGATGAATACATTAGTATCTTCATTTGGAGTTGTCGCCCTTATATAAATCGTAAAATTTTAGAAGTGGTGGATTACATGAAATATAGTGCTCGATCATCTATCATGTTGTCTATCGCCAACTAAGAACAAATGATCTATTTACATCCAAAATCTTGACAATGAGTTAATATTTGAATATTTTGACAAGAAAACAAATTTCATGTATATCTTGAATAATCAAAGTTTCACATAAAATTAGAGACCCAACACTAGAAAATAGCAACATCATGGATGAACACGCAAAAGCTTGGAATATATGTGAATTTAATTTAAGCTTGGAATATATGTGAATTTAGTTTGATATCTTGTAACGTCATTGCACAATAATAAGTTTAAGCCCTAACTAATTCGTCTAAAACCCCTAGGAAAATAAAACCTTCAACTTCCAGCTCATGTATGTTTCGCAAGGAACAATTAAGAGCTTTTCGAGTTAAAAGCTCATTTGGCAACAAGCGTGTATCTTTTTTAAATGCTAATTTCCAAATGTTACTTAGTGAAGCATTTGGCATTGGTGTTTAGATTTTTGGCTATTTACGTACACTTTTAATTACATAAAATATACATTTGTGTTATCAAATATTTTTATAAAACAAATAGTTGTTGCTAAGACATAATGCAAAATTAGCCAAACACAATCATATAAGCTCAAGTTTCCGCTCCAGTTAGTTTTCCTAAGCACACTAGGTAGCCACATGTAATGAAAATGTTATAAAAAATAATGTTTGAATATGTTTTTATTTTCGAAGTCCTGGGTAGTTAATTAGTTGCTCGAGTGTTTTGACAACTTAAAACTTTACATGTTTAAGGACTATTAAGAATTTATATAAGACTAACTAATTTTGTTATATTTGTCTACAAATTTTTCATCCAAAACTAATTATTTTGGTTAGAATAAAAATCAGTTTTACTACTGAAAACTATCAAAATGCCTTGCTTAAGGTGCTGTGATATATACGAGTAGTAAACAAGTGCATCAGTAATCAGATTTTACGCAACATATAGTATTTGTCATATCGTTACTGAAACCATATGTGTCACTAAACATCGGGTTATAGTTACTGAAAATTCATGGGTTGCTATAGCTTGAGACCTATTAGGACAATTGTTTTGAGTCACTATAGGTCTTTCCCACGGGCACCTTTATTCACTCTTTTTATGTGTTGGAAGACACTTGGAGACATATTAGCTAGTGACTACTTTTAAGAATATCAAGAATTATTGAGATTTAATTATTCATTTCCATACTAGAAAGTCTCTTGAGGATGTATAATGCTTTTAGAGCTAGTTGTGCGCGCCTTATATATAGTGGTGAAGTTATCCTTTCATCTGCAAGCACTATAACAAAAGAGAGACACAAATTAGATAAGCTTAGCATATATAGCACAACTTGATTTTTTATTATTAATTAATCAAGGCATTGTAGAGCATGGGACCAACAGAGAGTATTAGGACCCTCCTTTAATAATTGGGGAAACCATATGGCCAAGGACTATTCCATTCAGGAATGGCTTATTAATATTGCTGAATCAGATCACATTAGTTTCTTAATGAATTATATACTGTAAAAGATTAAATGGTACAAAACTGGAAATAAATTTGTTAAAATTTTGCAAGTACTGGTATTAATTAGTCCCTATGAATTAAATGAATGGTTAACTCATCAGAAAATGTTCACTAGATGCTTCATTGTAGTAGGGGGAAAGTTTAATTTGGTAGGGTTTAGGCTATACTTAAATAAGGGTTCAAGTCCGCAATGGATGAACTGTCATGTGCCTTTGAGATGGTGAGTATTTTCTTTTCTTGAAGCGATTATGTAACTCACATGTTCCAATATTATGAGAACGATACATACAATTATAAAAAGCCTCAACAAATTGGGAAACTTAACAATTACTTCATTTATGGAAATTGAACAGTACGTATACACAGAAAAGATCTCTCATTGCAATTTTCAAAATTTTAAAATATATGCTTTTTAGTAGAAGAGATATAAATAAACAGATGCAGAGAGAGTCTCAAAGTGGTGGTGAGTTGTACCTGCAAATAAGTATATGCACATCCAACCTTAGTTATTATGTATTGAGTGTCAAGTTCAATGGTAAATAAAGAATTACTATGTTGATTGATGGAGCGGGCCACCTCCCTCAACACTTTTCCTTCCTATATAAAGGGATGACTCTACCATATCTTATGCACCACTCATAAGACATATATACTAAAGAGATAGAAAGAAAGGTTGCACTTCTTTACACTATATCAGCTGATCTGTGAAAGAGGAAGGAGAAAGATAGTTGTATTAGTAATCAACTAAGAAATATGACGGGAAACATAGCTCATCTCACTCTTGCATTTGGACTCCTTGGTATATAATTCCTTCATTATTCTCTTAAATTTAAGTAACCATCTCATGCATAACTCTGCGGTTAACATTATAACGTTTGTCTCTGTAATAATTTCAGGCAATATTGTCTCATTTATGGTATTTCTTGCCCCAATGTAAGTTAATTATATATATATATATAATGTTTATTGCATCCTCTTGTCATAATATGTTGTAGCTTGATAGGTAGACCTGTGTTATATATGTACCTGACCTTACCAGCATAATTTCACAAAAATGCAGACCAACGTTCTACAAAGTTTACAAAAGGAAATCTACCGAAGGGTTTAAGTCAGATCCTTATGTGGTGGGATTATTCAGTGCGATGCTTTGGATATATTACGCATTGCTCAAGTCCAATGTTATGCTTCTCATCACAATCAACTCTGTTGGTTGCTTCATCGAAACCTTGTACATTTGTTTCTTTCTCTTTTACGCACCAAAGAAGGCTAGGGTATGTACCAATGTTCAGGTCACACTCATATTTAACTATCATAGTTATTATTAATTAAGTTTAAACTAACAAATACTTGGTTATGCAGATGGAGAGTTTGAAGCTAATTGTCTTGTTAATAGTGGTTGGGTTTGGATTGATTGTTGTCCTGACTCACTTCCTTGCAAGTGGTGTTACTCGTGGCGTGATAGTTGGATGGATTTGCCTTGTGTTTTCTTTATGTGTTTTTGTAGCACCTTTGGGAGTTCTGGTAAGTATGCATGCGTAAAAACTAGATGATGAAACTTGTGACACATGAAAGAGATATTTTGATATCATATAGCTCTGATACTTAACATATATGCGCCACTCTTTATAATTATTCATATTATTTTGCAGCGACAAGTAATCAAAACAAAAAGTGTAGAGTACATGCCAATTCTATTATCAGTAGCACTTACGCTAAGTGCTGTTATGTGGTTCTTTTATGGTCTTCTCCTTAGTGACTTCAATATTGCAGTAAGAAAAATCAAACTCACCCTCTCACTCTTATTTACAAAGTTTATCTCCAACTCTAAGGTATCCTATTGCACTTTTTCTCTAAATAGTTTGTGAATGACTTGTTCTACAGGTTCCAAATGTTCTTGGATTCACCTTCGGTATAATTCAGATGATACTTTACTTTCTATACAAGAACAAGAAGCCCATTACTGATGAGAAAATAATTGAATTTCATGAGAAAAAATATCCAATCAGTCAAATACATGAGCCAAGGATTTCTGAAACAAAAGATCAAAAATCAATCGATATTCTTCCGGTTGTCACCAAGCTCATAGAGAACACACAAGATGATGGCCACATAGCCACCGACCCTCAAGCTCACCCAAATGTGCCAAACCACATCATTGAAGTTGCTGTATGAGATTTTTGTGGCTTTACCCTTCATTTTGGCTTGTAAAATCAAATTTGTTAGTAGAGTTGTGGTTTGATCTTGCATATCTTGAAATGTAAATTTTCTACAGGTTGTTGTACTCTTCTTGTCAATATAAGCATGTTTCGACCTGAAAACCTGTCAACTGATGCATGCATGAATGTCGTTGGTCGTTCTTCATATATTTATTACGAATATCTTATAGAACCTAATTTGCCTTGTGTATATGATAAATTAGCAAAGTTAAGCCGACAGTGCAACAAATTTGTGTGGTGGTAGACCGGTAGTTATTTACTCTACTATGTATGGTGCATATATGAGCGGATAATATTACTAAAGCTGTTAAAACTTAAAACTATCAATTTGTGACACATGAATAATAATAGTTCAATCTCAGTCGCTATAGCTTAATTTTCTAGTTTATTCCTACAGACACAAATAACTGTCAGTAACAATTTATCAGTAAAACGCTAATTTAACATATATTTATAACTTAAATTCAGAAAGATAGTAGCTACTCAGTAGTTATTTATTCAAATCAGTAAGTATCTATAGAGTTTCCGTAGATATAAAAGGTTCGAAAAGTTGTGACACAATTTCAGTCGAAAAAAAAGATATTTTGTCGCTCAATGTACCCTGTCACAAACTATAAGCTGACTAGATTTTTGTCTATTTCCTACATTGTATTTTACTGTATTCGTTTTAACAATGGCTGTCAAATCTTATATTACAATTGTATTACAAATTTAATTTTAATTATAACATAAAATGAGTTTAAAAAAAATTGTTTATACACTTTGCTTCAGTTTCGATCCATTTGACCCGTTTCATTTTATCCTATGTTATTAGGGACCGATCGACCTACATGGAAGCCAAGTCTGGCATAGGCTACACTCGATTTTGAGTCACGAATTGAAAAGTTTTGGATTTTATACATGCAACCCCCAATAATATTGGTGATATTTTATTTATTTATGGTACAACTTTAATATAGCCCAAATTTTTTTATGGTGCAAATTTTATACTTATAATAAAAGAAATTTGTGGGACACTCTCTAAAGAAAATTTTGTGCAACACTTTTTCAAAAATCCTATTTTTTGCTTGGAAGATTTTCTCTTTTTCTGTCCATGCTCGTTATAGATGAAATTTATTAAGAAATTGAATTCTTGGAAAATAATTGAAGGTTTTGCCACCTGATAGAAACTTTTGTTGGCCAACTCTTAACAATATACAAAGCTACCTTAGAACACTACTTTCTAGTTTCTAATACTAGACCTTCATAATATTGGCACAGCTATTACATGTATAATTAAACTACTCGGGTGCAATGGGTCTACGTACGTTAGAACACTACTTTCTAGTTTCTAATACTAGACCTTCAAAAATGGCCAAGGCGATTGATTAATCGGCGCCTAGGCACTAGGCGGGGATTAACCGCTCGGATTTTTCTAATCAATCTTATTAATTGGTTTGGTCAAAAATTGGTCAACATACTGATTAATCGGATAAAAATCGGGCATAAATCAGCCAAATCGGATGAATCAACCAACTCGGTTACGGATAGAAATCGGCCAAATCAGGCATAAATCGGTCAAATAAAAAAAATGCTAAATCAGCCAAATCGGGCATATAGTTTCAAAATTTTATAATTTAATATAAAACAATCTCCAATCCGATTAATCTTTATTAATCCCCGCCTAACCGATTAATCACTAGGAAGTATTTAGACTAATAACTATTAGGTGCAATAGGTATTTAGACTATTAGGTGCAATAGGTCTTTAGACTTCTTAAAAAATAGGTAACGTATATTAATCCGATTAATCTTTATTACTTAACTAATAACTATTAGGTGCAATAGGTATTTAGACCTCTTAAAAAATTGTAGGATATATTAAAGATGTAGAAATGTCGATGGATGAATAAGACTCCGCTGATAAGGTTGTTTCGCTGCCATTAATTGTTATTTCAAGATGAAAAAGGTCCCAAAAAAAAAGCAACCAAATTAAAGAAAGTGATGTGAGATTACGTGACCCACAATCCCATGTTAATAGTTGTTCACCTCTTATTTCTTTTCACCCTGCATTATTATTTTAAATACAACTAACCAATATCAGTCTCCAAATAGATTTCATATATGGGTGATAAAAGATCTGGTTTAGATCACTAGCCTATAATCTTGTTTCTTCTATTGATTTGTAATTAAGAGTTGCGGCCCTTATAGAATATACATAACTAAGAAGTGGTGTGACTACTTATGATGCTCATTAATCATGCTGTCGATCGACAACTAAGAATCGTCAAAAAAAATCATGACAATGATTAAAATTTGAATCTTTTGACAAGAAAATTCATGTATAACTTGAATAATAAAAAATTTCACATAAATTCAGGGATCCAACAATAGAACATAGCAACATATATTGATAATGAAACAACCAACATTTTCAGTCACATACTATCCAAGGTGTTAGGCCATATTCATTATCGTTGGTATGTTACAGGCCTCGTGTGCTAGGACGTCCCAAATGCCCTACACCACGTGAAAGCATTTCGTAAAATCTGAATAGCAACTTTCCTATGTAATGTCACAAAAGAGTAAGACAACATGTAATGAAGATAACAACTTTTATTTAAAGGCACATCTTGAAAGAAAAAAACATGGGTACAAAATCACTTACCACCACACAGTTTTAACACCTTAATATTATTTGTATCGTGGCAAAATCGGAATCGTGTCATGTTGTTTTTTTACTTTTTCCATGGATTTAGGCTTTAATTAGTGCTTTGATGTTACACAAAGATATCATTGCTAGCAACAGGTAGACCTGTCGCCAAACTTGCACTTTTCTATTATCTTTTTCAAGTTTCATTTCTTTTCTAAAAAATAGAGAACCCTCATCACTTGGGGTGGATAATTTGAGAGTAACATTAACTACAGGTTTATCTTAAACAAAAATACATGAAGCATATTATTAGTACGGTCAGGAGATGTATGAACCGATATAACCTAAAAGTGGTTTTACAAATTTCAATATACAGCTTCATTACTTTGTTTCAACTGTCCATGTTAAACTCATTTAATGGAACCAAAAGTTTATAAAGAGGATAATACATGTGGATGGGTAGGCCTCTCAAGGCCCAAAGATATCTGGGCTTTTTTATTGTTGAATAATTTTAATATTTGAATTCGAATAATTACCGACATTCATGGTGTTCTAAGAGCACAAGGTGCAGTTGACGAATGCATGCTCTAGAGGTGCAAATCCTAAACCGGTTTTTTTTAACCGGTGGTTTAACCGGAACCGGTTTTTGACAAAACCGGTTATATTAAAACCGGAACCGGTTTTCTCAAACCGAACCGGTTAGACCGGTTATGGGTTTTTACCCCATACCGGTTTTTAAAAAAAACCGGTTTTAACCGGGTTTATTTATTTATTTACTATTTTTTTAAAATATATACACGTGACCCGTTTAAAAAAAATTACCGTTTAAAAAAAACCGGGTTTAACCGGTTTCTTTTTAAAATATAGCCGTTAAAAAAAATGAAAAAAAAAAAAGCTTTTAACCGGTTTTTTTTCGGTTTTTAAAGTTTACCGAGACAAACGGCTAGAAATCAATATGACCGTTTTTTTTTTGAATTTTTTGAGGGTTTTGGGGAGTTTTAAGGCACTATAAATAGAGGTAATGAGTTGGGGTTGAAAACACATCAAAAACAATCTCATTTCTTTCTATAATCTCTCAAAAACTCTCTAAAATCGCTAATTCGCTATAATGGAAAACTCACAATCACAACAAGCTTCCACTACTCCCTCCGTTGCTACTAGCAATGTCCGAAAACAACATTACACAAATGATGATGTTGAACATGTTAGACCAACTACCCGAAAAGGTGATGTGTGGTCTAATTTCGATATGTGTGTTATGAAAGATGGTAATGTAAAGGCGCGTTGCCACAAATGTGGGAATTTTTATAGCACCGGGTCTAACTCTACACTTAGGAATCATATTGGTAGTTGTAAGGCGGTTCGAAATGATAGTTCACAAGGTATTATTGGTGCGGATGGTCAAATTTTTATATATGATGCGGATGCGCTTCGACTTGATTTTACGAAGTTTGTCATTCAACAAGGGCTTCCATTCAACCACTTCGACAAAGTCAAGCTTATGGAGATCATAAAAACGAGGCTACAACCGTGGTATCAACATGTAAGTCGTACTACTCTTAGAAGTAATGCTTTTAAATTATGGAAAACGGCTAAAAAAGAAATAATTGAAGGTTTTCGTCAATGGTGTTTCTATAACTACGGATACTTGGACCGCACCACATGGTACGGCAAATTCTTATCTCGCCGTTACGGCTCATCGGTTTAATCTCGAATCTTGGTTATTAATGAAATGGACAATCGCTTTTAAAATATTTGGTTATCCTCACACGGGATGTAATTTAAGAAAAATTTTGCATCAAATAATACTAGAGCTATGGACTTGTTAAAATTACGTGTAAAACCTATTTTAGATGGTGCTTTTTTTCATTCCCGTTGTGTTGCTCATGTTATAAATTTATCCGTACAAGCGGCATTAAAAATATGTGATAGTTTATATACGAAATTTAGGGGTTTATTAGTAATGATATATAAATCGAGCAACGAACGACAAATAAACTATAGACGTTTTCGTAAAATGTGTAATGAAGAACCCCTAAGACCTTGCCTTGATAATAATACTATATGGAATTCTACTTGCATGATGTTTGAAAATATATTACGACAACGTGCGACTTTACAAGCTTTTAATCAAAGACTTATTAATAAAAATATGTCCAACATAATACTAAACGACCAAGATTGGGATCGACTAAATGAATTAACTATGTTTTTACAAGTTTTTAAAGAGGCAACAACTATATTATCGGGTGTTTATTACCCAACTAGCCCATTAGTTTTAAAACAAATTTATGCTATGACGGAAAAATTATATGATTTAAAAAACTTACCTTCACGAATGTTTAGAAAAATGGTTAAAATTATAAAAAAGAAATTTATAAAATATTTTGCTAGTTTACCTTTAGTTTTTACTTGTTCCGCCGCACTTAATCCATGTTTAAATGTTGGAGGTGTAGAACTTTTAATAAAAAAAAATAATGGAAAATTTAGACTTATCTTTTGGGTTAGACGGTGATGACGTGGCTATACAGAATCTCAAATTTTTAGATTTAGCGATCATTTTCAAAAATTGTTTGGCATTTATGCAACAAAATATGGTCACCAACAAAACCCAATTGTTGACCAAATGCGGGCCGGATCGTCCCAAATGACAAGAGACATTAATATAAACCTTTATAATTCTTTATTTGAAGACGCTACAAGGCGTCAACGATCATCGGCCCCAACAAGCGAATTGGGACAATATATGGCTACAAACTTTTTAAGAACTTTAAGTCCCAATGAGTTTGCAAACTTTGACATTTTGGCTTGGTGGAAAGAAAGGGAAATCCAATATCCGGTTTTATCCGCTATGGCTCGTGACTTATTAGCGGTCCAAGCTTCGACGGTAGCTTCCGAATCGGCCTTTTCGGTTGGTGGTCGAATTATATCGGATAGAAGGACAAGACTAACATGCGAATCCGTGGAAGTATGTGTATGCTTGAAAGATTATTTGGACGGAGTAGATAGGATACAACATGAATCATCGTTGGAAGGTCCAATATTAGATAAAGATGTTGAAGAATGCATAATAAGAGAAGAAGAAGAAGAAGCGGGGATATCACCTTCGTCTTCGACTTCGAATACCGAAGGCGAATTAGATGAAGGTGAGTTTGAAGAATTTGAAGTTGAAGATTTAGATGTACAAAATTTTTTGGAAAAAAATGATCTTGATGACGACTTGAGTGACTAGTTGAATATAACGGGTGATGGCAATGCCGAAGCTCTATATACTTGATTACACTAATATGTTTTCGGGTGATGGCCATGCCAAAGCTCGCAAAATGTATTAGTATTTATATATTTTTATGATTGTATTATTTAAATAAAAGTTATGATTGTATTTTTTAGTTGTATAATTGTATTGTTTAAATAAAAGTTATGATTGTATAATTGTATTGTTTAAATAAAAGTTATGAGTATATTGTTTAATTATATGTTTGATAATTAACAAGTTATAATCGAAAAAAAAAAAAAAAAACGATCGAACTTTTTAGTAAAATTTCGAAAAAAACGAACCCGGTAAATAACCGAAAAAAATCCGAATCCGAACATTTATAACCGAAAAAAACGAACGGGTAAAAAACCGATTCCGAAAATTTATAACCGTAAAAAACCGATTCCGGACATTTATAACCGAAAAAAACCGACTCCGAAAAAACCGAACCGAACCGAAACTGGTTTTTAAGAAAACCGGTTTTTTGAAAACCGGTTTTCTAAAAACCAAAAACCGGTTTTAACCGGTATATTTGCACCTCTAGCATGCTCGCCGTCCGACGTGGAAGAGGCAACGGCGAGCCATCCCTCTTCACTACACCAAGAGTGCCTTGCCGTTTTTCCCCGTTGAATCCCTCTTCGTCTGCACGAAGAGGGTAACCTCTGACATCCCCCCCCCCTTCTTTTTTTCCTTTGGATTTTATTTGTAAGAATGTATTGTGTATATTTGTAAATGTATTGTAAACTAGTTGAAAAACCGCGCGTTGCCACGGGGTGTTTTCCGAATAGGGAAAGTGTAATAACGACCGGTAGCTACTTAACGTCAATTTATTGACCAAGGACTAACTTTGCAATGGACGTATAACATGAAGGATCAATCTTGTAAACTATGCGAGGACTAAATATGCAACAAACTTTTGAGACGAAAGACCAATTTGGTATGGATTTTTAAAGAAAATGTTAAAGATAACGTCCGTTAGCTAACAGCCGTTAAATATCTAACGACCGTTAATCCCGACCCACCCCGCCCAAACCCGACCCGGGCTAAATGGTTTCTACAGTGTTTTGCATGGGTGGGGTTGCGATAAAGGCTCCCAACAAATGTATATATGTATAATAGAGATAGTTGAGATGAAGATGATGAACAGTGACATAAGATGTACACTAGTTGTTTCACAGTGATATATAATATAGTACTTGTTGTTTTGTCTTATAGTAATTGTTATGTCCTTTTTTATTGTTTGTTTATTTGTAAAAAAATAAAACACTACTTGGCATATCTTTTGAGATAATAGATTCGTACAACTTTTTTGTTTTGTAAAAATTAATATGTTGTGTTATTTTTAAGTATTTGTGAAATGAATTTAATTTATTTATTGAAATGAATAAAAAAATAAGTGTGTAAGATGTGAGGCCTTTGTTATTTGGTGAGGAGGGGTTTATTGTAAAGAGGTATTAAGTGATGTGGAAGGAGTGAGACCCGAATGGGGAGGCAAACCTTGTCATCTACGCCTTGTGCTCTAATTTTTAAAGCTTTCTGCTCAGTGTTAAGACAAAAAGCTTTAATCGAAAGGTGGTGCTTACGATAAAAATGTGCTACTACCTCCGTCCTATAAAAACTGTCCAGTTTGACTTTTCAAAGTCAAACTGGTTGAACTTTGACCTTATTTATTTTTGTGGTTATTATACAATACTTGATGCAAAATATATTAATAGATTGAGTTTTAAGTGTATTTTTCATTGGTATAATTTTTTATCATGTATTATATAACACATAAAAAATATTTAAGGTCAAAGTTGAGACAGTTTGACTCTGAAAAGTCAAACTGGACAGTTTTTATGGGACGGAGGGAGTATATTATAATACAAACCAATAAGAATCTGGTACTGATGTTCCCTTTAATATTTTTTAATCACTCCACTAAGATTGTCTAAATCAGATCCACATTACCATTAACTAAGCAAAACCTCAAATCAAATCCTAAACCAGAGTAGTAACAACCATGGCCGCCATAACAAACCCACTACACTCACACACACTAACACTCAAACATAAACTCACTTTCAAAACCCAAGCACCATGCTACAAATTTAAACCCACTCACAAACTAACCATCTCGAGCCGGCTAAGGGCCGCTGTCATTGGCGGCGGCCCAGCTGGATCCTCAGCTGCTGAAGCACTAGCTTCTGGCGGCGTGGAAACATATTTATTTGAACGTAGCCCTGATGGCGCTAAACCATGCGGTGGCGCCATCCCACTTTGTATGCTCGATGAGTTCTCGATCCCACAAGAACTCATTGACCGAAAAGTCACACATATGAAAATCATATCACCTTCAAATCTCACTGTTGACTTTGGAAAAACCCTAAAACCAAATGAATTTGTATCTATGGTTCGTCGTGAAGTGCTAGATTCTTATCTAAGAACACGAGCTGAATCCAAAGGTGCTAACGTTGTTAAAGCGCTTGTGACCAAGATTGACGCGCCAGATCATAATCAACCTTATGATATTCATTATACCGTTGGTAATAAAATGAAAAAGCTTTCTGTTGACGTGGTTGTTGGCGCTGATGGTGCCAACAGCCGTGTATCAAAAGCAATCCATGCGGGTGACTACACATGCTTTATTGCTTTTCAGGAGCGCATTAAGCTCCCGGATGATAAAATGGAATATTACCAAAATCTCGCAAAGATGTATGTTGGAAACGATGTGTCACCGGACTTTTACGCGTGGGTTTTCCCTAAGTGTGATCATGTCGCTGTGGGGACAGGCACGGTGTGTTCAAAACCGAATATTAAAAAATACCAACAAGGAATTCGTTCACGGGTCTTACCAAAGATTGCGGGTGGGAAAGTGATTAAAGTAGAGGCCCACCCGTTTCCAGAACACCCACGTCCTGTTAGGGTCCGTGGGCGGGTAGCGCTTGTGGGAGATGCGGCCGGGTATGTGACAAAATGTTCTGGAGAAGGGATTTATTTTGCAGCGAAAAGTGGTAGAATGTGTGGTGAAGCAATTGTGAAAGCGTCCGAAGGTGGTTATCGGATGATTGGTGAGAGTGATTTGAAAAGAGAGTATTTAAAACAATGGGATGACAAGTATACCACAACTTTTAGATTTTTGGATTTGTTACAACGTGTGTTTTATGGAAGTAATTATGCAAGGGAGGCATTAGTTGAGATTTGTGGAGATGAGTATGTGCAAAGAATGACATTTGAGAGTTACTTTTATAAGAAATTAGCTTAAGGGGATCAATGGGAGGATTTTAAGATGGTTTCGAGTACGATTGGGAGTTTGATTAGGTGTAAACATATGGGGAAAGAAATGGAGTCGTTCGATCCAAGTGTTCTTGCTAAGTTCGTTCGATAAAGCAGTATTGTTCGATTATGGCTATTGTGCCGGCCTTGAGAATGATTGAATAAAGGGATAATAACTTTAAAAATTATTATACTTGTTTAAAAATATTCTTCTGAGTCTCGAACAAATTTTTTTTGCTTATACGGGTACTAAACTTTTAAATTCGGACTTTTTGAGGTACCCTTTCAAATTCGGTCTTTTTAAGATACTTTTGTGATATTTTTACCCTTAGGTTTTTAATAATTTGAAAGGCAAAAATGTCACAAAGCACTTCAAAAAGTCCGAAATTATAAGTTTAGCACCCATATAAGAAAAAAAATTTGTTCGATATCTAGAAAATTATTTTAAGACAAATATGATGCGTTTTCAAGTTAATATCCCTCGAATAAATGTTGTTTGTATTAAGGGACAGGTACTACTTTGACCCTCATACATACCTTTATTTTAAATCTTGTATACACTAAAAAAGTGTATCGTGTATTGTGTATCGTGTATCGTGTATCGGATCATCATAAAACCAAAGACTCGAAATCTAAAGACTCAAATGCAACAGGAACTATTTTTTAAAAGTATTTTGAAATGAATCTTTAACTATCTGAGTTTCGTTCTTTTTCTTCGAGACATGTTTCTTTGATTTAATTTTAAATGTACTATGGAGTAGTTGTTTTAGAGACAGACTTTATATCTTTTTGTATATCTTTGAAAACTAGTTATAACGCCCGCGCACGCGCGGGGTTTTTTCTAAAATTTTCAATAATGTATTTTTATTTATTTATTAAAAAACAAATAGCTTAACTTTTGTTTTTTGTTTTCATTATAGTTCTTAATTTTGATTTATAATTATGTTTGGTGTACGTGATAAAAGTTTATATATGGCAAGGTTTTCAAGATCGGGATTGTACTCAAGATCATTTTTGCTTTTGCAAGATCGAGATCGTAAGATCAGATCGGGATTTTAGGATCCCACTATAATGTCATTTTCTTAATGGTCATTGTAATATTATTTAAATCTACAATTTACCGGTCCGTAAATATTAAACATAGTGGCATAATACCTAGACACTATATATAAGACTATCAAAATCAGTTGAGAATACACTGAAACCTTATGATAAAATTCTACCGTCTTAAGATATGGGGCCTAATAAATGAACATATTGAAGTTAGCCCACTGTGGGTTATTTACTCTTTAATTTTAGTATATCAACTTAAACGTGTAGCCTATCTTGTATCATCATAATTGTCACTCAATTTATTCCTGTGTAAAAAAGCACCAATGAATTAAAGTTTATTTTTATAGGAATGCCTCAAATATACATATACAAATAATTTATAAGATACACAATCAAGAAGTGGTGACATTGACAAATATAGTTTGTGGTGTGATGATTGACTTGACAAAATGTAGTACATAGAATCATAATCGTCGTAGTGAAACTATACATCACTCCATTATTTCATTTTTCTTTAGTATTTGCACTCGCCTTTATAAACAAACTGTGACACAAGGCAGAACTCATATGTACTACCTGGTGGATTTTAGCATGAACTTAGTACATCAAGTTTACATAATCTAGCTGCAATTGATATTGTTTATTAGACAAATCAAACAACCAATAGGCCCATTGGATTACAAAGAATCAAAGATTAGACCTTTATGAAATTTGGGAAAAATACTCACCCAAACTGCAATTTAAATCCATTGGTTTTCTCTTTTAGCAACTTCATGAATCCCGATACCTATAACAAATGTTGCAATGGTAAAAGCCATAACGGACTTTTGGCCTTAAAACTTGACTTTCTAATCATACCTATACCTATAACATGATCAGCTGCATGAACGACTACAAAGAAAATGGGAATTTTTTTTTTATGTGTTCACACCATACTCCTAACGGGACGTTACCTGCCATACCTAGTCACCTGTGGTCAATACTTTTGTGATTAGGGGTTGTGGTAGTCAGGTATGACACAAAAATAATGGAGATTTTCTTATGGTATAATTAAATGCTATATTCTTAAAAGAAAATTACCCATCAGTTATGTGTCATTTCTTCAGGAGTGGCATTTGAAAAATCACGCCTACAAATTAAACTAAAAAAGTCAAAATAACTCTAAGTGAACATTTATTTTGGGACGGAGGGAGTACTTGATAAAACCCACATGTCAAATGGTTCATGCTCAAAGTCTCATTCATCTTCCATCCAAACCAGAAATTACCACAACATATAACAACACTCATCCTTCAACTTCTCGTTCAAATACATTCGTGCCCATTAGAGTTGTCATTTTATACCACTTATATTAAATGAATCAATTGCAAGTTTTGCTTTATTAATAACAGAAAATATAGAAAATTAGCTAAAAGTTAAATTGGTCGAACACGTTTAAATTGGTCATCAATTGCTTAACTTGAATTAGAATTCTTATAGTGTCATAGATTCGTTTTATATCGAAAGAGATATATTGCTATATTGATCCTATAGTTTTTGTAACTTATTAAATGCACTTTTTATTTACAAAATACAATACAAAAGAATAAAAAGTGAAATGGGTCGAACATGTTTGAATTGGTCATAGATTCGTTTTAACTCGAATTCGAATTCTTACAACGTCATAGATTCGTTTTATATTAAATGCACTTCTTATTTACATAATACTATACCCAGCACGACCCATTTTGGCCCGCACATAAATATAGACTTTCCTCATCAAGTAGAAATCATTCACACACACAGCAAGTGAAAAGACTTAGTTTTATGAATGTCATCTTTTCTTCTTTTAGCGTGTATCTAGAATGAGTCAGAATGCAGACAGGATTGGGCAACACCACACACGATAGCTTTATCTTTAAGACATGAAAAGTATATATGCTAATGTATTCTATAAAACAATTTTCGAGAATTAATACGACAAAATAACATTACATAGATGTAGATACCATGTAAGGAAGCTTCAAATGTTCACTAATCACTGGACTTAGCTAACATGTTAATTAGTGGTTCGCTTAGTCATTACTAATGAATTAGTACCAATAGATGCTTAATAGTTTTACTATAGTCAAATGGTGGCAGATCTCCAATATATATAAAGGTTCATACAGAAAAACTATTTTAGGTGACATGTGAATAATATCTGTATAGAAAGTGACCACCTTGTACCCCATCAAATACTGATGACAATGTTATAGTCAGCTTGGGCGAATATACCATCAAACCCACCACCTTTATCTTTTTTGCACACATGTCATCATGTCAAAATAGAACACTCAGGTTGTTACTGTGACTTTTGGGTGTTCGCATTATAATGGGCAAAAATTTATAAAGGTAACGTCCAGCTCATGTATTTGAGTATTTCCATTTTTAAGTGGACATTGATGTTAAGTGATGAGTGTTTAAGGAGTGAAAGGAAGGAGAACCTGTATCTCAATACTTTCTTGCGAAGTGTAAGGTAATCCTCGCGACCTTTCCAACCACGATACTTCTTCTGGATAGCTAAGGCTGCATTGTGATGACGTGCATTTCCAAAAGTCAACTTTGATATTGATGAAAGTCCCTCAATGTCACTTGGAAGGATACCATACTCATCTGCACCACCATGTTCAACAGCTACTTTTTGTTTCCTCTTCTAAAAAGAATGTGCCCTCAAAAGCAACTTGTATAAGCGAAGCAGCTTGATATGCATTCCTCGCAGCAGCTAAAGCGTCCTTCAGAGAAACAGAGAGAGATAACCTACAAGACCTTCGTGTCAATAAGTATGATATAATTTTTGACAAAGTACTTTTTATCAACACAAGGGCCATTTTGATCTATAAATTGAATACGGTGTTTCAACCCACACCGATTTTGACATGTCTCGCATCCAATCCTACCATCAACAAACAATAATTCCATTTATTATAACCAATTATAAATATTTCTTTGCAAACTTACTTTTTTCCAATGCCGAACACTTCTTACTATCTTTTTTCTTTGCAAACTCACTAATCAGAAAATCAGTTCCAGTACGCGATGCTATCATATGGTATGCTATCAATGTTTAACCTAACTTGACTGTCAAGTACTGACCACTAATTCCCAAGAGTTTTCAAGGAGTAATTCCTAATTCCTAATTCAATAATACATAATCACTTTCAAAAGGCACATCCAAACATCATGCAAATGGCATAGAAGTAGTAAAAATACATAATGATCAAAGGTAATTTATCACTCTCGTGTAATTAATTTTAAATACCTACAAGGCTACAACTAATCTAACATACAATTCTTAATAAACTTTGATTGTTCATGTAACAAAAACACCTGCCCAAATCAGTTTAATAAGAAAAGTAAGCACAATATCATATCAATAAACATGAATTTATCATAAATTCCAGTACTTTCCCATGTAACTAAGCACAAATCGAGTCGTATATTCCTAGTTCCTACCAAACACACAATCGAACCATAAAAATCACTTTTAAACATAATGCTAAAAGGTAGGCTTTACCCGGTTTGAGTCTGTGTGGCCAGTGGCGGAGCTTGAAGATTTTCTCTAGGGGGCCAAAATTATATTGGTTTAAGTTGCAATTCCGAAATTATATTGATTCGTAGCGGAAGATGTTGATTAAGGTTTTGGATGTTGTTCAAGTGAGGGTATTGGATGTGATCTAGTGAGAAGATATTCAATCCAAGTGAAGTGTTCATTGAATGCAATGGTTTGTAGGAGAAAGATCCAACAACGTCAATTGTTGACATGTTTTTCAACTTGATTCAAGTTGAGGGGTGATGAAGGAGAACTAGAGGAAAATTGTTCCAAGTTGCATTGAGCAAGGTGTAAGGCAAGAAGAACACAAAGCTCATGGGCTTCCTTGAGTTCTTCAATGAACTTCAAGTGTTCGGAGGAAGGTGATTGGACATGCAACATAGGGATAACATGTGTTATGGTAGAAGGTGGTGGTGATACTCTTGGTGGTGGAGATATTTGTGAGTTTGGGTAATCATGAATGGATGAGAATGAAGTTGTGGAAGAATAGGATGTTTCATGAGTGGAGGATGTTTTGGATGGTGGATTGGTAGGTTGAACAAAATGTGAGGTGTTAGAAATGAGATTAAGATTGTTGTTTTGAGATTAAACATGCTCTTCATATATATGGCTTATGTGGGTGAGAAGAAGGTGTATTTTTTGGAACAAGGATGGATGTTTGGTTATTATGATGAGGTTTGTGAAAGGGTTCATTTAAGTGAACATGAGGTTTGTGTATCATGAAATATGGTTTGACCTTCATGAGTTAAGTTGTAGTGGTGATGACACACTTTGTAGAGTGTAGGGAATGGTTATATGGTTGAATCTTTTTGTGAGGATAACTAGGTTGAGTTATTGGTGAAGATGGGAAATGAGTATCAAGTGATGTGATTGGTGAGAGTGAAAGAGCGATGTTCATGGAAGGTTATGCCGGCTAGCTTCATAAATGAAGTTAGAGGGGATGAAAGCTCCTCCTTGATGTGTGCTCCCCCTCGTTCGATGGCACCAAGGAATCGAGATATGGAATGCTCGCAAGAAAAATATTAGAAGCACAAGCATATATAGAAGAATATGCAATATACAAATAACAAGCATAGCAAATAAATATTAAGGATACATAACAATTAATTCAAAGTGATTATGTTAAAGATCCTAATTTGCCAAAGAGAGCCATCGGACTTGCTTGTAACAAAAGGTTGGTTGATTCGTATTTGAAAGTGAAAATCATAAGCATGTAGTATGCTTAGATTGTTGATGATGGAGTGTTTGGAAAGAAGATGGTTGAGTTAGGGTAAGGTCGTTGGATTAATGGAGGTATATGTTTGGGTCATGAATGTTGGAGAGTTTGGTGTTGGAGAGTTTGTAGCGGAAGAGGTTGATTAAGATTTTGGATGTTGTTCAAGTGAGGGTATTGGATGTGATCTAGTGAGAAGATATTCAATCCAAGTGAAGTGTTCATTGAATGCAATGGTTTTTAGGAGAAAGATGCAACAAGGTCAATTGTTGACATGTTTTTCAACTTGATTCAAGTTGAGGGGTGATGAAGGAGAACTAGAGGAAAGTTGTTCCAAGTTGCATTGAGCAAGGTGTAAGGCAAGAAGAACACAAAGCTCATGGGCTTCCTTGAGTTCTTCAATGAACTTCAAGTGTTCGGAGGAAGGTGATTGGACATGCAACATAGGGATAACATGTGTGTTGGTAGAAGGTGGTGGTGATACTCTTGGTGGTGGAGATATTTGTGAGTTTGGGTAATCATGAATGGATGAGAATGAAGTTGTGGAAGAATAGGATGTTTCATGAGTGGAGGATGTTTTGGATGGTGGATTGGTAAGTTGAACAAAATGTGAGGTGTTAGAAATGAGATTAAGATTGTTGTTTTGAGATTGAACATGCTCTTCATATATATGGCTTATGTGGGTGAGAAGAAGGTGTATTTTTTGGAACAATGATGGATGTTTGGTTATTATGATGAGGTTTGTGAAAGGGTTCATTTGAGTGAACATGAGGTTTGTGTATCATGAAATATGGTTTGACCTTCATGAGTTAAGTTCTAGTGGTGATGACACACTTTGTAGAGTGTAGGGAATGGTTATATGGTTGAATCTTTTTGTGAGGATGACTAGGTTGAGTTATTGGTGAAGATGGGAAATGAGTATCAAGTGATGTGATTGGTGAGAGTGAAAGAGCGATGTTCATGGAAGGTTATGCCGGCTAGCTTCATAAATGAAGTTAGAGGGGATGAAAGCTCCTCCTTGATGTGTGCTCCCCCTCGTTCGCTGGCACCAAGGAATAGAGATATGGAATGCTCGCAAGAAAAATATTAGAAGCACAAGCATATATAGAAGAATATGCAATATACAAATAACAAGCATAGCAAACAAATATTAAGGATACATAACAATTAATTCAAAGTGATTATGTTAAAGATCCTAATTTGCCAAAGAGAGCCATCGGACTTGCTTGTAACAAAAGGTTGGTTGATTCGTATTTGAAAGTGAAAATCATAAGCATGTAGTATGCTTAGATTGTTGATGATGGAGTGTTTGGAAAGAAGATGGTTGAGTTAGGGTAAGGTCGTTGGATTAATGGAGGTATATGTTTGGGTCATGAATGTTGGAGAGTTTGGTGTTGGAGAGTTTGTAGCGGAAGAGGTTGATTAAGGTTTTGGATGTTGTTCAAGTGAGGGTATTGGATGTGATCTAGTGAGAAGATATTCAATCCAAGTGAAGTGTTCATTGAATGCAATGGTTTTTAGGAGAAAGATGCAACAAGGTCAATTGTTGACATGTTTTTCAACTTGATTCAAGTTGAGGGGTGATGAAGGAGAACTAGAGGAAAGTTGTTCCAAGTTGCATTGAGCAAGGTGTAAGGCAAGAAGAACACAAAGCTCATGGGCTTCCTTGAGTTCTTCAATGAACTTCAAGTGTTCGGAGGAAGGTGATTGGACATGCAACATAGGGATAACATGTGTGTTGGTAGAAGGTGGTGGTGATACTCTTGGTGGTGGAGATATTTGTGAGTTTGGGTAATCATGAATGGATGAGAATGAAGTTGTGGAAGAATAGGATGTTTCATGAGTGGAGGATGTTTTGGATGGTGGATTGGTAGGTTGAACAAAATGTGAGGTGTTAGAAATGAGATTAAGATTGTTGTTTTGAGATTGAACATGCTCTTCATATATATGGCTTATGTGGGTGAGAAGAAGGTGTATTTTTTGGAACAATGATGGATGTTTGGTTATTATGATGAGGTTTGTGAAAGGGTTCATTTGAGTGAACATGAGGTTTGTGTATCATGAAATATGGTTTGACCTTCATGAGTTAAGTTCTAGTGGTGATGACACACTTTGTAGAGTGTAGGGAATGGTTATATGGTTGAATCTTTTTGTGAGGATGACTAGGTTGAGTTATTGGTGAAGATGGGAAATGAGTATCAAGTGATGTGATTGGTGAGAGTGAAAGAGCGATGTTCATGGAAGGTTATGCCGGCTAGCTTCATAAATGAAGTTAGAGGGGATGAAAGCTCCTCCTTGATGTGTGCTCCCCCTCGTTCGCTGGCACCAAGGAATAGAGATATGGAATGCTCGCAAGAAAAATATTAGAAGCACAAGCATATATAGAAGAATATGCAATATACAAATAACAAGCATAGCAAACAAATATTAAGGATACATAACAATTAATTCAAAGTGATTATGTTAAAGATCCTAATTTGCCAAAGAGAGCCATCGGACTTGCTTGTAACAAAAGGTTGGTTGATTCGTATTTGAAAGTGAAAATCATAAGCATATAGTATGCTTAGATGGTTGATGATGGAGTGTTTGGAATGAAGATGGTTGAGTTAGGGTAAGGTCGTTGGATTAATGGAGGTATATGTTTGGGTCATGAATGTTGGAGAGTTTGGTGTTGGAGAGTTTGTTGCGGAAGAGGTTGATTAAGGTTTTGGATGTTGTTCAAGTGAGGGTATTGGATGTGATCTAGTGAGAAGATATTCAATCCAAGTGAAGTGTTCATTGAATGCAATGGTTTTTAGGAGAAAGATGCAACAAGGTCAATTGTTGACATGTTTTTCAACTCGATTCAAGTTGAGGGGTGATGAAGGAGAACTAGAGGAAAGTTGTTCCAAGTTGCATTGAGCAAGGTGTAAGGCAAGAAGAACACAAAGCTCATGGGCTTCCTTGAGTTCTTCAATGAACTTCAAGTGTTCGGAGGAAGGTGATTGGACATGCAACATAGGGATAACATGTGTGTTGGTAGAAGGTGGTGGTGATACTCTTGGTGGTGGAGATATTTGTGAGTTTGGGTAATCATGAATGGATGAGAATGAAGTTGTGGAAGAATAGGATGTTTCATGAGTGGAGGATGTTTTGGATGGTGGATTCGTAGGTTGAACAAAATGTGAGGTGTTAGAAATGAGATTAAGATTGTTGTTTTGAGATTGAACATGCTCTTCATATATATGGCTTATGTGGGTGAGAAGAAGGTGTATTTTTTGGAACAAGGATGGATGTTTGGTTATTATGATGAGGTTTGTGAAAGGGTTCATTTAAGTGAACATGAGGTTTGTGTATCATGAAATATGGTTTGACCTTCATGAGTTAAGTTGTAGTGGTGATGACACACTTTGTAGAGTGTAGGGAATGGTTATATGGTTGAATCTTTTTGTGAGGATAACTAGGTTGAGTTATTGGTGAAGATGGGAAATGAGTATCAAGTGATGTGATTGGTGAGAGTGAAAGAGCGATGTTCATGGAAGGTTATGCCGGCTAGCTTCATAAATGAAGTTAGAGGGGATGAAAGCTCCTCCTTGATGTGTGCTCCCCCTCGTTCGATGGCACCAAGGAATCGAGATATGGAATGCTCGCAAGAAAAATATTAGAAGCACAAGCATATATAGAAGAATATGCAATATACAAATAACAAGCATAGCAAACAAATATTAAGGATACATAACAATTAATTCAAAGTGATTATGTTAAAGATCCTAATTTGCCAAAGAGAGCCATCGGACTTGCTTGTAACAAAAGGTTGGTTGATTCGTATTTGAAAGTGAAAATCATAAGCATATAGTATGCTTAGATGGTTGATGATTGGTGTGTATTAATTTACACACCTTTTATAAGACCAAAACCGGACCAAAACGACCAAAAACTAATCCATAAATGCCAAATATACGATGTTTTTGTGTTTGTGATATGCAGGTACGGATATTTTAAGAAATCAAGCAAAAACCCGGAAAACCGAGCACGAGAGTGGAAAAGGATTCAAGAGCCGAAGCCGGGGAGCAATTTTCAAGTCCGGATCAGATTTATGCTCAAATTAATCCTTGAAGATTCATTATGGTCAATTTCAGCCTTGGAAGTTATTATTGAGAAATGGCAGAAGTAGCCCTTGTATTTTAGTATAATTCACTTTTGGTCCTTGAATTGTTAAATAACAAAAATCTGTTTCACAAGCCTGGTCCAAAGTCAATACTTAAATGCCCAAGTCCATCACCACTATACCCACAGCCCAATCCACCAAAGTTTAACCCGAGCCCACCCAAGTGTTACCCACGGTCAAAATGGTCAAAAAGGTTAAATAAATAAACACACAAACCAAACGCGCCTAAAATTCATCCCCAATTCACCTCACCACCCAGAAATTACTGTTCAACCATGAACCCTAATCACGTTTACCTACAATTACCCAAATCCCACCCTTTAATTACCCAATTAAGGGTACATTAGTCACTTCCCACTCCCTGACAAGGTCTGACACAAAGAGAATGATACGTGGCTGAAGTGGATTGGTTGAAACACGTCATTGGAGCATATAGAGAGCTGTGATTGGCTATCGGTTGTCACAAGGGATCAAAGAAGGATATTCGTAGAAGATGCTTTTTCTAGAAGCTCCTCACCTCACCTCAGTTCGTGGCTATATAAGCTCCTCACCTCCTCACATTTGAAGCTGTTAGACTAGGAGTAGGAGTAGAGTAGTATGGTAGTTTTAGTATAATTTTTAGCTTAATTGTACGTTTTAAGCTTATTGTTACTTTATCAGTTTTTAAGTTGTACTCATTTTCAAGTTTTTAATAAAAATTTTCATTTAAGCTTCCTTGCCATTTAAATTTCCAAGCAATTTACTGTTTTAAATCTGTTTTAAGTTTTCAACTACATGTTTTCATAAGCTAATTCAAGCTCAATAGCAGCTTGTAGTGAGTTTTGAAGCTAGTTTCTGCTGATATTGGTAAAATTGGTACTGGTCAACGAAAGTCAACGGATGTTCATATGATAATTCTGGGTATTTAGATGATGGATTCTGGTGATGTGAAGTTAGATTGGGTCTATCTAAAGATAGGCTTTGGTCAAATGAAACCTCTGTTCAGCTGAGGTTAAAATTGTAAGTTCTCAATTTTAATTTTCATTTCAAATTGCTTAATATACTGTGGTTAGTTTAGATCTTATGTTATTGCTTTATTGCTGTTTGATTTTGTCCACTTTGTTCTTTGGTTAGCAATTTTGGAGTTAAAGTTTTAATTCAATTGTAGTTTCCATTATTTTACATTTTACTTTGTTATTTTCTGCCTTGCGATAGCTTTTGTTGCATATCTGTGATCTAGTTGTTAGAAGTTAGATTTAGTGGCTGAATTTGCTTCTGCTATTGTTGTCGCACTCACTTTGATCATTGTTGTGGTGTATTGTAGCTTATATATCTCATTCATAGTGTAAACTGTCTTGTAGGGAGTGTTTGGATTATGAGATTGCTGAGTAATGAGTAGTTGTTATGTTGATTAACTGTTTCATTAATGCTTCTCTAGTATAATAATAGAGTTAGGATCTATAAAATCAGTAGGTTATATTAGCAATAGTCAAAAATTAGATTTCTATTCTCTTAACTGTTAGTGTAAGTGAAATTCAGTTAGAGTATTTCTAGGAATAGTTGCATAATAGATCATAATTGCTTAATATAGCTTTATCATAGCTTAATTTTACATATTAGAGTAGTAATCAGCATAAGAATTTGGATTTGGTCAAAGTTCTTGTGCAATAAATTAGTCAACATTTTTGTTACTCAGTTTTTTTGGACTAATCTTTGATTGAACTTGTAGGGTTAATTAGTGATTAGGAATAGATAATAATTGTTAATTGGTGTTCTCTAATAGTTAGTTTTTCATAATCAACAAGTAAGTTTAGGATTTGAAGTCTATAGCTTATCTGAATGTTCGCTAGAAGTTGGCTGTTTGAGCATGTTTCTCCCCTGCACCACAGTTGTGAACCCTTGTTCATGGCATCATTAGGACTAGTGAATAATGGATTTAGGAATAGATTTTTGGTTTGTTGCAATCTATATATGGTAGTCTCTTAATAGCTCCATTTAGTTTCTTCTTATCAGCTTATTTGAGTAGCTTAATCTGCCTTGCTTATTGGTAGCTTAGCCTGGTTTCTGTTTGGTACAATAGGGCTGCTAGTGTTCCTTTGAGCTTATTCTTGTGATATTCTGGCTTCTCTGAGTTCCTCTATAGTTGGTCTAGTATTGTGTGTGGTTTGCTTATTTTGTAGCTTATCCTGTGATGGTCTTAGCTTATTTAGCTTTTCATTGAGTGCTTATTAGCTTGCTGTCTATGCTTCTGTGTTTCTTTTGAACTTTTCTTAGCTTATTTGAGCTTATAGTAGTATAAATCAATAGTGGTATCAGTTTGGTTAAGTTTTGTGGCAAGTGCTTATTAATAAGCACTTGCCATAAGCTGTTTTGGCCTGTATAAGCACTTCTGAGCATCTTTTTCTATCCAAAATTTTTCTGCAAGCTCTCTATTATATTTTAGAATTTCTGGTAAAATTTCATAATTTTCTGAGGTCATTTGCTATTTTTCTTAATTTCTTTTAGTTTAAAATCATTTTTAAATCAATTTTAAATAACAAAAATCCATAAAAATACAGAAAAAGTCTTGAAAAATACAAAAATAATTTTATAATTTCTTTTATAATATTTTAGAATTTTTAGAATTTAATTTTCATTTTTCCAAATTGTTTTTCTATTTTTCTCTATTTTTAAATCACTTTTAATTCCAAAAATACAAAATTAATTCTAGAAAATAAATAAAAACTCAAAAAAATATTTTTCTTTTTCTTAAAATTCTTTTCAATAGTTTTAGATTTTTAGAAAATATTTTCAACTTCGTAGGATCATTTTTCGATATACGTTACGATTTAAATTTTGCGTGTGCGTTTCCATTTTCACATTTTTAACATCCGTACATACCTAGATTGTAAATTCTTCATAGTTTATCATTTCTTAGCATAACTTGACTTAAAAAATCATATTTTTTATTTTCCCGCTTTTCAGGACACGATTTCGCGATTCGGTTATTCACGATTCCATTTCACCTTCGCTGGGAGAACGACCCGGGAAATACTTTCACCGGTATTTCTTCGGAATAATTTTATATTACGAAACGATTTTATCAAAATGGCGCCGCTGCCGGGGAAGGTGGACGTGAGTTTTGAATATTCGTGTTGAAAAATCGTGTTGTGTTAAGTTTTCCACTATCTTGTATATATTTTCTATAAAAATATAAAAATTTGAAAAATCAAAAACCATAAATAATCTTCTTATCTTCTCATATTTGATTCTTCTTCTCAAACCATCTTACGTTTAATTCTTATGGATCCGATTTGTTTTTATTGTGGAGAACCGTTCTTCGGAGGGTTGTGTGTGTGGTGTACGTGCGACGAATGTGGAGATAATATTCGTGATGGCGTTTGTTTGAATTGTAATTCTCACTCGTGTGATCAAAATTCGTTCAACAATTCGTCTAATATTCCCGATTTCTATACACCACCACCACCGTCATTTTCTTGCTATAATTGTGGAAACCCGTCCGAAGAAGGTAGGCCGTGTGGAGGATGTTTTTGTGATGGATGTGGATACACCGATTGTATGTGCTATATGCCGAGTGCAGAAACGTCTTACGATTACGACTCGAGCTTCAATAATTTTCCTCAAAATGATTTTTATGAGCCAAATTCGTGCTACAATGGTGAATTTCAAAATACATCGAGTTTTGAACATTGTGGGGGATCGTTTGAAAGTTCTTATCATGAACCTAATTCTTGTTACGATTCTAATGGTTCTTACCAACCCCCACAAACTTCCAATTTTAATAATGATAGTTTTGAACTTAAATCTATGATGGATGAGTTGAAAGAGATGGTGAATAGACGTTATACATCTACTCCCGAGCCTAACGTAAGATCGATGGAAGAACCTCGAGTCGAAGAAAGGAAATTCCAATTTTGCGAGTGTTGTTTATACGATGATGATTCCACGATTACGATCAATCTTAATCCTCAAAATGATTCTATCTCTTCTACTGTAGAACCCGACGACTCTCTAACAATGGGGGACGGGCATCTTGACACTATTCCGGCAACGGAATCGGACGAATTCAATAAGTCAAGTGTTGAGAACCTCGTCCCAATCCCGAGTGAGTCCGAGGAAATTTCTAACAATGATTATGAAATTGTTGAAAATAATCGTTTTGATGATCATATTGAAACACCGGTTGAAGATAATCGTGATGAGTTATTCTCCGATTCTGATAATGATGATTCTATATCATGTGGAGAGATCGATTATGTTGATGAAGAACATCTTGAGCTTGAAAGCTTTGAAGATGATAATGAAGAAGATGATGACACGGAAATCCGAGATGAAGCTTTACGTGAGACATTGTTAAATGTCAATCTTCTTATCTCCCGTATTGAGGCATTGAATAATCCTCCGACTTCTTCTCCTATCCCCGATATGGATAGTGATTATTTACCCGAGCTCGAAATTTTTCTATTTGAAGAGACGAATAGTGGCAATCCCACTATTCATGCTGATATCTCTCTTCTGGATTATGAGTGCTTTCACTTTGAGATTGACTCTGAACCTATTTCCGATAATCCGTTACGTGACCCTCTTTTAGAGGATGTCGATCTATTTCTTGCTGCGGATGACTCGATACCACCGGGTATTGAGAATGATGAGAATGATATTTCTTTCGATTCTTCTTCTTCTCGTCCACCTGCGAAACCACCCTATGAAATTTTTGAATCCGGTCCGAATGAAGTTATTTTTAGAATGGTGGACGAGGTTTCAGAAATAGATTTTGCTTATACCATCTGGATATTTTACCCATTCTTTGTTTATCCCATCACTTCGTCACTTTTCCACTCCACCGGGAGTGAGGACACCATATTTGATCCGGGCATCTCTATCTTTTGTGCCATATGTCCGTTTTCTTTGCTCTCCCCAAGGACGAATTAATTCGGGGATCGAGTCAAGCTCATGTGACTCGGTGAACAAAAACAAGCGCTTCGTGGGTGGCAACCCATGCTTATCATTTCATCTTCTTATTTTTCTATTTTCTAACACCTAATGTGAGGAGGGGGTACCTCTTCTACTCTTGTGTTTCGTGGTTGTTTGTGATGATTGTTCACGATTGTCCATGATTTATGATGACTCTCGTGCTCGTTATCTTCTCCGCTCGAGTCTCATTCATCGGTGCTTTTGGAAATCCTATATCCGTTAAATCTTATCGACTAACGTTTTCTTTGGCATAATTAATAAACGGCCTTAGATTTGTTAGGATACCCTTACCTTTTAAACATTGAGGACAATGTTTCGTTTTAGTCTGGGGGGGTGATCGTTCGATCTGATTTTTGCCTTGCACCATGTCGTGAACTCTTGCAACTCCGTTTTTCCACCAAAAATAAAAAAAAAAAAAAAAAAAAAAAAAAAATTGAAAAAATGAGAAAATTTCAAAATTTTTGAAGAAAAAAAGCAATGAAAAAGCACAAAAAGATGAGAAAAAGTTGAAAAAGTCGTACAAAAATATAATAAAGTTTGAATAAGTGTTTTGACACCTTGTTGACTTTCTTGCTGGCGAGAGTAGGAATAAATATTTTGACTTGACCGGGCGTGTTGAGCCCTAGCTTGTTCCCTTAACTAATGATAATCACATAAGCTTGTGCTAGTTTTGTACACTAGGAGCTATAAAATGCGAATTCTTTCATAAGAATCTGCAAGTTCCCGTACTTGACTTTATACATGCGCAGCTTAAAAGCTTTCGCTAGTCTTTTACATAAGGAGCTAGAAAACGCGAATTCTTCTTCTAGAATTTGCAAGTTTCTGTATCTGACTTTATATATGCGTGGCTGATTATCGGCTAAGTATTCGCTGGTTTCATTATTTGGAATCTTAAATTGCGAAGAGCGAGAAATGATAGAGTTTATTTAGAAGTTAGATGCTAAACGTGGAGTAGTGGTTCTCTTTAGAGGTCATGAGAGGTACTTGTGGCTTTTTACTCCCATCAGATACGTCACCTATATATAATAGATGTTCTAGGTTAATTAGTGGTATTTCGGTTTGAATAATATTTAGTTCTTTGTTTTCTTAAGAGAATTTTTGCTTTAGAAGTTGGGTACATATCAAGGAACATCAAAAATAAGAGCAAAAAGTGAAAAAATCAAAAGTCAAAAGTTGATTATCTATGTGGTTTTGGAGCTACCCGATAAGCTTCCATTGATGTTATGAGAAAAAAAAGTCAAGAAAGAAAAAAAAAGTGAAAAGTATGAAAAATATGAAAAAAGTGTGAAAGTCAAAAGTTGAAAGTTGTATCGAATAAGAGTTTATGTATGTAAAATAAGTTGTTGGCGCGTGAGGTGCATGTGATAAGTGATTAGTAATCAGTCACATGAGGTGCACGTGATCGTACTCCGCAACTTATATTCTTGATATTGTATGTACCCTATAATTCCTTGAAATGGACCGAATTTCTATTGCAGTGGTTCTTAAGAGAAAATGAATAACTATTTATCGTTTTAACTTAGGTATCACTATCGGACTTAAAAATTATCGAAACGAGAAAATATGAAGCAATTCATTTCTCAACTAAATAAAAATTGAGATACAAAACCTAGGAATTGGGAGTAAGAAGTTTCACAAGTAACTGTTATGAGTAATGTTAGCATCTAATTTGTAGATAAGCTGTGATCTCGTTTGTACGCTTAGTTTGGGGACTTGTGAAAAATCAAGGATGACGATTTTTAACCGTATGGTCGCTTCTTAATTAGAAGTGTTTCTACTTGTTGACCCTAATAATTATTTTCAAAATAATGAAAGTTCAACAAACCGTCACAAGTTTGAAGTATGGAAAAGTCCAATAATAAAAAGTGTAAGTTGAATAAAGGAATAAAGGAAAAAATTTTGGATAACGGAGCGTTTTTCGGGAATAAATGATTTTGTAATCTCTTTTGAACCTCCTTGCTACTTTTCAAAGTTAGTAAAAAGAGTATCAAAATTATTTATCCTAAAAGCGTGAATTGATCACATTGCGTGAGGACACGGCAATACTTTAGTCGGGGGGATTTTGGTGTGTATTAATTTACACACCTTTTATAAGACCAAAACCGGACCAAAACGACCAAAAACTAATCCATAAATGCCAAATATACGATGTTTTTGTGTTTGTGATATGCAGGTACGGATATTTTAAGAAATCAAGCAAAAACCCGGAAAACCGAGCACGAGAGTGGAAAAGGATTCAAGAGCCGAAGCCGGGGAGCAATTTTCAAGTCCGGATCAGATTTATGCTCAAATTAATCCTTGAAGATTCATTATGGTCAATTTCAGCCTTGGAAGTTATTATTGAGAAATGGCAGAAGTAGCCCTTGTATTTTAGTATAATTCACTTTTGGTCCTTGAATTGTTAAATAACAAAAATCTGTTTCACAAGCCTGGTCCAAAGTCAATACTTAAATGCCCAAGTCCATCACCACTATACCCACAGCCCAATCCACCAAAGTTTAACCCGAGCCCACCCAAGTGTTACCCACGGTCAAAATGGTCAAAAAGGTTAAATAAATAAACACACAAACCAAACGCGCCTAAAATTCATCCCCAATTCACCTCACCACCCAGAAATTACTGTTCAACCATGAACCCTAATCACGTTTACCTACAATTACCCAAATCCCACCCTTTAATTACCCAATTAAGGGTACATTAGTCACTTCCCACTCCCTGACAAGGTCTGACACAAAGAGAATGATACGTGGCTGAAGTGGATTGGTTGAAACACGTCATTGGAGCATATAGAGAGCTGTGATTGGCTATCGGTTGTCACAAGGGATCAAAGAAGGATATTCGTAGAAGATGCTTTTTCTAGAAGCTCCTCACCTCACCTCAGTTCGTGGCTATATAAGCTCCTCACCTCCTCACATTTGAAGCTGTTAGACTAGGAGTAGGAGTAGAGTAGTATGGTAGTTTTAGTATAATTTTTAGCTTAATTGTACGTTTTAAGCTTATTGTTACTTTATCAGTTTTTAAGTTGTACTCATTTTCAAGTTTTTAATAAAAATTTTCATTTAAGCTTCCTTGCCATTTAAATTTCTAAGCAATTTACTGTTTTAAATCTGTTTTAAGTTTTCAACTACATGTTTTCATAAGCTAATTCAAGCTCAATAGCAGCTTGTAGTGAGTTTTGAAGCTAGTTTCTGCTGATATTGGTAAAATTGGTACTGGTCAACGAAAGTCAACGGATGTTCATATGATAATTCTGGGTATTTAGATGATGGATTCTGGTGATGTGAAGTTAGATTGGGTCTATCTAAAGATAGGCTTTGGTCAAATGAAACCTCTGTTCAGCTGAGGTTAAAATTGTAAGTTCTCAATTTTAATTTTCATTTCAAATTGCTTAATATACTGTGGTTAGTTTAGATCTTATGTTATTGCTTTATTGCTGTTTGATTTTGTCCACTTTGTTCTTTGGTTAGCAATTTTGGAGTTAAAGTTTTAATTCAATTGTAGTTTCCATTATTTTACATTTTACTTTGTTATTTTCTGCCTTGCGATAGCTTTTGTTGCATATCTGTGATCTAGTTGTTAGAAGTTAGATTTAGTGGCTGAATTTGCTTCTGCTATTGTTGTCGCACTCACTTTGATCATTGTTGTGGTGTATTGTAGCTCATATCTCTCATTCATAGTGTAAACTGTCTTGTAGGGAGTGTTTGGATTATGAGATTGCTGAGTAATGAGTAGTTGTTATGTTGATTAACTGTTTCATTAATGCTTCTCTAGTATAATAATAGAGTTAGGATCTATAAAATCAGTAGGTTATATTAGCAATAGTCAAAAATTAGATTTCTATTCTCTTAACTGTTAGTGTAAGTGAAATTCAGTTAGAGTATTTCTAGGAATAGTTGCATAATAGATCATAATTGCTTAATATAGCTTTATCATAGCTTAATTTTACATATTAGAGTAGTAATCAGCATAAGAATTTGGATTTGGTCAAAGTTCTTGTGCAATAAATTAGTCAACATTTTTGTTACTCAGTTTTTTTGGACTAATCTTTGATTGAACTTGTAGGGTTAATTAGTGATTAGGAATAGATAATAATTGTTAATTGGTGTTCTCTAATAGTTAGTTTTTCATAATCAACAAGTAAGTTTAGGATTTGAAGTCTATAGCTTATCTGAATGTTCGCTAGAAGTTGGCTGTTTGAGCATGTTTCTCCCCTGCACCACAGTTGTGAACCCTTGTTCATGGCATCATTAGGACTAGTGAATAATGGATTTAGGAATAGATTTTTGGTTTGTTGCAATCTATATATGGTAGTCTCTTAATAGCTCCATTTAGTTTCTTCTTATCAGCTTATTTGAGTAGCTTAATCTGCCTTGCTTATTGGTAGCTTAGCCTGGTTTCTGTTTGGTACAATAGGGCTGCTAGTGTTCCTTTGAGCTTATTCTTGTGATATTCTGGCTTCTCTGAGTTCCTCTATAGTTGGTCTAGTATTGTGTGTGGTTTGCTTATTTTGTAGCTTATCCTGTGATGGTCTTAGCTTATTTAGCTTTTCATTGAGTGCTTATTAGCTTGCTGTCTATGCTTCTGTGTTTCTTTTGAACTTTTCTTAGCTTATTTGAGCTTATAGTAGTATAAATCAGTAGTGGTATCAGTTTGGTTAAGTTTTGTGGCAAATGCTTATTAATAAGCACTTGCCATAAGCTGTTTTGGCCTGTATAAGCACTTCTGAGCATCTTTTTCTATCCAAAATTTTTCTGCAAGCTCTCTATTATATTTTAGAATTTCTGGTAAAATTTCATAATTTTCTGAGGTCATTTGCTATTTTTCTTAATTTCTTTTAGTTTAAAATCATTTTTAAATCAATTTTAAATAACAAAAATCCATAAAAATACAGAAAAAGTCTTGAAAAATACAAAAATAATTTTATAATTTCTTTTATAATATTTTAGAATTTTTAGAATTTAATTTTCATTTTTCCAAATTGTTTTTCTATTTTTCTCTATTTTTAAATCACTTTTAATTCCAAAAATACAAAATTAATTCTAGAAAATAAATAAAAACTCAAAAAAATATTTTTCTTTTTCTAAAAATTCTTTTCAATAGTTTTAGATTTTTAGAAAATATTTTCAACTTCGTAGGATCATTTTTCGATATACGTTACGATTTAAATTTTGCGTGTGCGTTTCCGTTTTCACATTTTTAACATCCGTACATACCTAGATTGTAAATTCTTCATAGTTTATCATTTCTTAGCATAACTTGACTTAAAAAATCATATTTTTCATTTTCCCGCTTTTCAGGACACGATTTCGCGATTCGGTTATTCACGATTCCATTTCACCTTCGCTGGGAGAACGACCCGGGAAATACTTTCACCGGTATTTCTTCGGAACTTAATTATAACTTTATCAATGATGGAGTGTTTGGAATGAAGATGGTTGAGTTAGGGTAAGGTCGTTGGATTAATGGAGGTATATGTTTGGGTCATGAATGTTGGAGAGTTTGGTGTTGGAGAGTTTGTAGCGGAAGAGGTTGATTAAGGTTTTGGATGTTGTTCAAGTGAGGGTATTGGATGTGATCTAGTGAGAAGATATTCAATCCAAGTGAAGTGTTCATTGAATGCAATGGTTTTTAGGAGAAAGATGCAACAAGGTCAATTGTTGACATGTTTTTCAACTCGATTCAAGTTGAGGGGTGATGAAGGAGAACTAGAGGAAAGTTGTTCGAAGTTGCATTGAGCAAGGTGTAAGGCAAGAAGAACACAAAGCTCATGGGCTTCCTTGAGTTCTTCAATGAACTTCAAGTGTTCGGAGGAAGGTGATTGGACATGCAACATAGGGATAACATGTGTGTTGGTAGAAGGTGGTGGTGATACTCTTGGTGGTGGAGATATTTGTGAGTTTGGGTAATCATGAATGGATGAGAATGAAGTTGTGGAAGAATAGGATGTTTCATGAGTGGAGGATGTTTTGGATGGTGGATTGGTAGGTTGAACAAAATGTGAGGTGTTAGAAATGAGATTAAGATTGTTGTTTTGAGATTGAACATGCTCTTCATATATATGGCTTATGTGGGTGAGAAGAAGGTGTATTTTTTGGAACAAGGATGGATGTTTGGTTATTATGATGAGGTTTGTGAAAGGGTTCATTTAAGTGAACATGAGGTTTGTGTATCATGAAATATGGTTTGACCTTCATGAGTTAAGTTGTAGTGGTGATGACACACTTTGTAGAGTGTAGGGAATGGTTATATGGTTGAATCTTTTTGTGAGGATAACTAGGTTGAGTTATTGGTGAAGATGGGAAATGAGTATCAAGTGATGTGATTGGTGAGAGTGAAAGAGCGATGTTCATGGAAGGTTATGCCGACTAGCTTCATAAATGAAGTTAGAGGGGATGAAAGCTCCTCCTTGATGTGTGCTCCCCCTCGTTCGATGGCACCAAGGAATCGAGATATGGAATGCTCGCAAGAAAAATATTAGAAGCACAAGCATATATAGAAGAATATGTGTCACAACTCACCATTTCAGGTCATTTCCCAAACTTCGACAATACTATTCATCATTTTCGAGGTCAATTTGATATTCTGAGAAACATTTGAAAATTTTCACTATTCACTTGCATTACTCATTTCATCGTAAATTTAGTTTACGGGTATTCAAATTCGCAAAACCGGATTGGTTTAGGTGCGAATTCATTTCATTAGTACTAAGGACATTACATACGGACTAGAGATGGTCTGCATATCATCAGTAAGTCATTTACATGTTATACCACTCTTAGGATTTTAAAATATATATATATATATATATTCGATACATCTAACGTTTTTCTTATAATTATTTATAATAAACGTTAACACACGGTTAATATATATACGACGAATATATCTAAATATTCTCACAATGGTCCCGACATATTTTTATATCCATTATATCATCATAAAAGTTATAATATTCATTTACCCAGTATTTTGGAAATTTATTTTTATTTATAACGTAAGTTTATAAATATTGCGACGGTTTTCGTGGAAACTAAACAATAATCACCCGAACACTCAGTACTTGTACCCAACATATTTTTAACATTTTTCTATAACTTTATTTTGACCCGGTTAACTTTGTTAAAATTTATTTATAGCTAACTCAGTACCCAATAACAAAATATCTTAATTATTATACACTAAATCCTATCCTAATTACATATAACTACAAATAACATAAGCTTAAAACACAACCCTTTTGTGTTTCTGTGCTTCGTATTGCTACAGGGACAAACCAAAGCAAAACTAAACTAAGTCCTAAAACAACTAGACCCTAACTAAACTAATATGAACACCATTAGCCCAAACAAGTTTACTTATACACATGTCTCCTAGATATTTAGTCCTTGGTCAACAACATCAAGCCATGCACATGTTGGTCTTTGATAACCATTCGAATAAGACACAAACCCACCTGAACTTTATTACAACCCACGAATCATAATATCATGTTTACAAAGTTTAACAGGTGGCAAATCCATGCCATGCACTCTAATCCCTCGTAATATATACAAATTGAGCAAAACTCACATTTTCACTCCATTTGTTTTCAAACATAACACTCACTCATTCACCTACTGTGTTTCAAGACCAAACAAGAACAAGAAAGATTTTTCCAAGACAAAGTCATAAACTAGCTTATTTCATCATTATAAGAGTTTTGAAATATAAACTCAAGAATCACAAGGTTTTGCCTCATCTAATCACCTAATATTTCAAAGTAAGTTATCAAATTTATTTTCATGATTTCATCTTATATTTACTAGTATCATATGGTATTCATGTTTAAATTCATGCACAAGCAAGCTATACCACTTTATTTTTGTATACTTTTGAAACATACAAACCCTAGAATTTGTTTTAGCTATTTCCTTGTTAAATTAACATGATTAGTGGTATTTGCAAGAGATTTGGTGATGTTAGAAACTAGTTTTGAACATGGAAAATGGAATTGTAACAAGTATATAAGCCTACTGTCCCATTTTTGCAAACCCAGGAAACTCAGTAAATACAAGGTAGACTTTGGCAAAAATTTTAGAAAATACTTCCAGAAACGAATCCGTAGGCGAAAGAACGGATTAAAAAGAGTTTATAACGAAGAAGCTATGATTTTTACAAAATTTAACGCCGAAAAGTATTTTCCTGAAAAAGCATGCTGTTGGACGTTTTTCGTCGGACAAGAAGAGGCTTTAGACATAACCCGGAGGAGCCAAACTTTCCAAAATATATTACTACAGGTTATGACGTAACCATGGATATAAAGAACAAGTAAAACGGACTTATAACGACGAAGATATTCAAGTTTCAATATCGGCCAAAACATATATTAGTTGACAGCTTTTGACGTAATAATATTACTACTATGTAGTAACTTTAGAATTCTAAAAATAATACCCAAGTACTCTATATTATAACTAACGAAGTATTAGTGATTACAAGTATATTTTTATCACTACAAGGCGTTATTACAAGAATTTCAACACTAATATTGATACGTACGATATATATATAAGTATATATATTGCAACTAGTTTTATTTTCTAATAGCAATATTTTTCCTAAGTCTTGGAAATATATTTTTGATAACAACAAGTGTTTTTCCAAAGAGTAGAGTGGTATAGGAACATGTGCATGGACATTCATAACATCATTTGGTGATCTAAATTAGATCGTTCATCATTCATATTAGGTTGCGGCAGCTAACCGTTCATTGTTGTTCATTTCATATCATCACAGTATCATCAGTTAAGGTGAGTTTTCATATCCCCGTATACATTTTATGATTGTTTTCAAACCCCACGGGGGAGAATACATTGCACCATTTTAGTACGAGCCCAAGTATCAAAACATATGTACATTGCTTAAGTTGCCTAACTGCCATGTGATAAGTCCCCTAGTATCATCATGAACCGTTAATTTGCCTATTTAGCGAGAGTGAGTGGATAGATCTATTGAGGGTGACGCCTCCATCCGTGGTAGTATTTACCAACAGTAAGCGGATGCATTTCATGTCTGTCACATTTGAGTGTTTTGGCAGAACATTCAGGAGGGGCATATATTTCATCAGTCTAGCTTCGGTGTCATGAGCTTAAGGTCTATTGTACTATTTTACGTGACATTTGTCATGCAATTATACTTGTGGTGGCCGTACAACATTACATTTCATAAACCTATGATTATTCACCAACTTTATGTTGACAGTTTTCGCAATGTATTTTCAGGTAACTAAAGGCATTATCATATTACATGCATGGAGTCACATTAGGGTGTGCCAGGGATGACGCACTACATTTTGGATTTTTCATGCACTTGTGTAAATTATCGTTTGACATTTTCTGAACTTGTTTCTGTAAACATTTCAACCTTTGGGACCTATGTAATATCACTCTGAATGTTTCAATAAATCAAACGATATGTTTTCAAAACGACACTTTAGGTCGTTCTATATAACCTTGTGACAGATGTGATGCTATGGACAGTTACACCCTCAGGCATTCCATTCCGCTGCAGGTCAGTCAAATTGGGGGTGTGACATATTGGCATCAGAGCTAAGGTTATAGAGAACTAGGATGTATCATTGACCCTAGACTATAACCACACCATCATAGCATTTCATCATAAGTGCATATGTGTGCATATGTATTATTTTTAGTGATTTCATTACATGGATTACTCATTTCATTTCATTTCATATTGTTGTCTCAGAATCATGTCTTCAAGTTCCCACCTTATTATAATTTCGTCGGATACTGATTTAGATGATGCCATGTCTACTAATGTTGTTGTACCACCTGTTCCCCTAGTACATGTATTGCCACCTTTAGCAGTAGATGATGAAACTGAACCATTTGAGTCGGGTGAGACTGCTCCTACACCACAGATATTTCCCTTTGCACCACCACATGTGACACGTGCATCTACTGTTACACCATCTCTCGATACTCCCACTATTCCTGAGTCTTTACTCATGTTTCCCCGTAGGAAATTTGTTGTAGGTGCGAGAATCAGTGTACGTCCTGTCACTTCTACCTTTAGGGTTCCCACTATGCCTACACCACCTACACCACCAGTCATATGTACTACTACTATCACTCCTACTTCACTTCTGCCGCTCAAGAAGCGTGCTAGGTTCACCTTACCAGCTTTACCTAGTGACGATACTTTAGACCTTCCACCACCACCGGTATACCATGTAGGTGAGAGTTCGAGGGCTGCAACTACTAGAGTGCCGACTACAGTTACCATAGATACCCGGGATAGGTTGACCATGTTGGAGGGCAGTTATGCTTCTATTCAGCTCCGAGTTCAGCACCTAGAGGAGATTGCTGTTGCGATGGATCGTGAGATTCGCCGCCTTAGGGGAGAATCTGGAGGAGCACCAGGAGGTACCTAGATGTGTACTTGTATTTATATATTAGCTTTTACTATTTCCTAGTCCCGAGGTGTGGGACATAGTTGAAGGAACTTGTGTATCTTTTGGTTGTTGTACAAACAAATGTATCAAGTATGACTCTACTATGTTGGAATGGTTGTGCTGTATATATATATATCGGTCCATGTAGGCCGAAATTTTCATGTATATTATTCATGTGTTGTGAGTATATTATGATATTTCGTGGTTGCTCCTTATTATTATTATTGTATTTATACAGGTTGTGGTTGTATTTATACATGTTGTGGTTGTATATATACATGTAGTGGATATGTACATTTTGGTACGAAGATTATTTCTATGATGATAAATTCCTCATGATTATTTTCTGTTATGATTTATCAGAAATATGGCACCAAAGAAGAATAAGGCTGCACCAGAATCATCAACAATGACACCAGCCGCTATTCGCAAGCTAGTCAGGGAGAGCATAGCAGAAGCTCTAAAGACTGAAAGAGCAGAGGTTGCTGCTAGAACTACGGAGGCTGCATCTAATACAGGGACGAATGAGCCGCTCAACCATAGGCGTGAGTGCACATGGAAGGATTTCAAAGTCAGTGATCCCATCAAGTATAAAGGCACTGAAGGAGCTGTTGCTTTGGTTCGTTGGTTTGAAAAGACTGAGAATGTGTTCCTTATGTGCACCTGTCCGGATGTCAGCAAGGTGAAATTTGCTACAGGTATGCTGCTGGATGAGGCCATGTCATGGTGGAATTCATATGCTCAGCCCATTGGTATGGAGAATGCCTACAAGCTCACTTGGGATCAATTCAAGAAGCTTATGACAAAGAAGTTTTGCCCTCGCACTGAGGTGCAGAAATTGGAAACAGAATTCTATCAGCTAGTAACTAAAGGAGATGACATTGAGACCTACATCAGGAGGTTTCAAGAATTGGCTGCACTGTGTCCAACAATGGTTCCTGACACTGAGAAAATGATGGAGAATTTTACTGGAGGTCTGCCTGAAAGCATCCGAGGGGATGTAATATCTTTTGATCCACAATCAATGGAGGAAGCTATCAGAATCACACAGAAACTTATGGGTCAGATAGTTAAGGGAAAGTCTGCTGTTACCAACACCAATCGTTCAAACAACCCCAATTACAACAACACACGGAACAACAACAACTATAACAATAACAGAAACCGCAACTACCCCAATAACCAAAACAACAACAATAACAACAAGAGGAGGTTTGACAATAACCAAAGTGGAAATGCTATTCAGTCCCCACCTAAGAGACAGGAGTTAGCAAGGGTCTATGCTGCAGGGCCAACAGAGGGAAAAGGATATGCGGGTAAACTACCCAAGTGTAACAAGTGCCAAACTCATCATAATCCTGGAAACTGTCCAAGAGCTTGTGAAAATTGTGGAAAAGTTGGTCATCCAACTAGGGAATGTAAAGCACCACGTGTGGGAAATAATCAGAACCAACCAGGAGCATGTTATGGTTGTGGAGAGTTGGGTCATTTCAAGAACGAGTGCCCAAAGAGGAGGAATCAAGGAACTGGAAATCAGGGTGGAATAGCTCGAGGAAGGGCTTATGTTATGGGAGGAGAAGATGTCAGGGAAGACCCGAATGTTGTCGCGGGTACGTTCCTCGTTAATAATCGTTATGCATCCATTTTATTTGATTCAGGAGCGGATAGAAGTTTTGTTTCTATTGCATTTGCACCTTTACTTAGCATAGAACCAACCACCTTAGACATTCCCTATATGGTTGAATTAGCCGATGGGTCTTTAGTTAAAACCAACACCATTGTCCGTGGTTGCACTATCAATTTCCTAAATCACCCATTCAATATAGATCTCATGCCCGTAGAACTTGGAAGTTTCGATGTAGTTATAGGTATGGATTGGTTGTCTCGACATCGTGCAAGGATCATTTGTGATGAAAAAGTTGTTCATCTTTCTTATGGCGGTGAAACATTAGTTGTTCGCGGAGAGCGAAGTGGAACTAGACTCAGTATAATATCATGCATCAAAACAGAGAAGTACATCAAGAAGGGTTGTTATGCATTCTTGGCTCACATCACAGAAAAGAAGTCGGATGAGAAACGACTTGAGGATGTGCCAATTGTTAAGGAATTTCCAGAAGTTTTCCCAGAAGAGTTGCCAGGACTTCCACCTACACGCCAAGTTGAAATTCAGATTGAATTGGTGCCAGGAGCTACACCAATCGCACGAGCACCGTATCGACTTGCACCTTCTGAGATGCAAGAATTGTCTAACCAATTACAAGAACTTTTGGACAAAGGATTCATTAGACCGAGTTCCTCGCCTTGGGGAGCACCAGTCTTGTTTGTCAAGAAGAAAGATGGATCTTTCAGAATGTGCATCGACTACCGTGAGCTGAACAAGTTAATAGTGAAGAATCGTTATCCACTACCAAGGATTGATGACTTGTTCGATCAGCTACAAGGTTCTTGTTATTATTCCAAGATCGATTTAAGATCAGGTTACCATCAACTTAGAGTTCGGGAAGAGGATATCCCGAAGACTGCATTCAGAACACGTTATGGTCATTATGAGTTTCAAGTGATGCCTTTTGGATTAACGAATGCACCTGCCGTATTCATGGATCTCATGAACAGAGTGTGCAAACCATATCTGGATAAGTATGTAATTGTATTCATTGACGATATCCTGATTTATTCCAAGAGTAAGAAAGAGCATGAAGCACACCTCAGAACAATATTGGAACTACTCAAGAAGGAGAAATTGTATGCCAAATTTTCAAAGTGTGACTTTTGGATACAAAGAGTTCAATTTCTTGGTCATGTCATTGACAGCACAGGATTACAAGTTGACCCAGCAAAGATCGAAGCAGTTAAGGATTGGGCTACGCCCAAGTCTCCTACAGAAATTCGTCAATTCCTAGGACTTGCAGGATATTACAGAAGGTTCATAGAAGGGTTTTCTAAAATAGCAAAGTCATTGACTAAGCTGACGCAAAAGAACCAAAAGTATGAATGGGGAGAGAAGCAAGAAGCTGCATTTCAGTTACTAAAGCAGAAGCTTTGTAGTGCACCAATTTTATCACTACCAGAAGGGATTGAGAACTTTGTGGTATATTGTGATGCTTCACATAAAGGACTTGGAGCTGTGCTAATGCAAAACGACAAGGTGATAGCCTATGCATCTAGACAGCTTAAGAAACATGAAAAGAATTACACTACACATGACTTGGAATTGGGTGCAGTAGTGTTTGCACTCAAGATTTGGAGACACTATCTTTATGGTACAAAGTGCGTAGTGTTTACTGACCACAAGAGTTTACAACATATACTTGATCAGAAGGAGCTCAACATGAGGCAACGTCGTTGGCTAGAATTACTGAGTGATTATGATTGTGAAATTAGATATCACCCAGGGAAAGCAAATGTTGTAGCAGATGCACTTAGCCGAAAAGAACGACTCAAACCTTTGAGAGTCAGGTCATTGGGAATGACTATTATCTCACCATTACCATCAAAAATTCTAGAAGCTCAGATTGAGGCTCTCAAGGAGAAAAATAGACCGCAGGAGAAACTTTATGGTATGCCAGAAAACAAGAATGGCTTTGTTAAGAGAGCAGATGGAGTGTTATGCTTCAAGGATCGAAGTTGGATACCACTCTATGGTGGAGTACGAGATTTGATTATGCATGAATCACATAAGTCAAAGTATTCTATTCATCCAGGTTCTGACAAGATGTATCAGGATCTCAAAAAGCTTTATTGGTGGCCGAACATGAAAGCAGAAATAGCTAATTATGTCAGCAAATGCCTTACTTGTGCTAAAGTGAAAGCTGAGTGCCAGAAACCGTCAGGATTACTTCAACAACCAGAGATTCCACAATGGAAATGGGAACGTATTACCATGGACTTTGTCACTAAACTTCCTAAGACGTCAGGAGGTTACGATGCTATTTGGGTAATTGTTGATCGTCTTACCAAATCAGCACATTTCATCCCAATCAGAGAGACTTATTCCATGGAACAACTTGCCAGACTTTATGTCAAGGAAATAGTCTCAAGACATGGAGCACCAGTTTCTATCATTTCAGACAGGGATACTCGCTTTACTTCAAACTTTTGGAGGTCATTACAAGATTCTTTTGGATCTAAGTTAGACATGAGCACTGCTTATCATCCACAGACCGATGGTCAGAGTGAGAGAACTATACAGACACTGGAGGACATGTTGCGAGCATGTGTGATTGACTTTGGAAATGGTTGGGCTAACCATTTGCCATTGATCGAGTTCTCTTATAACAACAGTTACCATTCAAGCATTAAAGCAGCACCATTTGAGGCACTTTATGGTCGTAAGTGTCGTTCCCCAGTTTGTTGGGCAGAAGTTGGTGATGTACAATGCACAGGTCCAGAGATGGTTAGAGAAACAACAGAAAAGATAATACAGATTCGAGATAGGCTTGAAACAGCTAGAAGCCGACAGAAGAGTTACGCAGATGTTAGACGCAAACCATTAGAATTCCAGGTTGGAGACAAGGTCATGTTGAAAGTCTCGCCTTGGAAGGGCGTGATACGATTTGGAAAACGCGGAAAGCTGAACCCAAGATACATTGGTTCATTCAAGATACTGGAAAGGATTGGTCCAGTAGCTTACAAGCTTGAACTTCCATCAGAACTTAGCAACATACATAACACATTTCATGTCTCAAACCTCAAGAAATGCCGTTCAGATGAGTCATCCGTTATACCATTAGAAGAGATCCAGCTAGATGACAAACTTAACTTTGTGGAGGAACCAGTTGAAATCATGGACCGTGAGGTCAAACAGTTGAAGCAGAGTCGAATTCCGATCGTTAAGGGTCACTGGAATTCTCGCAGAGGTCCTGAGTTTACATGGGAACGAGAGGACCAGATGCGACTCAAATACCCACATCTTTTCACTAAACCAGTTTCAGAGACCAACACTAGCTGAATTCAGGGACTGAATTCCTTTTTGGGTGGGCGACTGTCACAACTCACCATTTCAGGTCATTTCCCAAACTTCGACAATACTATTCATCATTTTCGAGGTCAATTTGATATTCTGAGAAACATTTGAAAATTTTCACTATTCACTTGCATTACTCATTTCATCGTAAATTTAGTTTACGGGTATTCAAATTCGCAAAACCGGATTGGTTTAGGTGCGAATTCATTTCATTAGTACTAAGGACATTACATACGGACTAGAGATGGTCTGCATATCATCAGTAAGTCATTTACATGTTATACCACTCTTAGGATTTTAAAATATATATATATATATATATTCGATACATCTAACGTTTTTCTTATAATTATTTATAATAAACGTTAACACACGGTTAATATATATACGACGAATATATCTAAATATTCTCACAATGGTCCCGACATATTTTTATATCCATTATATCATCATAAAAGTTATAATATTCATTTACCCAGTATTTTGGAAATTTATTTTTATTTATAACGTAAGTTTATAAATATTGCGACGGTTTTCGTGGAAACTAAACAATAATCACCCGAACACTCAGTACTTGTACCCAACATATTTTTAACATTTTTCTATAACTTTATTTTGACCCGGTTAACTTTGTTAAAATTTATTTATAGCTAACTCAGTACCCAATAACAAAATATCTTAATTATTATACACTAAATCCTATCCTAATTACATATAACTACAAATAACATAAGCTTAAAACACAACCCTTTTGTGTTTCTGTGCTTCGTATTGCTACAGGGACAAACCAAAGCAAAACTAAACTAAGTCCTAAAACAACTAGACCCTAACTAAACTAATATGAACACCATTAGCCCAAACAAGTTTACTTATACACATGTCTCCTAGATATTTAGTCCTTGGTCAACAACATCAAGCCATGCACATGTTGGTCTTTGATAACCATTCGAATAAGACACAAACCCACCTGAACTTTATTACAACCCACGAATCATAATATCATGTTTACAAAGTTTAACAGGTGGCAAATCCATGCCATGCACTCTAATCCCTCGTAATATATACAAATTGAGCAAAACTCACATTTTCACTCCATTTGTTTTCAAACATAACACTCACTCATTCACCTACTGTGTTTCAAGACCAAACAAGAACAAGAAAGATTTTTCCAAGACAAAGTCATAAACTAGCTTATTTCATCATTATAAGAGTTTTGAAATATAAACTCAAGAATCACAAGGTTTTGCCTCATCTAATCACCTAATATTTCAAAGTAAGTTATCAAATTTATTTTCATGATTTCATCTTATATTTACTAGTATCATATGGTATTCATGTTTAAATTCATGCACAAGCAAGCTATACCACTTTATTTTTGTATACTTTTGAAACATACAAACCCTAGAATTTGTTTTAGCTATTTCCTTGTTAAATTAACATGATTAGTGGTATTTGCAAGAGATTTGGTGATGTTAGAAACTAGTTTTGAACATGGAAAATGGAATTGTAACAAGTATATAAGCCTACTGTCCCATTTTTGCAAACCCAGGAAACTCAGTAAATACAAGGTAGACTTTGGCAAAAATTTTAGAAAATACTTCCAGAAACGAATCCGTAGGCGAAAGAACGGATTAAAAAGAGTTTATAACGAAGAAGCTATGATTTTTACAAAATTTAACGCCGAAAAGTATTTTCCTGAAAAAGCATGCTGTTGGACGTTTTTCGTCGGACAAGAAGAGGCTTTAGACATAACCCGGAGGAGCCAAACTTTCCAAAATATATTACTACAGGTTATGACGTAACCATGGATATAAAGAACAAGTAAAACGGACTTATAACGACGAAGATATTCAAGTTTCAATATCGGCCAAAACATATATTAGTTGACAGCTTTTGACGTAATAATATTACTACTATGTAGTAACTTTAGAATTCTAAAAATAATACCCAAGTACTCTATATTATAACTAACGAAGTATTAGTGATTACAAGTATATTTTTATCACTACAAGGCGTTATTACAAGAATTTCAACACTAATATTGATACGTACGATATATATATAAGTATATATATTGCAACTAGTTTTATTTTCTAATAGCAATATTTTTCCTAAGTCTTGGAAATATATTTTTGATAACAACAAGTGTTTTTCCAAAGAGTAGAGTGGTATAGGAATATGTGCATGGACATTCATAACATCATTTGGTGATCTAAATTAGATCGTTCATCATTCATATTAGGTTGCGGCAGCTAACCGTTCATTGTTGTTCATTTCATATCATCACAGTATCATCAGTTAAGGTGAGTTTTCATATCCCCGTATACATTTTATGATTGTTTTCAAACCCCACGGGGGAGAATACATTGCACCATTTTAGTACGAGCCCAAGTATCAAAACATATGTACATTGCTTAAGTTGCCTAACTGCCATGTGATAAGTCCCCTAGTATCATCATGAACCGTTAATTTGCCTATTTAGCGAGAGTGAGTGGATAGATCTATTGAGGGTGACGCCTCCATCCGTGGTAGTATTTACCAACAGTAAGCGGATGCATTTCATGTCTGTCACATTTGAGTGTTTTGGCAGAACATTCAGGAGGGGCATATATTTCATCAGTCTAGCTTCGGTGTCATGAGCTTAAGGTCTATTGTACTATTTTACGTGACATTTGTCATGCAATTATACTTGTGGTGGCCGTACAACATTACATTTCATAAACCTATGATTATTCACCAACTTTATGTTGACAGTTTTCGCAATGTATTTTCAGGTAACTAAAGGCATTATCATATTACATGCATGGAGTCACATTAGGGTGTGCCAGGGATGACGCACTACATTTTGGATTTTTCATGCACTTGTGTAAATTATCGTTTGACATTTTCTGAACTTGTTTCTGTAAACATTTCAACCTTTGGGACCTATGTAATATCACTCTGAATGTTTCAATAAATCAAACGATATGTTTTCAAAACGACACTTTAGGTCGTTCTATATAACCTTGTGACAGATGTGATGCTATGGACAGTTACACCCTCAGGCATTCCATTCCGCTGCAGGTCAGTCAAATTGGGGGTGTGACAATATGCAATATACAAATAACAAGCATAGCAAACAAATATTAAGGATACATAACAATTAATTCAAAGTGATTATGTTAAAGATCCTAATTTGCCAAAGAGAGCCATCGGACTTGCTTGTAACAAAAGGTTGGTTGATTTGTATTTGAAAGTGAAAATCATAAGCATATAGTATGCTTAGATGGTTGATGATGGAGTGTTTGGAATGAAGATGGTTGAGTTAGGGTAAGGTCGTTGGATTAATGGAGGTATATGTTTGGGTCATGAATGTTGGAGAGTTTGGTGTTGGAGAGTTTGTAGCGGAAGAGGTTGATTAAGGTTTTGGATGTTGTTTAAGTGAGGGTATTGGATGTGATCTAGTGAGAAGATATTCAATCCAAGTGAAGTGTTCATTGAATGCAATGGTTTTTAGGAGAAAGATGCAACAAGGTCAATTGTTGACATGTTTTTCAACTCGATTCAAGTTGAGGGGAGATGAAGGAGAACTAGAGGAAAGTTGTTCCAAGTTGCATTGAGCAAGGTGTAAGGCAAGAAGAACACAAAGCTCATGGGCTTCCTTGAGTTCTTCAAAGAACTTCAAGTGTTCGGAGGAAGGTGATTGGACATACAACATAGGGATAACATGTGTGTTGGTAGAAGGTGGTGGTGATACTCTTGGTGGTGGAGATATTTGTGAGTTTGGGTAATCATGAATGGATGAGAATGAAGTTGTGGAAGAATAGGATGTTTCATGAGTGGAGGATGTTTTGGATGGTGGATTGGTAGGTTGAACAAAATGTGAGGTGTTAGAAATGAGATTAAGATTGTTGTTTTGAGATTGAACATGCTCTTCATATATATGGCTTATGTGGGTGAGAAGAAGGTGTATTTTTTGGAACAAGGATGGATGTTTGGTTATTATGATGAGGTTTGTGAAAGGGTTCATTTAAGTGAACATGAGGTTTGTGTATCATGAAATATGGTTTGACCTTCATGAGTTAAGTTGTAGTGGTGATGACACACTTTGTAGAGTGTAGGGAATGGTTATATGGTTGAATCTTTTTGTGAGGATAACTAGGTTGAGTTATTGGTGAAGATGGGAAATGAGTATCAAGTGATGTGATTGGTGAGAGTGAAAGAGCGATGTTCATGGAAGGTTATGCCGGCTAGCTTCATAAATGAAGTTAGAGGGGATGAAAGCTCCTCCTTGATGTGTGCTCCCCCTCGTTCGATGGCACCAAGGAATCGAGATATGGAATGCTCGCAAGAAAAATATTAGAAGCACAAGCATATATAGAAGAATATGCAATATACAAATAATAAGCATAGCAAACAAATATTAAGGATACATAACAATTAATTCAAAGTGATTATGTTAAAGATCCTAATTTGCCAAAGAGAGCCATCGAACTTGCTTGTAACAAAAGTTGGTTGATTCGTATTTGAAAGTGAAAATCATAAGCATATAGTATGCTTAGATGGTTGATGATGGAGTGTTTGGAATGAAGATGGTTGAGTTAGGGTAAGGTCGTTTGATTAATGGAGGTATATGTTTGGGTCATGAATGTTGGAGAGTTTGGTGTTAGAGAGTTTGTAGCGGAAGAGGTTGATTAAGGTTTTGAATGTTGTTCAAGTGAGGGTATTGGATGTGATCTAGTGAGAAGATATTCAATCCAAGTGAAGTGTTCATTGAATGCAATGGTTTTTAGGAGAAAAATGCAACAAGGTCAATTGTTGACATGTTTTTCAACTTGATTCAAGTTGAGGGGTGATGAAGGAGAACTAGAGGAAAATTGTTCCAAGTTGCATTGAGCAAGGTTTAAGGCAAGAAGAACACAAAGCTCATGGACTTCCTTGAGTTCTTCAATGAACTTCAAGTGTTTGGAGGAAGGTGATTGGACATGCAACATAGGGATAACATGTGTGTTGGTAGAAGGTGGTGGTGATACTCTTGGTGGTGGAGATATTTGTGAGTTTGGGTAATCATGAATGGATGAGAATGAAGTTGTGGAAGAATAGGATGTTTCATGAGTGGAGGATGTTTTGGATGGTGGATTGGTAGGTTGAACAAAATGTGAGGTGTTAGAAATGAGATTGAGATTGTTGTTTTGAGATTGAACATGCTCTTCATATATATGGCTTATGTGGGTGAGAAGAAGGTGTATTTTTTGGAACAAGGATGGATGTTTGGTTATTATGATGAGGTTTGTGAAAGGGTTCATTTGAGGAACATGAGGTTTGTGTATCATGAAATATGGTTTGACCTTCATGAGTTAAGTTGTAGTGGTGATGACACACTTTGTAGAGTGTAGGAAATGGTTATATGGTTGAATCTTTTTGTGAGGATGAATAGGTTGAGTTATTGGTGAAGATGGGAAATGAGTATCAAGTGATGTGATTGGTGAGAATGAAAGAGCGATGTTCGTGGAAGGGATTTCTTGGTAGGAGGGTGTTATAGATGATGCATTAGGTGCACTAGGAGATGAAATTTGAGGTTGAGGTGACTAAATGTTATGAGGTTTGAGTGTGTAAAGGTTTTGAGGTTTGAGTGTAAGGTAGAAGGATTTGAGGTTTGAGTGTGTAAAGATTATGAGGTTTGAGTGTAATGTAGAAGGATATGAGTGAGTAAATGTTGTTGATATGTAATGTTGGTGGGAAGGAGAGTGAGGTGTTTGGTATGTAATGTTGAAGACATAGGAGGAATTTCGTGTTGGATGTTTGACAACATAATTTGGTTTGACGGGATTTTAATGGAAGTTAGGCTTTCTTCTCCAAATGGGTTTCTTGGTGGTTTTGGTTTAATGGGAGAGGAAATGATGAGATGAGTGGAGATTGAGATTGAGAGGAATAAGAGTGTTTATAATGTAGGATTGGTGGGATCAAGGATTTATAAACTTTGATGGAAGGTTTAGGATAGAATAGGTTTGTGAATTTTGGGAAGTGTAGGATGAAATGGGCTAAAAAGTAGAAAAAAGAAACAACACCTTCGACCATCAGATGGTCGGTCCCCTTAATTGGGGGCCGGCCCCCTTAATAATTAAGGGGCCGCCTTATGATTTAAGGGGGCCGCCCATCTGGTGATTCTCAGATTGCCATAAAAGGGTTTTTGGCAGTGAATTGTAGAAAGGTTGTGTTTTTGGTTTCAAACAAGTCGAACTCTTTGACGTAATTAAGCATATACTAATTATGTAGGCAATTATGTAGCCAAAGCATGTTAACCAAATAGATTAAGTAAACAAGCAATTTCATCTAGCATGTAAACATACTCATCAAGCAAGTAAAATATAAGTGCTAGGAAACAATAAGCAACATCAAGTATTTCATAACTACATAACTAGGAGGATTGATCCTAATGTGTATCAATGTGCAATAAGTGGGTAGTTATGATAGCATGGATTTCTAGACTTGTTACACACAAAGTCTTAATAAACAAGCCATGGTCCTCTTTATTTGATTTAGTTCACTTATAAGTGTCATTTATATAAATATAGATGACAAATATGAGATCACCATGCATGATTTAAAAGAGACGTTTTTAGTATTATTCAACAATGTTTGAAAGTAGGTTTTCACTTAGATGTGAGAGTTATTTGAATAAAATAGATTGGGTTTTACTTCAGAATGTGTGAATGAACGGTAAAGAATATTTTCCCAATCTTTAGTTTTGATCAAAACAAAATTGTGGATATTGATAGTGAAAACATGTTATTTAAAAGTGGGATAGTTATTTGACAAACTATTTTCCAAAATGTGAGGTTTTTGCATATTTTTAGAGATATTAGATTTTTGACAACAAATATCATTAATCATATATTTTAAAAGATGTTTATTAAAGATCTCATGCTCAAGAGGATTGGTTAAGCCTATAATTATCTCATGCTATCGTTTCTACGTATCCTATGATCCTAAAGGAAGTGATGACGATAATTTATATGTTAGATGCGAGAGTGTTGAATTGGATATAACCTAACATCTATAGTTCCTTTGTTTTCGCACGCTTATCTAACTTAATGCCATAGTCTACGAGAGCTTGTTTCATCCATAGTTTTCTTACGCGAGGGATCTAATCCTACTTCTATATTAACGATTGATCCACTTAACTCATTTCACTTCATCACCATGAGTTTGCTAATAGTGGATATAGAAGATTTTCATTTTCTATTTTGTTCGGCAATGAACAATTTCATCTTATTACTAGGAAAGTCAACCAATGATGTTTCTAGGTTATAAGAATATAAGCTATTATATACATATATATGTATAGCTAAGCATTAATTTGACTAATCATTTATCTAAGCATGCAAATTATAGCGATGAACTTAAAAGAAACGCGTACCTTTTAGTCTTTAATGGAAAATCTTCATGCACTTCAAGTAACCATGTTAACTTATAGAAGTCATTAGTAGATGATATTCCAACTACTTCCAAGATTGAAAACTTAGCCACTTGGTCCGCATTGTCTCATTGGTCCAAAGTTGTTTGGTCCAAACATATTTAACATTTGGCTAGGATGCATGTATGGTGGTAATATTTTCCAAGGATTGTAACTTGGTTGATAATTCCAGATTTGATTTCTAGTGTTATTGTAATTTTGTCTATTTTGATTTCTCCTATGTTGAGGGGTTTTAGACCGAGGATGAGGATTATTTGGTCTATTTGGAGGTGGAGTTTTAGATTTTAATTTTAGTTTAGAAAATCCGGTTTTGGCTTTTAATGATGGTTCATAAAAACTTTTTACTTCCTCGTCACTCGCAATAGGTATTTTTTTTATCTTTTATAGGTACATACTTAGGTTTTGAGTCTAATGGTTTTTGTTTACTAGATTCACATTCAAACTTTTCATTTTTATTTTCACTAGTTGAAACATTAGTTAAGTTGAATTTTAGCTAGACCGGTTTTATCTCCCAAAGTTTCTTGAACACTTATTATTTTCTTAAGTGAGTTACTACTATTTTTAAACTTGTCAAATTTGAAAATTTCATCTTTAAGTTTTTCGTTTTCATTTTTGACCTCAAAACATGTTTTACATTCTACAAAAACTTCTTTTTCTTTTTTCAAATGTTGTATTTTAATTTTTAATTCGAGTACTTCATTTTCTAATTGATTATTAATATGTTTTAGTGACTTATTTTTAGCTATGATCTTTTGACCTAATTTACACAATATACTATATTCGTTATCTAAGTCTTTTTCATCTAAAGATAAATGTTCATCACTATAGTATTCGGTTTTAGAACGTACCTCATCGGATGCCTTTGCCATGAGACACTTTTCATTTTTTGTTGTCTCTTTTTCATCATTATCACTATCGCTCCATGCTCCTCCTACAAACGCCTTTTGATTTTGATCTCTTAACGTCATTGGACATTTTTCGATGAGATGATTTGGATCACCACATTTGTAGCACTTCCTTTCACTTTTGCCATTTTTGTCATCTTTATTTCTTTGGTATGCTTTCCTTTCATCATGCGGTTGTCTAACGAATCTTCCTCGCCTTTTGAAGAATTTCTTGAAGTCTCTTACGGCCATCGCATATTCTTCGTCATCACTTTCGGAGGTTGAGCTATCCTGATTACTAGATTCCTTCCTTGCTTTCAACACAATTGACTTGCTTTGCTCTCTTTTTCCATTGACCATCTCGGAGTCTTTCTTTATTATTGCTTCATAGACTTTCAGGTTGCGGATCAACTCATCAAGTTGAAGAGTTGACAAGTTCTTCGATTCTTCAATTGCCGTAACTTTAGCTCGCCATTTTAGATGAAGAGCCCTAAGAAATTTCCTAACAAAATTCTTATTAGAAAAATTCTCATCAAGTGCTTTTAAACTTATGATGATAGTGTTAAACCTAGCAAAAGCATTATCAATTGATTCCTCCTCCGGAATCGTAAATTGTTCATATTGTTGAATAAGAAGATCTATTTTGTTATCTTTAACTTGACTATTACCTTGGTGAGTGATTAGTAAAGAATCCCAAATTTCTTTTGCGGTTTTACAAATAAAAATTCTTTCATATTATTTGCGTGGTAACGCATTATAAATAACCATTTTAGCTTCATTATTTTTTGCTAGTTTCTTTTTCAAACCATCATTTTGTTTTTCAAAAGATACAATTTCATCCATTTTAGTTTCAAAATTATATTGAATAGGGGGAAAATCACCAAATGTAATGACATGCCAAAGATCAAGATCTTTTGATTTCACATAAGTTTTGAATCTATTTTTCCAATAAAGAAAACTATCACTTTCAAATAGTGGTGGTCTTTGCATAGATTGCCCTTCTAAATATTTTTCAGATTTCATCGCTTCAAGTTTTAAAATACAGTTTATTTTAAAAATCTTGTTTAACGTAGCTCTGATGCCAATTCTGAAAAACTAGAAGGGGGGGTTGAATAGTTTTACGTCTTTTTAATTTTATTATGAAAACTTAGTTTAGTTTTAAAACCTTGTTTACTTTTAAAACTTTGATTCGATCTTATGTGAACTCAAATCTTGAACAATATAAACAACTATATCTAAGTATGAATAATAATAATAATGTAAGCTAAGTATGTGAAATCAACATATGCATAATATAAACAATTATAGCTATATACGAGAGATAAGTAAGTAAACGTTTATTATGTAATCCTTAATTATATATTGTATGAAAACTATATTTGATCGAAATGATCAATTATATGTATGTTATCTTTTTAGTTTGATTGTAAAGACTTTGTTTTGTGAATAAAACTTTTGTTTGATCTTAAAGTGCAATCAACACTAGCACTATATATATATATATATATATATATATATATATATATATATATATATATATATATATATATACACGTCTATGTCTACGAAAGTAATAACGATATAAGCAAGACAATAAGTAAGAGATGGAAAGATCAAACCGCGAGACAAAGCATTTATAGTGGTTCGGCTACAAGGACAACTTCCTTGCCCTACTCCACTCCCCGAGTCACCTACTCGAGAGTTTTCTTCACTATGTCAACAAGCTCCCTTATAGCGGAGAAAACCTTACACACCAATATACACACCACAACTTCGTCACAACTTAATCACACCTTCTACACAACTTCTTCACACCTATCTACTTCACAACTATCTTCTTCACAACTATTTGCTTCTCAACTATCTACTTCACAACAATCTTCTTCACAACAATCTTCTTCACAACAATCTAATAAACAATCACTCTATCTCCACACCTAGCTAATCTATCTTCTACCAAATATTCACAACAAATTTCACAAAGAAATAGATATAATGGATGATGCTCTAACAACTTGGATGTGGAGGTCACAACAAGTTGTAATACTTCTTGTCTTGGAGGATTGATGTATTCTTCTCTTGCACTTGAAAGGTAGAGGTTTGGATCACTTTGAAACAAAGATTTATGTATGTATGATCAAAGGATTTAGAGAATAGAGATGGAGATCTAGAACAGAAAGTTTTGGAGTGCAAAAGGTGAGGAAAATTTGTGAAATAAACCAGTATTTATAGGCAAATAAAATACTATTCTGGAGCATGGCCGGTCCCCTTAATTAGAGGGCGGTACCTTTAATTATTAAGGGGTCGCCCCTCCAGAACGTTGGATTTGTTTGTCCTTTTGTGGGGAAGATTTTTCTGGATAATATTTGCCATTTTTGGTTGAAAATTTGAAACCATATATTTATAATGATTTAAACATATTATTTTAATTCCAAATATGATTTTGTAAAAAATATAAAATGTTTGTGACATTTTATAAAAATTCTTGTGATTGAGAAAAATTTCCTTGATCATAGAATGCAATAAACACTTTATTTATTCATACTTTAAGTGATTTGGATGTAAAGTGAAATATTTATTGTTAAATACTTGTTTACGTCATAATTTTTAATTCAATGAGTTTACGTTTTGTGATTATCAAAACATAGAGATGTCAATGAATGTTAACAATGTCTTTAGGCATTATTTATGTCAACAGCTTTTTACTATATTCGTTATAACAATGCCTGTCAAATCTTTTATCACGATTATATTACAAATTTAATTTTGTAACATAAAATGAGTTTAAAAAAAATTAAAAAAAAAATAGTTTATACACTTTGCTTCAGTTTCGATCCATTTGACCCGTTTCGTTTTATCCATGTTCATAGAGTTACTAGTTTGACCCGTTATCTAGGACCGATCGTCCTACATGTGAGCCAGATCTGGCACGAGCTACACCCGATTTTGACTCACGAAGTCAAAAGTGACCGATTTTATACATGCAACCCCAAATAATATTTTTGATATTTTATTTATTTATCGTACAACTTAAATATAGACCAAATTTTTTTATGGTGCAAATTTTATCCTTATAATAAAAGAAATTTGCGTGACACTCTCCAAAGAAAATTTTGTGTAACACTTTTTCAAAAATCCTAGGTCGTCTGTCCTTTCTCCTTATAGATGAAATTTATTAAGAAATTGAGTTCTTTGAAAATAATTGAAGGTTTTGACACCTGATAGAAACTTTTGTTGGCCAACTCTTAATGCAAGGAAACTTTGTGAGCATTGAGACTGTTTTGGTTAAATTTTCAATTTGATTCAGCCTTCATTTGGTAGTATAAGTAGATTAAAGGCATTTTCTAGCATATTGTAGTAGAATTTTAGTATTTGCATTAGTTTCTTAAAAGTTGCTTCATAAAACAGTTTTTCTAAGCAGTTATAGTATAATCAATGTGTGATGCATTTAGTTGTTAGTTTGTGTTGAATTTTAGTTCATATAGTCTACATAATAGTTCTGCATAGCCACCTTTACATTTAACTCAATTTTGCACATTCTCTTTTTCTCAATATTGCATCAGTAAAAATTCATGTATATCTTTAATAATCAAAGTTTCACATAAAATTAGAGATCCAACAATAGAACATAGCAACATCATGGATGAACACACAAAAACTTGGAATATATGTGAATTTAGTTTAAGCTTGGTAAATATGTGAATTTAGTTTGATATCATGTAACGTCAATTCACAATAATAAGCTTAAGCCCCAACTAATTCGTCTAGAACCCCTATGAACATAAAAGCTTCAACTTTCAGCTCATGTGTGTTTCGCAAGGAGCAATTAAGAGCATTTCGAGTTAAAAGCTCATTTGGCAACGAGTGTGCATCTTTTTTAAATGCTAATTTACAAATGTTACTTAATGAAGCATTTGGCGTTATATTAGTGTTTAGATTTGTGGTCATTTACACTTTATAGTTACATACTACCTCCGTCCCATATTAAATGTCCACTTTATATAGGACGGAAGGAGTATAATACACTAGGTTATCCAAATATTTTTATGAAACAAATAGTTATTGCTAAGACATACTGCTAAATTCGCCAACCACAACCATACAGTTAGTTTTCCTAAACACACTAGGTAGCCACATGTAACAAAGATGTTATAAAAAATAATGTTTGAATATTGGGTAGTGAATTAGTTGTTCAAGTGTTTTGACAAGCTATGGTTAGTTAAAACTTTACATGTTTAAGGACTATTAAGATTTTGTATAAGACTAACTGATTTTATTATATTTGTTTACAAATTTATCATCCAAAACTAATTATTTTGGTTACAATAGAAATCAGTTTTACTACTGAAAGCTATCAAAATCTCTTGCTTAAGGTGCTGTGATATATAGTAAACGAGTACACAGTAATCAGATTTTACGCGACATATAGTATTTTTTGAACGGCAATATATTAAAAACTCTAGCAAGATACTAGAGAAAAGAACTTACAAAACATTACAAGCGTTTTTTGGATGACAAATCCATTCAATCCAGTTAGGATTGAAATTCCTATTCCTATGTTTAATCCATAAATGAGATAATATTTTGATCTCATCTACAAGAGTGTCTTTCCTTGGAGATTTTGCATCGAAGCAAATCCGATTTCTGAACCTCCAAATAACCCATGACGTGGTTTGGATAACCGCGTCAAAACATACCTTTAATGATTGTTGTAGATTAGCCGTGTCGCCCCAAGTAATAAGATTAGGAAGATCCTTTGGGAAGTCATCAATAAGATTAGGAAGATCCTTGGAGGTTTGGATAATATTTTACGCGACATATAGTATTTGTCAAATCGGTATATAGCGACTGAACCATATGTGTCACTTAACAGCAGGTTATAGTTACTGAAAATTCATGGGTTACTATAGCTTGAGACCTATTAGGACAATATATTTTTTTGAGTCACTATAGGACTTTCCCACGGGCACCTTTATTCACTCTTTTATGTGTTGGAAGACACTTGGAGACATATTAGCTAGTGACTACTTTTAAGAATATCAAGAATGGTTGAGATTTAATAATTCATTTCCATACTAGCAAGTCTCTTGAGGATGTATAATGCATTTAGAGATAATTGTGCATGCCTTATAGACTTTATAGTGGTGAAGTTATCCCTTTAATCTGCAAGCACTATAACAAAAGAGAGACACAAATTAGATAAGCTTAGCATATATAGCACAACTTGATTTTATATTATTAATTAATCAAAGGCATTGTAGAGCATGGGACCAACAGAGAGTATTAGGACCCTCCTTGGATAATTTGGGGAGACCATATGGCCAAGGACTAGCTATTCTATTCTAGAATGGCTTATTAATATTGCTGAATCAGATCACATTAGTTTGTTAATGAATTATATACTGTAAAAGATTAAATGGTACAAAACTGGAAATAAATTAGTTAAAATTTTGCAAGCCTTCATTGTAGTAGGGGAAAGTTTAATTTGGTATGGTTTAGGCTATTAGTTATACTGTATTGAGTGTCAAGCTCAATGGTAAATAAAGAAATACTATGTTGATTGGTGGAGCCACCTCCCTCAACACTTTTGCTCCCTATATAAAGGGATGACTCTCCATATCTTATGCACCACTCATCAGGACATACTAGAGAGATAGAAAGAAAGGTTGCACTTCTTTACACTATATCAACTGATCTGTGAAAGAGGAAGGAGAGAGTAGTTGTATTAGTAATCAACTAAGAAATATGATGGGAAACTTAGCTCATCTCATTCTTGCATTTGGACTCCTTGGTATATAATTCCTTCATTATTCTCTTATATTTAAGTAATCCTCTCCTGCATAAGTCTGAGGTTAACATAATAACGTTTCCCTCTGAAATACTTTCAGGCAATGTTGTCTCATTTATGGTATTTGTTGCTCCAATGTAAGTTAATTATATATATGTTTATTGCATCCTCTTGTCATAATATATTGTAGCTTGGATAGATAGACCTGTTATAGATGTACCTGACCTTACCAGCATAATTTCACAAAAATGCAGACCAACGTTTTACAAAGTTAACAAAAGGAAATCTACAGAAGGGTTTCAGTCAGCGCCTTATGTGGTGGGATTGTTCAGTGCGATGCTTTGGATTTATTATGCATTGCTCAAGTCTAATGTTATGCTTCTCATCACAATTAACTCAATTGGTTGCTTCATCGAAACCTTGTACATTTGTTTCTTTCTCTTTTACGCACCAAAGAAGGCTAGGGTATGTACCAATGTTCAATTCACGCTCATATTTAACGATCATAGTTATTATTAAGTTTAAACTAACAAATACTTGGTTATGCAGATGGAGAGTTTGAAGCTAATTGTCTTGTTAATAGTGGTTGGGTTTGGATTGATTGTTTTCCTGACTCAGTTCCTTGCAAGTGGAGTTACTCGTGGCGTGATAGTTGGATGGATCTGCCTTGTGTTTTCTTTATGTGTTTTTGTAGCACCTTTGGGAGTTCTGGTAAGTATGCATTCATAAAAACCAGATGATGAACCTTGTGACACATGAAAGAGATATTTTGATATCATATAGCTCTGTTACTTAACATTTATGCGCAACTCTTTAATGTTTATTCATGCTATTTTGCAGCGACAAGTAATCAAAACAAAAAGTGTAGAGTACATGCCAATTCTATTATCAGTAGCACTTACCTTAAGTGCTGTTATGTGGTTCTTTTATGGTCTTCTTCTTGGTGACTTCAATATTGCGGTACGAAAAAATTAACTCACCCTCTCACTCTTATTTACAACTTAAGTTTATCTTCTAACTCTAAGGTATCCTATTGCACTTTTTCTCAAAATTGTTTGTGAATGACTTATTGTACAGGTTCCAAATGTTCTTGGATTCACCTTTGGTATAATACAGATGATACTTTACTTTCTATACAAGAACAAGAAGCCCATTACTGATGAGAAAATAATTGAATTTCATGAGAAAAAATATCCAATCAGTCAAATGCATGAGCCAAGGATTTCTGAAACAAAAGATCAAAAATCAATCGATATTGTGAAGCTGAACAGTTTATTGAGTTCTGATATTCTTCCGGTTGTCACCAAGCTCATAGAGAACACACAAGATGATGGCCACATAGCCACCGACCCTCAAGCTCACCCAAATGTGCCAAACCACATCATTGAAGTTGCTGTATGAGATATGTGTGGCTTTACCCTTCATTTTGGCTTGTAAAATCAAATTTGTTAGTAGATTTGTGGTTTGATCTTGCATATTTTGAAATGTAAATTTTCTTCAGGTTGTTGTACTCTTCTTGTCAATATAAGCATGTTTCGACCCGAAAACCTGTCAACTGATGCATGCATGAATGTCGTTGTTCATTCTTCATTTATTACGAATATCTCATAAAACCTAAATTTGCCTCGTAAATATGATAAATTAGCAAAGTTAAGCCGGCAGTGCAACAAATTTGTGTGGTGGTAGACCGATAGTTATTTGCTCTATACTAGGGTGCGCTGCATACATGAGCGGATAATATTACTTAAGCTGTTAAAACTATCAATTTTGTGACACATGAATAATAATTCAATCTCAGTCGCTATAGCTTTTCTAGTTTATTCCTAAAGACACAAATAACTGTCAATGACAATTTATCAGTAAAACTCTATCTTAAAAATAAATTTATAACTTAAATTCAGAAAGATGGTAACTACTGAGTAGTAATTTATTCAAATCAGTAAGTATCTACAGAGTTTCGGTTGATATGAAAGGTTCGAAAAACTCGTGACATAATTTAAGTCGACATAGGGTAGTTCTCATGTATCAGAAGTTGTGAGAACAAGATATTTTGTCGCTCAATGTAAACTGTCACAAACTATAAGCTGACTAGATTTTTGTCTATTTCCTACATTTGTTTTTTACTGTATTCGTTATAACAATGGCTGTCAAATCTTATATCACGATTATATTACAAATTTAATTTTATAACATAAAATGAGTTTTAAAAATAAATAAATAGATAAATAAATAAATAGTTTATACACTTTGCTTCAGTTTCGATCCATTTGCCCGTTTCGTTTTATCCATGTTCATAGAGTTACTAGTTTGACCCGTTATCAGGGACCGATCGACCCACATGTGAGCCAGGCCTGGCACGAGCTACACCCGATTTTGACTCACGAAGTGAAAGTGTCCGATTTTATACATGCAACCCCTAATAATATTTTTGATATTTTATTTATTTATGGAACAACTTTAATATAGACCAAATTTTTTTATGGTGCAAATTTTATACTTATGATAAAAGAAATTTGCGTGACACTCTCCAAAGAAAATTTTGTGTAACACTTTTTCAAGAATCCTAGGTCGTCTGTCCTTTCTCGTTATAGATGAAATTTATTAAGAAATTGAGTTCTTGGAAAATAATTGAAGGTTTTGCCACCTGATAGAAACTTTTGTTGGCCAACTCTTAATGCAAGGAAACTTTGTGAGCATTGAGACTGTTTTGGTTTAATTTTCAATTTGATTTAGCCTTCATTTGGTAGTATAAGTAGATTAAAGGCATTTTCTAGCATATTGTAGTAGAATTTTTGTATTTGCATTAGTTTCTTAAAAGTTGCTTCATAAAACAGTTTTTCCAAGTAGTTATAGTATAATCAAGGTGTGATGCATTTAGTTGTTAGTTTGTATTGAATTTTAGTTCATATAGTCTACATAATAGTTCTGCATAGCCACCTTTACATTTAACTCAATTTTGCACATTCTCTTTTTCTCAATATTGCATCAGTAAAAATTCATGTATATCTTTAATAATCAAAGTTTCACATAAAATTAGAGATCCAACAATAGAACATAGCAACATCATGGATGAACACACAAAAACTTGGAATATATGTGAATTTAGTTTAAGCTTGGTAAATATGTGAATTTAGTATGATATCAACGTCAATTCACAATAATAAGCTTAAGCCGCAACTAATTCCTCTAGAACCCCTATGAACATAAAAGCTTCAACTTTCAGCTCATGTGTGTTTCGCAAGGAGCAATTAAAAGCGTTTCAAGTTAAAAGCTCATTTGGCAACGAGTGTGCATCTTTTTTAAAAGCTAATTTACAAATGTTACTTAATGAAGCATTTGGCGTTATATTAGTGTTTAGATTTGTGGTCATTTACACTTTATAGTTACATACTACCGCCGTCCCATATTAAATGTCCACTTTATATAGGACGGAAGGAGTATAATACACCAGGTTATCCAAATATTTTTATGAAACAAATAATTATTGCTAAGACATACTGCTAAATTCGCCAACCACAACCATACAGTTAGTTTTCCTAAACACACTAGGTAGCCACATGTAACAAAGATGTTATAAAAAAAATAATGTTTGAATATTGGGTAGTGAATTAGTTGTTCAAGTGTTTTGACAAGCTATGGTTAGTTAAAACTTTACATGTTTAAGGACTATTAAGATTTTGTATAAGACTAACTGATTTTATTATATTTGTTTACAAATTTATCATCCAAAACTAATTATTTTGGTTACAATAGAAATCAGTTTTACTACTGAAAGCTATCAAAATCTCTTGCTTAAGGTGCTGTGATATATAGTAAACGAGTACACAGTAATCAGATTTTACGCGACATATAGTTTTTTTTGAACGGCAATATATTAAAAACTCTAGCAAGATACTTGAGAAAAGAACTTACAAAACATTACAAGCGTTTTTTGGATCACAAATCCATTCAATCCAGTTAGGATTGAAATTCCTATTCCTATGTTTAATCCATAAATGAGATAATATTTTGATCTCTTCTACAAGAGTGTCTTTCCTTGGAGGTTTTGCATCGAAGCAAATCCGATTTCTGAACCTCCAAATAACCCATGACGTGGTTTGGATAACTGCGTCCAAACAAACCTTTAAGGATTGTTGTAGATTAGCCGTGTCGCCCCAAGTAATAAGATTAGGAAGATCCTTTGGGAAGTCATCAATAAGATTAGGAAGATCCTTGGAGGTTTGGATAATATTTTACGCGACATATAGTGTTTGTCAAATCGGTATATAGCGACTGAACCATATGTGTCACTTAACAGCAGGTTATAGTTACTGAAAATTCATGGGTTACTATAGCTTGAGACCTATTAGGACAATATATTTTTTTGAGTCACTATAGGACTTTCCCAAGGGGACCTTTATTAACTCTTTTATGTGTTGGAAGACTCTTGGAGACATATTAGCTAGTGACTACTTTTAAGAATATCAAGAATTATTGAGATTTAATAATTCAGAAAGATGGTAACTACTGAGTAGTTATTTATTCAAATCAGTAAGTATCTATAGAGTTTCGGTTTATATGAAAGGTTCGAAAAACTTGTGACATAATTTCAGTCGACATAGGGTAGTTCTCATGTATCAGAAGTTGTGAGAACAAGATATTTTGTCGCTCAATGTACACTGTCACAAACTATAAGCTGACTAGATTTTTGTCTATTTCCTACATTTGTTTTTTACTGTATTTGTTATAACAATGGCTGTCAAATCTTATATCACGATTATATTACAAATTTAATTTTATAACATAAAATGAGTTTTAAAAATAAATAAATAAAAAAAAATAGTTTATACACTTTGCTTCAGTTTCGATCCATTTGACCCGTTTCGTTTTATCCATGTTCATAGAGTTACTAGTTTGACCCGTTATCAGGGACCGATCGACCTACATGTGAGCCAGGCCTGGCACGAGCTACACCCGATTTTGACTCACGAAGTGAAAAGTGTCGATTTTATACATGCAACCCCTAATAATATTTTTGATATTTTATTTATTTATGGTACAACTTTAATATAGACCAAATTTTTTTATGGTGCAAATTTTATACTTATAATAAAAGAAATTTGCGTGACACTCTCCAAATAAAATTTTGTGTAACACTTTTTCAAAAATCGTAGGTCGTCTGTCCTTTCTCGTTATAGATGAAATTTATTAAGAAATTGAGTTCTTGGAAAATAAATTAAGGTTTTGCCACCTGATAGAAACTTTTTGTAACACCCCCAAAATTTGATACAGCGAAAGACTTACAAGCTTTCGAGGTGCTACGGGGATTGGTAACATCACAAGGAATAAAAAGCAAGATAGCATAGATAAAATGTAAACAAAGGTCAACATTTAGTTAAAGTTTACATTCATCCAAAATCTTTTAAATTGGAAAGCCCATAATAGATAAAAGTAAATAGGTCCATAAAAAGAAATATCAGAGTTTCTTCGATGCCTCAAACCATGCCACATCCGAGCTACGCCACCGAAATCCAAACTATGAAAAATACGCGTCTATTTACCTGAGAAATACATGCTAAAATGACAGCTTACGATGGTGAGTTCATAGGTTTAAAACTTAAAATGGTGATGGACCTGAATGGTTAAACGCTATGTGTCACTAGAGGCAGGCATAGATAAGCATTCTAACATTCTTAACACTTCTCAACAATAAATTCCTTATCTGCGAAAGATAAGTGGTCATACTGAGTGGATCCCTCGACGGTCACTAGCCAAGTCATCGATACAGCAAGGAATCACCCGTTACTGCCCTGGGTCTATGTCGTAGGTAGAAGTCTATTCTTAACTAGGTCAGCCCTAGAAAGTCACCAACTACCGCAAATTTAACCTTAACTAGCCAACACACTATAGCAAAACTAAAAATAGTGGCAGGTCCGAAAACAATTTGCATGCATTCTCCCCCAAATTTAGAAAACGATAAAATACGAATAAAAGTGGGGCCATGAAACTCACCTCAAATCGAATAACGCACAGGTAACAAAGCAAGAGAATAAAGAAGCGGCTAAACATCTCAGCTAACTATGGACTTGGCACCTAATCATAATAAATTCGGCTCAATATTGTCCTTCAAATAATTTAGTATGTTCCCAAAATTTCCCAAATCGTTTCCGTTTTATCTTCCAAAACAACCGCTTGAAAATCGTTAATTAAGGTTTGGTATCGTTTGGTATCGTCGGGTGGAGGTATACTAGAGACAAAGTCTCGACTCAAATGAACTCACGCCAAAACAAACAACCCCAAAAATAGCCTCAAATGAAAGAGTCAAATAGTATGCAAATGCACAATGCGCCAAACAAACCAAGTAGTACACAAAACACATACTGACAATCAAGTCAAATCTCAGGTCAAAACTAAGGTCAAAGATATCGCTAACGTTATTAATCTAATTTAATAGACAATAGTTATCGCTAACGTACTAAATGACCTATTAATGTTAAATCGATTTGTTTTAATAAAGCTACCGATAAGTATTAATCTAATTTAATAGACAATAGTTATCGCTAACGTTATTATTTTTTTATTACGTTGCTCGTTTAATATATATATATATATATATATATATATATATATATATATATATATATATATATATATATATATATATATATATATATATATATATATATATATATGCTTGCATATATGTCTACATATATAATTAGACTTGTATATATATTTATAACAAGTTAGCCGTTATAAATGAATTTTAACGAGTTAATATTTAACGAGTTATTATGTATCCGAGTCCACGTGTCCGAATCATCACTTCCCGGTCCACATAATCAATAAAGTCCAAAAAGTTCATGTTACGGCTTTGTCGAAGTAGCCATTGACTAGAAAGTCAAGACAACTCCGACGTTGCATAACCTCACAATTAATATATAACGTCAATAAAATAAATATTCTCCGTCTCATCATCAAACCAAGACCAATATTCCCAAACAATGATTCAACATCATGAGTCCGTCTACGACACTCGTCTAACCTAAACTCCATCATTCTAAATCATCTCACAATCGATTCCCAAAATTCAAAACGTCCAAAATACAATCCCATAATGTCCATACTTCAACCAATATCAACCAAATAAATTACCACTAGCTCCAAAATTACCATTTTAGTCGAAATATTATACCGTTAACCATATGCTCAAAAACTCAAATAAACCAAAGTTAAACATAACCAAAACATCAACATAACAAGAAAAATAACACAACTCTGCTACTAGGACCAAAACCGCGACCATGGGGTCTTGGTTTATGGTGGTACGAGCCATACCCAAGGTCAAGGGACCTTGTAGGTTTCAGCTTTAGAACCAAACACACCCAAATGGTGTCAAACTAGTTCCAAACACAACCAAATCAATACCAAATCATCATGTATGCATCAAGAATCAACCACAAGCCTCAAAATGGGTCAAGAAACACAAAACACATAAAAAATTCATGGGTTACCCACGACCCATAATTAAATCCGAATCCAAACACCCTTAAAATGATACCAAACTTGTTTGTTTCATGTTTTTATTAACCAAATATCATTAAAACATAAAAACCCACTTAGTTTGAACCCAAAATTATAGGATTATTGTAAGTTTGACTCGGGTTAAAGTCAAACCCACAAGAAAAACCCACTGGCTTACCTTTTCTTCTTAGTTTATCAAGATTTGAACAACAAGGATGGTGTATGTGATGAATAGTGGCTCAAATTTGATGGGAAATGGGTGTTAGAGGTTTTTTGGTGGTGTAAAAATTATACTAGTGTGAAGAGGTTGTGATGGAGATGAATTTGGTGAAGTTGGATCATAAAAAAAAATGTGTGTGTGTGGCCGGCGGTTCAAGAGAGGGGAGGAGAGGGTGAGATGAAAATGATGAAGATGGAGTGATGAGGGTGAGGGTAGGATGGGTTTATGTTAGGGAATTTTGTAAAATTTGCATTTTAGTCCTCCATTTTCTTAGTTATTTGGCCACAAGGGCTCGGGTTAGGGACTAGTGATGAATTTAATATTATCTCACTCGGTTTAACTTCTTTTCATTCCCGGAAAAAATATTAGACGTCACCGTTTGTGTTTTTAAACGTTTCCGTTAAGTTTAAATACGTTTTTACGTAAAAGATGATAATAAATACGTTTTTCAAATAAAACGTAATGTTTTCCAAATTTTCATTGACAAGGTTAAATAGGTACTAGAAAAATATGTCATCACCACTCTCGGGTTCATTTATGATGTTTCATGGTTCGTTGTATAAGTTTCCCAAATATTTGACTATAATTACGTTCTCCAAAATAAATAAATCCATAAATGGTTTTTCTCGCGTTTGATTAGGATTTCTAGTGCCAAAGTCACGTAGTGCCTAAATTAAGGTATATGAGGAAGCTAAATAGTACGCAGAATGATAAATACGTTATAAGAACTCTTTGTCTCCTCAAAAATTCATGAGACTCGATGAAATCATCGATAGTTTAAAATTCTCGTTTATGAAAATGTAATGTGGTAGATTTAAAAAGGGGTCCCTAATTTACCGGTTGTCACAGCCTCCCAGCCTCAGATGAAACCCGTCCCGGGTTTCACTTCGAATTTCCCTATAATGATGACGCAAAAGTTGAGGATACTTCCTCTGGAATTCATCTTCACGTTTCCACGTGAATTCCGGTCCATGACGCGAGTTCCAACGAACTTTAACAAGCGGAATTCAACTACGTTTTAGGCGTTTGATTTCACGATCCAAAATTTCAATAGGTTCCTCAACGAAGTTTAGACTTTCATCCACACGAATTTCTGACACGGGTATAACTGGGGTTTCATCGGAAAGACACTTCTTTAGGTTACTAACATGAAAGACATCATGTACATTACTCAGCTCCTGGGGTAGATCTAGTCTGTAAGCTACTGGTCTGATCCTGTCCAGGATGGCAAATGGACCAATATAGCGAGGATTGAGTTTTACACGTTTACCGAAACGTATCACACCTTTCCAAGGAGAAACTTTCAGCATAACTCGGTCTCCCACTTGAAACTCAAGGGGTTTTCGTCTCTTATCAGCATAACTTTTATGTCGATCGCGAGCAGTTTGTAAACGGTTACGGATTTGAACTATCTTCTCGGTAGTTTCCCTAATGAGTTCGGGACCTGTGAGCTGGCTATCGCCAACTTCTTTCCAACAGATGGGTGAACGGCATTTTCGGCCATACAGCGCCTCAAATGGTGTGGTCTTGATGCTAATATGATAGTTGTTGTTGTACGAGAATTCAGCTAGGGGTAAGTACTTCTCCCAGCCTTTTCCGAAATCTATCACGCAAGCACGAAGCATATCTTCCAACGTTTTAATGGTCCTCTCACTTTGATTGTCTGTCTGGGGATGATAAGCAGTACTCATGTCGAGATGTGTTCCCATGGCTGTCTGAAGTGATTGCCAAAAGGCTGACGTGAAACGACTATCGCGATCTGAGATGATCGATATAGGTACGCCATGATGAGAAACGATTTCCTTCACGTAAAGTCAAGCGAGTTTATCGATACTGTCGTTTTCGCTGATCACAAGAAAATGAGCGGATTTCATTAGTCGATCGACAATTACCCAGCTAGCGTTACAACCGCTAACTGTTCTCGGTAATTTGGTGATGAAGTCCATAGTGATTCGCTCTCATTTCCAAACAGGTAACTCAGGCTGGATCAACAACCCTGACGGTTTCTGGTGTTCTGCCTTGACTCTGGAACAAGTTAAGCATTTACTGACATATAAGGCTATGTCGGCTTTCATGTTCGGCCACCAGTACAATTTCCTCAAATCGTGATACATCTTATCAGCACCAGGGTGAATAGAGTATTTTGACTTACGCGACTTATGCAAAATCAACTCACGAATTCCTCCGTAACAGGGTATCCAACTCCGTTCTCCAAAACATAGAGTTCCATCTATTCGCTTCACAAAACCATTCTTGTTTTCTACCATTCCGTAAATATTCTCAATTGGTCAATTTTCTTTCTTCAACGCTTCTGCCTGAGCAGTTAATATCTGAGACGGTAACGGCGAGTTAATAGTCATACCCAGGGATCTAACTCTCAATGGAGGAATTCTCTCCTTCCGGCTAAGAGCATCGGCCACTACATTGGCCTTCCTGGGATGATAACGAATTTTGCAGTCGTAGTCGCTAAGTAGCTCTAACCACCGTCGTTGCCTCATGTTCAGTTCTTTCTGGTCTAGAATGTGTTGCAAACTCTTGTGATCGGTATACATGACGCACTTAGTACCGTATAGATAATGTCTCCAAATCCGAAGAGCAAACACAACAATACCCAACTCTAGGTCATGTGTGGCGTAGTTTTTCTCATGCTTCTTCAGATGTCGGGAGGCGTAAGCTATTACCTTCTCCCATTGCATCAAAACTACTCCCAAACCTTTGTGCGAAGCATCGCAATATATGACAAAATCTTCGCTACCTTCAGGTAAGGCTAATATCGGTGCACTGCACAACTTCTCCTTCAACAGCTGGAACGCTTCCTCCTCTTTTTCTCCCCATTCATACTTGACTTTCTTCTAAGTCAATTTAGTCAGCGACTTGCCTATTTTAGAGAATTCCTCAATGAATCTCTGGTAATAACCTGCTAGACCTAAGAATTGACGAACCTCTAATGGGGTCGTTGGAGCGGTCCATTCCTTGATGGCCTCAATCTTAGCAGGATCCACGTGAACTCCTTCGCTATCGATCACGTGACCTAAGAATTGTACTTTTGGAATCCAAAATTCACACTTAGAGAATTTGGCATACAATTTCTCCTACCTCAGTAATTCCAAAATGAGCCTCAAATGCTCTTCGTGCTCCTCCTTACTCTTAGAGTAGATTAGGATGTCGTCTATGAATACTATCTGATGAGGCGAAAAATGATCCGTTTTTAGGGGGTCATTTAAGCCCGAATCCGAATTTATTTGATCAAATATTGCCCTAAATCGTTCCTTTTGTGATTTTAGGTGTTTGGAGAGTGAATTCTGGAAAAGAGACTATTTTGGACGTTTTTGAAGCATAAAGTAAAGAAAACGACAAAGTACCAAAAATCCAAGCTGGAAATACGAGGTGACGGCGTCAAGGGTTTGCTCTTGACGGCGTCAGACATGAAGAATAATTTACCGTAGCTGGTGACGGCGTCAGATGGAGTTATGACGGCGTCAAAGTGACCAAGATTAATTTACCGTGGGTGGTGACGGCGTCACATAGGCCGTCACGATTGGATCTAGGGCGTCCGAGGAAGTGTATGGCGGCGAGTTGACGGCATCAGATTTAACTCTTGACGCCGTCAGGACGATTTTCCTATATATAGTTTTCTAGTTTTTTCATTAAAGGGAGAGAAGTTTTGGTGAAACCCTAAAGACGATTTTGGTGCCTCTTTTACAGGTTTTTCAAGGGTTCCAAACCCTTGAGACCTTGCATTGTAATTGAGATAAGTATACTCTTAATTCAATCAATATGTCTATGTGTTGGTTGTTTATCTTTTGTTCTTGTCTCAATTTTACTATGCTAGGCTAGATCTCTCTTGTGTTTGCTTAGATCTAATGAAACCTAGATGTTGATTATGTGTTGATTACTTGTCTATTCTTGTTTTGAATGAATGATTTTATATGTTAGGCTTAAGAAAACTGGCAGATCTCCAAATGGTAACATGCTTGAACGTCTTAAGAAACATGAACCGAGGCGTACTAGGTCTTTATTGGTTGTATTTAATGCATGAGCCACTGTTTACAATCCCTATAGTTGTGCTGGGTCATGGTGTAGGAGGAGATAAGAGCTCATAGAGTTGGGGAGTTATGTATGCCACTCCACGAATGGTATTAAGGAATACAACCCGTCATTCATACAAGTGTAACAAGTAATTAACATGTAAAAGATATCTAGGGAGTAATGAAGTCTAAGTAAACACAATTTCTCCAAATACTGCTCACAACCTTAGTTTAATATTAGTTTAATTTTATTTTCATTAGTTTAATTAGTTACAAAGTAGTTTTTGGGTTAGTTGAATAACAACTAATTCCGCCCACTCTTCTAAAAACCGAGATTTTAATTGCTTTCATAAAATTATAAAAATACAAAAATAATCATCTTTCACCTCTAGAACTATTAATTAGGTTTTCTAATCCTAGCGACACTATTCCTAAGCTGAACGATCAATCCCCCGGTACTTGTCACTATACTATACTACAACGATCAGGTACACTGCCTGGTGGGGGTTGTAAGCCTCGCGAGATCCCTCGAGAGGTAAAGCAAGGTGCGATTCCCACGCATCAAGTTTTTGGCGCCGCAGCCCGGGGAATAGTTATTGTCTAGGTTAGGATTTCTTTTTATTAGGTCTACTTGCTAGATTCCTTTCTAGTAAGATTTTTATTTTTTCTAGGTTTTCTTTAGTCTATCTTTTTCTTTGTGTGTTTGTTCGTAATTTCCATTGACTCTTCCGTTCACCATTATGGAGTACGCGAATCCACCATACCACCAACCACAAAGGCCATTCTACCCTATTGACATCTTGAATTTCAAACAATATCGAGATGAACCCATATATGATGCATGGACTCGTTTTAAAATTTTACTTCGAAAATTCCCTCATCATAGTTTCTCTTTATCATCCCTAACTGAAACCTTTTACTATCGTGTCAGCCAATGTGACCAAATGCGCATCGATGATTTTGCCGATGGGGGCCCTAGGGAATTAAATGATGAAGAAGCATGGGATACCATAGAAAACTGTGCCCAATATTATTATGGAGTAGACAACCCAACAAACAACATCACAAATCAATCAAAAACAAGTTTGAAGGAGCAAACAGGAAGTTTGTCTGGGGATGAGTATACTCATGTTGAGATACCTAGTTGGATGTCACCTAAAGCCATAGTGCAAAGCAAACACATAGGTAATCTTGATAAAATGGAGGATGAGGTAAGTAACGTAAGCCCACCAAGTACCCCACAAATCCTACCATCATTTGAGGCACACACACCGCCCGTGACTTACCCGGAAGAAGTAGAAGAGACTATAGGAACCCCAATAGAGGTAGAACCTTTGAACCGAACACAACTAGAGGATATAGGTTTGAATACTTATAATGATAACCTTACTCTTAGTTCTAGGGAAGTTCCAAGTTTTGATGAACCGGAGCCTCAACCAAAACCGCTACCTAATCTTCCATCCTTGGATGAAAATTTAGGAATTGAAATAGGCCCCGATCCACCCATCAAACCATACAGTCCGGGTAGTCTTAGGATTAAGGTAGTAGACTCTAAGCCTTGTAGAGAGGAAGCCAACATAGGAGTGGAAAATGACCTTACATGTTTACATCACCCATTTATGATTGATCATAAGAAATATTATGGGTTTAAACCGGGTTTATTAGGTCAAGATGGATCCCCAACTAATAATCTCTTGAAGTTGATTGAAAATGATCCCTTTCTAGGAGAAAATCTTAATCTACCCGTTACCCCGATTGAATTAGGTAAGGTTATGATGATAGGAGCACACCCCTTTGAGCATATAATTCATCCACCACTCTTTCTTCACGTGGCATACTTCTACCGAGATGGTGTGTATCGCTACTACCACCCGCACTTAATCCTAAGTGTAGGGAAAACCTCACCTTTATCCGTGAAATAAGGGTAGAGTCAGGCTCGTGACTCGAACAAAAACAAGCGCTTATTGGGAGGCAACCCAAGCTTTATTTATTTATTTGTTTGTTTGTTTATGTGTTTGTTATTTGTTTTCGTATGCATGTTTTATTTTTATTGTTGGTTGATCATGTTTCTCTACTAAAAAAATGGAAATACTTTATTATGTTGTTTAGCCTAGTCTTAACTTCAACCTAGAGGTATTTTTGCAAAAGATAAGTGTAAGGGGAAACCCCAAATATGTTTTTAAGAAACAAACCGATCATGATTCTCCACAATATTTAAATGAACATGTATATTCGTATTTGTTAGAGTCAAATGCTTGTATTGAGTCATAATGAAGTTTTGCAGGATTTTCCAGGAAGTAGGACAAAGTTTTTCCAGAAATTTTCCGGAAACTTAACATAAAGATTTCTGCAGGTCCATTCTGACGGCGTCAGGCAATTGCTCTTGACGGCGTCAGGAGTCAAAAATCTGGAAATTTTACCGGTTTTGTTTTTCTAACGGAGTCTTATGGTTTTTGTGAATTATTAAGTTTTATAATCTCCAGGAAATCTGCAAACTTCATTCCACAAGCATTATATCTTATTTTGTTTTCTAGGATTTAGTAACTTATATAGGATGCCGCCGATTTTACGCGAGGTTGCCTTGTCTACTTTTGTCAGGATTTACAGGTTATTTGAGACAAGAAGATGATTTATATTCTGGAAGGGAAGCTTTGATTGTTCATTTTCTTGGAGGAAGATTTAACCTGGCCAACCTAAAATCCATACCGAGCGAATCAGGGGAGTATTTAATTTCATTCTCTTTACTTTTTACTTTTACATTCTTTACTTGAACATTGGGGACAATGTTCATCTTAAGTGTAAGGGGAGGGTAAAAAGATGATACCTTACATTTGCACTTTCGCTTGAGTTTGTTTTGTTTGATAGTAGATGTGTAATAAAACTATGAGAAATACTTGTTAGTGTAATTTTAGTGCCAAATTTAAAATTTTTTACAACATTTAGGAGTGAAACTTTAGCCATAGCAAGCGTCTCATGGATAGGAGATTGTATGACTAGCACATAAGCGTATATTCAGAAAAATTTTCCACCCAAAATTGTGAGGTTCGCCTTTAGATTTGATAGGAAAAGCATTTACTATTAGTGCTTATGAGTGTACCGGTAGCATTTAGATTCTAGAACTTGCGTTAGTGATGCATCCCGAGACCGCTAGTGAGACTACATTCGTGTGGTAGGATTTACTACATGATAAGAGGCATTAGGATCACCCTTGTGTTAAACCCGTATTATAATTACTTGACCATTTAAGTCATATTACTTGGCTAGTTAAGTCAACTAATTTTTCCCACACCCTTAGCGTTGTACTCATTTTTAGTACACGAAACCCCTAGTACACCCCTCCGAGCCTATCTTTTAGTTTCTAACTTTAAGCACTTTACTTAAAGGAAGAATTTGTTACACCCCACTTAAATGTACACCCAAATCGCCTTAGCCTTCCGTGTATGCGCTCATTTTTAGTGCATTATTGTTATTTGTTAAACCCTAAGTTAACTTTCTAATTGATTACATGGTTGCTAAGTCGAGTCATATCCTTGTACATATTGTTTTGGGACGATTGGGACTCATGGGTAAGTACTTATTTTATGGAGTAATGGGGAAGAACATCACTTATTACCCCCATATGTACGTTAATCTTAAAAGTGCTCCAAGTGTTTTGATTTTCTTAATTCGAGTCATTAGAATAGTTTAATGTAAAGTATGTAAAGATTCAAGTGTAAGGGGAATTCTCATCCCCTATGATGTATTATTTTGGATGGTAGGGTAAGAATGTATGCAAAAAAAAAAAAAAAAAAAAAAAAAAAAAAAAAAAAAAATCGAAAGAAAAAAAAAATAGAAAAGAAGAAGAGAAAAAACATACGGACTACCATCCCGTTTTTATTTTATGTTCATTTTATGTTTTTGTTATTTTTCATTTATTAGCTTAAGTCGAGTCTAGTCTTGGCTTAGCAACGCCATCTTGTACATGTAATTTACTAAGATTGTTAACTCGCCACCAGTAAAATTCCCTTTATCCAACAAAACTGTGTAATTCATATCCCTACACCTAACGATATAACCCTCTTTAAAAGACCTCTTTGATAGTTTATCCTAGGTGCTTACGCCATGTGGTGGAGGTTTGATCCTTTCCCAAGCCTATGGTAATCTATTTTGCTATGACAGGTAGTGAGAGATATCTTCCATTTCCATAATGTTATATTACTTTATTACACCCGAAAGATGTGAGTATCTAAACACTATTTGTGAGGTGCTTGTGTATGACCTCCGTGCTTGTCTATTGGTCTTTAGTGGAACGATTATTTGTTGTAATTACTTTTATATTAGTGTTAAATGACCCCTAACTTGTCTTTTGAGTAGAATAAAAGCTCATTTGCTTGAGGACAAGCAAATCTCAAGTGTAAGGGTATATGATGAGGCGAAAAATGATCAGTTTTTAGGGGGTCATTTAAGCCCGAATCCGAATTTATTTGATCAAATATTGCCCTAAATCGTTCCTTTTGTGATTTTAGGTGTTTGGAGAGTGAATTCTGGAAAAGAGGCTATTTTGGACGTTTTTGGAGCATAAAGTGAAGAAAACGACAAAGTACCAAAAATCCAAGCTGGAAATACAAGGTGACGGCGTCAAAGGTTTGCTCTTGACGGCGTCAGACATGAAGAATAATTTACCGTAGCTGGTGACGGCGTCAGATGGAGTTATGACGGCGTCAAAGTGACCAAGATTAATTTACCGTGGGTGGTGACGGCGTCACATAGGCCGTCACGATTGGATCTAGGGCGTCCAAGGAAGTGTGTGGCGGCGAGTTGACGGCGTCAGATTTAACTCTTGACGCCGTCAGGACGATTTTCCTATATATAGTTTTCTAGTTTTTTCATTAAAGGGAGAGAAGTTTTGGTGAAACCCTAAAGACGATTTTGGTGCCTCTTTTACAGGTTTTTCAAGGGTTCCAAACCCTTGAGACCTTGCATTGTAATTGAGATAAGTATACTCTTAATTCAATCAATATGTCTATGTGTTGGTTGTTTATCTTTTGTTCTTGTCTCAATTTTACTATGCTAGGCTAGATCTCTCTTGTGTTTGCTTAGATCTAATGAAACCTAGATGTTGATTATGTGTTGATTACTTGTCTATTCTTGTTTTGAATGAATGATTTTATATGTTAGGCTTAAGAAAACTGGCAGATCTCCAAATGGTAACATGCTTGAACGTCTTAAGAAACATGAACCGAGGCGTACTAGGTCTTTATTGGTTGTATTTAATGCATGAGCCACTGTTTACAATCCCTATAGTTGTGCTGGGTCATGGTGTAGGAGGAGATAAGAGCTCATAGAGTTGGGGAGTTATGTATGCCACTCCACGAATGGTATTAAGGAATACAACCCGTCATTCATACAAGTGTAACAAGTAATTAACATGTAAAAGATATCTAGGGAGTAATGAAGTCTAAGTAAACACAATTTCTCCAAATACTGCTCACAACCTTAGTTTAATATTAGTTTAATTTTATTTTCATTAGTTTAATTAGTTACAAAGTAGTTTTTGGGTTAGTTGAATAACAACTAATTCCGCCCACTCTTCTAAAAACCGAGATTTTAATTGCTTTCATAAAATTATAAAAATACAAAAATAATCATCTTTCACCTCTAGAACTATTAATTAGGTTTTCTAATCCTAGCGACACTATTCCTAAGCTGAACGATCAATCCCCCGGTACTTGTCACTATACTATACTACAACGATCAGGTACACTGCCTGGTGGGGGTTGTAAGCCTCGCGAGATCCCTCGAGAGGTAAAGCAAGGTGTGATTCCCACGCATCACTATCACAAACTTATCCAAGTACGTTTTACACACATGGTTCATGAGATCCATAAATAATGCTGGTGCGTTGGTTAAACCAAACGGCATCACTTGGAACTCGTAGTATCCATAACGAGTTCTAAACGCAGTCTTAGGGATGTCTTCCTCTCGAACCCTAAGTTGGTGGTATCCCGATCTCAAATCTATCTTCGAGTAGATGTTCGATCCTTGAAGTTGGTCGAATAAATCATCGATACTCGGTAGAGGGTATCGGTTCTTCACCGTTAACATATTCAATTCTCGATAGTCGATACACATGCGAAATGATCCGTCCTTCTTCTTTACGAACAACATCGGTGCTCCCCATGGCGATGAACTCGGCCGTATAAATCCCTTCTCCGTCAACTCCGTCAACTACTTTGACAATTCTTCCAACTTAGTAGGATGAAGTCGAAAAGGTGCCCGGGCTACAGGTGCAGCGCCAGGTATCAATTTGATCTGAAACTCTACTTGTCTCACAGGCGGGATTCCAGGCAAGTCGTCTAGGAAAACCTCCTGATAATCTCGAACGATAGGCATGTCCTCAATACGCTTCTCGTTCTTCTCCTTCTCTACTTCCTTCTTACTCGAGATCTGAGCTACAAAAAGGTAACATCCTTTTTCGACTAGCTTTGGGATCTTAGTACAAGAGATGACACTCAACCTGGAAGGATTTCCACGGCCGCCTCGATCTCCTTGTATACTCAACACCTTCTTGCCATAAGGCACTCGCACGATCTTCTCATCACAAATAATATTCACATGATACTTAGTCAACCAATCCATGCCGATGATGACGTCGAAAATACCTAACGTGACGGGTAATCGGTCTATGTTGAAGGGGCAGTTAAGGAAATTCAACGTGCAACCACGGATGATAGTGCCTATTCTTTCAATATTCCCATTAGCTAACTCTACGTCATAACCAATTCCTAGAGGTGTCGGGGCGATTCTAAGTAGAGGCATAAACGTAGTGGATACAAAACTCCTATCGGCACCAGTATCAAATAATATGGAAGCATACCGGTTGTTGAGAAGGAATTTACGGATCCTCCTTGATCTCTCTTCCAACCGCATACACCCTAGCTTGGGCTGCTCCCGCTTCCACTGGCGGTGCTTCAGCAACTTGGATTCCTCTGTTCCCTCATGTTCCTTGATGATTCTGTGGTTTTCCACCACTTCCTGTTCCTCTATTTCCCCAACTTGCTCCATTTCCCGTATTTCCTCAAGTCAATGTCTCACAGCATTCATTCCTGTAGTGTCACTTCTTACCACATCCAAAGTAAGTAACTGTTGCCTTCCAATCATTACCTTGTGCGGTCTGCACCATAGCAAGTGGTCGGGACCTACAATCCTTATCAAGATGCCCTGGCTTAGAGCAATTTTTGCATATCACAGCACAGCGTCCATAATGATGACGGTTGCATCGCCCACACAATGGTTTGGTTCCATCATAACTTTTCTTCTCTCCATTACCAATTGCATACATCTTGGTAGTCTCTTGCCGTTTATTGGGCTTGTCATGTCCCTTAGCATGGTCATTCCTCTTCCTTTTATCTTTCTTTCCTTTCTCAGCATTCTCCAATGCAATGGAATCCATTAGACTCTGAACTATAGAGATGGCCTCATGAAGATTTGCGGGTCTCGCAGTGATCACATCATTCCTCGTTGCTAGAGGCAGACCATCAGTATAATGCTCAATCTTGAGTCCATCAGTCTTGACCATGTCTGGACAAAGCAATGACAACTCCTGATAACGACGGTTGTAAGGCGTCATGTCATTACCCTTCACCTTATGATTCCAGAATTCAATCTCCAATTTCTTAATCTCATTCCTTGGGCAGTAAGTTTTGATCAACAGATCCTTGAACTGCTTCCAAGTTATAGCATACGCCACTTCGTCTCCGACCGACTTACGATAGTTATTCCACCAAGTTAACGCTTCGTCTTTCAAAGTAAACGTCAAAAATTTCACCTTAGCATTCTCAGCACAATTACTAACGTTAAACACTGACTCAGTCTTTTCTATCCACCTTACTAGGTAAACGACTCCTTCAGTTCCACAGAATTCGATGGGTCCGCAAGAACGGAATTCCTTGTTGTTACAACTGGGAGTTTGGACAGGCAATGGAGTTCCAGTGGAGGTATTGGAGTGGTTCGATTCTACTAACAGTTCGGCAACACGCTGATTCACGAGTTGCTTGATCATATCCTAATCGACGGTAGGAGTGTTAGGCGGAAAGTGACCATTGTCACCCTGAACGTCAACATTCGGGTTCCTGGTGTTGTGATTGGTGGTGTCATGATTGTCGGGAGTAGGGGTCTCAACATTTCGTTGGGGACGTCGTCCTCGACGACCGGTGGTAGCCACAGCAGGGCCAGTTCGAGTGGATCTGATTGGGTTTCGTCATGGAGCCATCAATCTAAATTTATGACACAAGTTTTCATGAGATTCCCACAACACATAACATGATGTCCAAGAGCGGAGACAATAAGCAATAGATAGGATACCAATAGAATACCAATCACAATTATGCCAAAACCCATAGAATATCACAATACGAATACGAAAACCAACATCCATACAATTAAGAGATTTGATACAACGCTTCAGGCTACGGTAGAGTAATAGATAATAACGGTCTAAACGGTACGATATGACGGAAATAGAAAATGAAATGATAAGATAACCAACTATTCTAACCAAATACTCATTGGTTAAGAAAGCGACGTAACTACATAAGTCAACAACACTAGCCACGACTCTGGCGAAGACCTCTCAGCTCATCCTGTAGACTCTTAACCTCTCTCCATAACGAGCCGGTCTCAACACTCTGAACATCACTATCTCTCTTGAGGTCGGCGACCTCTCTCTCAAACTCAGCAGTCCTCCTCCACAGCTTCCTATCTGCATCCCTAGCGGTAAGGAAACCTCTCTGAAGACTGTCCATCTGCTCTCACAACTCCGTCTGGGTATCCCTCAATACTCTAGTCCTGCCAAGTACAACTCCCATATCACCCCTCAACTCATCAGTACCATCTGCAGACTCAACCCCCATCCGTGCAATCAATGAACTAATCCTAGCCCCCTAAACCTGTAGTCGCTCCAAACTCGACTAATCTCTCCATACTCAGCCGCCTCTGATGACACTGCAGATGGCAAGTCTGATCCAGGTGAAAGGGGAGGTGAATCAATCTCAACTGGCAGTCCTGGAACATAGGGGAAAGACGAAAATGGAGGGAAATCTGGCTCATCCGAATGGGCAGAGTGAGCTGGGCTCTGAGCTGGTGCACTAACATCGTCCAGAACATCCTCCTCCTCCTCCTCGGGAGGGTCCACATCCTCATCCTCCTTCTCCATAGAAGGGTCAACATCATCATCCTCCTCCTCCATAGGAGGGTCTAAATCATCATCTGAATAAGAATCCATAAGTCGATGCCTCTGAGAGGGCGAACCAGGTAAGGGTAAGGTCGGTGATCTAGAACGGCGATGAGGTGATGAAGAAGGTGACGGTGACAGAAGAGAGCAAGCAGTAAGGTGTGCTGGAGACGGTGGAGATCGTACTGACATGCGGGCTGTAACACGGTGAGTAAATCGAGGAGATATCCATGCTAGAGCCTGATGCATAGTAAGCTGTCTGGAAGAGCTAGAATGCTCCGCCACAGGTGTAGGCACCTGAGATGAAGCTGAAGTAGGTAACACTAAGATGGATGAAAAAGATGAAGCTATAGATGAATGACGGACAATCTCGTAAGGATCATCCTGATCTGGAATCATCAGAATCCATGATGGGCGAGCGGAACCAGCATGGATATCCTCAGATACATCAAAAGCGAATGAAGGCATGTCTGTGACAACGGCGTAGCCGCGCAACTCAATATCAATTCAAACATCTCAATCAAAACATAGCTCATAGAACCAATCATTTTTCAAAATAATGTAAACAAGTACCGCATTACTCTAACATGTTAAAAATCATAAAACTGCTTAACGCTCAAATAAGTTCCCAAAATTCATCGTCATACGCAATCATAATGTAAGTTTCCAATCACATACTTAAGTTCTCGCATCTATCCCAAATAATCGTTTCATGCTTTCATATCGTCCAAAACTTATCTTAAAGGAAAGACTTCGGCTTGGCAGCTGGCAGGTGTCGGTCGAGGATCGATTTTTATAAAAATGGTTATAGTTTAGGTTTAATATGCACCTAGTTCTCTATAACCTTGAGCTCTGATACCAATCTATAACACCCCCAAAATTTGATACAGCGGAAGACTTACAAGCTTTCGGGGTGCTACGGGGATTGGTAACATCACAAGGAATAGAAAGCAAGATAGCATAGATAAAATGTAAACAAAGGTCAACATTTAGTTAAAGTTTACATTCATCCAAAATCTTTTAAATAGGAAAGCCCATAATAGATAAAAGTAAAGCCCATAATAGATAAAAGTAAATAGATCCATAAAAAGAAATATCAGAGTTTCTTCGATGCCTCAAACCACGCCACATCTGAGCTACGCCACTGAAATCCAAACTACGAAAAATACGCGTCTAGTTACTTAAGAAATACATGCTAAAATGACAGCTTGCGCTGGTGAGTTCATAGGTTTAAAACTTAAAATGATGATGGACCTGAATGGTTAAACGCTATGTGTGACTAGAGGCAGGCATAGATAAGCATTCCAACATTCTTAACACTTCTCAACAATAAATTCCTTATCTGCAAAAGATAAGTGGTCATACTGAGTGGATCCCTCGATGGTCACTAGCCAAGTCATCGATACAACAAGGAACCACCCGTTACTGCCCTGGGTCTAGGCCGTAGGTGGAAGTCTATTCTTAACTAGGCCAGCCCTAGAAAGTCACCAACTACCGCAAATCTAACCTTAACTAGCCAACACACTATAGCAAAACTAATAATAGTGGCAGGTCCGAAAACAATTTGCATGCATTCTCCCCCAAATTTAGAAAACGATAAAATACGAATAAAGTGGGGCCATGAAACTCACCTCAAATCGAATAACGCACAGGTAACAAAGCAAGAGAATAAAGAAGCGGCTAAACATCTCGGCTAACTACGGACTTGGTACCTAATCATAATAAATTCGGCTCAATATTGTCCTTCAAATAATTTAGTATGTTCCCAAAATTTCCCAAATCGTTTCCGTTTTATCTTCCAAAACAACCGCTTGAAAATCGTTAATTAAGGTTTGGTATCATTTGGTATCGTTGTGTGGAGGTATACTAGAAACAAAGTCTCGACTCAAATGAACTCACGCCAAAACAAACAACCCCAAAAATAGCCTCAAATGAAAGAGTCAAATAGTATGCAAATGCATACTGCGCCAAACAAACCAAGTAGTACACGAAACACATACCGACAATCAAGTCAAATCTCAGGTCAAAACTAAGGTCAAAGATATGACCTTAAGAGTCGATAAGTCCTCGTTCGAAGGGTCAATCTCTTATCAAATTTGTCAACCTGATAAGCTTAACCATTCTTCCGTTTACTTATTGAATCTAAAGTTATATCATATATACGAGCCGTAGGATACATTTCCCACTAATATTGTCACTTGGTATTTTTATTGAGCTCCTATTGGGCTCGTCAGTCCAATAGGTCCAACAAACATACTAAATGACCTATTAATGTTAAACCGATCCGTAACTCTAATAATAAATGAGGGTAATAAATACTAATGAGAACTAATATCCATCTAGTTTCACATGCACTCGAACATTTAATAACTCTCGTTGTTGAAAACTTTATATTATTTCCGAAACACTTCCATTAAATCATAAAAGTCGATTTGTTTTAATAAAGCTACCGATAAGTATTAATCTAATTTAATAGACAATAGTTATCGCTAACGTTATATATATATATATATATATATATATATATATATATATATATATATATATATATATATATATATATATATATATATATATATATATATGCAAGTGAACATGTATATATGTATACATATATGCTTGCATATATGTCTACATATATAATTAGACTTGTATATATATTTATAACAAGTTAGCCGTTATAAATGAATTTTAACGAGTTAATATTTAACGAGTTACGAGTAATATTTAACGAGTTATTATTTATCCGATTCCACGTGTCCGAATCATCACTTTCCGGTCTACATAATCAATAAAGTCCAAAAAGTCCATATTACGGCTTTGTCGAAGTAGCCATTGACTAGAAAGTCAAGACAACTCCGACGTTGCACAACCTCACAATTAATATATAAAGTCACTAAAATAAATATTCTCCGTCTCATCATCAAACCATGTCCAATATTCCCAAACAATACTTCAACATCACGAGGTCGTCTACGACACTCGTCTAACCTAAACTCCGTCATTCTAAATCGTCTCACAATCAATTCCCAAAATCCACAACGTCCAAAATACAATCCCATAATGTCCATACTTCAACCAATATCAACCAAATAAATTACCACTAGCTCCAAAATTACCATTTTAGTCGAAATATTTTTACCGTTAACCATATGCTGAAAAACTCAAATAAACCAAAGTTAAACATAACCAAAACATCAACATAACAAGAAGAATAACACAACTCGGCTACTTGGTTTATGGTGGTACGAGCCATACCCAAGGTCAAGGGACCTTGTGGGTTTCGGCTTTAGAACCAAACACGCCCAAATGGTGTCAAACTAGTTCCAAACACAACCAAATCAATACCAAATCATCATGTATGCATCAAGAATCAATCACAAGCCTCAAAATGGGTCAAGAAACACAAAACCAATCAAAAGTTCGTGGGTTACCCAAGACCGATAATTAAATCCGAATCAAAACACCCTCAAAATGATACTAAACTTGTTTGTTTCATGTTTTTACTAACAAAATATCATTAAAACATAAAAACCCACTTAGTTTGAACCCAAAATTATAAGATTATTGTAAGTTTGACTCGGGTTAAAGTCAAACCCACAAGAAAAATCCACTAGCTTACGTTTTCTTCTTAGTTTATTAAGATTTGAACAACAAGGATGGTGTATGTGATGAATAGTGGATCGAATTTGATGGGAAATGGGTGTTAGAGGTTGTTTGGTGGTGTAAAAATTATACTAGTGTGAAGAGGATGTGATGGAGATGAATTTGGAGAAGTTGGATTATAAAAAAAATGTGTGTGTGTGTGGCCGGCGGTTCAAGAGAGGGGAGGAGAGGGTGAGATGAAAATGATGAAGATGGAGTGATGAGGGTGAAGGTAGGGCTGGTTTATATTACGGTATTTTGTAAAAATTGCATTTTAGTCCTCCCTTTTCTTAGTTATTTAGCCCAAAGGGCTCGGGTTAGGGACTAGTGATGAATTGAATATTATCTCATTCGGTTTAACTTCTTTTCATTCCGGGAAAAAATATTAGACGTTACCGTTTGTGTTTTTAAACGTTTCCGTTAAGTTTAAATACGTTTTTACGTAAAAGGTGATAATAAATACGTTTTTCAAATAAAACGAAATGTTTTCCAAATTTTCACTGACAAGGTTAAATAGGTACTAGAAAAATGTGTCATCACCACTCTCGGGTTCATTTATGATGTTTCATGGTTCGTTTTATAAGTTTCCCAAATATTTGACTATAATTACGTTCTCCCTCGATGAAATCATCGATAGTTTAAAATTCTCGTTTATGAAAATGTAATGTGGTAAATTTAAAAAGGGGACTCTAAATTACCGGTTGTCACACTTTTGTTGGCCAACTCTTAATGCAAGGAAACTTTGTGAGCATTGAGACTGTTTTGGTTAAATTTTCAATTTGATTCGGCCTTCATTTCGTAGTATAAGTAGATTAAAGGCATTTCTAGCATATTGTAGTAGAATTTTAGTATTTGCATTAGTTTCTTAAATTTTTTGATATTTTATTTATTTATGGTACAACTTTATGGTACAACTTTAATATAGACCAAATTTTTTTATGGTGCAAATTTTATACTTATAATAAAAGAAATTTGTATGACACTCTCCAAAGAAAGTTTTGTGTAACACTTTTTCAAAAATCCTAGGTCGTCTGTCCTTTCTCGTTATAGATGAAATTTATTAAGAAATTGAGTTCTTGGAAAATAATTGAAGGTTTTGCCACCTGATAGAAACTTTTGTTGGCCAACTCTTAATGCAAGGAAACTTTGTGAGCATTGAGACTGTTTTGGTTAAATTTTCAATTTGTTTCAGCCTTCATTTGGTAGTATAAGTAGATAAAAGGCATTTTCTAGCATATTGTAGTAGAATTTTAGTATTTGCATTAATTTCTTAAAAGTTGCATCATAAAACAGTTTTTCCAAGTAGTTATAGTATAATCAAGGTGTGATGCATTTAGTTGGTAGTTTGTGTTGAATTTTAGTTCATATAGTCTACATAATAGTTCTGCATAGCCACCTTTACATTTAACTCAATTTTGCACATTCTCTTTTTCTCAATATTGCATCAGTAAAAAATTCATGTATATCTTTAATAATCAAAGTTTCACATAAAATTAGAGATCCACCAATAGAACATAGCAACATCATGGATGAACACACAAAAACTTGGAATATATGTGAATTTAGTTTAAGCTTGGTAAATATGTGAATTTAGTTTGATATCATGTAACGTCAATTCACAATAATAAGCTTAAGCCCCAACTAATTCGTCTAGAACCCCTATGAACATAAAAGCTTCAACTTTCAGCTCATGTGTGTTTCGCAAGGAGCAATTAAGAGCGTTTCGAGTTAAAAGCTTGTTGTGTGCTTCAACTTTCAGCTCATCTTTTTTAAATGCTAATTTACAAATGTTACTTAATGAAGCATTTGGCATTATATTAGTGTTTAGATTTGTGGTCATTTACACTTTATAGTTACATACTACCTCCGTCCCATATTAAATGTCCACTTTATATAGGACGGAAGGAGTATAATACACCAGGTTATCCAAATATTTTTAAGAAACAAATAGTTATTGTTAGACCTTGTAATTGCATAAGAATTGTACATATGTAAATAACGATAGTTAAAGGACCAATATTGTATGATAGATAGTTTATAACCGAATAGCGGTTGGTAGTTAAAGTTAGTTATTAGTTAAGTTGGTTATTTTCTGTAAATTAGTGAAAGGTTGTGTCTCTTGGAACACACCTATTCGAACAGTCACGATGGTTCAAATGGCAACCATTCGTTTAGTATAAATTGGAGATACAATGTAATGTTTTAAGTGTGTCCAGAAATACAATGTAAACACTTTTATGTTGTAGTTATTATAGAATCGTTTCTTTGTCAATCTTGTGAATCTTGTGTCTGATAAAACCTGTGCAAGCATAATCGAATTATCAGTGGCATCAGAGCCAAAGGTTCAAACCTGGGAAAAACAAATCAAGACCGAAGGTTGCAAGATTGCAAGAAGTGATTCAAGTTTTGATCATCAAGATCAAAAGAGGGAAAAGACACCAAGGGAAACACGTTGGGAACGGAAGAGACTCGGTGACAAGAAGACCAGTGACAAATGAAAGACCGTTGCGTAATTACAAGGCCTGAAAGATGATGAAGAAGTGAAGCAATAACAAGATTGCTGTAGGAGGTTCATTAATTTAGTTGTGATATACCATGAAACTGCCCAAGTGCCTTGGGTTGAAAAGCCTTTAGAGGTGGGAGAAGCAAGCAAAGATGACTTGGCCATGGACCTACCAGGCCAGAAGGATAAGGGAGTGAAGGATGGAGCACATGGAATGAACAAAGAGAACAAGTATGGAGTCAGGATTAGAAGGCAATGTGAAAGAAGAAAAAAAAACAATTCGTTTTTTTTTTTTTGGAAACAAACACCGAAGAGACTTCAAAGTATTTTGTGGAAAGGAACTTGGAATTCAAGACAAAAGAAACAACAAAAACATTATTTGAATGTTTGGAAGGAAACCGAGAACAAGAAGTTCTAGAGCACGGTTGAGAAAGAGGAATTCAAGTCGACACAAAAGAAGATACCAACGTGAGGAACAAGTTAGTAACACCCGAAAGATAAAGGATACTCGTTTGGTTGTGGACAGAAAACTGGATTTGACAAAAAAGAATAAACAACAACGAGACGACAGCAACAAACAACTTGGTGAACATCGAAAGAAAAACAGAAAGTTTGTTGGAGTTGGTGATACTAACGCGGAGAAGATGAAGAACAAGACTTAAGCAATTAAGGAGGAAAATGTTAGACCTTGTAATTGCATAAGTATTGTACATATTTAAATAACGATAGTTAAAGGACCAATATTGTATGATAGATAGTTTATAACCGAATAGCGGTTGGTAGTTAAAGTTAGTTATTAGTTAAGTTGGTTATTTTCTGTAAATTAGTGAAAGGTTGTGTCTCTTGGAACACACCTATTCGAACAGTCACGATGGTTCAAATGGCAACCATTCGTTTAGTATAAATAGGAGATACAATGAAATGTTTTAAGTGTGTCCACAAATACAATGTAAACACTTTTATGTTGTAGTTATTATAGAATCGTTTCTTTGTTAATCTTGTGAATCTTGTGTCTGATAAAATCTGAGCAAGCATAATCGAATTATCAGTTATTGCTAAGACATACTGCTAAATTCGCCAACCACAACCATACAGTTAGTTTTCCTAAACACACTAGGTAGCCACATGTAACAAAGATGTTGTAAAAAATAATGTTTGAATATTGGGTAGTGAATTAGTTGTTCAAGTGTTTTGACAAGCTATGGTTAGTTAAAACTTTACATGTTTAAGGACTATTAAGATTTTATATAAGACTAACTGATTTTATTATATTTGTTTACAAATTTATCATCCAAAACTAATTATTTTGGTTACAATAGAAATCAGTTTTACTACTGAAAGCTATCAAAATCTCTTGCTTAAGGTGCTGTGATATATAGTAAACGAGTACACAGTAATCAGATTTTACGCGACATATAGTATTTGTCAAATCGGTATATAGCGACTGAAACCATATGTGTCACTTAACAGCAGGTTATACATACTGAAAATTCATGGGTTACTATAGCTTGAGACCTATTAGGACAATATATTTTTTTGAGTCACTATAGGACTTTCCCACGGGCACCTTTATTCACTCTTTTATGTATTGGAAGACACTTGGAGACATATTAGCTAGTGACTACTTTTAAGAATATCAAGAATTATTGAGATTTAATAATTCATTTCCATACTAGCAAGTCTCTTGAGGATGTCTAATGCATTTAGAGATAATTGTGCGTGCCTTATAGACTTTATAGTGGTGATGTTATCCCTTTAATCTGCAAGCACTATAACAAAAGAGAAACACAGATTAGATAAGCTTAGCATATATAGCACAACTTGATTTTATATTATTAATTAATCAAAGGCATTGTAGAGCATGGGACCAACAGAGAGTATTAGGACCCTCCTTGGATAATTTGGGGAGACCATATGGCCAAGGACTAGCTATTCCATTCTAGAATGGCTTAATAATATTGCTGAATCAGATCACATTAGTTTGTTAATGAATTATATACTGTAAAAGATTAAATGGTACAAAACTGGAAATAAATTAGTTAAAATTTTGCAAGCCTTCATTGTAGTAGGGGAAAGTTTAATTTGGTATGGTTTTGGCTATTAGTTATACTATATTGAGTGTCAAGCTCAATGCACTACTACAAAAAAAGGCATAGAGCCCGGTTGAAAAGGTGCATAGAGCCCGGTTTTGCATGAGGGCACAAAGGGGGAGGGACTCTATTCGTAAATCAAATAGAGCCCGGTTTAGAAAACGGGCTCTATTACCTATTATAGAGCCCGGTTTTATATCAAAGAACATGGCTCTATGTGAATAAAAATAATTAAAAAAAAAAATCCTTCCAGACATGAAATCGAATTCTTTTTTACAAAATGAACATTATATTGATTCATATAAAGAAGATTGACTCATATTACAAGTTACTTTCTATTGATACATCAAGATTAATCTTGCGACTGCTTTTCGCAAACACCACAAATGAAAAAGCTACAAGCTCTAAACTACAAAAGATATGGGGTTGATCAAACTGATGCATTGCCACATTGCCCTCGAGTAACCTGACCGAAAGATATGGGGTTGATCAAATCGATGACGTCTCAAATCCGTCTTTATATAGTGAAAGCACACCAAATACATAATAAGTCCTTACTTTGCCCATCCTAGTACACCCTCTAAACTACAAAAGCAACTGGCAAAACACCACATCGACCACCTGCACAAACTAAAACAAACTTAATATAGGATACAAATCACATTTATCTGTAAGCTTTTACAATACGATAGATCATCTAACCTTACTATGCGACTTGTAAATAAAACATGTAATATAAGAGCATAACTTAAACTCCTATTGGATTGTTCAAGCACAAATCAGTTACAAGATAGAAAAATTAATATCACTTCCACTCAAGTCTATGCTTCAGCTATAACACATCTATGGTATATGCTTGTGTGCCTGAAGATCTCTATACCTTTTAGCAAGACCATAAACTATCATGTAAACCTGTTGACATATAAAAAAATGAAGAAATATATAAATTGCTAAGTGAAGATATATTATTAGAAGAGTACCTGATTTGCTTTCCGTCCTAGACTCATTAAAAAGTTTTTCGGCTTTATATCATGGTGAAGAAAACCTCTTGAATGCATATCTCGACTATGTTTACATACAAATGAAACAATAGTACAAAGTTTTAGTGTTGATATGATACATTTAATCAATGTTCTCGTTACACAAAGGTGCTGATCTTCAAGCATTAAAACTGTTTTCAAAGTGGATTTCAACCATTTAATTATTTAATTAAAACATGCCACTCGTAACCAAGCTAACTAGACATTTTTACTCATAACAAAAACTGATGGTTGAATATCTTCCGGTAACCAAGAATATTTAAAGCACGGGTTGCGTCAAAGATTAATTGAGTCGCGACTACATCGCGGGATACCATCACGACTACACCAATAGCATCACGGGAAAGACACAACATGGCGGCTGCAAGAGCTGTTTCATAGAACTTTTGTTGCGCCATGGCATTTTATTGCTTGGTTAAGAATACCATAAACATATGACAGTTAGCAATTAAAAAAGCTTATCGCAAATAGCATAAAACATATTACACCATGTATCTACCTTTGCTAATGCAATAATAAAAAAGAACAGATCATGTAGCAATAGTTAAAGTAACAAACACATTCTTACTTAGCTGTAACAAGTTCCAACTAAACCTATATAAAAGATTAGTATAAATACCACAAACACATTTCTACTTTAGCTGTAACAAGTTACAAAACTTGCAAAACATGAGTAACCCATCAACAATTATGCCAAAAACTATCACTAAGTTCCAATAAAGCATCAAAGTAACACTACACACAGTCCATACATATATCTAATAAAACAATAAACCTAAAACTAACTCTAAGTTACCAAGATGCCAATGATGCATATTGTTTGTGTTTGTAACCAAAAAAACCCAATACTTTCTTAAACAATAAACCATAAGAAATTACAAAAACACTTCAAAACCATTAAATATTCATAACCTCTGCAACTCCAACATACAACAACTTTAATTTTGACTAAAAAGCAAATAACGAAATTAACACAACTAGACTGAAATTCGACACACACACCTACAAAATTGATAATTAATTAGGATTTAGGAGGAGAGGAGATGACTCGCCATGAACATAAATTGAGAAGGGACACTGACGGCTATGGTGTTGTGAGGGAGGTATGGGGGTATTAGGGTACAAGTTTGTGTGAGATCTAATCTTATTGAAAATTTCAGAAAGTTAAAAAGACCTCCGAAAATTTTGAGAAAGATAAAAAGTCCGCCCAAAATGTATGATGTTAGTTCCCGGTTTGTTGAAAGGCATCTGGGCTTTATAATATAGAGCAGGGTTTTGTGGTAGGAAACAGGGCTCTAAGGGTTTGAGACATAAAGCCCGGTGTTTTAAGTGAAAACATGGCTTTATAGTAAAGAATAGAGCCCGTTTTCTAAGCCAGAAATATGGCTCTTTGAGTTTTACTCATAGAACCCGGTTCTTTGTGTGACAACATGGCTCTATGCCCTTTTAAAAAGACTAGGATCACTTTAGAACCCGTTTTTCACAAGAATGGGGCTCTATTATGGGGGCTCTATGTTCATTTGTGTAGTAGTGATGGTAAATAAAGAAATACTATGTTGATTGGTGGAGCCACCTCCCTCAACACTTTTGCTCCCTATATAAAGGTATGACTCTCCATATCTTATGCACCACTCATCAGGACATACTAGAGACATAGAAAGAAAGGTTGCACTTCTTTACACTATATCAACTGATCTGTGAAAGAGGAACGAGAGAGTATTTGTATTAGTAATCAACTAAGAAATATGACGGGAAACTTAGCTCATCTCATTCTTGCATTTGGACTCCTTGGTATATAATTCCTTCATTATTCTCTTATATTTAAGTAATCCTCTCCTGCATAATTCTGAGGTTAACATAATAACGTTTCCCTCTGAAATACTTTCAGGCAATGTTGTCTCATTTATGGTATTTGTTGCACCAATGTAAGTTAATTATCTATATGTTTATTGCATCCTCTTGTCATAATATATTGTAGCTTGGATAGATAGACCTGTTATAGATGTACCTGACCTTACCAGCATAATTTCACAAAAATGCAGACCAACGTTTTACACAAGTTTACAAAAGGAAATCTACAGAAGGGTTTCAGTCAGCGCCTTATGTGGTGGGATTGTTCAGTGCGATGCTTTGGATTTATTATGCATTGCTCAAGTCTAATGTTATGTTTCTCATCACAATTAACTCAGTTGGTTGCTTCATCGAAACCTTGTACATTTGTTTCTTTCTCTTTTACGCACCAAAGAAGGCTAGGGTATGTACCAATGTTCAATTCACGCTCATATTTAACGATCATAGTTATTATTAAGTTTAAACTAACAAATACTTGGTTATGCAGATGGAGAGTTTGAAGCTAATTGTCTTGTTAATAGTGGTTGGGTTTGGATTGATTGTTGTCCTGACTCAGTTCCTTGCAAGTGGAGTTACTCGTGGCGTGATAGTTGGATGGATCTGCCTTGTGTTTTCTTTATGTGTTTTTGTAGCACCTTTGGGAGTTCTGGTAAGTATGCATGCATAAAAACCAGATGATGAACCTTGTGACACATGAAAGAGATATTTTGATATCATATAGCTCTGTTACTTAACATTTATGCGCAACTCTTTAATGTTTATTCATACTATTTTACAGCGACAGGTAATCAAAACAAAAAGTGTAGAGTACATGCCAATTCTATTATCAGTAGCACTTACCTTAAGTGCTGTTATGTGGTTCTTTTATGGTCTTCTTCTTGGTGACTTCAATATTGCGGTACGAAAAAATTAACTCACCCTCTCACTCTTATTTACAAATTAAGTTTATCTTCTAACTCTAAGGTATCCTATTGCACTTTTTCTCAAAATTGTTTGTGAATGACTTATTGTACAGGTTCCAAATGTTCTTGGATTCACCTTTGGTATAATACAGATGATACTTTACTTTCTATACAAGAACAAGAAGCCCATTACTGATGAGAAAATAATTGAATTTCATGAGAAAAAATATCCAATCAGTCAAAAGCATGAGCCAAGGATTTCTTAAACAAAAGATCAAAAATCAATCGATATTGTGAAGCTGAACAGTTTATTGAGTTCTGATATTCTTCCGGGTGTCACCAAGCTCATAGAGAACACACAAGATGATGGCCACATAGCCACCGACCCTCAAGCTCACCCAAATGTGCCAAACCACATCATTGAAGTTGCTGTATGAGATATGTGTGGCTTTACCCTTCCTTTTGGCTTGTAAAATCAAATTTGTTAGTAGATTTGTGGTTTGATCTTGCATATTTTGAAATGTAAATTTTCTTCAGGTTGTTGTACTCTTCTTGTCAATATAAGCATGTTTCGACCTGAAAACCTGTCAACTGATGCATGCATGTGTTAGTTTTAACGGATAAAAATTTATAAATATGTCCGGACTCGAACTCGAGACTTCGGGATTGCACACTTTACGTATGAGTTTCAATTAATAAATAATTATTGTTTTAGTGACGAATAATTATTAAATTCACGAAATAAGCACTTAACGGTACCTAATGACCGTTAGACTAAAGATTAAGGAATAAGAGTGAAAAAGAAGCTAAGAAGGATCTAGAACTCCTACTTGGACTAGTATTCGGCCGATCCCACATCGCCATGGGATAGGGAATGCTTCAAGGTTGGGATAGTATAAATACATGGCCTCATGTATTCATTCTTCTCATCCCTTGGTTCATTAGCAAGCCAATTCACTTTCTTATCTCCTTTCTTTGAGCTATCGGCGATTCTTTTGAATCAACTAAGGCTCAACTAGTAGTGCTTGCTCGTGAATTAAGAACCTAGCTTTTCTTATTGAAACGTTAATAGTACGTGTGTTCGAGAACGAAGTGTTAGCATACTTTTGCTAACAAGATGATTGCCCACTCGACTATCTTATAGTCGATCCCCAATTAAACCCAATTAGGGTTTATAGTTCTTGTTCATTGATTTCTTATTCTTGCTAGAAATCACAAAGGTACGCATCCTTTTATATTCGGTTAATTTCAATTACATGTATTTGATCTATTTCCGCTGCGTGCTTGATGTGTTTATATGTTTATATATTAGTTATGATTTTCATATATTCCAACAGTGGCATCAAGAGCCGTTAATACGTTGTAATTAATTACCGAAACACATAAAATTGAATCGTTATGATTATTACATGCTTGGTGTTCTTATGGTTTTAAATTTTTCATAAACCCTAGATTTTTTTTTAATGTCGACTTTTATTTTATTTTTTTATATATGTCAAAAAAAATTTTGAAAAGAAAAATTAGGGTGTTTGAATTTTGATATAAAACTTGTAGAAACCCTAGGTTGCATGTAATATTTATGTGTATTTAACTGGATATTGTGATATGTTGTTTTGGTTGCGTTCCTTAATTGACATGATTATATGTTATAATACGTGCAATGTGGGCATCCATGACAAACCATGCATGTGTTGTCTTGGATTATGGTGATTTGGTTTTATAGATTTCATGCTTTATTATGCGATTTAATTATAATTGATATGTTTTTAGTAAATATTATGACTATAAAGATTACTAAAATTGAATTAATTATAAAATTAGGGAAGACTCTATTAAAATCGTGTATTAATCAATTGTGTATTTTAAATTGATTTAATTTGCATGTCCATTATTGTTGCTGTTTGTTTATTTTATTTAAATTACTTTTGTTTTTATATGTTGTGTGACATGATTGTAAACAAAGGGTAATTTCATAAATAAAATATTAAACGGACTTAATAATGGTGAAATCTTGTTTTGAGCTTACAAAAATCTTGAACTTTTGATTGATTGATCGCGACTGTATTAAGTGGTTGGAAGGTGAAACTAATTTTGACAAGCTATAAAGTGGGTATAAGGTGGCTTAGCATTAAATTGCGGCCTTAGTGAGCCTCCATTCTGGCTTGACGCTCGCCTGTGAGTCAAATTTAGTTTTACCTAACAAACATGATAACTACGAAGCACTTAAGGCAAAGTTGTAAGTTTCTCAACGCCTCAATCAAAACTTTGGAGATTTAAGCTCGTAAAGAAACTAATGAGTAAAAGTTTTTTACATGAAACATATGCTACAAGATGAATGCACGACATCTGTGTACATATATTTTGATTACACACATCAAAATTTACTACCCTTAAATTTAAGTTATATGCCATCCAATAAAACGGAAACACCTAAAATTGGGTCTACGTCACCTGGCTAGATTGCAATGGAGGGCAAATTACAATGATTTCATCACTAGCAGATCAACTCGTGTGATGGAATTATGTAAGTTTGATGTTTCTTAAGTTGGTTAACTTAATTGAGTTGATAGTGGGACTGATCACTCAAGGCATAAGAAGATGGGGATAAAACATGCTTACATTGCAACTGCGGTTGGCAAATATGTAAATCCCATCGATTCTAGGAATTGCAATTGAAACTTGGCAATTGAGGTTCGACTCGTACCTTATTGAATACCGTTATCACTAGCAGATCAACTGATGTGATGAACCTATGTCAATTTAGATCCTAGTTTTTCAGTGAAAATTAAATGGTTATATGATTATGAACCATGGGTATTTAATTTTCTTGAAAATTTAATTATCGAAAATACTAAAATTGAATTTTGTAATTCTTTTTAATGTATTAATGCAATATTAAAGCCGTAAACGTGGTTTGGTCTTTAATTGGTAAATTCTGCTTTCAAGCATAATGTTTGATTGAGACAAAAATTTACTGAAAAGACACAAAGTCTATTTTTCATGAGAGAAGAATAAGACTCAATCCTATTCCTTTTCATGATTGAGAAAGGTATGATAGGAACATTAGAATTGTCTACATTCTAATATATAACTCATAGCAATCTTTCATACTTAAGAGTATTGCACATCCTATTTTCCATAAGAAATTTCATTACCCTAATTTGATGAATGAATTCTTCTATAACAAACATGTCATTTGGTTAAATGGAAAATATGAGTTATTAATATATAACTCATAGCAATCTTTCATACTTAAGAGTATTGTACATCTTATTTTCCATAAGAAATTTCATTACCCTTATTTGGTGAATGAATTCTTCTATAACAAACAAGGCATTTGGTTAAATGGAAAATATGAGTTATTAGAAGCTAGACAAATTACCACAAAAATTGATAAAAGGCAAGCTAGAATTTTTATCTGTTGTTGTGCTTTAAAGGTGCTACATACCATTATGGGGATGGTAGGCCTATTAAGGAAGAAGCTGCATGCCCAAATTCTTCAAGTTAATATCATGATGGATAATCCATCATATACATAGTAGAATACACATTTTAGAACCTGAGTAATTATTACGTATGGGTTTTTCTAAATGTGTAGGAAAGTAAAAACAAGCAAATTGTTTTCACTGGTTATGAAACACGTACAATGTTGTCAAATCCAGTGGGAGCGTTGTGTTGTGTTACTGGATATGGAGTTATTGTTATGTTCTCTAATTCAGTGGGAGCTACAAGCTTTAATTTCTGTGTAGTAGCCCAGATTATCTTCAAGATAATTACTTTCCAATTGTAGACACTCATGTTCTTAGGAGAGCCATATGCGTTTCCTGATAAGAAAAAGTAGTCCTACATCTACTTATGACACAAATCATATTGAATCAAATAAACAAACGTATGTTGTGTTGTTTATATACTACATGATATTGTTCAATACACAAGTGGGAGAATTGGTTATTGTGTGCAAAGGAACAATACATAGAAATATGATTATAGGATTCTCTTAATTGCAAGGTAAGAGATCTATGTTCTAATAGGACTTATACATTTAATGTGTAAGATTATCTTATGTAGAACATGTGTCATGATTATTAACAAAGACTACTTTTATGTCTTATGATATTCAAATTAAAAGAAACACTTGAATTTACAATTTACGTCAGGGTGTAACCTGGCTAGATTGCAATGGAAAGGTAAACTACATAATTTCATTACTAGTAGATCAACTGATGTAATGGAATTATGTGAGTTTGCAGTTTCTTAAATTAGGTCATTCATAAAATGACATAAGCAAATGGAGTAGTTAATTAACTTGAAATTACTATTGAAACCAAATGGTGGTGTTCACAAATACTTTAGTTATATATGTTTATATTTTCTTATAAACATGAAGTCTTTTTACAAGACTTATAATAAAGTAAGACGTTAAACTTGTTATGTTTAAACAAGAAATCATTGAGTTGATCAATGATTAATAACGTATAGTGAGAATATAACAGGTTATGTCTTCTTAAGACATGAACATGAAGTGACTTGTTCAAAAAGTACTTATGTTATATAGCATGCAATTGGATTGGAAATTCTATTGTATCATTAAGATTGAATTAGTTGGTAAATAGGTAAGCCAAAAGGAGTATAAGTTTATCTTACATATTGTTAGTTTATCTCACAATATCAGTTCTAATGAAACATCACAAGTTGGTGGTGTGTTCAGTTAGGAAAAATCAAACTCTTGTTATATTGTTTGATTAAAAGATAAATATGACTTCTTTTCTTCCAAAAGTTATCAAGGTTAGGAAATTGAGTATGGATTGAATATACTCAATATGACTCCAATCTAGAAGATTAAATAAGACATTAAGGAATGTGAAGAATCACATTAAAGTCTTAAAATGAAATCCTGATTTTGTTAATAAGTAGTTTTAACAAACAAGAGTCAGGAACTGTAAAATGGTTTTGTAATATCCTAAAAGAGAACGATTTAGTGTTGCTCAACTTGCTAAATATTTATAGAGAGACTATATATATTACTAAAGGCAAGTGGGAGTTTTATCTTGAAAAGATAAAATTACAAAATACATAATCTTCTAAAACCACACTAGTGAAAATCATGATGAGGTTTGAAATGTAAAGGTTAAACCTCAACATGATGAAATTCTCAATCATAGATCCGTAGGGATGTCTCAGATATTATGATTGATATGCTGAGTAATATGAATTACAGGATCAAAGTAAGCCTGTTAATCATAATGATGCATTTACTAAATATTGAATTATGGTAAATTGCTCATACTATGAATGTTAAGATGTTGTCCATAAAGATAAGTCAACTTTGAAAACTTGGTTTATCTTAATGAAGATGAGTTTCTTTAAGAGAAGAAAAACCCTAGAGGTTTAAATCTTCATGTAATGAATCATATGGACGAAATTGTATACATATTTTAATGCATGTCTTATGATAAGATTATTAATCATACTTAAGTAATTAACTATGATTGAATACTCTTTCCTAAGCACATTAAAGATACAAAGATGGTAATTGTCATATTCATTTTATGAATATGGAGTTTTGACAATGGATTATAAAGCTCTTTCTTGTATAATTACTTAAGCGAGGACGATAAGTAATTAAGAGTTTATGAATTCATGTAATCTTTGAAAGTATACAAAATGCAAGAATCCAAGTATGGATAGATGCATGCATCAAGGAGATAAATCTTATGTTTAAATATTAAATCTATGTTTTGATTTATAATTTAAAATAAGATAACTCCTGAGTAATTCTAAAAGCTAGTGGGAGTATTATGTTTACTTACTTAAATCATATATTTTGTATAACATGTAGGAAGTAACATTCTATATAAGTTAAATGTTAAGTCATAACTTGGAATGAAACTTTACTTGAAAGATTTAATAAGTAAAACATACAACCTTGAATATATGTTTATTGAGGTAAACATGTGCGGTAAATGAATCTAATAGAACATGATATATCATTTAGAAAGTTTAAATGGATACGTAGTACATGAATGAAATTTAAGTTGGACACGAGAATTTTTCATGTACATCATGTTGTTGTTATATCATGCTTTGATAAAAGATGATTTGACAACATTGATATCTAATTGAAAGATATTAGATAAGTTGTGTAATGAATATTCTAAAGGAATATATTTGGATATAGAATCACATCCTCAGCCTGGAACAATTTCTGGATTCTATGGATGAACAATTTGTCTATTGTCATAGCCTACAAACTTGGAAGTTTGGAAGGCATAAAACATTACACATTAAAGTTTACGGAAAAGAGCATATTGTTGTTTGCAGACAAGGATGCTAATTGATTGAAGTGACACTCAATACTAGTCATGGAAGGATATTATCCTTGTTAATAGCCATGTGTACTAGTTATGCTAAAAGCATAGTTGCATTATACATTAAAGAATAAGAATACTTTAAACTTTAAAATGTTTGAAAGATTAATTATCATAAATTAAGTGTTGAGGATGTCACACGCTTTATGATGTATTATGTGGTCATATCAAATTATTTGAATGCACATATACAAGAACTTCACTAATTGAATTCTTGAAATAAGTATTCTCAAAATTCCGATAGATCAAAGTTAGTTGAATAATTCCTTGTCAACAAGTATGATTACTTGATGCATACTTGTCAACAAGTATGATTGGTATTACTTGAGACAAAATTCATTAACGAGAATTTTCATGCATTGATTTATTTAGTATTTGGATAAGGGATGTTAAGCAATTATTATTTAATGAATTAAAGTACTGAGTACGTTTGTTTTCATTAATAATAGATTGTATCCTATATTTGCATGTTTAATCCATGAATAACTTATGTTATGTTATTCTAAATAGTCCGTTGTCAATTAATGATATGGGAGTATCATTGAACTAAGATAAATATGAGTTTTGGTATAATATACTTAAAGTATATTGATGCGTTGGACATGCTAAATTCACATGATATCCAATAGAGTGAATAAATTGGATATAGGACAAAATCCCAATTACATGATTATACTTATGGATGTTGTCATTATAGTAAATCATGAATATTTATCCTCAGACTTGAGATACCAGGTAGCTACTGTGGATGTAGCTCATTTTCTGTGAGATAGTCTAACGCTATCCGTAACTGGTAGTTATAAGGATTATTTTCAGAAGTGATGCGAAGTTCATAGGTTATGCTTGTAGTCAACACAGGATTTGTTTCCTTCAAATTTGTTTTGAAGTTTAATATTGTTGGGCCCCTCGTAGGGTTGACAAGATGTTTGCATGGCCATGCCCAAGGTCTATCTGGAATGCGTTAAGATGAATTGGTAATCTTGCTCAATCATAAATAACGAGAAACAGAATAGTTAATTATGGAATGACTTAGATCCATATCTATATTAACGTGGTATTAGAAACAAAAGGATAAGTATGATGATGAATCATCAAATGTGGTTTTTTCCAGGAAACCATACTCGTGATCGTTCTGGGGACATTGGCGTGTTATGCTAAACTAACCATTGTCATTATTACATTAATGTATATCCGAGTGGGAGCTGTTAGTTTTAACGGATAAAAATTAATGAATATGTCCGGACTCGAACTCAAGACTTCGGGATTGCACACTTTAGGTATGAGTTTTAATTAATTAATAATTATTGTTTTAGTGACGAATAATTATTAAATTCACGAAATAAGCACTTAACGGTACCTAATGACCGTTAGACTAAAGATTAAGGAATAAGAGTGAAAAAGAAGCTAAGAAGGATCTAGAACTCCTACTTGGACTTGTATTCGGCCGATCCCACATCGCCATGGGATAGGGAATGCTTCAAGGTTGGGATAGTATAAATACATGGCCTCATGTATTCATTCTTCTCATCCCTTGGTTCATTAGCAAGCCAATTCACTTTCTTATCTCCTTTCTTTGAGTTATAGGCGATTCTTTTGAATCAACTAAGGCTCAACTAGTAGTGCTTGCTCGTGAATTAAGAACCTAGTTTTTCTTATTGAAACGCTAATAGTACGTGTGTTCGAGAATGAAGTGTTAGCATACTTTTGCTAACAAGGTGATTGCCCACTCGACTATCTTATAGTCGATCCCCAATTAAACCCAATTAGGGTTTATAGTTCTTGTTCATTGATTTCTTGTTCTTGCTAGAAATCACAAAGGTACGCATCCTTTTATATTCGGTTAATTTCAATTACATGTATTTGATCTGTTTTCGCTGCGTGCTTGATGTGTTTATATGTTTATATATTAGTTATGATTTTCATATATTCCAACAGCATGAATGTCGTTGGTCATTCTTCATTTATTACGAATATCTCATAGAACCTAAATTTGCCTCGTAAATATGATAAATTAGCAAAGTTAAGCCGGCAGTGCAACAAATTTGTGTGGTGGTAGACCGATAGTTATTTGCTCTATACTAGGGCGCGCTGCGTACATGAGCGGATAATATTACTAAAGCTGTTAAAACTATCAATTTTGTCACACATGAATAATAATTCAATCTTAGTCGCTATAGCTTTTCTAGTTTATTCCTAAAGACACAAATAACTGTCAATGACAATTTATCAGTAAAACTCTATCTTAAAAATAAATTTATAACTTAAATTCAGAAAGATAGTAACTACTGAGTAGTTATTTATTCAAATCAGTAAGTATATATAGAGTTTCCGTTGATATGAAAGGTTCGAAAAACTTGTGACATAATTTCAGTCGACATGGGGTAGTTCTCATGTATCAGAAGTTGTGAGAACAAGATATTTTGTCGCTCCATGTACACTCTCACAAACTATAAGCTGACTAGATTTTTGTCTATTTCCTACATTTGTTTTTTACTGTATTCGTTATAACAATGGCTGTCAAATCTTATATCACGATTATATTACAAATTTAATTTTATAACATAAAATGAGTTTTCAAAAAAAATATATATATAGTTTATACACTTTGCTTCAGTTTCGATTCATTTGACCCGTTTCGTTTTATCCATGTTCATAGAGTTACTAGTTTGACCCGTTATCAGGGACCGATCGACCTACATGTGAGCCAGGTCTAGCACAAGCTACGCCCGATTTTGACTCACGAAGTGAAAAGTGTCCGATTTTATACATGCAACCCCTAATAATATTTTTGATATTTTATTTATTTATGGTACAACTTTAATATAGACCAAATTCTTTTATGGTGCAAATTTTATACTTATAATAAAAGAAATTTGTGTGACACTCTCCAAAGAAAATTTTATGTAACACTTTTTCAAAAATCCTAGGTCGTCTGTCCTTTCTCATTATAGATGAAATTTATTAAGAAATTGAGTTCTTGGAAAATAATTGAAGGTTTTGCCACCTGATAGAAACTTTTGTTGGCCAACTCTTAATGCAAGGAAACTTTGTGAGCATTGAGACTGTTTTGGTTAAATTTTCAATTTGATTCAGCCTTCATTTGGTAGTATAAGTAGATTAAAGGTGTGACAACCCGCAAATTTCCCTATACGTTCTATTCGGAGAATCGATCAATTATTTTGAGTGTGGAATCGTTTTGAGAAACGAGGCATATTTATAGTCAGTTTTATTGGAAATAATAATCTAAACACAATGGTGTAATTCCCGTGTCTTGTATTTACCGTTTACTCGCCCAAACGAGCCCCGAACCACATTTCGTGAATGATAGCAAAAATTTCAAGAATGGTCCCTGTGGTGAATTTTACCCCGCGCCCCCTCATCTTTCATCACCATTACACTTTGAATTATAACTTTTGTGTTGAGATTTATAAAGAAGGATATGCGACTTAGGGTTACATCTCATTTAGTTAGCCTCCATATCACATATCCTCTCTTCCTTGTAAAATCTCGTTGTAATCTCTTTAAGCTCTAGTTTCTTGCTAGAGTTTTGTTTTTTATTATGGCTATGTTTGGCAAAAGTAGCTGTGAGCAGTAGCATTGAGCAATAGCAGTGAGCAGTAGCTGTGAGCTGTGAGCAGTAGCCAAAAAAGCTCACAGCTTCATAAAGAAGCATTGGGAAAATGAGCTTTCCTAAAAAATAGCAAAGCCCACAGCTCTCATGCCAAACAAACATCAAAAATAAAAAAGCTCATTCTCACCGCTCATTACCCCAAAAAGCTCCAAAAAAGCTCCGCGCCAAACATAGCCTATAAATCGCCGTTCAAAAAAAAACATATCCTCTCTTCCTCTCTCCTCTTTTCAGCCGACAACACCAACCCACTTCTCTCTCATCATTTCCGGCGAGAAAAACCGGCGAAACGCCGTCACCACAGCGAGTGGTGCTTCACCTCCATCACCATCATTCACCAATTTTCACCCTCTTTCTTTTGAGCTAGGCCACGCGCCGTGTAACCCATGATAACATCTCTTTTGTTTGAGTTTAATCCTCGGACTCTTCACCCCCCCCCCTTCGTGTTTTCTTGGTTACCAAAGACTAAGGTTTGAAGAAACTCAGCCACCACTCTCGTTCACCATCCCTCACGAGGAGTCAAGGAGCATGGAGATCGAATGGGTAAAGGTTATCTTGGTTGTTTTGGTTCGTGAATAGCACCGCTGTCACCACCTCAGTTTCATCTCCATCTCATCTTCTATCTCTCTTTCTCTCTCGTCTTCTGTGGTATGCTCGACACAACAATCTATCTTTCTTATTTTCATATAAGCCGGTTAATATTTGTTATTAATAGTTTTCGTGGATACTAAATTCGGATTTAAAACATGTTTTGAAAACTATATTACGTGGTTAAAGGTGGATCTAAAAACGCGTTTAAGCAAAATAAAAAGTTCGTGTGGTGTAAATTGATAAGTAGCGTTTGGGTTGATGTGGTATAAATTCTGCCCTCGGATTGTTATAGAACCCGTATAGGGTTTCGGATCTGAGTTGTTTGATCTCAAAAAAAAAATCGTTGTGTTTATTACTGGGTTTATGTTTGGATTAGCTTATTTCAATGTGTGGAGTTTATTTTCTTTCTTGGTCGAAGTACTCATTTAGGCTTTGTGGTCACGTATTGATCTTGGCATATATTTTCGCTTGGTTTTCTATTGAGTGTCTACGGATTTAATTTCTATTTGTGTGAGAGTTGTTGGTTTGTGTTGCCATCGAGGCTACTGGTCACCCAAGGGGGTGTTTGTTTTCCAGCTCATTATGTTTCTTAGTTTTGCTTCGGTCTTGGATATGGTTTATTTGGCTTATTTGGGTCTAACGAGCACTCATGAGCTTATTTTGAATCTATTTTGGTCTCGGTTAAGTCACAACATCATTATTGTGGCAAGGGCGGTAGTGATAATTCGGTTTGTTTGTTGTGTGACATGTCTATATTATCTGATATAATTTGGTTCAACAATGAGTAGTGTGTTTGGGTTAGCTGAGTCTCGACTTGTAACACCCCAAAATTTGGTACAGCGGAAGACTAAACAAGTTTTCAGGGTGTTACGTGGATTGGTATCCATTCCAAGTCATAAAAGAACGAGATAAAGTAAACATAAGAAAAACACAACTCAAACGGAGTTTTAAAGTTTACATTTATCTTAAATTTATCCAAAATAAGGCCCAACTCTTATTTAACGTTCTTCTGAGTCAATTTGGTCAACAGCTTTGCTATTTTCGAAAATCCCTCAATGAATCTCCGATAGTAACCGGCTAAACCCAAAAATTGACGAACTTCAGTTGGGGTCGTCGGCGCGGCCCAATCTTTAATAGCTTCAATCTTAGCGGGATCAACATGAACTCCTTGACTATCAATCACATGACCAAAGAATTGTACTGACGAAATCCAAAACTCACATTTGGAAAACTTAGCATACAACTTCTCCTGCCTGAGCAATTCTAAGATGAGTCTTAGATGTTCCTCATGCTCTTTCTCATTCTTCGAATAGATCAGAATATTGTCGGTAAACACGATCACAAACTTGTCTAAGTAAGGCTTACACTCCCGATTCATGAGGTCCATGAATACCGCCGATGCGTTAGTCAACCCAAACGGCATCATCTGGAACTTGTAATGCCCATAACAGGTTCTGAAAGCCGTTTTCGGAATATCTTCCTCGCGAACTCTAAGTTGATGATACCCTGATCTCAGATCGATCTTCGAATACACACTCGATCCTTGAAGCTGATCGAACAAGTCATCGATCCTCGATAACGGGTATCTATTCTTCACGGTTAACTTATTCAGCTCTCGATAATCAATACACATACGAAACGATCCATCCTTCTTCTTTACGAATAAAACTGGGGCTCCCCAAGGTGAAGAACTTGGTCGTATAAACCCCTTTTCTGCTAATTCCGCCAATTGTTTCGACAACTCTTCTAATTCAGTCGGTGCAAGTCGATAAGGTGCGCGTGCCACGGGTGCAGTACCAGGTATCAACTCAATCTGAAACTCCACTTGTCTAGTGGGCAGGATTCTCAGCAAATCATCGGGAAATACATCCGGAAAGTCACGAACTATCGCTACATCTCCAATGCCTCTTTCTTTCTTTTCCTTCCCTCCTTTCTCAGAAATTTGTGCTAAGAAAAGGCAACATCCTTTATCCATCAATTTTGGTAATTTAGTGCAAGAAATGACTGCTAGTCTGGATGGGCTCCTCAAATATTTTCGATCTCCTTGTATATTCAGAATCTCCTGGCCATATGGCACATGCACGATCTTCTCATCGCAAAGTATGTGGGCACGATACTTCGACAACCAATCCATACCAATAATAACATCAAAACTCCCTAATGTGACGGGTAGGAGATCTATGTTGAAAGGGTGATTCAAGAAATTTAACGTGCAACCGCGGATAATGGTCTTAATCCTTTCTATGTTTCCGTTAGCTAACTCTACATCATAACCAATTCCTAAGGCCATCGGGGGTTTCTCTAGTAAGGGTGCAAAAGTAGTGGACACAAAACTCTTATCGGCACCAGTATCAAACAGTATGTAAGCATAAAGATTATTGAGAAGGAACGTACCAGTAACGACGTTCGGGTCTTCTCCTCTCTCGTTCCCAATTGCATACACTCTCCCATGAGCAGCTCCTGCTTCCACACGTTGGTTCTCATTGTCTTGTCGTCCACGGTTTCCTTCAGCTCCACGGTTTCCATTATTGTACCCATTACCACCCGATCCTTGATTTCCTCTGTTCCACGATTCTCTACACTCATTCCTATAGTGTCCCTTTTTTTCCCACATCCAAAGCAAGTAACATTCGCCTTACTCATAGCTTCAGGAGTAGCTTGAACCATGGCAAGTGGTCGAGCTCTACAGTCCTTAGCTATGTGCCCAACCCTTGAGCAGTTCTGGCACTTCACAGTACATCGTCCAGAATGATTCTTGTAACAGCGGCCACATTTGGGCGCCTCACCATTGTGGTTCCTCTTAACTCCGTCCCCCATAGCATAAGCTCTAGTAGCTGCATGTCGTTTGTTTCGGTGATCGTTACCCTTAGAGTGATTGTCTCTCTTCCTCTTTCCATTCTTATCCTTTTTAGCATTCTCCAATCCCAATGAATCCATCAATTGTTGAGCGATCGTGATAGCCTCATGAACATTAGCAGGCCTAGCAGTAATCACATCATTCCTTGTAGCCACTGGTAGCCCATAAGTATACCGCTCAATCTTCTGAGTCTCAGTCTTAACCATATCTGGGCAAAGCAAGGCCAACTCCTGGTAACGACGATTGTAAGTCGCCATATCGGTACCCTTCACTTTGTGATTCCAAAACTCAATCTCCAACTTCTTAACTTCATTCCTTGTGCAGTAAGTCTGAATCAGCAAGGACTTAAACTGCTCCCAAGTCATGGCATAGGCCACTTCACTCCCAACCGAATTTCGGTAATTGTTCCACCAAGTCAATGCTTCATCCTTAAAAGTAAAAGAAGCAAACTTTACCTTAGCATTCTCCGCACAATTGCTAACAGTGAACACTGACTCAGTTTTCTCTATCCACCTGACCAAGTAGACCACTCCTTCAGTCCCACCAAACTCAATGGGTCCACAGATTCGGAACTCCTTGTAGTTGCATCCTGTAGTACGAACAGATGGAAAAGTCCCAACTGAGTTGTTGGAATGATTCGACTCAGCTAGTAGTTCAGCAACCCTTTGTTCCACAAGTTGATTGATCATTGCTTGATCCACAGTTGGTGCATTCTGTGGAATGTGATCATTGTCTCCCTGGACATCGACATTTTGGTTCCTGTTGTTGCGATTGGTGGTGTCCAGGTTGTCGGGAGTAGGGGTTTCGACATTTCGTGTAGGGCGACGTCCTCGGCGACCAGGGGTAGTCACTGTAGGACCAGTTCGGGGTAGCTCTGACAGGGTTTCGTCGTGTGGCCATTGATCTGAAACACAGTACAAGGTTCATAAGTTTCCGATAGTATTTATCAGGCGCTCAACAAGAATTGGGTAGATGAAGTCAAAATATCGATAGGATATGGAAAATACACCACAAGACATCACTCAAGTATAAAGGAACGCAATTTCCGTAACATCCAAAACCACATAACATCATACAAAATAACCATCATCCGTACAAACAGTGATCAAAACATCGTTCCAACTATCAAAGACAATAAAAGATACCAATCGTTCCCAACGAGACGAACAACAACAGAAATACATCAAAGATAAGATAACTAGCCTATCTAACCAAGCACTCCTTGGATTATAAGGCAACATAACAACATAATCCAAAACTGTCTAGCCATCATGTCGACGCAAACTCCTCAGCTCAGATCTCAATTCATCCAACTCTCTCCATAATGATCCCAACTCGACACTATGAGTATCACTGTCCCTCTTGAGGTCTGCAACCTCCTTCTCTAACTCAGTGCTCCTCTGCCACAGCTTGCGATTAGCCTCGCGAGCCGTGATGAAACCTCTCTACAAGCTCTCTATCTGCTCATGAACCTCCATCATACCTCTCCTAATCGTTGTCGTCCTGCCCACGACAGTAGTCAAATCAACTCTCAACTCCGCAATAAACTCACCAATAACCATCTCAAGTCGATCTGCCATCCGCGAGATCCTCTCTCCCTTTGCAGTAATCTGAGCCCAAATCCTGTCAGTCTCACCCAAATCTGCAGACTCAGCAGATATCTCAGATGGCGCATCCGATGCCACGGGACTGCCTGGTGGAGATTCAAGTAAAAATGGGTGATCAGGTGAAACCGGCTCTAGCTGATGAATAGGAGAATCAGGCTCTGCAGAATGAGCTGAATGTGCAGGGCTGTGAGCTGGCAAACCATCATCATCAGGCATCTCCTCCTCCTGAGGGTCATCCTCCTCCTCAGGATCATCCTCCTCCTCACCCACCTATGGATCATCATCCCTCTGCTCAACCTCCTGAGGGTCCTCAGCCTCCTCATCCTCACCCTCGTACTCCTCCTCCGAGGGGTACTCCATCAATCGTTGCCTCCTAACAGGTGAACCATGAGGTGACAGTGTAGGTGATCTAGGACGACGGCGGAATGATACGGGTGGTGCATCTGACAGAAGAGCGTGAGCATCAAAGTGCAAAGGTGGTGAAGCAGGGCGCACAGACATACGTGCTGTAGCTCGATGGGCAAAACGTGGAGCCACACGAGTTAAAGCCTGATGAAGATTCAGCTGTCTCGAGGTACCAGGAAGCCCCAAAGAAGATGAGGGTCCCTGAGAAGTAGCTGAAACAGGTGGTGCAGAAGTAGCTGAAAGCATGGCAGTCTTGTAAGGATCATCAGGAGCCATGGTAATCTGTGCTGGGTGGTGTGGATCAGCGCGAAGATCCTCAGAAACATCAAATGAATAAGAGTCCATGGTCTGTGACAACGGCGTAGGGTAGGTGTAAGTGTTTCAAAACAACTAAACCTCGTAACTCAAAATATCGTACCAAAATCATCGTATAATCTCAATCATATCATTTCAAGAAAGAATTTCAAATACCGCATTACTAAAACATTTTTAAAAGGCGTAAATCACATAAGTTCCCAAACGCCATAATATCATATAATCACCATATCCAAAATTCTCAAATCAAATCATAAACTCATAATACTTCAATCATATAATCAAGAAGCTTCGGCTTGGTGGGCTGGCGGACATTGGTCGAGGTTCGTTTTCTATCAAAATTGGTTATAGTTTAGGTGTTTATTACCTAGTTCTCTATAACCTTGGCTCTGATACCAATCTATAACACCCCCAAAATTTGGTACAGTGGAAGACTAAACAAGTTTTCAGGGTGTTACGTGGATTGGTATCCATTCCAAGTCATAAAAGAACGAGATAAAGTAAACATAAGAAAAACACAACCCAAACGGAGTTTTAAAGTTTACATTTATCCCAAATTTATCCAAAGTAAGGCCCAAAAGAAATAAACGTAGGTCCACAAATACATATCAGAGTTTTAGAAAATAGATCCTTAAACTAGGTGCCAAAGCCAAGCCTCCAATCCAAGCATCCAAAATCAATGTTTAATTACCTGAGAAAACGTGCTAAAAGTCAGCTTTCGCTGGTGAGATCATAGGTTTATATTCATAATTCAATCAAGTGGACATATACGCAAAACGCTTGCTAGCTAGACTAGGCCTCAAATCATCAACCAAACCAAACCTATAGGTGCACACTATAGTCCAAAATCAATCAAATTAATAGCTTACCTAGTTCTTGACTAGGCCTCGCTCCAATAACCATTCATATTATCTAACCATATCTAGTCCATACGCGATAACCAGATTCGCTGTACGACTAAGGTTGATATAACATCCAATATTATCTAACCATATCTAGTCTCCACACGATCATTTTCACTGTGTGACTAAGGTCGATATAACCTACCTAGTTCTATAAGCATAGCAAGTTTTGAATAAAAGCGATAAAAGTCCACATAAATCATTTTGCATGTTTCTCACCCCAAGTATTGAAAACATAGTTCAGAAGTAAAAGTGGGGCTATGACTCACCTCAAGTCCAGATATCAGCACAAAGTACTCAGTAGAATCAAGAAGTATAGCAACTCAAAAGACAGCAACTACGGACTCGGCACTTCCTAACAATATAAACTCGTTTCAGGATCATTTCCTCAAAATCAAATATTCCCAATCCCGAACGTATTCCTTTTCACTTTCCAAAAATCCATTTCTCGTATTATTCTTGTATTAGTTTGGAGTTTGGTATCCATGTGGGTGGAGGGTCGACACAACTCAAACCAAAATAACCACAACGAACAAGAAAAATGAAACAATCTATAGGTCTAATATTAGCTCAATATATTATTTAAATAAATCATCGAAGTTTATCAAATCCGTCGACTTGGTAATCCTCCATAATTATTTACTTAATATATCATTCCAAGACTATACCCAAACCTAAGTAACATGGCACGTAGAACACTATATGGTAAGTATCCAAGTTTAATAAGTTCCCTAAATATATCGTCAAACTTACCAAATTCGTCAACTTGGTAAGCCTCACAAGATATTTAGTAACTCATTATTCTTGTACACGTATCACAACCTATGGGCGTCTTAGGATACAATACCCATTAATATACTCATTTTATATAACTAAATAGATCATATTTAATCCGACGATCAAATAAGTTACGTAGTTATAGAAAATGGATGTATTATCGTCACATATCCGTGACAAGCACAAAAGTTATAAAATGAATAATCTGGCCCACTTGGACTCAAGTGACCTCGATCTCGTATAACTCGCAAGTTCACATTTTATTTTCCAAAAATTCACTTTGTTTCGTAAGGCAATTCACGTTATATTTATATTTTTATTTATAATAGTTAGTTATAATAAAGTTTCCGATATTTATTACACTATTTACATAGTCCAATACATATCGTTAACGTTATTATTTTCATTACTCGTGATCAATTTATTTTTAATATACGCACTTGTATAAATATATATACGTTCCTCACATTTATATATTTATATAAATGTTTATATTATTAATATAATTATTACGAGTTATTATTATTAATTTTGGTTATAATTTATATCGAGTTATAAAAGATGGTCACATGTCCAAGTCATCACTCTCGGCTCATTGTCCAAGTCCAAATGTCAAGGCGTTTTGCCGAAATCAACCGTTGACTAGAAAGTCAACGTGACTTCGACACGCACAACCAAAAGTCCAAATGTAAATAACAATCAACTCTCCATCACAATTATCCATCTCCGTCAATCAAGTCCCATATCACGTGCTACAACAATAGGGTCCGACTACGGCACCCGACTAACCTATCTCCGTCATACTAATTAACCGTCTCATAATCGGTTCCAAATACCCTTCGACAACAACTCCAAAATCAACCACATGTAAATCATTGTCGAGACCACAAAGGGTCTCGACCAAACCAAAGCATTCGACCAAATCAAGATATCACAACAATAATAATAACAACAACATAAACCACAACAAGAAAACATCAAGTTACACAAATTCCGGGTTGGTTTACCAAGCCAAAACCCGAGCCAAGTGACCCACTTGGGTCACGACCCAAGCTCACTTGGAGCATACCAAAGCTGTCCCAAACGGACCCTTGGGGTCGCGGCATACCAACAAAAACAACAAGAGCCACACTAATCCAAATCAAGCCACAAATCATACTCCAATATATCAACATCTCGCCACAATGATTACTAGGCCAAAACCCATCAAACAAAACCGCAAGACTCAAAGATTAGCACCAAGCCGAGAGCCTTGCTCTCGGTTACAAGTCGACGCCCACAAGGAAAATCATAAACCCGGATACCAAACCAAATTTTATTAACAAAATATCATTTCCCATCATTATTTCACAAAAACCCATTCAAGAAAAACGTGTACCCACGATTTGGGTAACACATCAAGACACACGAGTTGAAAATCGTGGTCACTCACCTTCAAAACGACTCCAAGAATACGTTTCTTCAAAAACCCAACAAGGAATGACGAAAAAGATGGTGTTTAGGTGGTGGTGGTGGTGAAATCGAGGTGTTAGAGTGGTTTATATCGCGCGTGAGTTATACCAAATGAAAGGTCTTGATGAGGGGGTTAATTTGGTGGTGTTATTTTGGGTGTGGGAGCGGCGGTGTGATGGTGGTTGCCGGAGAAGAGGGGCGGAGGCTAGGGTATCAAAGAGAGGGAGAGAGAGATGAAAAGATGATGATGTTGGTATGTTTGTGTTTGTGTGTGATGACCAGGAACCCACAAGGACCAAATATAGTCTACTCTTTATTTTTATTTTCTTCCTTTCTTTCTTTTTAAATAACAATAATAATAATAATAATAATAATAGTGTAGGGAATAGATGGCCAGTTAAATAAACACAATGACTAAACCCGACAATCTTTTAAAATATCTCGACATTCTCAAACCGAGCTCGTTCCCGATAATTAAAATTCCAAGATACGTTCCATAAATATATAACCCAAACCGTAAATTCAAAATATTTAAATTTGTTAGGTTATCCTAGTACCGGAGTCAACGTAGTGCCTAATATTCATCTCAAAAATAAATCACCATAGATATTCCATATCAAATCAATAATTCAAATTCAAATTCCTTATTAACCATGAAATTCAAAACCACGGTTCAACGTTTACAAATTCAACGGGAATAAACTTTCAAATATTCCAAAAAATCATTAAATTTAAAGTAATGCGGGTTTTTAAATAGCTCCCTAATTTGCCAGTTGTCACACGACTCAACGACACCACCTGGGTGTCGAGAATTTTGTTATTGAATTGGGTAAACAACAATGACAAGAGGTGCGTTTGGATTAAAATTTATAAGAGTGTGTTTGTTTAAAATATAAAAGGTGTGTTAATTATTAATTTTGGTTTCAAAAATATATTTGACTAACATACTGCTTGGTAAGTTTCGGATATATTGGTATTGTAAATTTGACTTGAATATGGATTATAACTTGACATTGGACATAATGGATTGGTATCGTTGGTACAATTATTGGACAATCAACATTTTTGGACTATTGGACATGAGACGGATAAGATATATTAAACTCGAATGACTTTAATATATTAGTATTCGTAACGCAATACAATAAAAAAACAATGTTTATTGGTCTATAATTAATAAAAACACTCGACGCACTAACGTTTGTTTCCTAATAAACTACCTTAGGAAAAATTGATTAAATTATAATTTATTAAAGAAGCATATATGTTTTATGCAAACTAATTAAGGATTGGGATGAACATCGGAAACTTAACAATCAACTTAATTGTTTTAATTTGTTATTTGTCATCATTGCCTGAATCTTTCTTATTGTTGGAGTTGGTCAGTATGTTCTCGACTATGTCGACGTTTATTTCTATTAGCGTGAGTTGTACGTCGATGTCTATTTCTTTTGGCGTGAGTTGCATTTGGAGAATTTGTCTTCTTACTACACCACACAAAACTTTGATACTAAATTTTTCATAAGTACTGAGCTTGAATAATCCACGAAAACTACAATACATTGTCTTTTATAGACTTTATTATTGTACGAGCTATATCTTGAGATAATTGTATGCGTATTAGGGTGTGCCATCGTGCTCGTACTGCTTGGTACCATCATACCTATCTTCTGGGATTATCGTTATGATTAGCTTTAGATGCCAGTCGTGTTAGTCGTGATCATTGCGTTGCTATGGCTAAGGTGAGTTCATAGCCCACTTTTACTCATATTATTGTTTTAGTGAAATATTGGGGTGAGAAACATGCAAAACATTTCCTGGACCTTAATTTCATTTATGTTTTTATCAAACTATTACGTAGAATGAGCCTAAGTCATAGAATCCCATTCATGCCCACTTTCATGCACCGTCAATTCCTGCGGGGAAGCGCGAATGCTATAAATAGATATATTGGGGTGACTCCCCTGTTCGGTTTGGCCAGGAAGACCAAACACGAGCGTATAAATGTCGAGACACGAGTGCCACGGGATAGACACTTTCAAGGGCCTTTATTTAACATGCTTATAGAGCATGCACATTAGTCAAGCTTCGGTTACGTTAACTTAGTGCTAACGTAATAGATATCACTTTTGTATGAACACTACAACTGTTTAAGGTCTAACTCATTACTTACATTTAAACCTATGGACTCACCAGCGTAAGCTGACCTTTAGCTTGTATTCTCTGGTATAAGGCGATAGCTCACTATTTGAAGGCGCTTGGCAAGGGGCATTGGTCATAGGTAACTCTGATGAAACATTTGGGACCGCTTTATTTGTTTTCTTGGCCTATTTCCGTACTTCTTTTATAAAATGTAAACTTAACGTTTTGTTAATGCATTTTATTATCAATGAATGAAATAAAAACCGTTCTTTGTACTTATGCTATGATGCCATTGTAGTAGCACCCTAATGACATGTATGCTTCCGCTGGACCCGATTTTTGGGGGTGTTATAGATGGTATTAGAGCCAGGTTATAGAGAACTGGGTATTTTAAAACCTAGACTATAACCACTTTTGCGAAAACTTAATCCTATGACTGCCACGTGCCTGCCAAGTTGATGCCTTGCGTAAGATTTTGTTTGAGGATATAATTGTTGAAAGGTGTATCTGACTATTGTATATTTCATATCCACCTATTTTAACTACTCACTATAGCATTTCCATATGCTTATGCACACACCATACCTGTCACAGTGTTACGTTATTTCCTTGTGTAATCTCATGAATTGATTCTGAGTTTTGGACACTTGTCATGATTTTAGGAATGATTTTGGATATAAAGGACATATTGCTAGTATAACTAGGCTGAGTATTCCAAGATTCATTGAACCTCGGGTGAATATAGACTGATCACCTATATTCAACCAGGGACAGTGGGACATGGCCTGATTAACTATGTCCGACTCAGAGGTGAATTTTGCGATACAGGAGTAGTTATAACAGGATTATGTCGGGGGGAAAAGTTCAATTTTGGAAATTATGAGTTTTGTTGGCACACAAACACCGAATATCACGAAAGCCTGCACTCATACTCAACACACTAGCATCACAACACCGCATGGATCGAGATGTTTCTGACGCTACTAAACGTCCTCGTTTAGATGGAATTCCTGTTTGCCGCCATCGAGCGTAGTTCGCCTTGGGTCGGGCTAGACCCGATTGGCATCATCTGAATCTGAGCTGCTTATTGTCATAAGCCTCACCAATTTTATTGGAATCATTGAACTTGGTTTAGATTATCGTTTGGATCTGATTTTTGGCTTTGTCTTGATTTGATTTCTGGTTATATCTTGAGTTAACTTTTGACTATTTTGGATTTGGATCTTGATTACTTTCTTATGATTTTGGACCTCGTTTCGAACTTGAACTTGTCATTCAGCCTCGTTTCATTGGTGATCTGGTCACAGCCTCCTCTACCCTGAGCCCTGTGCTCAATTGATGATATTCATTTTCTTAACTAATAATGTTCATTTTCTCGATCGATGATGTTCGTTTTCCCAATCAATGCTATTCAACCAATGCGGTTTTAGCAACAACGTTCAATTGAGGTTGTACTTTCCACCTCGAACCGATTGCTAGTAGCAATCAACATTCTCTTGCAGAGTTGTACTCTGAACTTGCCAAATCTCTCATTCAGCAAGGATTCTGTGCGTAATAGAATTCTTAAGACTTTGAGGAGTAACCGGAACCCCGTTCCCTGGGACAACCACCCAATCCACCGCTCGTCCCTCGGGAAATACCAGTTATCTTTGTTTCCCTCTTATAGGATAATAAACTGTTTTACAAATAATTTACAAACTACCTTTGATTTTCTACAGATCATTTTGTGGTTATTCTACAAAATGGGTCACTACTACTTCACAAAATCAAAATTTTGATCTAAATACCATTTTATAAATGGTGAACTACTTTCTTGTTTTACTGCCTTGCCGTGATGTTATTAAAGCAAACTGAAAATCAAAACTTTGACCTTCCTACAATTTTATAAATAATGGGCTGTTTTCCTATTATCCTATAAGTCGTTCCATAAATCATTTTGTCGATTGCTGTTTTGCTGTTATATCATAAACTAGACCTCGGTTTCGAATCCCAAACTCTACCTGAGTATTTGTTGATAATCCTGCTTAACCTATTCACCTCCTGCTAGTCAGCGAAATGAAAAGTATGGACAACCTTGCTCGTCTATACGTGAAGACGATCGTCGTGTGTCCTAAAGTGCCGATTTCTATTCGTTCAGATCGAGACAGTTGTCTCACACCCACATTTTGTCAACCACTTCCTAAGGGCCATGAAGACAGATCTGGAAATGATTACTTCGTATCACTTCCAGATCGATGGCTGAAGTGAAGAAATTATTCAAGCATTAGAGGACGTATTGTGTATCTACTTAATCGAATTTAACAATGGTTGGGATAGACACCTCCTGTTGGTCAAATTCTCTCTTACCTACCTTTTCAATATTTCAACGGCACGGCAATAGACCCTCTATGGTCGTAAGTGCCGATCGCTGAGTTATTGGGCAGAAATGGAAATGCACAACTTCCTGACCATGAACCTGTTCATGAAACTACAGGGAAGATCGTTCGAAGGCAAAACGGAGATGCAAACTACTCGTGAATGATTTGAAACTCTGATAATGTAAACCTCTTGAATCCTCCGATAGAGCCTAGAGTGAGCCTAGAGATTCACTAGGAAAATGTGTGAAGCGTTTAGTAAACATAAAAAGCTTAACCCTCACTCTATCGATCCTTTCGAATCATTGCCAATTTTCACCCTCTTTCTTTTGAGCTAGGTCACGCGCCGTGTAACCCATGATAACATCTCTTTTTTTTTGAGTTTAATCCTCGGACTCTTCACCCCCCCCCCCCCCCTTCATCTTCTTCGTGTTTTCTTGGTTACCAAAGACTAAGGTTTGAAGAAACTCAGCCGCCGTGCACCACAGCAGCTGCCACTCTCATTCACCATCCCTCACGAGGAGTCAAGGAGCATGGAGATCGAATGGGTAAAGGTTATCTTGGTTGTTTCGGTTCGTGAATAGCACCGCTGTCACCACCTCAATTTCATCTCCATCTCATCTTCTATATCTCTTTCTCTCTCGTCTTCTATGGTATGCTCGACACAACAATCTATCTTTCTTATTTTCATATAAGCCGGTTAATATTTGTTATTAATAGTTTTCGTGGATACTAAATTCGGATTTAAAACATGTTTTGAAAACTATATTACGTGGTTAAAGGTGGATCTAAAAACGCGTTTAAGCAAAATAAAAAGTTTGTGTGGTGTAAATTGATAAGTAGCGTTTGGGTTGATGTGGTATAAATTCTGGCCTCGGATTGTTATAGAACCCGTATAGGGTTTCGGATCTGGGTTGTTTGATCTCAAAAAAAAAAATCGTTGTGTTTATTCCTGGGTTTATGTTTGGATTAGCTTATTTCAATGTGTGGAGTTTATTTTCTTTCTTGGTCGAAGTACTCATTTAGACTTTGTGGTCACGTATTGATCTCGGCATATATTTTCGCTTGGATTTCTATTGAGTGTCTACGGATTTAATTTCTATTTGTGTGAGAGTTGTTGGTTTGTGTTGCCATCGAGGCTACTAGTCACCCAAGGGGGTGTTTGTTTTCCAGCTCATTATGTTTCTTTGTTTTGCTTCGGTCTCGGATATGGTTTATTTGGCTTATTTGGGTCTAACGAGCTCTCATGAGCTTATTTTGAATCTTTTTTGGTCTCGGTTAAGTCACAACATCATTATTGTGGCAAGGGCGGTAGTGATAATTCGGTTTGTTTGTTGCGTGACATGTCTAAATTATCTGATATAATTTGGTTCAACAACATGTAGTGTGTTTGGGTTAGCTGAGTCTCGACTCGACGACACCACCTTGGTGTCGAGAATTTGGTTATTGAATTGGGTAAACAACAATGACAAGAGGTGCGTTTGGATTAAAATTTATAAGAGTGTGTTTGTTTAAAATATAAAAGGTGTGTTAATTATTAATTGTGGTGTCAAAAATATATTTGACTAACATATTGCTTGGTAAGTTTCGGATATATTGGTATTATAAATTTGACTTGAATATGGATTATAACTTGACATTGGACATAATGGATTGGTATCATTGGTACAATTATTGGACTAAGATTATTGGACAATCAACATTTTAGGACTATTGGACACGAGACGGAAAAGATATATTAAACTCGAATGACTTTAATATATTAGTATTCGTAACGCAATACAATAAGAAAACAATGTTTATTGGTCAATAATTAATAAAAACACTCGACGCACTAACGTTTGTTTCCTAATAAACTACCTTAGGAAAAATTGATTAAATTATAATTTATTAAAGAAGCATATATGTTTTATGCAAACTAATTAAGGATTGGGATGAATAACGGAAACTTAACAATCAACTTAATTGTTTTAATTTGTTATTTGTCGTCATTGCCTGAATCTTTCTAATTGTTGGAGTTTGTCAGTATGTTCTCGATTATATCGACGTTTATTTCTTTTAGCGTGAGTTGTACGTCGATGTCTATTTCTTTTGGTGTGAGTTGCATTTGGAGAATGTGTCTTCTTACCACACCACACGAAACTTTGATACTAAACTTTTCATAAGTACTGAGCTTGAATAATCCACGAAAACTACAATACGTTGTCTTTTATAGACTTTATTATTGTACGAGCTATATCTTGAGATAATTGTATGCGTATTAGGGTGTGCCATCATGCTCGTACTGCTTGGTATCGTCGTACCTATCTTCTAGGATTATCGTTGTGATTAGCTTTAGATGCCAGTCGTGTTAGTCGTGATCATTGCGTTGCTATGGCTAAGGTGAGTTTATAGCCCCACTTTTACTCCTATTATTGTTTTACTGAAATATTGGGGTGAGAAACATGCAAAACATTTCCTGGACCTTAACTTCATTTATGTTTTCATCAAACTATTACGTAGAATGAGCCTAAGTCATAGAATCCCATTCATGCCCACTTTCATGCACCGTCAATTCCTGTGGGGAAGCGCGAATGCTATAAATAGATCTATTGGGGTGACTCACCCGTTCGGTTTGGCCAGGATGACCAAACGCGAGCGTATAACATGTCGAGACACGAGTGTCACGGGATAGACACTTTCAAAGGCCTTTATTTAACGTGCTTCTAGAGCATGCACATTAGTCAAGCTTCGGTTGTGTGAACTTAGTGCTAACGTAATAGATATCACTTTTGTATAAACACTACAACTGTTTAAGGTCTAACTCATTGCTTACATTTAAACCTATGGACTCACCAGCGTAAGCTGACCTTTAGCATATATTTTCTGGTATAAGGCGATAGCTCACTATTTGAAGGCGCTTGGCAAGGGGCATTGGTCATAGGCGACTCTGATGAAACATTTGGGACCGCTTTATTTGTTTTCTGGGCCTATTTCCGCACTTTTTTTTATAAAATGTAAATTAAACGTTTTGTTACTGCATTTTATTCTCAATGAATGAAATAAAAACCGTTCTTTGTACTTATGTTATGATGCCATTGTAGTAGCACCCTAATGACATGTATGCTTTCGCTGAACACGATTTTTGGGGGTGTTACAAAAGGCATTTTCTAGCATATTGTAGTAGAATTTTAGTATTTGCATTAGTTTCTTAACGTACACTGTCACAAACTATAAGCTTACTAGATTTTTTGTCTATTTCCTACATTGGTTTTTTACTGTATTCGTTATAACAATGGCTGTCAAATCTTATATCACGATTATATTACAAATTTAATTTTATAACATAAAATGAGTTTTAAAAAAAATAGTTTATACACTTTGCTTCAGTTTCGATCCATTTGACCCGTTTCGTTTTATCCATGTTCATAGAGTTACTAGTTTGACCCCTTATCAGGGACCGATCGACCTACATGTGAGCCAGGTCTGGCACGAGCTACGCCCGATTTTGACTCACGAAGTGAAAAGTGTCCGATTTTATACATGCAACCCCTAATAATATTTTTGATATTTTATTTATTTATGGTACAACTTTTATATAGACCAAATTTTTTTATGGTGCAAATTTTATACTTATAATAAAAGAAATTTGTGTGACACTCCAAAGAAAATTTTGTATAACACTTTTTCAAAAATCCTAGGTCGTCTGTCCTTTCTCGTTATAGATGAAATTTATTAAGAAATTGAGTTCTTGGAAAATAATTGAAGGTTTTGCCACCTGATAGAAACTTTTGTTGGCCAACTCTTAATGCAAGGAAACTTTGTGAGCATTGAGACTGTTTTGGTTAAATTTTCAATTTGATTCAGCCTTCATTTGGTAGTATAAGTAGATTAAAGGCATTTTCTAGCATATTGTAGTAGAATTTTAGTATTTGCATTAGTTTCTTAAAAGTTGCTTCATAAAACAGTTTTTCCAAGTAGTTATAGTATAATCAAGGTGTGATGCATTTAGTTGTTAGTTTGTGTTGAATTTTAGTTCATATAGTCTACATAATAGTTCTGCATAGCCACCTTTACATTTAACTCAATTTTGCACATTCTCTTTTTCTCAATATTGCATCAGTAAAAATTCATGTATATCTTTAATAATCAAAGTTTCACATAAAATTAGAGATCCAACAATAGAACATAGCAACATCATGGATGAACACACAAAAACTTGGAATATATGTGAATTTAGTTTAAGCTTGGTAAATATGTGAATTTAGTTTGATATCATGTAACGTCAATTCACAATAATAAGCTTAAGCCCCAACTAATTCGTCTAGAACCCCTATGAACATAAAAGCTTCAACTTTCAGCTCATGTGTGTTTCGCAAGGAGCAATCAAGAGCGTTTCGAGTTAAAAGCTCATTTGGCAACGAGTGTGCATCTTTTTTAAATGCTAATTTACAAATGTTACTTAATGAAGCATTTGGCATTATATTAGTGTTTAGATTTGTGGTCATTTACACTTTATAGTTACATACTACCTCCGTCCCATATTAAATGTCCACTTTAACTTTATATAGGACGTAAGGAGTATAATACACCAGGTTATCCAAATATTTTTATGAAACAAATAGTTATTGCTAAGACATACTGCTAAATTCGCCAACCACAACCATACAGTTAGTTTTCCTAAACACACTAGGTAGCCACATGTAACAAAGATGTTGTAAAAAATAATGTTTGAATATTGGGTAGTGAATTAGTTGTTCAAGTCTTTTGACAAGCTATGGTTAGTTAAAACTTTACATGTTTAAGGACTATTAAGATTTTATATAAGACTAACCGATTTTATTATATTTGTTTACAAATTTATCATCCAAAACTAATTATTTTGGTTAGAATAGAAATCAGTTTTACTACTGAAAGCTATGAAAATCTCTTGCTTAAGGTGCTGTGATATATAGTAAATGAGTACACAGTAATCAGATTTTACGCGACATATAGTATTTGTCAAATCGGTATATAGCGACTGAAACCATATGTGTCACTTAACTGCAGGTTATAGTTACTGAAAATTCATGGGTTACTATAGCTTGAGACCTATTAGGACAATATATTTTTTTGAGTCACTATAGGACTTTCCCACGGGCACCTTTATTCACTCTTTTATGTGTTGGAAGACACTTGGAGACATATTAGCTAGTGACTACTTTTAAGAATATCAAGAATTATTGAGATTTAATAATTCATTTCCATACTAGCAAGTCTCTTGAGGATGTATAATGCATTTAGAGATAATTGTGCGTGCCTTATAGACTTTATAGTGGTGAAGTTATCCCTTTAATCTGCAAGCACTATAACAAAAGAGAGACACAAATTAGATAAGCTTAGCATATATAGCACAACTTGATTTTATATTATTAATTAATCAAAGGCATTGTAGAGCATGGGACCAACAGAGAGTATTAGGACCCTCCTTGGATAATTGGGGGAGACCATATGGCCAAGGACCAGCTATTCCATTCTAGAATGGCTTATTAATATTGCTGAATCAGATCACATTAGTTTGTTGATGAATTATATACTGTAAAAGATTAAATGGTACAAAACTGGAAATAAATTAGTTAAAATTTTGCAAGCCTTCATTGTAGTAGGGGAAAGTTTAATTTGGTATGGTTTAGGCTATTAGTTATACTGTATTGAGTGTCAAGCTCAATGGTAAATAAAGAAATACTACGTTGATTGGTGGAGCCACCTCCCTCAACACTTTGGCTCCCTATATAAAGGGATGACTCTCCATATCTTATGCACCACTCATCAGGACATACTAGAGAGATAGAAAGAAAGGTTGCACTTCTTTACACTATATCAACTGATCTGTGAAAGAGGAAGGATAGAGTAGTTGTATTAGTAATCAACTAAGAAATATGACGGGAAACTTAGCTCATCTCACTCTTGCATTTGGACTCCTTGGTATATAATTCCTTCATTATTCTCTTATATCTAAGTAATCCTCTCCTGCATAATTCTGAGGTTAACATAATAACGTTTCCCTCTGAAATACTTTCAGGCAATGTTGTCTCATTTATGGTATTTCTTGCACCAATGTAAGTTAATTATATATATGTTTATTGCATCCTCTTGTCATAATATATTGTAGCTTGGATAGATAGACCTGTTATAGATGTACCTGACCTTACCAGCATAATTTCACAAAAATGCAGACCAACGTTTTACAAAGTTTACAAAAGGAAATCTACAGAAGGGTTTCAGTCAGCGCCTTATGTGGTGGGATTGTTCAGTGCGATGCTTTGGATTTATTATGCATTGCTCAAGTCTAATGTTATGTTTCTCATCACAATTAACTCAGTTGGTTGCTTCATCGAAACCTTGTACATTTGTTTCTTTCTCTTTTACACACCAAAGAAGGCTAGGGTATGTACCAATGTTCAATTCACGCTCATATTTAACGATCATAGTTATTATTAAGTTTAAACTAACAAATACTTGGTTATGCAGATGGAGAGTTTGAAGCTAATTGTCTTGTTAATAGTGGTTGGGTTTGGATTGATTGTTGTCCTGACTCAGTTGCTAGCAAGTGGAGTTACTCGTGGCGTGATAGTTGGATGGATCTGCCTTGTGTTTTCTTTATGTGTTTTTGTAGCACCTTTGGGAGTTCTGGTAAGTATGCATGCATAAAAACCAGATGATGAACCTTGTGACACATGAAAGAGATATTTTGATATCATATAGCTATGTTACTTAACATTTATGCGCAACTCTTTAATGTTTATTCATACTATTTTGCAGCGACAAGTAATCAAAACAAAAAGTGTAGAGTACATGCCAATTCTATTATCAGTAGCACTTACCTTAAGTGCTGTTATGTGGTTCTTTTATGGTCTTCTTCTTGGTGACTTCAATATTGCGGTACGAAAAAATTAACTCACCCTCTCACTCTTATTTACACATTAAATTTATCTTCTAACTCTAAGGTATCCTATTGCACTTTTTCTCAAAATTGTTTGTGAATGACTTATTGTACAGGTTCCAAATGTTCTTGGATTAACCTTTGGTATAATACAGATGATACTTTACTTTCTATACAAGAACAAGAAGCCCATTACTGATGAGAAAATAATTGAATTTCACGAGAAAAAATATCCAATCAGTCAAATGCATGGGCCAAGGATTTCTGAAACAAAAGATCAAAAATCAATTGATATTGTGAAGCTGAACAGTTTATTGAGTTCTGATATTCTTCCGGGTGTCACCAAGCTCATAGAGAACACACAAGATGATGGCCACATAGCCACCGACCCTCAAGCTCACCCAAATGTGCCAAACCACATCATTAAAGTTGCTGTATGAGATATGTGTGGCTTACCCTTCATTTTGGCTTGTAAAATCAAATTTGTTATTAGATTTGTGGTTTGATCTTGCATATTTTGAATTGTAAATTTTCTACAGGTTGTTGTACTCTTCTTGTCAATATAAGCATGTTTCGACCTGAAAACCTGTCAACTGATGCATGCGTGAATGTCGTTGGTCATTCTTCATTTATTACGAATATCTCATAGAACCTAAATTTGCCTCGTAAATATGATAAATTAGCAAAGTTAAGCCGGCAGTGCAACAAATTTGTGTGGTGGTAGACCGATAGTTATTTGCTCTATACTAGGGTGCGCTGCATACATGAGCGGATAATATTACTAAAGCTATTAAAACTATCAATTTTGTGACACATGAATGATAATTCAATCTCAATCGCTATAGTTTTTCTAGTTTATTCCTAAAGACACAAATAACTGTCAATGACAATTTATCAGTAAAACTCTATCTTAAAAATAAATTTATAACTTAAATTCAGAAAGATAGTAACTACTGAGTAGTTATTTATTCAAATCAGTAAGTATCTATAGAGTTTCCGTTGATATGAAAGGTTCGAAAAACTTGTGACATAATTTCAGTCGACATAGGGTAGTTCTCATGTATCAGAAGTTGTGAGAACAAGATATTTTGTCGCTCAATGTACACTGTCACAAACTATAAGCTTACTAGATTTTTGTCTATTTCCTACATATGTTTTTTACTGTATTCGTTATAACAATGGCTGTCAAATCTTATATCACGATTATATTACAAATTTAATTTTATAACATAAAATGAGTTTTAAAGAAAAATTTAAAAAAAAAAAAAAAAAAAAAGTTTATACACTTTGCTTCACTTTCGATCCATTTGACCCGTTTCGTTTTATCCATGTTCATAGAGTTACTAGTTTGACCCGTTATCAGGGACCGATTGACCTACATGTGAGCCAGGTCTGGCACAAGCTACGCCCCGATTTTGACTCACGAAGTGAAAAGTGTCCGATTTTATACATGCAACCCCTAATAATATTTTTGATATTTTATTTATTTATGGTACAACTTTAATATAGACCAAATTTTTTTATGGTGCAAATTTTATACTTATAATAAAAGAAATTTGTGTGACACTCTCCAAAGAAAATTTTGTGTAACACTTTTTCAAAAATCCTAGGTCGTCTGTCCTTTCTCGTTATAGATGAAATTTATTAAGAAATTGAGTTCTTGGAAAATAATTGAAGGTTTTGCCACCTGATAGAAACTTTTGTTGGCCAACTCATAATGCAAGGAAACTTTGTGAGCATTGAGACTGTTTTAGTTAAATTTTCAATTTGATTCAGCCTTCATTTGGTGGTATAAGTAGATTAAAGGCATTTTCTAGCATATTAGAATTTTAGTATTTGCATTAGTTTCTTAAAAGTTGCTTCATAAAACAGTTTTTCCATGTAGTTATAGTATAATCAAGGTGTGATGCATTTAGTTGTTAGTTTGTGTTGAATTTTAGTTCATATAGTCTACATAATAGTTCTGCATAGCCACCTTTACATTTAACTCAATTTTGCACATTCTCTTTTTCTCAATATTGCATCAGTAAAAATTCATGTATATCTTTAATAATCAAAGTTTCACATAAAATTAGAGATCCAACAATAGAACATAGCAACATCATGGATGAACACACAAAAACTTGGAATATATGTGAATTTAGTTTAAGCTTGGTAAATATGTGAATTTATTTTGATATCATGTAACGTCAATTCACAATAATAAGCTTAAGCCCCAACTAATTCGTCTAGAACCCCTATGAACATAAAAGCTTCAACTTTCAGCTCATGTGTGTTTCGCAAGGAGCAATTAAGAGCGTTTCGAGTTAAAAGCTCATTTGGCAACGAGTGTGCATCTTTTTTAAATGCTAATTTACAAATGTTACTTAATGAAGCATTTGGCATTATATTAGTGTTTAGATTTGTGGTCATTTACACTTTATAGTTACATACTACCTCCGTCCCATATTAAATGTCCACTTTATATAGGACGGAAGGAGTATAATACACCAGGTTATCCAAATATTTTTATGAAACAAATAGTTATTGCTAAGACATACTGCTAAATTCGCCAACCACAACCATACAGTTAGTTTTCCTAAACACACTAGGTAGCCACATGTAACAAAGATGTTGTAAAAAATAATGTTTGAATATTGGGTAGTGAATTAGTTGTTCAAGTCTTTTGACAAGCTAGGGTTAGTTAAAACTTTACATGTTTAAGGACTATTAAGATTTTATATAAGACTAACTGATTTTATTATATTTGTTTACAAATTTATCATCCAAAACTAATTATTTTGGTTAGAATAGAAATCAGTTTTACTACTGAAAGCTATCAAAATCTCTTGCTTAAGGTGCTGTGATATATAGTAAATGAGTACACAGTAATCAGATTTTACGCGACATATAGTATTTGTCAAATCGGTATATAGCGACTGAAACCATATGTGTCACTTAACAGCAGGTTATAGTTACTGAAAATTCATGGGTTACTATAGCTTGAGACCTATTAGGACAATATATTTTTTTGAGTCACTATAGGACTTTCCCACGGGCACCTTTATTCACTCTTTTATGTGTTGGAAGACACTTGGAGACATATTAGCTAGTGACTACTTTTAAGAATATCAAGAATTATTGAGATTTAATAATTCATTTCCATACTAGCAAGTCTCTTGAGGATGTATAATGCATTTAGAGATAATTGTGCGTGCCTTATAGACTTTATAGTGGTGAAGTTATCCCTTTAATCTGCAAGCACTATAACAAAAGAGAGACACAAATTAGATAAGCTTAGCATATATAGCACAACTTGATTTTATGTTATTAATTAATCAAAGGCATTGTAGAGCATGGGACCAACAGAGAGTATTAGGACCCTCCTTGGATAATTGGGGGAGACCATATGGCCAAGGACTAGCTATTCCATTCTAGAATGGCTTATTAATATTGCTGAATCAGATCACATTAGTTATTTAATGAATTATATACTGTAAAAGATTAAATGGTACAAAACTGGAAATAAATTAGTTAAAATTTTGCAAGCCTTCATTGTATTAGGGGAAAGTTTAATTTGGTATGGTTTAGGCTATTAGTTATACTGTATTGAGTGTCAAGCTCAATGGTAAATAAAGAAATACTATGTTGATTGGTAGAGCCACCTCCTTCAACACTTTTGCTCCCTATATAAAGGGATGACTCTCCATATCTTATGCACCACTCATCAGGACATACTAGAGAGATAGAAAGAAAGGTTGCACTTCTTTACACTATATCAACTGATCTGTGAAAGAGCAAGGATAGAGTAGTTGTATTAGTAATCAACTAAGAAATATGACGGGAAACTTAGCTCATCTCACTCTTGCATTTGGACTCTTTGGTATATAATTCCTTCATTATTCTCTTATATTTAAGTAATCCTCTCCTGCATAATTCTGAGGTTAACATAATAACGTTTCCCTCTGAAATACTTTCAGGCAATGTTGTCTCATTTATGGTTTTTCTTGCACCAATGTAAGTTAATTATATATATGTTTATTGCATCCTCTTGTCATAATATATTGTAGCTTGGATAGATAGACCTGTTATAGATGTACCTGACCTTACCAGCATAACTTCACAAAAATGCAGACCAACGTTTTACAAAGTTTACAAAAGGAAATTTACAGAAGGGTTTCAGTCAGCGCCTTATGTGGTGGGATTGTTCAGTGCGATGCTTTGGATTTATTATGCATTGCTCAAGTCTAATGTTATGCTTCTCATCACAATTAACTCAGTTGGTTGCTTCATCGAAACCTTGTACATTTGTTTCTTTCTCTTTTACGCACCAAAGAAGGCTAGGGTATGTACCAATGTTCAATTCACGCTCATATTTAACGATCATAGTTATTATTAAGTTTAAACTAACAAATACTTGGTTATGCAGATGGAGAGTTTGAAGCTAATTGTCTTGTTAATAGTGGTTGGGTTTGGATTGATTGTTGTCCTGACTCAGTTCCTTGCAAGTGGAGTTACTCGTGGCGTGATAGTTGGATGGATCTGCCTTGTGTTTTCTTTATGTGTTTTTGTATGTAGGTCCCAAATATGAGTCAATTATGAATTGCAATAAGATTTCTGAATAACTAAATTGTCTAACTTTGTAACATTACATATGTTCGAGTATATATACTACACGAATGGTTATAAGATGAACCATTGCGTCTGTTCACTAAAGGATGTGTTTGTTCGAATGGTTATCACCCAAACAACGACCATTTGGTTCTGTAACCGCCATAACTATCAACTAAAATAACTAACTATAACTAACTTAACCGACTTTCGGTTATTATCTTTCCAACGAGCAACTTTGGTCCTTCTTCTTTTGAATCTTTAAACCGGAGCAATGTCGAGATTATATGCTCACATTCTCCTCCTTAATCTTGATCGTTGCTTCGTCCTAAGTCTTGAACTCCGAGCATTTGTCGCAAAGTCTCGAACTTAAGTCTTGGTAAGGCCTTTGTTAAAATGTCTGCTCTTTGTAGTTCTCCATTGATGTGTTCCACATTGATATGACCATTCTCTACGCATTCACGAATGAAATGATAGCGAATGTCGATGTGCTTGCTTCTTCCATGAAATACTGGGTTCCTTACGAGTGCTATTGTTGATACGTTGTCAACTCTAAGCTTTATCCTTTTTTCTTGCCATCCAGTTAATTCATTAAGTAAACGTTTTAACCACAAAGCTTGACATGCTGCTCCAGTAGCCGCCATGAATTCAGATTCACATGATGATAGTGCCACTGTAGGTTGTTTCTGAGTACACCAAGTAATAGGTGACTCTCCAAAGTAAAATACTATGCCAGTAGTTCCTTTTCCTTGATCGGTGTTGATTCCATAACTACTGTCGCTGTAACCTGTAATCTTGCAGCCGCCTTCTTTCTTGTATATGATTCCATGCTCCTTTGTTCCTTTGATATATCGGATTACTTGTTTTAATACCTTCAGGTGAATTTCCTTCGGGTCTTGCATAAATCTGCTGAGTAGTCTGACTGAGTAACTAAGATCTGGTCTTGTGTGCAGTAAGTACCTAAGACTTCCAATTAAGCTACGGTAGTAAGTTGCGTCAACTGGGTTTCCACTATCTTCCGCCTTGACCAACTTAGTGCCGGGATCCATAGGTATCTTCGTATCATTACTGTCCGTCATACTTGTTTCTTTCAAGATCTTGTTAATTTATCCTGTCTGCTTGATTTTAATCTCTGCTCCTGTCTGTGTAACTTCTATCCCAAGGTAATATGCTAGCAACCGTAAGTCGCTCATTTCGAATTTGTCTTCCATCTGAGATTTGAACAAGTCTAATTCTTTCTTTGGAGTGCCCGTGATTATCAAATCATCTACATATACTCCAACAATAAGCGTAGAAGTCTTGCTTCTCTTTGTGTAAATTGCTTGTTCGAGATTACATTTCTTAAAATCTAATGATTTCAAGGTTTGATCAAGCTTCATGTTCCAAGCTCTAGGTGCTTGTCTTAAGCCGTACAAAGCTTTAATTAGCTTGTAGACTTTATCAGGGTTTCCTTGCTGAATAAACCCTTCTGGTTGTTTGACATAGACTTCTTCCTTCAATTCTCCATGTAAAAATGCTGATTTTACATCTAAGTGGTGTACTGGCCAACCATGATATGCTGCTAGTGCTAATATTAATCGAACTGTCTCTATCCTAGCAACTGGTGCGAATACTTCATTGAAGTCTATTCCTTGTTCTTGTACATAACCTTTTGCTACTAATCTTGCTTTATATTTGATGATCTTTCCGTGTGCATCTCTTTTGATTTTATAAACCCATTTGAGTCCGATTGCCTTCTGGTTTTCAGGAAATGCAGTAAGAGTCCATGTGTTATTCTTGTTGATTGAATCTAATTCAATTTCCATGGCCTCAATCCATTTCTTATCTGATGATGCTTCCTTGTAATTACGAGGTTCTTCTTTTTTTGGGTAAAAGGTCAACGACCCGGTAAATATATTACTCCAAAAAGCTTTTAAGTACAACGGATATGGGTGAATCCCATATCTCAGCCCGTTACATAGGCGAAAAGCTTACATAACAAGATACTTCCTATTTTCAAAACAAGAAAACAAACCATTACTCACATGATAGTAGTGACTCTGACAAAAGATAACCTACTTCCTACGACCATGGAGATTAAGACCATAAATGGCATTAAGAGCATCCAATTCCCCAGGAAGATCATAAATTTGTTTCGAATAATCATCATAGTCATACTCATCTTCACGCTCATGACCACCACCAAAAAGATTTGCTGATTCGTCAAACGTGTTAAGAACCTCTTCCTCTTCACTATCAGAAACCACAACCTCACCCACCTTAGAAAATGGGTTAGACCTCTTAGTGGTAGAGGTAGACGGAATAGGATGACCAGCATCATCCACAAGAGTAGCTTTCCCATCGATTATTAGCTTTTCAAACTTACTAATTTTCTCAACAATAGGAATAGAACCAGCTTCCCTTGTTCCCATAGAATCACTCACAAACGGTTGTTGCATATCACTCACAAGAGGGACTTGTGATGTAGTACCAGTCTTAACTGACTCATCCTTATTAACTTCCATTATACTGCCAGTATCCACATCCATGTTAGTAACAACCTGAGGAATACCAAAACCATCTGTATCATCCATATTAAGAGCGTCAAATTGATTAGAAGTAGTGATCTTGGTTCCACTCGTACTAGCCACATCAGAAGCCTTATTCTTAGTTCCATCCACCTTCTTTGGTTCAGGAGGGTTCTTTTTGGGTTGGTAATGTAATTGCTTACCCACAACAGGTTTAGTAAAGCCTCCTTTACCCTGATTAGTAGAGCCACCTTGTTTACCCTTCTTTTTGTTATTGACAGCCGTGAAACCATCATTAACCGGCTTACTAGGTTGAACTGGAGGAACAACAACTTTCGGACAATCAATAATAGTATGACCAAAAACCTTACACTTATCACAACGCGGAGGTTTCCACTCATATTCAACTCGAATCTTCTCAATAGTCAAACCCGTACCATCAAGAAAAGGTATCTCAACAGTAATGTTATCCCTAAGCATCTCATCCGACTTTACATCAATCATACATCTAGCAAAGCTACTACGGCCCCACGATTCCTTGCACATTTGGCTGGTAAAAGCATCTAACCTTTTGGGCGTCCCAATCAAAGTAGCAAGAAGACTAAGCCCGTCATCCGAAAACATAGCTAAAGGAACATCATGGAATTTAACCCACACAGGAATGTTAGTTAAATCCTCTTTAAGCAAGTTTGTGTTCAATGTCCATGGTTTAAGAATAATAGGAACATTATGAATAAACCAAGGACCATTATCAAGAACATCATCGACACCTTTCTTCGAGTTAAACTTGAAGAAAAAGAACCCCTTAGCATTCATCATAACCTTTTGTAAACCATACTTAGACCACGCATTGCGAACATAATAATCAACAACAGGAAAAGCAAGACGTTGACCAAGGAAGTAACCGTATAGAGTATTCTCAAACCTCATATTCACCTCTTCCACTACTTTCAACGGGATTGAAAGATCAACATCATCCTTCTTTTTGCTGCATTCTAACCTCCGAAAATTAGACATGTGTTTCTGGGATTCATTAGAAGCAACACCCACGTAAGAAATCGACTTAACACCATTACCACTAGTAGTATCAACCTTGGGTGCATTAGGATCAGAAGTAACACTCTGATTCATAATCACATTTGTCCCATACGAATTAGACTGAAGCCCAAGACCACTCGAATTGTTCAACTCAGAAGATGAAGCCATATTAGCAATATCACTATTAATTTTATTCATTACTTCATCAAACTTGTAATGTGCATTAGCAATTAATTGCTCCACATTAGGCTGTTTTGAACCATGAGAATCATCCAAAATAACCTAATCATTACCCTCGTTCACGTTAACAACCCCATCATCAACATCAACCATTGGAACACAAACATCCTTCTTACCAAGCTTAGGAGTCAAAAAACCCCTCTCCATCTCTCACCACCACGTACACAACGCAACAAATAATAAACCAGCAGCAATCATGCGATACGAAAAAAAGAGAATAAAACCCTAATCTTAGCGATTAGGGTTTAAAGCATTAGAAACCAAATCACTAACCTCCTGCCATATGAAGATCGATCAGTAAAGGATTAGAGTAAAAAGATGTCGATCGGTCAGTAATTAAACCAAACCAAGACCCTATCGAAACCCAAAGAACCCTAATTAGTGATCCAAGCAATCGACAGAATTGTAGATTGGATGGTGTCATAAGATCGATTAGGGGTTGTAAGGGTTGTTAGGGTTTAGTGTTGAATCACCAGAGAGGTTCTTCTTCTGTGAAGAGTAAGCTAGGTGCTTCTACTTCAAGTTTAGTCTGGTAGATTTCGGTTATATTTTTTAATCCTTGTACCGGTCTATGATCATATCTATCTGAGCTCAAATAGCTAAAAGTAGCTTCTCTGTCACTTTCTGAGTTGGGTTCGTAAGTGTATGTTGGTGGTGTGGTTGGTGATTCTGGATCTGGTATTTGATCCTCTTCATGATACATATTATCAACGTTTTCTATGTTGACTGGTGTAGGATTCTCGTTGTCAACTTCGTCTACCACAAAACTAGTCCAAAATGTGTCTTGTGTACTCGTATCATCTTCATTATTATCCCAATCCCACGGTTTCGTTTCCATAAACTTTACGTCCCTACTGACATGTTTCTTCTTTCTTACTGGATCATATAGACTACATGCTTTTGATCCTTCCTCTACGCCTAAATAAATCATCGGTATGCTTCTGTCATCTAACTTCTTCAAGTGAGGTATCGTTTTCTTAGCATAAGCTGTGCATCCGAATATTCTTAGGTATTCCAGGTTCGGTTTTCTGTTGTAGAGGGCTTCATCTGGTGTTTTATCTTCCAGGGCTTTGGTAGGTACCCTGTTAAGTATGTAAATGGCGTGTCTGACTGCTTCCGCCCAAAAAGTTAAGGGTAACTTCATTGCTTTCATCATACTCCTAGTAGTTGATAAAACTATCCTATTCTTTCTTTCTACTACACCATTTTGTTGTGGTGAGTACGGTGCTGTCAACTGTCTTGCGATACCATTCTCCTTACAGTAGTTGGTGAATTCGTTAGATGTAAATTCACCTCCTCTATCTGTTCTTAGCATTTTTAATTTCAACTTCAACTCCATTTCTACCTTCTGCCTAGCTAAATTCCTTGAATGTGTTAAATGCCTGATCTTTTGAGGTTAGAAAGTAGGCCCACATAAAACGTGTACAGTCATCTACTAATAAAAAGATGAGCTTCTTTCCAGAATTTGTGGCTGGGCTTATGGGACTACAAAGATATCCATATACCAAGTCCAACGGGTTCTTGGATCTGAATTTAGCTTTGTTTGGAAATGGTGTTCTGATGTGTTTTCCTAATAAGCATGCATCACATATTTGTCCTGCATGTTTTATTCTCGGTATTCCTTCTACTAGACCTTTTCTTGTCATCTTGTCTAACGTGTCAAAGTTCAGATGACCTAATCTAGCATGCCATAACCATGCTTGGTTATCTATGTTTGCTAAGAGACATATAGGTGTTTCAATGTGTAGTTTGATACTGTAAAGTCGATTCTTGGATCTTTCTACTCTCATCAACAAAGTCTTGTTCTTGTCATACAAAGTCAGTATATTTTCATCCATGATGATCTTGCAACCTATCTCGGTAAGTTGTCCTAGACTAAGTATGTTGCTCTTGAGGTTTGGAATGTAGTAAACGTCCGAAACTATCTTTTGTTGTTGGTTTCTACATCCTAACAATATTGAACCTCTACCCTTTATCTCTACATACGATCCATCTCCAAAATGAACGCATCCAGTGATGCTTTCGTCAATATCTTTAAAATGACTCTTGTTTCCGGTCATATAGTTACTTGCACCATTATCTAAATACCATATGATAGCATCTGTTGTAGCATACTTCTGGGGTTGTATTTGACCTTCGTTCAATAAAACTTCTTCAGTTTCATATGTAGCCATTAATAGTGATGGTTTTTCGTCTTCTAAGATAAGGTTTAACTGTTCCTGATTTGTTGATGGTTTTCTACAGGTATTTCTCATATGTCCTAGTTTTCCACAATTGTAGCACTTTATCTTACTCTTATCCCACCCTTGTCTATCATTATTTGATTTATCTTTGTGAGATTAGTTTCCTTCATTTGAGTTGCCTTTATTTCCCTTATTCTGCCAGTTTCCTCGTGAGTAGTTTGATCTACCACCGCGTTTGTAAAAATGTTTTCCTCTCTTAGAGTGTTCGCCTTGTGCGAATAATAAATTATCCTGGCTTTCTACTTGTCCTCCATTTCGGAGTTTTATCCTTTCCTCGAATGCCTTAAGTTTTCCTACAATCTCATCTAACGTAATGTCATCGAGATCATTCGTCTGTTCTATGGATGCTACTATCTGAATGAACCTATCTGGTGTGGAGTCTAATAGTTTTCGTACTAAAAATGATTCATCCAAAGTCTTTCCTAATTCTTTTGCCTTCGTGGCGTAGCCGTTCAATTTGGCTGTAAATGCATCCACCGTTTCATCTTCCTTCATCTGAAGGGTCTGAAATCCAATCATCAATGATTGTAACCGTGCTTGTTGCACTTTTTCTTCTCCAACGTGTCTCTTCTTCAATGATTCCCATAATTCCTTTGCCGTCTTACAACTTGCTACTTGTAAAATCACATCTTCGGTCAACGCTTGATATAGGAGGGCAGTTGTTGCCTTATCCTTCTTATCATCTAGTTGCGTATCTTCCTTAGGTTCTATTGTTTCCCATAACTCATGTGCTTCTAGTATAACCTTAATTTGTATTGCCCAAACTGTGTAATTTGTGGTTTTGAGTTTAGGGCATTGGTATTGTGCAATAGGTGTTCCGGGTTTCAATGTTGTGTTAGTTGTATCTTCAACCGACATCTTAATGTTGTTTATAATCTTCACTTTCGAATCGTATGGGAATTCTAACTAATGTGGTATCACTTAATACTACGGGAACAGAAATAGTTATCCGGGAATCCTAATATAAAATTCTATGGATTTTTAATAGTATAAAGTAAATATCTATACTATAAGTATGAAATGAAATCCGAAAATTTAAGATTTGTTGTGACCTTGTTGTGTTAGTCACGCGTGTATTCCCTTCTTGTCGATACTTGAATATACCAACTATTGCTTTTCTTTGTCCCTCGTTCTTGCTTCCAAAGACAAACGGTACACCCTTTCTTTGATGTTGTCGACTTGCCTTTTCCTATAACCACTTCGTACCACGTTGTTCCTTCTTCTTTGTGTCGACTTGAAACAATTCGTGCCCTAGACTTTAATTTTGTCTCGGCTGTTTGTTTACCAAGAACTCGCAAATTCTTGTTGTCTTGTTTCCAAATCCGTATGATCACAAAGCCAAAATACCCTCGGTATTTTAATCAAAATAAGCGTATTGCTTATTTTCTTCTTCTTACTACTCGACGGTAGTAATCTCAACAAAGTCAGCGAGTTGCTCAAAACTTTGTTCCCTTCGTTGCTTGTCCGCGTTCCACAATACTCTCTTCTTTATTCCACACCGTATCTACACAACAACCTACGAGAATACTCGACGGTATTCCCTGCGAACAAGTGATCAAGTTTGTTCCTGTTGTCGTCCCTTGTATTGCGAGCGTTTTCCAAAACAATCCTTGATTGTTTCTTTTCTTCTATCGGTACCTTTTATAAATCCCAAGCAACGGATCACCTTCTGTCCAAACGTTTGCGTTTGCAAGCGTGGATCTTCTATCTTTCTTACGACGTCTTCTACTCAAAATTTGTTGCGATAGATAGCACCAACTAGGCCTACGTTTTGTTGTATGATTGTTGGTTGTCAACAAAGACCTTTGTGAACAAACGTTGGTATCTTTGTTTACGCAGAATCACACACACAAAAACTAACAAGTCACCACTTCGTTTGGTGCCTTCTCGATTGCAATTCCAACACAAGTACGGTCGTGCACTACTTTCCTTGCGTCCAAGTTATCCAGGCAGCGTCCTTTCTTTTGTTTGAACGTTGCGTATCCTTCTTCTGAAACTAGATTTCAGCGTCTATATTTCTTTGGTTTCCTTTGTGTCTCGTTAAGATGTTTCTGTTTTGTAAGTGTAACGAGCGTGAGGCTCTTGATGCCAAATGTAGGTCCCAAATATGAGTCAATTATGAATTGCAATAAGATTTCTGAATAACTAAATTGTCTAACTTTGTAACATTACATATGTTCGAGTATATATACTACACGAATGGTTATAAGATGAACCATTGCGTCTGTTCACTAAAGGATGTGTTTGTTCGAATGGTTATCACCTAAACAACACAACCATTCGGTTCTGTAACCGCCATATAACTAACAACTAAAATAACTAACTATAACTAACTTAACCAACTTTCGGTTATTATCTTTCCAACGAGCAACTTTGGTCCTTCTTCTTTTGAATCTTTAAACCGGAGCAATGTCGAGATTATATGCTCACGTTGTAGCACCTTTGGGAGTTCTGGTAAGTATGCATGCATAAAAACCAGATGATGAACCTTGTGACACATGAAAGAGATATTTTGATATCATATAGCTCTGTTACTTAACATTTATGCGCAACTCTTTAATGTTTATTCATACTATTTTTCAGCGACAGGTAATCAAAACAAAAAGTGTAGAGTACATGCCAATTCTATTATCAGTAGCACTTACCTTAAGTGCTGTTATGTGGTTCTTTTATGGTCTTCTTCTTGGTGACTTCAATATTGCGGTACGAAAAAATTAACTCACCCTCTCACTCTTATTTACAAATTAAGTTTATCTTCTAACTCTAAGGTATCCTATTGCACTTTTTCTCAAAATTGTTTGTGAATGACTTATTGTACAGGTTCCAAATGTTCTTGGATTCACCTTTGGTATAATACAGATGATACTTTACTTTCTATACAAGAAAAAGAAGCCCATTACTGATGAGAAAATAATTGAATTTCATGAGAAAAAATATCCAATCAGTCAAATGCATGAGCCAAGGATTTCTGAAACAAAAGATCAAAAATCAATCGATATTGTGAAGCTGAACAGTTTATTGAGTTCTGATATTCTTCCGGCTGTCACCAAGCTCATAGAGAACACACAAGATGATGGCCACATAGCCACCGACCCTCAAGCTCTCCCAAATGTGCCAAACCACATCATTGAAGTTGCTGTATGAGATATGTGTGGCTTACCCTTCATTTTGGCTTGTAAAATCAAATTTGTTAGTAGATTTGTGGTTTGATCTTGCATATTTTGAATTGTAAATTTTCTACAGGTTGTTGTACTCTTCTTGTCAATATAAGCACATTTCGACCTGAAAGCCTGTCAACTGATGCATGCAAGAATGTCGTTGGTCATTCTTCATTTATTACGAATATCTTATAGAACCTAAATTTGCCTCGTAAATATGATAAATTAGCAAAGTTAAGCCGGCAGTGCAACAAATTTGTGTGGTGGTAGACCAATAGTTATTTGCTCTATACTAGGGTGCGCTGCATACATGAGCGGATAATATTACTAAAGCTGTTAAAACTATCAGTTTTGTGACACATGAATGATAATTCAATCTCAATCGCTATAGCTTTTCTAGTTTATTCCTAAAGACACAAATAACTGTCAATGACAATTTATCAGTAAAACTCTATCTTAAAAGTAAATTTATAACTTAAATTCAGAAAGATAGTAACTACTGAGTAGTTATTTATTCAAATCAGTAAGTATCTATAGAGTTTCCGTTGATATGAAAGGTTCGAAAAACTTGTGACATAATTTCAGTCGACATAAGGTAGTTCTCATGTATCAGAAGTTGTGAGAACAAGATATTTTGTCGCTCAATGTACACTGTCATAAACTATAAGCTGACTAGATTTTTGTCTATTTCCTACATTTGTTTTTTATTGTATTCGTTATAACAATGGCTGTCAAATCTTATATCACGATTATATTACAAATTTAATTTTATAACATAAAATGAGTTTTAAAAAAAATAAATAAAAAAAAAAATAGTTTATTCACTTTGCTTCAGTTTCGATCCATTTGACCCGTTTCGTTTTATCCATGTTCATAGAGTTACTAGTTTGACCCGTTATCAGGGACCGATCGACCTACATGTGAGCCAGGTCTGGCACGAGCTACGCCCGATTTTGACTCACGAAGTGAAAAGTGTCCGATTTTATACATGCAACCCCTAATAATATTTTTGATATTTTATTTATTTATGTTACAACTTTAATCTAGACCAAATTTTTTTATGGTGCAAATTTTATACTTACAATAAAAGAAATTTGTGTGACACTCTCCAAAGAAAATTTTATGTGACACTTTTTCAAAAATCCTAGGTCGTCTGTCCTTTCTCGTTATAGATGAAATTTATTAAGAAATTGAGTTCTTGGAAAATAATTGAAGGTTTTGCCACCTGATAGAAACTTTTGTTGGCCAACTCTTAATGCAAGGAAACTTTGTGAGCGTTGAGACTGTTTTGGTTAAATTTTCAATTTGATTCAGCCTTCATTTGGTAGTATAAGTAGATTAAAAGCATTTTCTAGCATATTGTAGTAGAATTTTAGTATTTGCATTAGTTTCTTAAAAGTTGCTTCATAAAACAGTTTTTCCAAGTAGTTATAGTATAATCAAGGTGTGATGCATTTAGTTGTTAGTTTGTGTTGAATTTTAGTTCATATAGTCTACATAATAGTTCTGCATAGCCACCTTTACATTTAACTCAATTTTGCACATTCTCTTTTTCTCAATATTACATCAGTAAAAATTCATGTATATCTTTAATAATCAAAGTTTCACATAAAATTAGAGATCCAACAATAGAAAATAGCAACATCATGGATGAACACACAAAAACTTGGAATATATGTGAATTTAGTTTAAGCATGGTAAATATATGAATTTAGTTTGATATCATGTAACGTCAATTCACAATAATAAGCTTAAGCCCCAACTAATTCGTCTAGAACCCCTACGAACATAAAAGCTTCAACTTTCAGCTCATGTGTGTTTCGCAAGGAGCAATTAAGAGCGTTTCGAGTTAAAAGCTCATTTGGCAACGAGTGTGCATCTTTTTTAAATGCTAATTTACAAATGTTACTTAACGAAGCATTTGGCATTATATTAGTGTTTAGATTTGTGGTCATTTACACTTTATAGTTACATACTACCACCGTCCCATATTAAATGTCCACTTTATATAGGACGGAAGGAGTATAATACACCAGGTTATCCAAATATTTTTATGAAACAAATAGTTATTGCTAAGACATACTACTAAATTCGCCAACCACAACCATACAGTTAGTTTTCCTAAACACACTAGGTAGCCACATGTAACAAAGTTGTTGTAAAAAATAATGTTTGAATATTGGGTAGTGAATTAGTTGTTCAAGTGATGGTTAGTTAAAACTTTACATGTTTAAGGACTATTAAGATTTTATATAAGACTAACTGATTTTATTATATTTGTTTACAAATTTATCATCCAAAACTAATTATTTTGGTTAGAATAGAAATCAGTTTTACTACTGAAAGCTATCAAAATCTCTTGCTTAAGGTGCTGTGATATATAGTAAACGAGTACACAGTAATCAGATTTTACGCGACATATAGTATTTGTCAAATCGGTATATAGCGACTGAAACCATATGTGTCACTTAACAGCAGGTTATAGTTACTGAAAATTCATGGGTTGCTATAACTTGAGACCTATTAGGACAATATATTTTTTTGAGTCACTATAGGACTTTCCCACGGGCACCTTTATTCACTCTTTTATGTGTTGGAAGACACTTGTAAACATATTAGCTAGTGACTACTTTTAAGAATATCAAGAATTATTGAGATTTAATAATTGATTTCCATACTAGCAAGTCTCTTGAGGATGTATAATGCATTTAGAGATAATTGTGCGTGCCTTATAGACTTTATAGTGGTGAAGTTATCCCTTTAATCTGCAAGCACTATAACAAAAGAGAGACACAAATTAGATAAGCTTAGCATATATAGCACAACTTGATTTTATGTTATTAATTAATCAAAGGCATTGTAGAGCATGGGACCAACAGAGAGTATTAGGACCCTCCTTGGATAATTGGGGGAGACCATATGGCCAAGGACTAGCTATTCCATTCTAGAATAGCTTATTAATACTAGAAAGGTGCCCGCGCGATGCGGGGGCGGATTGTTGGGGTGAAGAGGAGGGAGGTGGGGTGGTGGAAAGTGGTTGTTGGGGTGGTTGTTGAGCTGGTTATAAATTATTGGGGGTGGTTGTTGAGGTGGTTATAAATTGTTGGGGGTGGTTGTTGAGGTGGTTATAAATTGTAAAAGATTAAATGGTACAAAACTGGAAATAAATTAGTTAAAATTTTGCAAGCCTTCATTGTAGTAGGGGAAAGTTTAATTTGGTATGGTTTAGGCTATTAGTTATACTGTATTGAGTGTCAAGCTCAATGGTAAATAAAGAAATACTACGTTGATTGGTGGAGCCACCTCCCTCAACACTTTGGCTCCCTATATAAAGGGATGACTCTCCATATCTTATGCACCACTCATCAGGACATACTAGAGAGATAGAAAGAAAGGTTGCACTTCTTTACACTATATCAACTGATCTGTGAAAGAGGAAGGATAGAGTAGTTGTATTAGTAATCAACTAAGAAATATGACGGGAAACTTAGCTCATCTCACTCTTGCATTTGGACTCTTTGGTATATAATTCCTTCATTATTCTCTTATATTTAAGTAATCCTCTCCTGCATAATTCTGAGGTTAACATAATAACGTTTCCCTCTGAAATACTTTCAGGCAATGTTGTCTCATTTATGGTATTTCTTGCACCAATGTAAGTTAATTATATATATGTTTATTGCATCCTCTTGTCATAATATATTGTAGCTTGGATAGATAGACCTGTTATAGATGTACCTGACCTTACCAGCATAATTTCACAAAAATGCAGACCAACGTTTTACAAAGTTTACAAACGGAAATCTACAGAAGGGTTTCAGTCAGCGCCTTATGTGGTGGGATTGTTCAGTGCGATGCTTTGGATTTATTATGCATTGCTCAAGTCTAATGTTATGCTTCTCATCACAATTAACTCAGTTGGTTGCTTCATCGAAACCTTGTACATTTGTTTCTTTCTCTTTTACGCACCAAAGAAGGCTAGGGTATGTACCAATGTTCAATTCACGCTCATATTTAACGATCATAGTTATTATTAAGTTTAAACTAACAAATACTTGGTTATGCAGATGGAGAGTTTGAAGCTAATTGTCTTGTTAATAGTGGTTGGGTTTGGATTGATTGTTGTCCTGACTCAGTTCCTTGCAAGTGGAGTTACTCGTGGCGTGATAGTTGGATGGATCTGCCTTGTGTTTTCTTTATGTGTTTTTGTAGCACCTTTGGGAGTTCTGGTAAGTATGCATTCATAAAAACCAGATGATGAACCTTGTGACACATGAAAGAGATATTTTGATATCATATAGCTCTGTTACTTAACATTTATGCGCAACTCTTTAATGTTTATTCATACTATTTTGCAGCGACAGGTAATCAAAACAAAAAGTGTAGAGTACATGCCAATTCTATTATCAGTAGCACTTACCTTAAGTGCTGTTATGTGGTTCTTTTATGGTCTTCTTCTTGGTGACTTCAATATTGCGGTACGAAAAAATTAACTCACCTCTCACTCTTATTTACAAATTAAGTTTATCTTCTAACTCTAAGGTATCCTATTGCACTTTTTCTCAAAATTGTTTGTGAATGACTTATTGTACAGGTTCCAAATGTTCTTGGATTCACCTTTGGTATAATACAGATGATACTTTACTTTCTATACAAGAAAAAGAAGCCCATTACTGATGAGAAAATAATTGATTTTCATGAGAAAAAATATCCAATCAGTCAAATGCATGAGCCAAGGATTTCTGAAACAAAAGATCAAAAATCAATCGATATTGTGAAGCTGAACAGTTTATTGAGTTCTGATATTCTTCCGGCTGTCACCAAGCTCATAGAGAACACACAAGATGATGGCCACATAGCCACCGACCCTCAAGCTCTCCCAAATGTGCCAAACCACATCATTGAAGTTGCTGTATGAGATATGTGTGGCTTACCCTTCATTTTGGCTTGTAAAATCAAATTTGTTAGTAGATTTGTGGTTTGATCTTGCATATTTTGAAATGTAAATTTTCTACAGGTTGTTGTACTCTTCTTGTCAATATAAGCACGTTTCGACCTGAAAGCCTGTCAACTGATGCATGCAAGAATGTCGTTGGTCATTCTTCATTTATTACGAATATCTTATAGAACCTAAATTTGCCTTGTAAATACTAGTAAGGTACCCGCGAGTTGCAGCGGCGGGTACCCTAAAATAAATGTTAATGACATCAAAAGGAAAAAGTGATAGCTAAGAGTTGTAAACCTTTCGGGCTCGAGCCTATTGGCCCGTACTCGTTCGGGATCGAGCCCGTTTGGCCCGTGCCCATTCAGGCTCGAGCCCATCTGGCCCGTTGCCCGTTCAGGCTTGAATATTTGTATAATGTGCTTTATTATTTGTATTAGTGACATTTAATGTAGGAATTGTGTTTAAGTTGGTTGTACAATATGATTGATAATTTGTATTTCTTATGTAAGGGGTGTTTTAATAACTGCATTAATTGTATTTATTGACCAGTTTATTAATGTTAGTAAATGTGTTTTAATTAGTTGTACTTTTAGCTTAAAAACTTGTAATGCCGAATTTTAAGTATTTCTATTTAAAGATTGTATTTAATATTAGAAAATGTGTTTTAATTAGTTGTATTTTTAGCTTAAGAACTTGTAATTGTATTTAATGTTAGAAAATGTGTTTTAATTAGTTGTACTTTTAGCTTAAGAACTTGCAATGCTTAATTTTAAGTATTTTTTTTTTTAGAAGGCCTAAATGCTTTATAAGATAGTATGATGATAAATTAGCAAAGTATAGCACGCACTGCAACAAATTTATGTGGTGGTAGACCGGTAGTTATTTGCTCTATACTATGTATGGTGCATATATGAGCGGATAATATTACTAAAGCTGTTAAAACTATCAATTGTGACACATGAATAATAATAGTTCAATCTCAGTCGCTATAGCTTTTCTAGTTTATTCCTACAGACATAAATAACTGTCAGTAACAATTTATCAGCAAAACTCTATTTTAACATAAATTTATAACTTAAATTCAGAAAGATAGTAGCTACTGAGTAGTTATTTATTCAAATCAGTAACGCTCAGTTCTCGAGTTAAAATTTGAGAGGAAAGGAAAGGAAATGGAATGTGTTTTGTGTTCTTGAGTTTTTTTTAAGAGGGGAAAGTGAAGCTGAGAAGAAGGAGGGAGGAAGATTTTTAATAAAATCTTCCGCCCATTTTTGGCCGGAAAGGGAAAGGAAGGGGAAAGGAAACTCAAGAACACAGCGTAAGTATCTATAGAGTTTCCGTAGATATAAAAGGTTCGAAAAACTTGTGACACAATTTCAGTCGACATAGGGTAGTTCTCATGTAACAGAAGTTGTGAGAACAAGATATTTTGTCGCTCAATGCACACTGTCACAAACTATAAGCTGACTAGATTTTTGTCTGTTTCCTACATTTGTTTTTTACTGTATTCGTTATAACAATGGCTGTCTAACCTTATATCACAATTATATTACAAATTTAATTTTATAACATAAAATGAGTTTTAAAAAAATTGTTTATACACTTTGCTTCAGTTTGGATCCATTTGACCCGTTTCATTTTATCCATATTCATAGAGTTACTAGTTTGACCCGTTATCAGGGACCGATAGACCTACATGGGAGCCAGGTCTGGCACGGGCTACACCCGATTTTGAGTCACGAGGTGAAAAGTGTCGGATTCTATACATGCAACCTCTAATAATATTTGTGATATTTTATTTATTTATGGTACAACTTTAATATAGCCCAAATTTTTTTATGGTGCAAATTTTATACTTATGATAAAAGAAATTTGTGTGACACTCTCCAAAGAAAATTTTGTGCAACACTTTTTCAAAAATCCTAGTCCGTCAGTCCCTGCTCGTTATAGATGAAATTTATTAAGAAATTGAGTTCTTGGAAAATAATTGAAGGTTTTGCCGCCTGATAGAAACTTTTGTTGGCCAACTCTTAACGCATCCTGAATAACAAATATATGAGACAATATACAAAGCTACCTTAGAACACTACTTTCTACGACTAGACCATCAGAATATTGGCACAGCCGTTACATACTTACATGTATAATTAAACTACTTGTGTGCAATGGGTCTACGTACGTTATGATTATGGTACAAGAGCACAAAAATCCACGGAACAATTGTCTACAAATCAAGATTATCATTGTATTTTGATGAAATTAATATTAATCCTGTTTTAATAATTAACTAATAACTATGAGGTACAATAGGTGTATTTAGACTTCTTAAAAAATTGTAGCATATAATAAAGATGTAGAAATGTCGATGGATGAATAAGGCTCCGCTGATAAGGTTGTGTCGCTGCAATTCATTGTTATTTCAAGATAGAAAGGTCAATATATATATATATATATATATATATATATATATATATATTAGCTACAATTTATTGTAGCTAACTCCCTACAATTTTGTGATATATTCTGTGGGTCCCTGAGTACATTTGTGGGTCCCTGATTTATTTTTGTGGGTCCTGAATCATTTCTTAGAGCACTAGGTATCGTGGTGTTATCCCGCTAGTGTCGTCAGGAAAAGTGATGCCACATAAGCACATTTTCCCATAACATCAGAATTCATTATAACACTAAAAATCCCCTTCCTCCTATAACACCAATTTCTGGTGCTATCATGCACCCTTTGACCCCACATATATATCTTTTTCTTTTTTTCATTTATTTAAATAAACTAACACATTTAATTAAAATTAAAATCAAGCTTTTTAAAATACTACCTATATGATACTTAAAATTAAAATTTCAAGCCTTTTAAAATACTACCTATATGATAAAGTAAATGGGACTGTATATCTATGTATACCTATTTCCTATACCTATTTACAAATGCACGCCTCATCTTTGCTAAAAAAAAATCATCCAATCATCACCTACCTTCTTCAAACTAGTCATCACCTACCTTCCTCTGTAAATCCTCTATATTTGATTTCGAAAAATACACAACAAAGAAATTCCAAAAATACACATCTTCACTATCTTTGATTTCGAAAAATACACAACAAACAAATCGTCCCTTTCTTTTATCTCATCTCATAAACTGCAAATCCTCTCAACCACAACAAAAAAAATTCATACAAACTGAAAGAAAAAACGTGATAACGCCAAAAAAGAAAGGGAAAACGCGAGTCTCGGTACCGTTCTTGCGCCGTCACGTCGCGTTTTCCGGGACCATTTGGGCTGGTCGTGACGGCTCAAGACACGATAACGCGAGCCACGGTGTGGAGCTCGGCGCCGTCCGGTTGCGTTTTGCCGGAAAACACAAGTGTTGGCGCAGGGTACCCGAGGCTCTTATGTAATTTTAAAGGAGGATTGTAGCTAGTTGGCTACAATAATTGTAGCCAACATATCCCCATATATATATATATATATATATATATATATATATATATATATATATATATATATATATATATATATATATATATATATATATATATATATATATATAAAAGCCACCAAAATTAAAGAAAGTGATGTGAGATTAAGTGCCCCACAATCCCATGTTAATAGTTGCTCACCTCTTATTTCTTTTCACCCTCCATTATTATTTTAAAGGGCGTTGTTATAAGAACGGACTCTATGCCTATAGGGATGCAGGAACCCTCCCTAGTGGGAGGTACTATTTGTCAGCTTTTGTACTTTTTTTTTTTTTTTTTTTTTGTCTTTTGCTGTTTTTTTTTACCCATAACAAAGTGCAGTTTTTGTCCCAGTTTTTGTCCAATTGTCTAAGTCTTTTTTTTTTTTGTCCAAGTCCATTTTTTTTCAAAGTCACAAAGTGCAGTTTTGTCCAAAGTGCAAATTCACACAAACACAAAGTGCAGATTCACACAAACACAAAGTAAAACATGAAGTGAAAACCAAAATCAAAGTTAAAAACATTCGTCATCGCCTTATAGGCTCAGATTTTTAGTAAGGCTCGGATTTGAAGGTTGCGAAAGTGATAAAAATATCACTTTGCCATCCATTCGGTTTTAAAAACCATTCGTCATCGCCTTAGTTTTTTTCAAAGTTACAAAGTGCAGTTTTGTCCAAAGTGTAGATTCACACAAACACAATTGCACACAAGGGTTGTGTTATACAGAACCCAACAAAGGCATGGTTTATTCCCAGATTCCACAACAAAAATTCCACAACAGAATGCACAACAAAAGCAAATTCCACAACTTTCACATGAATCCACAACAAAAGCAGATTCCACAATTTCCACATGTTTCTCAAGTATCACAAGAAAGCAATATCACAACAAGGTTGTCAAAACTCACAAGCTCAACAGTAAGATTCCACAAACTACAAAGCTCAACAATAAGATTCCACAAACTGCAGCTTTGCTAGATTATAAACAAAGCTCAATCAACAAAGCAGTATCACAACAAACACTACAACCATTACAACAAACACTACAAAGAAGCAGATTGCACAAGTGAAAGCAACTCTAAATAATAAGTAGTATCACAACAGTAACAAACCACAAAGAAGCAGATTGCACAAGTGAAAGCAACTCTCAATCAGTATCACAAGTGAAAGCATCTCTCAATCAGTATCACAAATATATATAAACCCTATATATTGTAAAGGGGTGGGTTATAATGACCCTCTCCATTTGGATATATTAACCCTCCCTATTCTAACAAACCATTTCTTTGCAGATTGCACACAAATGAAACACAAGCCGCAAGTGACAGCTGCAATGTCTAATTCACAATTTAACAGACAAGAGGTAACATTAGGCTCAGATTAAATTAAGTTAGTTGTATCATATATGGCTACAACGTCAAATGTTGCAAAATAATTTTTTTTTTTTTTTTTTTTTTTGCCGTTCATTTTAAAATGCCACGCCAAAATCAAAACTTTTTTTTTAAAACATCATCGCTGTATCTCAATTTTTTTTAAAACAAAATGCTTAAATCAAACTGCTTATCAAGTTTCAGAGCACAAAACCACATAAGCACATACATGTGGACTGGGGGGTAGGCCATAGCAGGTATTCATACCACTCAAAGGTGCCAGATCAATGTGTTAACCTAACCATAGCCACAGGTATTCATCACAACTGCTTAAGCAGTTTCAACACCCTATCAAAATAGATAGGGTTAATATATCAAAATAGCCCCGTCATTATAACATACCCGTTTGCACCCACACAACTCAATCAGTTTCACATAAGCACAATTGCTAAAAGCAGTTTCACATAAGCACAACTGCTAAAGCAGTTTCACATAAGCACAAGCAGTTTCAAGAAACCATCAAAACTGCTAAAGTAGTTTCAAGAACCACCTCACATAATTTCATTAAAATTATATAGATCCGTTAAAAATAACCACAAATATTTCAATTAACAAACGTTAATTGAAATAAATCATTCAATTTTTCAAAAACCCCCCAATTTTTTTCAAAACCCTAATTTTTCAAACCCAGATAAAGTATATCAACGTACCACAGAATCACCAGATAATCACATAATCCACCACAGAAGCACCAAACCAAACCTTAATTTATAAAAATTAGGCGTTTCATTAAAATTATATAGATCCATTAAAATTAACCATAAATATTTCAATTAACAAACGTTATATGAAATAAATCATTCAATTTTTAAAAAACCCCCAATTTTTTTTCAAAACCCTAATTTATAAAAATTAGGCGTTTTATTAAAATTATATGGATCCGTTAAAATTAACCACAAATATTTCAATTAACAAACGTTAAATGAAATAAATCATTTAATTTTTCAAAAACCCCCAAATTTTTTTCAAAACCCTAATTTTTCAAACTTAGATAAAGTACATCAACGTACCACAGAATCACCAGATAATCACATAATCCACCACAGAAGCACCAAACCAAACCCTAATTTATAAAAATTAGGCGTTTCATTAAAATTATTGATGAGGCGAAAAATGATCCATTTTTAGGGGGTCATTTAAGCCCGAATCCGAGTTTATTTGATCAAATATTGCCCTAAATTGTTCCTTTTATGATTATAGGTACTTTGGGAGTGAATTCTGGAAAAGGAAGCATTTTGGACGTTTTTGGAGCATAAAAGTGAAGAAAACGGCAAAGTCTTAATTTTCCTTGCTGGGAACAGTACCTGACGGCGTCAAGAGCAATTCCATGACGGCGTCAAGCACAAAATTGGTGACGGTCCAGTAGAAATGTGACGGCGTCAAGCCAAGGCCGTCAAGAGTAAAAGTGATGAAGGCCCAGAACAGGAATACACATGACGGCGTCAGATCTGGATCTAGGCAGTCCGAGAATATTTTTGGCGGCGGGTTGACAGCGTCAGAACTTTCTTCTTGACGCCGTCACCTTATAAAATCTATATATAGTTTTTGTAATTTTCATTCTAAAGAGAGGAGAATTTTAGGGTCGACTTGAATAAACCCTAGCTTGTGTTTTACAGTATTTTCAAGGGTTTTCACCCCTTGAAACCCTTCATGTTCAATTGAGATAAGTATCCTTTCAATTCATTCAATATGTCTATGTGTTGTTTGAATATATCTTACACTTGTCTTGATTTTAACATGCTAGGCTAGATCTTTTGTGTGTTTGCTTAGATGTAATGAAACCTAGATGTTGATTATAGGTTGATTGTTTGTTTATAGTTGTAATGGATGAATGATTTCGATGTTAGGCTTAAGAAAACTGGCAGACTTCCATAGGTAACATGCTTGAACGTCTTAAGAAACATGAACCAAATGCACTAGGTTAATATGGTTATATTTAATGCATGAGCGAATTCTAATGATCCCATGTCAGGAGCTTCTTGCAGGCTCGTCATAGGAGTGAAATAGGAGCTTATAGAGTTGGGGAAGTACGTGCACACCCCACGAATGGTATTAAGGAATATAACCCGTCATCCACGCAACTGTAACAACCAATTAACCTGTAAAAGATATCTAGGGAGTAGTGAAATCTAAGTAAACACAATTCTCCCATTTATTGTTCACACCACTAGTTTAATTAGCTTTATTTTCATTTTTGTTATTTTATTTTGATTGCATCTTAGTCATTGGGTTAGTTGACTAGCAACTAATTCCGCCCACTCCTCTAAAACCCGAGATTTTTACTTGCTTTTATAAAATATAAAAATACAAAAAGAATCATCCCTCACCTCTAGACCTAGTTTTTAGGCTTTCTAATCCTAGCGACACTATTCCTGAGTTGAACGATCAATCCCCCGGTACTTGTCACTATACTATACTACAACGATCAGGTACACTGCCTGGTGGGGGTTGTAAGCTTCTCGAGATCCCTCGAGAGGTAAAACCTGTTGCGATTCTCACGCATCAAGTTTTTGGCGTCGCAGCCCGGGGAATAGTTATTGTCTAGGTTAGAATTTCTTTTTATTAGGTCTACTTGCTAGATTCCTTTCTAGTAAGATTTTATTTTTATTTTTAGGTTTTCTTTAGTCTATCTATTTCTTCGTGTCTTTGTTCGTAACTTTTACCATCCGACATCATGGAAGGTGGTAACATCTTTGAACCCATCAACCCACCAATTCAAAACCCACCACTAGCAAACCAACCTCCTAGGCCCCGAACCTTAGGAGAGTATTCCCGTCCTAGCCACCAAGGCTATCGAAACACCATTGAGCTCACCCAAGGAGCCAATGTGTCCCCATTGCGATCCGACACCATCCGGTTGGTGCAAAGCGGATGTGCATTTCATGGACTTCGTTCCGAAGATCCAAATCAACATCTCAAGGACTTCCTTAAAATCGTAGATTCCATAGACCTAGATGTTGCAACTAGAGAGACTACCCGATTACGCCTATTCCAATTCTCTCTACGTGATCAAGCTAGTCAATGGCTTGAACGTTTACCCGCGGGATCCATCACCTCATAGGATGATCTCACCACTCGTTTCCTTGCTCAATTCTTCCTACCGGGAAAGACTGCAACGCTTAGAAATGACATCTTGATGTTTGAGCAACATCGGGGTGAAACTTTCTACGAAGCGTGGGCTCGTTTCAAGGATCTACTCCACAAAGTCCCTCATCATGGTATAAATCTTTGGTTATTAGTTCAAATCTTCTATGACCATGTCGACTATCACACTAAACGTACCATCGATCGAGCCGCCGGAGGTAGATTGCGTGATAAGAACGCCGAGGAATCTTGGGCAATTATTGACGAACTTGCCGCCGATAATCAAGAATTATGGGAGTTTAATCACACAATAGAAGCGGCCATCAACGCGATCTCGATACCTGGAGGGACTGATCAAATCTCTGATGAACTCCTTTGCAAACTTGAGGCAAAAGTTGACTACTTCGAGGAAAGGCAAAGGAGACCTTTTAGTCCTAGACGGGTTGCTGTCAATTCTGTCTCGAAAACAACTCCAACGCCATTATCAGAGTCACCTTCTAGAGAGAATGTTGAGACCTTTCAAAATTATGCCCCACCATATTCTCCTCCTGAAAAATTTAGCCCGGAATTTGAAGCTCGAATGAGAGAATATATGGCAACCCATTCTGAGCGGCTTGCTAGATTCGAGGAAGCAGTTTATAAACAAAAAGAGGAGATGCAAGAGAAAATGAATGAGATGATGAGCCTAGTGGAGGAGTATGCCAACCAGAAAACCCCTGAAAGCATATTACTGAGGAAAGAAAGCGTCACCCCCACTACCTGGTTTGTTAAGTCCATCACAATTGTCCATACGGATAATGAGAAAGTAGAAACCTCTAGTGAACAAACCACAGAAGAACCGCCAAAATCCCAATCCTTGAGTTACTACCTGAAACATGATATAAACGAAAACACTATAACAAATTGGATAAAGGGTGACGGGCGTAACCAATCCTCCAAACAGGGTTCAGAGAAGGAGGAAGAAAGAAATGATGAGTATGATACATTACCTGGGGGACCGGTATTTGAAAAACTATTGGTACAAAAAGTGGCTACTAAGCAGATGGCGTGCGGAAACTTTGAAATACCGGCCAGCATCGGGAATTTGAAATATCTAAACGCTTTCGCCGACCAAGGATCGAAAGTAAATCTTATGCCCCTAACTATCTACACCCAACTAACGTCGAAAATGCCAGCCACCACTCGTGTTAGGCTATCCTTCGCTGGACACTCTTACGTGTACACCCTGGGAATCGCAGAAGATGTGCTGGTCAATGTCGCAGGATTCATGTATCCCGTTGATTTCATGATCATCGATGATAAAGGAGGTGGATGCATGCCAATAATCCTTGGGGCACCATTCCTTACCACCGCAAGAGCTGTCATTAGGTATGAAAATAAGAAAATTGAGCTTAAATCTGGAAAAAGAAATATTAGCTTTCCCATGACCCCGCAATTTACGCAAGAAAGCTTGATGGGGAGAAAGCTCAAAAACAACATTGACACATCGCCTATTCGTGTTCAGGAAAAGATTCTTGCATGGGAGGCAAGAATCAAAAGCTACAAAGAAACTAAACATGAAGGGAGAAAAAGCAAAAGCAACAAGGTTCATGTCGATTTTGAACATAGTCAACCCACAAAGAATCATGCACTATTCGCGAAAGGGGACCTAGTACTCTTAAGACACTCGGAGGTAACAATACCTCCCGATAAACCGAGTCCCTGGTGGTATGGGCCCTTCACAATTGAAGGCATAAGCCAAGATGGGATAGCTAACTTGAGCAGTAAAGGAGGAGGAGAGGTGACTGCAAATATCGATCGATTGAAACACCACCACCACGATAGTAATGATCGCAATTATATGGGGTACATCATCTCGAACTATGAGGTCACGTAGTAACCCATGACCTTGAGTCTAGCTACAAGACTCGTAAATAAAGAAAAGTGCTTCTTGGGAGGCAACCCATGTGTTTGTGTGATTTTTATTTGTTTGATTGTTATTTGTTTTCGTATGCATGCTTTATTTGTACTGTTGGTAGATCATGTTTCAAACTAAATTGTGAAAATGCTTTATTTTGTTTTTAACTTCGCCTTAATTACATATAAAGGTATTTCGCAAAAGATAAGTGTAAGGGGAAACCCCAAATATGTTTTTAAGAAACAAAACCGATCATGATTCTCCACAATATTAAATGGACATGTATATTCGTATTTGTTAGAGTCAAATGCTTGTATCGAGTCATAATGATGTTATGCAGGATTTTCCAGGAAGTAGGACTTAAGTTTTTCCAGAAATTTTCCGGAAACTTAACGTAAAGATTTCTGCAGGCCACTTCTGACGGCGTCACGAGTTTACTCTTGACGGCGTCACGTGTAAAATTCTGGAAATTTTGCGAGTTTTGTTTTTCTAACGGAGTCTAAAAGTTTTTGTTAATTCTTTAGTTTTATAAACTCCAGGAAATCTGCAAACATTCATTCCACAAGCATTATATCTTACTTTGTTTTCTAGGATTTGTTATTATATATAGATTGCCGCCGATTTTACGCGAGGTTGCCTTGTTTGTTTTCTTAGGTTTAACAGGTTACATATGACAAGAAGATGATTTATTTTTCTGGAAGGGAAGCTTTGATTGTTCATTTTCTTGGAGGAAGATCTAACCATGTTAACATTCTATCCACAACCGAATGAATCAGGGGAGTATTTGATTTCATTCTTTTACCTGTTTTACTTTTACATTCTTTAATTGAACATTGGGGACAATGTTCATCCTAAGTGTAAGGGGAGGGTAAATGATGATACCTTATAGTATATACTTGCACTTGAGTTTGTTTGTTTGATGGTAGGTGTGTAATAAAACTATGAGAAATACTTGTTAGTGTAATTTTAGCGCCAAATTTAAAATTTTTTACAACATTTAGGAGTGAAACTTTAGCCTTAGCAAGCGTCTCATGGATAGGAGGTTGTATGACTAGCACAAAACCGTACCACTTAAAAAAAATTTCCACCCAAATATGTGAGGTTCGCCTTTAGATTTGATAGAAAAAGCATTCATTATTAGTGCTTATGTGTGTACCGGTAGCATTTAGATTCTAGAACTTGCGTTAGTGATGCATCCCGAGACCGCTAGTGAGACTACATTCGTGCAGTAGGATTTACTACATGATAAGAGGCATTAGGATCACCCTTGTGTTAAACTCGTATCATAATTTCTTGACCATTTAAGTCATATTACTTGGCTAGTAAAGTCAATTAATTTTCCCACACCATTAGCGTTGTACTCATTTTTAGTACACGAAACCCCTAGTACACTCCTCCAAGCCTATCTTTTCGTTTCTAACTTTAAGCATCTTACTTAAAGGAAGAATTTGTTACACCCCACTTAAATATACAACCAAATCGCCTTAGCCTTCCGTGTATGCACTCATCTTTAGTGCATTATTGTTATATATTTAAACCCCTAGTTAATTATCTAATTGATTACATGGTTGCTAAGTCGAGTCATATCCTTGTACATATTGTTTTGGGACGATTGGGACTCATGGGTAAAGTATTAATGTTATGGAGTAATGGGGAAGAACATCAATTATTACCCCCATATGTGCATTAATCTTAAAAGTACTCCAAGTGTTTTGATTATCTTGATTCGAGTCATTAGATTAGTTATTTGTAAAGTATGTAAAAATTCAAGTGTAAGGGGAATGTTCATTCCCTATGATGTATTATTTTGGATGGTAGGGTAAGAGTGTATGCAATATATATATATATATATATAGAAAAAAAAAAGAAAAGAGAAAAACATACGGACTACCATCCCGTTTCATTCTATGTTTATTTTATGTTTTTGTTATTTCTCATTTATTAGCTTAAGTCGAGTCTATTCTTGGCTTAGCAACGCCATATTGTACATGTAATTAACCAAGATGATTAACTCGCCACCAGTAAAGATTGCCTATATCCAACAAAACCGTGTATTCCATATCTCTACACCTAACGTTATAACCCTTTAAAAAGACCTCTTTGATAGTTTATCCTAGGTGCTTATGCCATGTGGTGGAGGTTTGATCCTTTCCCAAGCCTATGGTAATCTATTTGCTATGACAGGTAGTGAGAGATGTTTTCCATTTTCCATATTGTGATATAAACTTTATTACGCCCGAGAGATGAGAGTATCTAAACACTATTTGTGAGGTGCTAGTGTATGACCTCCGTGCTTGTCTTTGGTCTTTAGTGGAACGATTATTTGTTGTAATTACTTTTATATTAGTGTTAAATGACCCCTAACTTGTATTTTGATTAGAATAAAAGCGCATTTGCTTGAGGACAAGCAAATCTCAAGTGTAAGGGTATATAATGAGGCAAAAAATGATCCATTTTTAGGGGGTCATTTAAGCCCGAATCCGAGTTTATTTGATCAAATATTGCCCTAAATCGTTCCTTTTGTGATTTTAGGTACTTTGGGAGTGAATTCTGGAAAAGGAAGCATTTTGGACGTTTTTGGAGCATAAAAGTGAAGAAAACGGCAAAGTCTTAATTTTCCTTGCTGGGAACAGTACCTGACGGCGTCAAGAGCAATTTCATGACGGCGTCAAGCACAAAATTGGTGACGGTCCAGTAGAAATGTGATGGCGTCAAGCCAAGACCGTCAAGAGTAAAAGTGGTGACGGCCCAGAACAGGAATACACATGACGGCGTCAGATCTGGATCTAGGCAGTCCGAGAATATTTTTGGCGGCGGGTTGACAGCGTCAGAACTTTCTTCTTGACGCCGTCACCTTAGAAAATATATATATAGTTTTTGTAATTTTCATTCTAAAGAGAGGAGAATTTTAGGGTCGACTTGAATAAACCCTAGCTTGTGTTTTACAGTATTTTCAAGGGTTTTCACCCCTTGAAACCCTTCATGTTCAATTGAGATAAGTATCCTTTCAATTCATTCAATATGTCTATGTGTTGTTTGAATATATCTTACGCTTGTCTTGATTTTAACATGCTAGGCTAGATCTTTTGTGTGTTTGCTTAGATGTAATGAAACCTAGATGTTGATTATAGGTTGATTGTTTGTTTATAGTTGTAATGGATGAATGATTTCGATGTTAGGCTTAAGAAAACTGGCAGACTTCCATAAGTAACATGCTTGAACGTCTTAAGAAACATGAACCAAATGCACTAGGTTAATATGGTTATATTTAATGCATGAGCGAATTCTAATGATCCCATGTTAGGAGCTTCTTGCAGGCTCAACATAGGAGTGAAGTAGGAGCTTATAGAGTTGGGGAAGTACGTGCACACCCCACGAATGGTATTAAGGAATATAACCCGTCATCCACGCAACTGTAACAACCAATTAACCTGTAAAAGATATCTAGGGAGTAGTGAAATCTAAGTAAACACAATTCTCCCATTTATTGTTCACACCATTAGTTTAATTAGCTTTATTTTCATTTTTGTTATTTTATTTTGATTGCTTCTTAGTCATTGGGTTAGTTGACTAGCAACTAATTCCGCCCACTCCTCTAAAACCCGAGATTTTTACTTGCTTTTATAAAATATAAAAATACAAAAAGAATCATCCCTCACCTCTAGACCTAGTTTTTAGGCTTTCTAATCCTAGCGACACTATTCCTGAGTTGAACGATCAATCCCCCGGTACTTGTCACTATACTATACTACAACGATCAGGTACACTGCCTGGTGGGGGTTGTAAGCTTCTCGAGATCCCTCGAGAGGTAAAACCTGTTGCAATTCCCACGCATCAATTATATAGATCCGTTAAAATTAACCACAAATATTTCAATTAAGAAACGTTAATTGAAATAAATCATTCAATTTTTCAAAAACCCCCAATTTTTTTTGAAAACCCTAATTTATAAAAATTAGGCGCTTCATTAAAATTATATATATTCGTTAAAATTAACCACAAATATTTCAATTAACAAACGTTAATTGAAATAAATAAATCAATTTTTCAAAAACCCCCAATTTTTTTTCAAAACCCTAATTTTTCAAACCCAGATAAAGTATATCAACGTACCACAGAATCACATAACACTCTCTATCACACACTCATAGCATATACATCACCAAAACCACCCATTTTAGATCTAAAATGGAGTTTTAGATATAAAATTAGAGAGAGACAGAGAGATTAATAGAGAGAGAAAAGAGAGTGGAGGGTGTATGTGTGTGTGTGTGATAAGCGTATTATGTGTGGTGTGTGTGATAGAGTGTGTTTTGTGTCAGTGTGTGTGTGTGTGCTGGCACCAACAAAACGCGTTTTTTTTTTTTTTTTTTTTTTTTTTTTTTTTTTTTTTTTGTAAAGTTATTTGTATTTACAAATTACAATAGTTAAAAAATGTAATAAAATTTGTAAAATGTAAAAGTTATTTGTTTAAAAATGTAAATAAAATTTGTAGTAAAATTTGTAGTAATAAAAGTTTTAAAAAAGTATAAGTAAAAATTTAGTACATGTTGTAAATAAAATTTGTAGCAATAAAAGTTTTTAAAATGTAAAAATGTAAAAGTTGTAAAAAAATTATGTAAAAGTTATTTGTTTAAAAATGTAAATAAAATTTGTAGTGAAATTTGTAGTAATAAAAGTTTTAAAAAAGTATAAGTAAAAATTTAGTACATGTTAAAAAAAATTAGTTATAAAAGTATTAGTTAAAAAAAGTATGTTACAAAATTTGTTATGTATTTTCAGGTTTTCGGTTCTCACGAGCAAGTAACTGAGTGGGTGCAAAATATAGCTCGGGGGCTCGATTTTGTCCTTGTTAAAAATAGAACCAAATCAGAAAATGGTCAGATGTATGAAGTCAATTATAGGTGTTCAAAAGGTGGGAATTATGAACCTCACAGTAGTGGAAAACGGAAAACCAAAACATCTAAAACCAATTGTCCATTCAGATTAGTTGCAAAATATCACCAAACACAAAATTATTGGATTTTGAGGGTGAAGGATGATAGGCATAATCATGATATGCTAGAGTCGTTGCATGGTTTGCCATATGCAATGCGATTAAAGGATGATGAGTTTGGTTTGGTCAAAGAATTGTCAGAGTATAAAGTACGACCACGTAATATACTTTCGACAATACAGGGTCGTAATCCGGATAACGTGTCTAGTGTTAGAACTATATATAACGCACAAAATAAGATCCGGAGAGCCAGACACTACAAAAAATGGGCCATTTAGTGGCACATGTTTTTAATGACAGATTTACAATTGTCACTATATTGCATTTTTAGTGACATATTTTATGTGCAACTAATTCTTTTTATAGCTTTAATGGCACTTTATGGTTTGTGCCACCATTATACACGATATTTGTGGCATAAAAACAGACATGTTATTAAAACTCCGTGTAATTTGTGATACACCCTGATATTATGCCATTAAAAGTTATTACATTTCTTTATTTAATTTTGGTATCTGTCACTGATGCTAAAAATTGCCCGGCCTTTGCACTAAAAAATAAATTAAATCGAGCGCCTTTTTTTTTATTAGTTCCCTCCAATTGTTGGGAGTATATATCCCTAATTTAATTGTAGAGATCTCAATCACTGTTCCTAATCTTCAACTCTATCTCTCATTCACTCATAGACTCATAGTTATCCCATTCATTCCATCACTATTTTCATCCTTTTGGTCAGGTAACGGAATAAAAAATTTTGTCTACCTTTTGTTTGATATACAGCTCGTTATTGCTCAATTTTATTATCAATAATTCTATTCTTTGATTATTACTAGTATGTTTTGTTCATTTTTGCACTAAAATTATATAACCCACGAAAGTGGGATTTGAATAAATGTATGTTTCTTAATAGTTGGCATTGATGAATTTATGTGGATTGTTATCATTTGCTTTTTTATGTTATTGGTAGTTGGGTTTTGTTATATCTTTGCATTCAAGTGTAATTTGTATAAACTAATTATATATGAGTCACAATTAGGTAATTTAAACACCCAAAACATGTAAAATTAGGGATGAGCACGGTACCAATTTGGTACCGAACCGGCACCGTTTTTGAGGTACCGGATTTTTTCCCGACCAAAAGTTGTAGTCCGGTTCCCGGAACCGATGGATATGCCGGTACCGGTTTCGGTACCGGGTTCGGGTATTCGATACCATACCGTGTTGAGCATTGTTTTTTTATTAAGATAATTGTTTCAGTAGAACGTTATGATGCTCATCCATGTTTGATATTTGAACTGATATATGGTTATATTTAGATAAAATAGACAACTAGACATTAACCATATCCTCTTTAAAAGGATTTTATGAGAATAATTTTTTTTCTACAGTCATAGAAAAGAATAGTTACAGTGGAGATTCTAACATAGAAAAGAATAGTCACAATGGAGTGGGTTTAATTAAATGGACATCTAGTTACAAGGATGATAAAGCTTTACACTTATTTTGGTTCTAACTTAAAATAAAGAGGCGGTAAAGTCTATTTTGATGTTTGAGTAAAAGTGTAAAACATGCTAAAAGACTTGGGTGATAATTATGTAGCTTGTATCATTGTACATGGAGGAAGATGCATTTATACTTTTAAGTTATACACAGATTTGGTCTCATTGTTTAATAAAACTCACTGTGATGTTTTTTTATCCTTAAATTTATGGTTGTTGCACCTTGTATAATTAGTTTTGATTTGCTAATAATCTGTTCTTGGTGTCTAGTTGCTTGTTCCATCTTAATTTTAATTTACAGTCAAATTTAACATTCTTTGTTAGTTCTGATGTAATAATTGAAAATGTGGTCAAATGAGTTTGTGATTAGTACTTTTGATATTAGTAAAAATAATTTCATTCAAACAAATAGGCATCAATTCACTAATTTGTTTGATGTAGTTTACATTAGGTATTTAGTAATGGACAAATCATGGATGTATAATGCACGAAGGTCAAGTAGATCTTTTGTGACTGGTGTAGAAAATTTTATAGATTTTGCATTTGAGAGGTCGTCAAATAGTGAAGGGAATATATTGTGTCCGTGTTCACGTTGTGTAAACATTTTCCATCGCACAAGAGATGATGTGTTTGATCACCTAGTGTGTTGGGGATTCCGGAAAGGCTACTCGAAATGGGATCTTCATGGTGAATGCTCGACGACACCATCGTCAAGTGGGTTAATTAATGAAGAACAGGAGATGTTTGACCATGATATGCACGGGCTGTTAAACGATATTTTCCATCCAACCCCACCACAACAAAATATCGGTAGTGATCTGATTGGTGCAGGTGATGTACAAATGAGTGAATCTAACTCGAACGCTCGTCCAGGGGAAACTAATGGTAGAAAGAAGTTTCAAGATCTACTTAAGGATGCTGAAGAAAAGGTGTATTCAAAGTCTAAGTATTCCAAGCTATCGTGTTTAGTGCATCTTTATCAAATTAAGTGTCTTAATGGCTGGAGTAACAAATCATTCTCAATGTTGTTGGACTTTTTGAGAGATTTGTTACCTGAAGGAAATTTGTTGCCTAAAACAACCTATCAAGTGAAAAAAATATTGGAAAATTTAGGATTAAGTTATGAAAAAATACATGCATGTCCTAACGGGTGTATGTTGTTTTGGGGGGATGAAGATAAAGAAAAACAGGACAAGTGTTCTATTTGTAATGCGTCTAGATGGAAAGTGGCCGAAGGTAGCTCACAAGTTGAAATGAGTCAAACTAAAAAGAAGGCATCAAAGATTTTGCGATGGTTTCCATTGAAGCCGCGTCTTCAAAGATTGTTCGAGTCTTCAAAGACAGCAGCCCTTATGAAGTGGCATCACGAAGAACGTGTAAAAGATGGAAAAATACGACATCCAGCTGATGCATCAGCATGGAAGTTTTTTGACCAAAAGTTCTCTAATTTTGCAAGTGATCCTAGGAACTTCATTTAGCTTTGGCTAGTGACGGTTTCAACCCCTTCAAGACAATGAATGTGGCACATAATATTTGGCCTGTTGTCCTAATTCCTTATAACTTGCCGCCATGGCTGGTTATGAAACAACCAAACTTCATTCTTTCTTTAATAATCCCTGGTCCTGGAGGTCTTGGAAATAAGATAGATGTGTACATGCAACCATTGATAAAAGAACTAATTGAACTATGGGAAGATGGAGTTGAAACTTTTGATGCCTCGGTAAAACAAAACTTTCAGTTGAAGGCTGCTATTCATTCAACGATATCTGACTTCCCTGGATATGGTAATCTTTCTGGATGGAGCACCAAGGGGAAGCTCGCATGCCCATCATGTGGTTTTGATACTGATTCTAAATGGCTTCAGCATGGAAGAAAATGGTGTTACATGTGTCACCGAAGATGGCTTCCGGTTGACCATAGATGGCATAGTGATGTTAGATCCTTTGTTGGACGCGAGGAAAGGAGAGTGGCACCTATTCCTTCTACTGGTGAGGAAGTACTAAGACAATTAGAGGGTGTCGACTTCCTCATAGACATTGATAATGGCGAACGCTGGAAAAAGAAAAGCATTTTCTTTAAGTTGCCTTATTGGGAACATTTATTATTGCGTCACAATCTAGATGTGATGCATATCGAAAAGAACGTATGCGATAACATTATAGGGACTTTGTTGGGACAAAAAGGGAAGTCGAAAGATAACTATAATGCAAGACTTGACCTAAAAGAAATGGGTATACGAAAAGGAATAGAACCAGCTTCCCTTGTTCCCATAGAATCACTCACAAACGGTTGTTGCATATCACTCACAAGAGGGACTTGTGATGTAGTACCAGTCTTAACTGACTCATCCTTATTAACTTCCATTATACTGCCAGTATCCACATCCATGTTAGTAACAACCTGAGGAATACCAAAACCATCTGTATCATCCATATTAAGAGCGTCAAATTGATTAGAAGTAGTGATCTTGGTTCCACTCGTACTAGCCACATCAGAAGCCTTATTCTTAGTTCCATCCACCTTCTTTGGTTCAGGAGGGTTCTTTTTGGGTTGGTAATGTAATTGCTTACCCACAACAGGTTTAGTAAAGCCTCCTTTACCCTGATTAGTAGAGCCACCTTGTTTACCCTTCTTTTTGTTATTGACAGCCGTGAAACCATCATTAACCGGCTTACTAGGTTGAACTGGAGGAACAACAACTTTCGGACAATCAATAATAGTATGACCAAAAACCTTACACTTATCACAACGCGGAGGTTTCCACTCATATTCAACTCGAATCTTCTCAATAGTCAAACCCGTACCATCAAGAAAAGGTATCTCAACAGTAATGTTATCCCTAAGCATCTCATCCGACTTTACATCAATCATGCATCTAGCAAAGCTACTACGGCCCCACGATTCCTTGCACATTTGGCTGGTAAAAGCATCTAACCTTTTGGGCGTCCCAATCAAAGTAGCAAGAAGACTAAGCCCGTCATCCGAAAACATAGCTAAAGGAACATCATGGAATTTAACCCACACAGGAATGTTAGTTAAATCCTCTTTAAGCAAGTTTGTGTTCAATGTCCATGGTTTAAGAATAATAGGAACATTATGAATAAACCAAGGACCATTATCAAGAACATCATCGACACCTTTCTTCGAGTTAAACTTGAAGAAAAAGAACCCCTTAGCATTCATCATAACCTTTTGTAAACCATACTTAGACCACGCATTGCGAACATAATAATCAACAACAGGAAAAGCAAGACGTTGACCAAGGAAGTAACCGTATAGAGTATTCTCAAACCTCATATTCACCTCTTCCACTACTTTCAACGGGATTGAAAGATCAACATCATCCTTCTTTTTGCTGCATTCTAACCTCCGAAAATTAGACATGTGTTTCTGGGATTCATTAGAAGCAACACCCACGTAAGAAATCGACTTAACACCATTACCACTAGTAGTATCAACCTTGGGTGCATTAGGATCAGAAGTAACACTCTGATTCATAATCACATTTGTCCCATACGAATTAGACTGAAGCCCAAGACCACTCGAATTGTTCAACTCAGAAGATGAAGCCATATTAGCAATATCACTATTAATTTTATTCATTACTTCATCAAACTTGTAATGTGCATTAGCAATTAATTGCTCCACATTAGGCTGTTTTGAACCATGAGAATCATCCAAAATAACCTAATCATTACCCTCGTTCACGTTAACAACCCCATCATCAACATCAACCATTGGAACACAAACATCCTTCTTACCAAGCTTAGGAGTCAAAAAACCCCTCTCCATCTCTCACCACCACGTACACAACGCAACAAATAATAAACCAGCAGCAATCATGCGATACGAAAAAAAGAGAATAAAACCCTAATCTTAGCGATTAGGGTTTAAAGCATTAGAAACCAAATCACTAACCTCCTGCCATATGAAGATCGATCAGTAAAGGATTAGAGTAAAAAGATGTCGATCGGTCAGTAATTAAACCAAACCAAGACCCTATCGAAACCCAAAGAACCCTAATTAGTGATCCAAGCAATCGACAGAATTGTAGATTGGATGGTGTCATAAGATCGATTAGGGGTTGTAAGGGTTGTTAGGGTTTAGTGTTGAATCACCAGAGAGGTTCTTCTTCTGTGAAGAGTAAGCTAGGTGCTTCTACTTCAAGTTTAGTCTGGTAGATTTCGGTTATATTTTTTAATCCTTGTACCGGTCTATGATCATATCTATCTGAGCTCAAATAGCTAAAAGTAGCTTCTCTGTCACTTTCTGAGTTGGGTTCGTAAGTGTATGTTGGTGGTGTGGTTGGTGATTCTGGATCTGGTATTTGATCCTCTTCATGATACATATTATCAACGTTTTCTATGTTGACTGGTGTAGGATTCTCGTTGTCAACTTCGTCTACCACAAAACTAGTCCAAAATGTGTCTTGTGTACTCGTATCATCTTCATTATTATCCCAATCCCACGGTTTCGTTTCCATAAACTTTACGTCCCTACTGACATGTTTCTTCTTTCTTACTGGATCATATAGACTACATGCTTTTGATCCTTCCTCTACGCCTAAATAAATCATCGGTATGCTTCTGTCATCTAACTTCTTCAAGTGAGGTATCGTTTTCTTAGCATAAGCTGTGCATCCGAATATTCTTAGGTATTCCAGGTTCGGTTTTCTGTTGTAGAGGGCTTCATCTGGTGTTTTATCTTCCAGGGCTTTGGTAGGTACCCTGTTAAGTATGTAAATGGCGTGTCTGACTGCTTCCGCCCAAAAAGTTAAGGGTAACTTCATTGCTTTCATCATACTCCTAGTAGTTGATAAAACTATCCTATTCTTTCTTTCTACTACACCATTTTGTTGTGGTGAGTACGGTGCTGTCAACTGTCTTGCGATACCATTCTCCTTACAGTAGTTGGTGAATTCGTTAGATGTAAATTCACCTCCTCTATCTGTTCTTAGCATTTTTAATTTCAACTTCAACTCCATTTCTACCTTCTGCCTAGCTAAATTCCTTGAATGTGTTAAATGCCTGATCTTTTGAGGTTAGAAAGTAGGCCCACATAAAACGTGTACAGTCATCTACTAATAAAAAGATGAGCTTCTTTCCAGAATTTGTGGCTGGGCTTATGGGACTACAAAGATATCCATATACCAAGTCCAACGGGTTCTTGGATCTGAATTTAGCTTTGTTTGGAAATGGTGTTCTGATGTGTTTTCCTAATAAGCATGCATCACATATTTGTCCTGCATGTTTTATTCTCGGTATTCCTTCTACTAGACCTTTTCTTGTCATCTTGTCTAACGTGTCAAAGTTCAGATGACCTAATCTAGCATGCCATAACCATGCTTGGTTATCTATGTTTGCTAAGAGACATATAGGTGTTTCAATGTGTAGTTTGATACTGTAAAGTCGATTCTTGGATCTTTCTACTCTCATCAACAAAGTCTTGTTCTTGTCATACAAAGTCAGTATATTTTCATCCATGATGATCTTGCAACCTATCTCGGTAAGTTGTCCTAGACTAAGTATGTTGCTCTTGAGGTTTGGAATGTAGTAAACGTCCGAAACTATCTTTTGTTGTTGGTTTCTACATCCTAACAATATTGAACCTCTACCCTTTATCTCTACATACGATCCATCTCCAAAATGAACGCATCCAGTGATGCTTTCGTCAATATCTTTAAAATGACTCTTGTTTCCGGTCATATGGTTACTTGCACCATTATCTTAAATACCATATGATAGCATCTGTTGTAGCATACTTCTGGGGTTGTATTTGACCTTCGTTCAATAAAACTTCTTCAGTTTCATATGTAGCCATTAATAGTGATGGTTTTTCGTCTTCTAAGATAAGGTTTAACTGTTCCTGATTTGTTGATGGTTTTCTACAGGTATTTCTCATATGTCCTAGTTTTCCACAATTGTAACACTTTATCTTACTCTTATCCCACCCTTGTCTATCATTATTTGATTTATCTTTGTGAGATTAGTTTCCTTCATTTGAGTTGCCTTTATTTCCCTTATTCTGCCAGTTTCCTCGTGAGTAGTTTGATCTACCACCGCGTTTGTAAAAATGTTTTCCTCTCTTAGAGTGTTCGCCTTGTGCGAATAATAAATTATCCTGGCTTTCTACTTGTCCTCCCTTTCGGAGTTTTATCCTTTCCTCGAATGCCTTGAGTTTTCCTACAATCTCATCTAACGTAATGTCATCGAGATCATTCGTCTGTTCTATGGATGCTACTATCTGAATGAACCTATCTGGTGTGGAGTCTAATAGTTTTCGTACTAAAAATGATTCATCCAAAGTCTTTCCTAATTCTTTTGCCTTCGTGGCGTAGCCGTTCAATTTGGCTGTAAATGCATCCACCGTTTCATCTTCCTTCATCTGAAGGGTCTGAAATCCAATCATCAATGATTGTAACCGTGCTTGTTGCACTTTTTCTTCTCCAACGTGTCTCTTCTTCAATGATTCCCATAATTCCTTTGCCGTCTTACAACTTGCTACTTGTAAAATCACATCTTCGGTCAACGCTTGATATAGGAGGGCAGTTGTTGCCTTATCCTTCTTATCATCTAGTTGCGTATCTTCCTTAGGTTCTATTGTTTCCCATAACTCATGTGCTTCTAGTATAACCTTAATTTGTATTGCCCAAACTGTGTAATTTGTGGTTTTGAGTTTAGGGCATTGGTATTGTGCAATAGGTGTTCCGGGTTTCAATGTTGTGTTAGTTGTATCTTCAACCGACATCTTAATGTTGTTTATAATCTTCACTTTCGAATCGTATGGGAATTCTAACTAATGTGGTATCACTTAATACTACGGGAACAGAAATAGTTATCCGGGAATCCTAATATAAAATTCTATGGATTTTTAATAGTATAAAGTAAATATCTATACTATAAGTATGAAATGAAATCCGAAAATTTAAGATTTGTTGTGACCTTGTTGTGTTAGTCACGCGTGTATTCCCTTCTTGTCGATACTTGAATATACCAACTATTGCTTTTCTTTGTCCCTCGTTCTTGCTTCCAAAGACAAACGGTACACCCTTTCTTTGATGTTGTCGACTTGCCTTTTCCTATAACCACTTCGTACCACGTTGTTCCTTCTTCTTTGTGTCGACTTGAAACAATTCGTGCCCTAGACTTTAATTTTGTCTCGGCTGTTTGTTTACCAAGAACTCGCAAATTCTTGTTGTCTTGTTTCCAAATCCGTATGATCACAAAGCCAAAATACCCTCGGTATTTTAATCAAAATAAGCGTATTGCTTATTTTCTTCTTCTTACTACTCGACGGTAGTAATCTCAACAAAGTCAGCGAGTTGCTCAAAACTTTGTTCCCTTCGTTGCTTGTCCGCGTTCCACAATACTCTCTTCTTTATTCCACACCGTATCTACACAACAACCTACGAGAATACTCGACGGTATTCCCTGCGAACAAGTGATCAAGTTTGTTCCTGTTGTCGTCCCTTGTATTGCGAGCGTTTTCCAAAACAATCCTTGATTGTTTCTTTTCTTCTATCGGTACCTTTTATAAATCCCAAGCAACGGATCACCTTCTGTCCAAACGTTTGCGTTTGCAAGCGTGGATCTTCTATCTTTCTTACGACGTCTTCTACTCAAAATTTGTTGCGATAGATAGCACCAACTAGGCCTACGTTTTGTTGTATGATTGTTGGTTGTCAACAAAGACCTTTGTGAACAAACGTTGGTATCTTTGTTTACGCAGAATCACACACACAAAAACTAACAAGTCACCACTTCGTTTGGTGCCTTCCCGATTGCAATTCCAACACAAGTACGGTCGTGCACTACTTTCCTTGCGTCCAAGTTATCCAGGCAGCGTCCTTTCTTTTGTTTGAACGTTGCGTATCCTTCTTCTGAAACTAGATTTCAGCGTCTATATTTCTTTGGTTTCCTTTGTGTCTCGTTAAGATGTTTCTGTTTTGTAAGTGTAACGAGCGTGAGGCTCTTGATGCCAAATGTAGGTCCCAAATATGAGTCAATTATGAATTGCAATAAGATTTCTGAATAACTAAATTGTCTAACTTTGTAACATTACATATGTTCGAGTATATATACTACACGAATGGTTATAAGATGAACCATTGCGTCTGTTCACTAAAGGATGTGTTTGTTCGAATGGTTATCACCTAAACAACACAACCATTCGGTTCTGTAACCGCCATATAACTAACAACTAAAATAACTAACTATAACTAACTTAACCAACTTTCGGTTATTATCTTTCCAACGAGCAACTTTGGTCCTTCTTCTTTTGAATCTTTAAACCGGAGCAATGTCGAGATTATATGCTCACGTTGTAGCACCTTTGGGAGTTCTGGTAAGTATGCATGCATAAAAACCAGATGATGAACCTTGTGACACATGAAAGAGATATTTTGATATCATATAGCTCTGTTACTTAACATTTATGCGCAACTCTTTAATGTTTATTCATACTATTTTTCAGCGACAGGTAATCAAAACAAAAAGTGTAGAGTACATGCCAATTCTATTATCAGTAGCACTTACCTTAAGTGCTGTTATGTGGTTCTTTTATGGTCTTCTTCTTGGTGACTTCAATATTGCGGTACGAAAAAATTAACTCACCCTCTCACTCTTATTTACAAATTAAGTTTATCTTCTAACTCTAAGGTATCCTATTGCACTTTTTCTCAAAATTGTTTGTGAATGACTTATTGTACAGGTTCCAAATGTTCTTGGATTCACCTTTGGTATAATACAGATGATACTTTACTTTCTATACAAGAAAAAGAAGCCCATTACTGATGAGAAAATAATTGAATTTCATGAGAAAAAATATCCAATCAGTCAAATGCATGAGCCAAGGATTTCTGAAACAAAAGATCAAAAATCAATCGATATTGTGAAGCTGAACAGTTTATTGAGTTCTGATATTCTTCCGGCTGTCACCAAGCTCATAGAGAACACACAAGATGATGGCCACATAGCCACCGACCCTCAAGCTCTCCCAAATGTGCCAAACCACATCATTGAAGTTGCTGTATGAGATATGTGTGGCTTACCCTTCATTTTGGCTTGTAAAATCAAATTTGTTAGTAGATTTGTGGTTTGATCTTGCATATTTTGAATTGTAAATTTTCTACAGGTTGTTGTACTCTTCTTGTCAATATAAGCACATTTCGACCTGAAAGCCTGTCAACTGATGCATGCAAGAATGTCGTTGGTCATTCTTCATTTATTACGAATATCTTATAGAACCTAAATTTGCCTCGTAAATATGATAAATTAGCAAAGTTAAGCCGGCAGTGCAACAAATTTGTGTGGTGGTAGACCAATAGTTATTTGCTCTATACTAGGGTGCGCTGCATACATGAGCGGATAATATTACTAAAGCTGTTAAAACTATCAATTTTGTGACACATGAATGATAATTCAATCTCAATCGCTATAGCTTTTCTAGTTTATTCCTAAAGACACAAATAACTGTCAATGACAATTTATCAGTAAAACTCTATCTTAAAAGTAAATTTATAACTTAAATTCAGAAAGATAGTAACTACTGAGTAGTTATTTATTCAAATCAGTAAGTATCTATAGAGTTTCCGTTGATATGAAAGGTTCGAAAAACTTGTGACATAATTTCAGTCGACATAAGGTAGTTCTCATGTATCAGAAGTTGTGAGAACAAGATATTTTGTCGCTCAATGTACACTGTCATAAACTATAAGCTGACTAGATTTTTGTCTATTTCCTACATTTGTTTTTTATTGTATTCGTTATAACAATGGCTGTCAAATCTTATATCACGATTATATTACAAATTTAATTTTATAACATAAAATGAGTTTTAAAAAAAATAAATAAAAAAAAAATAGTTTATTCACTTTGCTTCAGTTTCGATCCATTTGACCCGTTTCGTTTTATCCATGTTCATAGAGTTACTAGTTTGACCCGTTATCAGGGACCGATCGACCTACATGTGAGCCAGGTCTGGCACGAGCTACGCCCGATTTTGACTCACGAAGTGAAAAGTGTCCGATTTTATACATGCAACCCCTAATAATATTTTTGATATTTTATTTATTTATGTTACAACTTTAATCTAGACCAAATTTTTTTATGGTGCAAATTTTATACTTACAATAAAAGAAATTTGTGTGACACTCTCCAAAGAAAATTTTATGTAACACTTTTTCAAAAATCCTAGGTCGTCTGTCCTTTCTCGTTATAGATGAAATTTATTAAGAAATTGAGTTCTTGGAAAATAATTGAAGGTTTTGCCACCTGATAGAAACTTTTGTTGGCCAACTCTTAATGCAAGGAAACTTTGTGAGCGTTGAGACTGTTTTGGTTAAATTTTCAATTTGATTCAGCCTTCATTTGGTAGTATAAGTAGATTAAAAGCATTTTCTAGCATATTGTAGTAGAATTTTAGTATTTGCATTAGTTTCTTAAAAGTTGCTTCATAAAACAGTTTTTCCAAGTAGTTATAGTATAATCAAGGTGTGATGCATTTAGTTGTTAGTTTGTGTTGAATTTTAGTTCATATAGTCTACATAATAGTTCTGCATAGCCACCTTTACATTTAACTCAATTTTGCACATTCTCTTTTTCTCAATATTACATCAGTAAAAATTCATGTATATCTTTAATAATCAAAGTTTCACATAAAATTAGAGATCCAACAATAGAAAATAGCAACATCATGGATGAACACACAAAAACTTGGAATATATGTGAATTTAGTTTAAGCATGGTAAATATATGAATTTAGTTTGATATCATGTAACGTCAATTCACAATAATAAGCTTAAGCCCCAACTAATTCGTCTAGAACCCCTACGAACATAAAAGCTTCAACTTTCAGCTCATGTGTGTTTCGCAAGGAGCAATTAAGAGCGTTTCGAGTTAAAAGCTCATTTGGCAACGAGTGTGCATCTTTTTTAAATGCTAATTTACAAATGTTACTTAACGAAGCATTTGGCATTATATTAGTGTTTAGATTTGTGGTCATTTACACTTTATAGTTACATACTACCACCGTCCCATATTAAATGTCCACTTTATATAGGACGGAAGGAGTATAATACACCAGGTTATCCAAATATTTTTATGAAACAAATAGTTATTGCTAAGACATACTACTAAATTCGCCAACCACAACCATACAGTTAGTTTTCCTAAACACACTAGGTAGCCACATGTAACAAAGTTGTTGTAAAAAATAATGTTTGAATATTGGGTAGTGAATTAGTTGTTCAAGTGATGGTTAGTTAAAACTTTACATGTTTAAGGACTATTAAGATTTTATATAAGACTAACTGATTTTATTATATTTGTTTACAAATTTATCATCCAAAACTAATTATTTTGGTTAGAATAGAAATCAGTTTTACTACTGAAAGCTATCAAAATCTCTTGCTTAAGGTGCTGTGATATATAGTAAACGAGTACACAGTAATCAGATTTTACGCGACATATAGTATTTGTCAAATCGGTATATAGCGACTGAAACCATATGTGTCACTTAACAGCAGGTTATAGTTACTGAAAATTCATGGGTTGCTATAACTTGAGACCTATTAGGACAATATATTTTTTTGAGTCACTATAGGACTTTCCCACGGGCACCTTTATTCACTCTTTTATGTGTTGGAAAACACTTGTAAACATATTAGCTAGTGACTACTTTTAAGAATATCAAGAATTATTGAGATTTAATAATTGATTTCCATACTAGCAAGTCTCTTGAGGATGTATAATGCATTTAGAGATAATTGTGCGTGCCTTATAGACTTTATAGTGGTGAAGTTATCCCTTTAATCTGCAAGCACTATAACAAAAGAGAGACACAAATTAGATAAGCTTAGCATATATAGCACAACTTGATTTTATGTTATTAATTAATCAAAGGCATTGTAGAGCATGGGACCAACAGAGAGTATTAGGACCCTCCTTGGATAATTGGGGGAGACCATATGGCCAAGGACTAGCTATTCCATTCTAGAATAGCTTATTAATACTAGAAAGGTGCCCGCGCGATGCGGGGGCGGATTGTTGGGGTGAAGAGGAGGGAGGTGGGGTGGTGGAAAGTGGTTGTTGGGGTGGTTGTTGAGCTGGTTATAAATTATTGGGGGTGGTTGTTGAGGTGGTTATAAATTGTAAAAGATTAAATGGTACAAAACTGGAAATAAATTAGTTAAAATTTTGCAAGCCTTCATTGTAGTAGGGGAAAGTTTAATTTGGTATGGTTTAGGCTATTAGTTATACTGTATTGAGTGTCAAGCTCAATGGTAAATAAAGAAATACTACGTTGATTGGTGGAGCCACCTCCCTCAACACTTTGGCTCCCTATATAAAGGGATGACTCTCCATATCTTATGCACCACTCATCAGGACATACTAGAGAGATAGAAAGAAAGGTTGCACTTCTTTACACTATATCAACTGATCTGTGAAAGAGGAAGGATAGAGTAGTTGTATTAGTAATCAACTAAGAAATATGACGGGAAACTTAGCTCATCTCACTCTTGCATTTGGACTCTTTGGTATATAATTCCTTCATTATTCTCTTATATTTAAGTAATCCTCTCCTGCATAATTCTGAGGTTAACATAATAACGTTTCCCTCTGAAATACTTTCAGGCAATGTTGTCTCATTTATGGTATTTCTTGCACCAATGTAAGTTAATTATATATATGTTTATTGCATCCTCTTGTCATAATATATTGTAGCTTGGATAGATAGACCTGTTATAGATGTACCTGACCTTACCAGCATAATTTCACAAAAATGCAGACCAACGTTTTACAAAGTTTACAAACGGAAATCTACAGAAGGGTTTCAGTCAGCGCCTTATGTGGTGGGATTGTTCAGTGCGATGCTTTGGATTTATTATGCATTGCTCAAGTCTAATGTTATGCTTCTCATCACAATTAACTCAGTTGGTTGCTTCATCGAAACCTTGTACATTTGTTTCTTTCTCTTTTACGCACCAAAGAAGGCTAGGGTATGTACCAATGTTCAATTCACGCTCATATTTAACGATCATAGTTATTATTAAGTTTAAACTAACAAATACTTGGTTATGCAGATGGAGAGTTTGAAGCTAATTGTCTTGTTAATAGTGGTTGGGTTTGGATTGATTGTTGTCCTGACTCAGTTCCTTGCAAGTGGAGTTACTCGTGGCGTGATAGTTGGATGGATCTGCCTTGTGTTTTCTTTATGTGTTTTTGTAGCACCTTTGGGAGTTCTGGTAAGTATGCATTCATAAAAACCAGATGATGAACCTTGTGACACATGAAAGAGATATTTTGATATCATATAGCTCTGTTACTTAACATTTATGCGCAACTCTTTAATGTTTATTCATACTATTTTGCAGCGACAGGTAATCAAAACAAAAAGTGTAGAGTACATGCCAATTCTATTATCAGTAGCACTTACCTTAAGTGCTGTTATGTGGTTCTTTTATGGTCTTCTTCTTGGTGACTTCAATATTGCGGTACGAAAAAATTAACTCACCTCTCACTCTTATTTACAAATTAAGTTTATCTTCTAACTCTAAGGTATCCTATTGCACTTTTTCTCAAAATTGTTTGTGAATGACTTATTGTACAGGTTCCAAATGTTCTTGGATTCACCTTTGGTATAATACAGATGATACTTTACTTTCTATACAAGAAAAAGAAGCCCATTACTGATGAGAAAATAATTGAATTTCATGAGAAAAAATATCCAATCAGTCAAATGCATGAGCCAAGGATTTCTGAAACAAAAGATCAAAAATCAATCGATATTGTGAAGCTGAACAGTTTATTGAGTTCTGATATTCTTCCGGCTGTCACCAAGCTCATAGAGAACACACAAGATGATGGCCACATAGCCACCGACCCTCAAGCTCTCCCAAATGTGCCAAACCACATCATTGAAGTTGCTGTATGAGATATGTGTGGCTTACCCTTCATTTTGGCTTGTAAAATCAAATTTGTTAGTAGATTTGTGGTTTTTTTTTTGGGTAAAAGGTCAACGACCCGGTAAATATATTATCCAAAAAACGTTTAAGTACAAATGGAATGTGGCTGAAGTACCACATTAACCTCAAGCACAGGCGCTTGATAAACAAGTGTTTATGACAGGCCATAAACACAAACCAAACCTAGCTAATAACAAAGTATCAAACTAGGTATAATAACAAGACAAACTTGAGATGCGAACATCCCACATCCATCCCGAACCAATGAAGTACATAGGAGGAGGGTGAAATCCCTCACCTCAGTCCCAAAGGACACTTACAGTACCACGATGCAACCATGGTATTAAAGCACCAAAGCTGAATCATCGTAGAACTTCCAATCACCTCTACTATGACACGATCTGTAAACCATATGTTGCTAAATGCAATGAATATCCGAATGCAACCCGAAGCTAACACAATCTGCCATAGACGAACAATAAGGTGTTGCCATAAGGTGACACAACCCTAACTTCCAGCAAATACGAATCAAAGACCAAGATAAGAATCAGCAAATAGGTCTTTGATATCATGCACAAAGCAAACCCTCACGGGAGGGTTACATGAAAACAGCATGCAAACATAGCCATTGCATAACCATCAATCATGAACCGCAAAATCAAGCAGCAGAATCAAATTGAACCATCCGTAGGTATATCGAAACCCTACACCTCCAATAACATGACTTCCATCTCTCTCAAAAACCCACGTCCAAAGTTACATACATGATATTACCAACTTCCAAATAACGAGCAGGTAGACACATAAATCATAAACATCCGCACACTAGACGAACCCAAAAAGCTCGTTGAATGAATGGTAAACCCTAAAAAAGATCCACCAAAGTGCAGCCTTTATGAACAAACCAATCAAAACCATAAACCAATTGAAAGTAAAAACCTAAAGAGGTTTTATAAGCATTACGTCCATAGACCAATTCAGGAACGATCGTAAAAAAATAGCAAATATCATCGCATTAGATCGATCCAAGCACAACAGCAACCATAGAATAAACCAAACTCTAAACGAATTTAGTTATACATTGAAGCACTAGGAAAATAGCACACAAAATAACGAAACCCTAAAGGGAAATCGTAACCTGGATAAACAATGTGCAGCAACAACGAGATCCTCCTAATAAATATAAAAGTCGATCAAATCCGACTTAGATAATAAGGAAACAAAAAGGATAGATCAAGAAAATAGGCGGCGATTTAACCCTAAAGAAAACCATCAGAATCGATTTAAACCTAATAACCAAAAATCGACTGAATAAACCAAGGATAACCATAAGATTAATCCCTAGAATAATTAGATCGATCCATGAATCAGAGGTGTAAATCAGAATAGATGGTGGATCGAAAAAGAGCTTTTTAGGGTTTGAACAGCCTCCTCTTTGAATTAACACAACCCTAACATCGATTGCATACTATCCAAATGAATCAATAGATCATTTAGAAGTAGAGAGGCGATTTTAGGGGTGGTTTTTGGCCGGAAAAGATGAAGAGGAGGCTGCAGGAAATCGCCCCTAGAGAGAGAGAGTTAGTAGATTTGTGGTTTGATCTTGCATATTTTGAATTGTAAATTTTCTACAGGTTGTTGTACTCTTCTTGTCAATATAAGCACATTTCGACCTGAAAGCCTGTCAACTGATGCATGCAAGAATGTCGTTGGTCATTCTTCATTTATTACGAATATCTTATAGAACCTAAATTTGCCTCGTAAATATGATAAATTAGCAAAGTTAAGCCGGCAGTGCAACAAATTTGTGTGGTGGTAGACCAATAGTTATTTGCTCTATACTAGGGTGCGCTGCATACATGAGCGGATAATATTACTAAAGCTGTTAAAACTATCAATTTTGTGACACATGAATGATAATTCAATCTCAATCGCTATAGCTTTTCTAGTTTATTCCTAAAGACACAAATAACTGTCAATGACAATTTATCAGTAAAACTCTATCTTAAAAGTAAATTTATAACTTAAATTCAGAAAGATAGTAACTACTGAGTAGTTATTTATTCAAATCAGTAAGTATCTATAGAGTTTCCGTTGATATGAAAGGTTCGAAAAACTTGTGACATAATTTCAGTCGACATAAGGTAGTTCTCATGTATCAGAAGTTGTGAGAACAAGATATTTTGTCGCTCAATGTACACTGTCATAAACTATAAGCTGACTAGATTTTTGTCTATTTCCTACATTTGTTTTTTATTGTATTCGTTATAACAATGGCTGTCAAATCTTATATCACGATTATATTACAAATTTAATTTTATAACATAAAATGAGTTTTAAAAAAAATAAATAAAAAAAAAATAGTTTATTCACTTTGCTTCAGTTTCGATCCATTTGACCCGTTTCGTTTTATCCATGTTCATAGAGTTACTAGTTTGACCCGTTATCAGGGACCGATCGACCTACATGTGAGCCAGGTCTGGCACGAGCTACGCCCGATTTTGACTCACGAAGTGAAAAGTGTCCGATTTTATACATGCAACCCCTAATAATATTTTTGATATTTTATTTATTTATGTTACAACTTTAATCTAGACCAAATTTTTTTATGGTGCAAATTTTATACTTACAATAAAAGAAATTTGTGTGACACTCTCCAAAGAAAATTTTATGTAACACTTTTTCAAAAATCCTAGGTCGTCTGTCCTTTCTCGTTATAGATGAAATTTATTAAGAAATTGAGTTCTTGGAAAATAATTGAAGGTTTTGCCACCTGATAGAAACTTTTGTTGGCCAACTCTTAATGCAAGGAAACTTTGTGAGCGTTGAGACTGTTTTGGTTAAATTTTCAATTTGATTCAGCCTTCATTTGGTAGTATAAGTAGATTAAAAGCATTTTCTAGCATATTGTAGTAGAATTTTAGTATTTGCATTAGTTTCTTAAAAGTTGCTTCATAAAACAGTTTTTCCAAGTAGTTATAGTATAATCAAGGTGTGATGCATTTAGTTGTTAGTTTGTGTTGAATTTTAGTTCATATAGTCTACATAATAGTTCTGCATAGCCACCTTTACATTTAACTCAATTTTGCACATTCTCTTTTTCTCAATATTACATCAGTAAAAATTCATGTATATCTTTAATAATCAAAGTTTCACATAAAATTAGAGATCCAACAATAGAAAATAGCAACATCATGGATGAACACACAAAAACTTGGAATATATGTGAATTTAGTTTAAGCATGGTAAATATATGAATTTAGTTTGATATCATGTAACGTCAATTCACAATAATAAGCTTAAGCCCCAACTAATTCGTCTAGAACCCCTACGAACATAAAAGCTTCAACTTTCAGCTCATGTGTGTTTCGCAAGGAGCAATTAAGAGCGTTTCGAGTTAAAAGCTCATTTGGCAACGAGTGTGCATCTTTTTTAAATGCTAATTTACAAATGTTACTTAACGAAGCATTTGGCATTATATTAGTGTTTAGATTTGTGGTCATTTACACTTTATAGTTACATACTACCACCGTCCCATATTAAATGTCCACTTTATATAGGACGGAAGGAGTATAATACACCAGGTTATCCAAATATTTTTATGAAACAAATAGTTATTGCTAAGACATACTACTAAATTCGCCAACCATAACCATACAGTTAGTTTTCCTAAACACACTAGGTAGCCACATGTAACAAAGTTGTTGTAAAAAATAATGTTTGAATATTGGGTAGTGAATTAGTTGTTCAAGTGATGGTTAGTTAAAACTTTACATGTTTAAGGACTATTAAGATTTTATATAAGACTAACTGATTTTATTATATTTGTTTACAAATTTATCATCCAAAACTAATTATTTTGGTTAGAATAGAAATCAGTTTTACTACTGAAAGCTATCAAAATCTCTTGCTTAAGGTGCTGTGATATATAGTAAACGAGTACACAGTAATCAGATTTTACGCGACATATAGTATTTGTCAAATCGGTATATAGCGACTGAAACCATATGTGTCACTTAACAGCAGGTTATAGTTACTGAAAATTCATGGGTTGCTATAACTTGAGACCTATTAGGACAATATATTTTTTTGAGTCACTATAGGACTTTCCCACGGGCACCTTTATTCACTCTTTTATGTGTTGGAAGACACTTGTAAACATATTAGCTAGTGACTACTTTTAAGAATATCAAGAATTATTGAGATTTAATAATTGATTTCCATACTAGCAAGTCTCTTGAGGATGTATAATGCATTTAGAGATAATTGTGCGTGCCTTATAGACTTTATAGTGGTGAAGTTATCCCTTTAATCTGCAAGCACTATAACAAAAGAGAGACACAAATTAGATAAGCTTAGCATATATAGCACAACTTGATTTTATGTTATTAATTAATCAAAGGCATTGTAGAGCATGGGACCAACAGAGAGTATTAGGACCCTCCTTGGATAATTGGGGGAGACCATATGGCCAAGGACTAGCTATTCCATTCTAGAATAGCTTATTAATACTAGAAAGGTGCCCGCGCGATGCGGGGGCGGATTGTTGGGGTGAAGAGGAGGGAGGTGGGGTGGTGGAAAGTGGTTGTTGGGGTGGTTGTTGAGCTGGTTATAAATTATTGGGGGTGGTTGTTGAGGTGGTTATAAATTGTAAAAGATTAAATGGTACAAAACTGGAAATAAATTAGTTAAAATTTTGCAAGCCTTCATTGTAGTAGGGGAAAGTTTAATTTGGTATGGTTTAGGCTATTAGTTATACTGTATTGAGTGTCAAGCTCAATGGTAAATAAAGAAATACTACGTTGATTGGTGGAGCCACCTCCCTCAACACTTTGGCTCCCTATATAAAGGGATGACTCTCCATATCTTATGCACCACTCATCAGGACATACTAGAGAGATAGAAAGAAAGGTTGCACTTCTTTACACTATATCAACTGATCTGTGAAAGAGGAAGGATAGAGTAGTTGTATTAGTAATCAACTAAGAAATATGACGGGAAACTTAGCTCATCTCACTCTTGCATTTGGACTCTTTGGTATATAATTCCTTCATTATTCTCTTATATTTAAGTAATCCTCTCCTGCATAATTCTGAGGTTAACATAATAACGTTTCCCTCTGAAATACTTTCAGGCAATGTTGTCTCATTTATGGTATTTCTTGCACCAATGTAAGTTAATTATATATATGTTTATTGCATCCTCTTGTCATAATATATTGTAGCTTGGATAGATAGACCTGTTATAGATGTACCTGACCTTACCAGCATAATTTCACAAAAATGCAGACCAACGTTTTACAAAGTTTACAAACGGAAATCTACAGAAGGGTTTCAGTCAGCGCCTTATGTGGTGGGATTGTTCAGTGCGATGCTTTGGATTTATTATGCATTGCTCAAGTCTAATGTTATGCTTCTCATCACAATTAACTCAGTTGGTTGCTTCATCGAAACCTTGTACATTTGTTTCTTTCTCTTTTACGCACCAAAGAAGGCTAGGGTATGTACCAATGTTCAATTCACGCTCATATTTAACGATCATAGTTATTATTAAGTTTAAACTAACAAATACTTGGTTATGCAGATGGAGAGTTTGAAGCTAATTGTCTTGTTAATAGTGGTTGGGTTTGGATTGATTGTTGTCCTGACTCAGTTCCTTGCAAGTGGAGTTACTCGTGGCGTGATAGTTGGATGGATCTGCCTTGTGTTTTCTTTATGTGTTTTTGTAGCACCTTTGGGAGTTCTGGTAAGTATGCATTCATAAAAACCAGATGATGAACCTTGTGACACATGAAAGAGATATTTTGATATCATATAGCTCTGTTACTTAACATTTATGCGCAACTCTTTAATGTTTATTCATACTATTTTGCAGCGACAGGTAATCAAAACAAAAAGTGTAGAGTACATGCCAATTCTATTATCAGTAGCACTTACCTTAAGTGCTGTTATGTGGTTCTTTTATGGTCTTCTTCTTGGTGACTTCAATATTGCGGTACGAAAAAATTAACTCACCTCTCACTCTTATTTACAAATTAAGTTTATCTTCTAACTCTAAGGTATCCTATTGCACTTTTTCTCAAAATTGTTTGTGAATGACTTATTGTACAGGTTCCAAATGTTCTTGGATTCACCTTTGGTATAATACAGATGATACTTTACTTTCTATACAAGAAAAAGAAGCCCATTACTGATGAGAAAATAATTGAATTTCATGAGAAAAAATATCCAATCAGTCAAATGCATGAGCCAAGGATTTCTGAAACAAAAGATCAAAAATCAATCGATATTGTGAAGCTGAACAGTTTATTGAGTTCTGATATTCTTCCGGCTGTCACCAAGCTCATAGAGAACACACAAGATGATGGCCACATAGCCACCGACCCTCAAGCTCTCCCAAATGTGCCAAACCACATCATTGAAGTTGCTGTATGAGATATGTGTGGCTTACCCTTCATTTTGGCTTGTAAAATCAAATTTGTTAGTAGATTTGTGGTTTGATCTTGCATATTTTGAAATGTAAATTTTCTACAGGTTGTTGTACTCTTCTTGTCAATATAAGCACGTTTCGACCTGAAAGCCTGTCAACTGATGCATGCAAGAATGTCGTTGGTCATTCTTCATTTATTACGAATATCTTATAGAACCTAAATTTGCCTTGTAAATACTAGTAAGGTACCCGCGAGTTGCAGCGGCGGGTACCCTAAAATAAATGTTAATGACATCAAAAGGAAAAAGTGATAGCTAAGAGTTGTAAACCTTTCGGGCTCGAGCCTGTTGGCCCGTACTCGTTCGGGATCGAGCCCGTTTGGCCCGTGCCCATTCAGGCTCGAGCCCATCTGGCCCGTTGCCCGTTCAGGCTTGAATATTTGTATAATGTGCTTTATTATTTGTATTAGTGACATTTAATGTAGGAATTGTGTTTAAGTTGGTTGTACAATATGATTGATAATTTGTATTTCTTATGTAAGGGGTGTTTTAATAACTGCATTAATTGTATTTATTGACCAGTTTATTAATGTTAGTAAATGTGTTTTAATTAGTTGTACTTTTAGCTTAAAAACTTGTAATGCCGAATTTTAAGTATTTCTATTTAAAGATTGTATTTAATATTAGAAAATGTGTTTTAATTAGTTGTATTTTTAGCTTAAGAACTTGTAATTGTATTTAATGTTAGAAAATGTGTTTTAATTAGTTGTACTTTTAGCTTAAGAACTTGCAATGCTTAATTTTAAGTATTTTTTTTTTTTAGAAGGCCTAAATGCTTTATAAGATAGTATGATGATAAATTAGCAAAGTATAGCACGCACTGCAACAAATTTATGTGGTGGTAGACCGGTAGTTATTTGCTCTATACTATGTATGGTGCATATATGAGCGGATAATATTACTAAAGCTGTTAAAACTATCAATTGTGACACATGAATAATAATAGTTCAATCTCAGTCGCTATAGCTTTTCTAGTTTATTCCTACAGACATAAATAACTGTCAGTAACAATTTATCAGCAAAACTCTATTTTAACATAAATTTATAACTTAAATTCAGAAAGATAGTAGCTACTGAGTAGTTATTTATTCAAATCAGTAACGCTCAGTTCTCGAGTTAAAATTTGAGAGGAAAGGAAAGGAAATGGAATGTGTTTTGTGTTCTTGAGTTTTTTTTAAGAGGGGAAAGTGAAGCTGAGAAGAAGGAGGGAGGAAGATTTTTAATAAAATCTTCCGCCCATTTTTGGCCGGAAAGGGAAAGGAAGGGGAAAGGAAACTCAAGAACACAGCGTAAGTATCTATAGAGTTTCCGTAGATATAAAAGGTTCGAAAAACTTGTGACACAATTTCAGTCGACATAGGGTAGTTCTCATGTAACAGAAGTTGTGAGAACAAGATATTTTGTCGCTCAATGCACACTGTCACAAACTATAAGCTGACTAGATTTTTGTCTGTTTCCTACATTTGTTTTTTACTGTATTCGTTATAACAATGGCTGTCTAACCTTATATCACAATTATATTACAAATTTAATTTTATAACATAAAATGAGTTTTAAAAAAATTGTTTATACACTTTGCTTCAGTTTGGATCCATTTGACCCGTTTCATTTTATCCATATTCATAGAGTTACTAGTTTGACCCGTTATCAGGGACCGATAGACCTACATGGGAGCCAGGTCTGGCACGGGCTACACCCGATTTTGAGTCACGAGGTGAAAAGTGTCGGATTCTATACATGCAACCTCTAATAATATTTGTGATATTTTATTTATTTATGGTACAACTTTAATATAGCCCAAATTTTTTTTATGGTGCAAATTTTATACTTATGATAAAAGAAATTTGTGTGACACTCTCCAAAGAAAATTTTGTGCAACACTTTTTCAAAAATCCTAGTCCGTCAGTCCCTGCTCGTTATAGATGAAATTTATTAAGAAATTGAGTTCTTGGAAAATAATTGAAGGTTTTGCCGCCTGATAGAAACTTTTGTTGGCCAACTCTTAACGCATCCTGAATAACAAATATATGAGACAATATACAAAGCTACCTTAGAACACTACTTTCTACGACTAGACCATCAGAATATTGGCACAGCCGTTACATACTTACATGTATAATTAAACTACTTGTGTGCAATGGGTCTACGTACGTTATGATTATGGTACAAGAGCACAAAAATCCACGGAACAATTGTCTACAAATCAAGATTATCATTGTATTTTGATGAAATTAATATTAATCCTGTTTTAATAATTAACTAATAACTATGAGGTACAATAGGTGTATTTAGACTTCTTAAAAAATTGTAGCATATAATAAAGATGTAGAAATGTCGATGGATGAATAAGGCTCCGCTGATAAGGTTGTGTCGCTGCAATTCATTGTTATTTCAAGATAGAAAGGTCAATATATATATATATATATATATATATATATATATATATATATATATATATATATATATATATATATATATATATATATATATTTCAAGATATAGAAAGGTCAATATATATATATATATATATATATATATATATATATATATATATATATATATATATATATATATATATATATATATATATATATATATTAGCTACAATTTATTGTAGCTAACTCCCTACAATTTTGTGATATATTCTGTGGGTCCCTGAGTACATTTGTGGGTCCCTGATTTATTTTTGTGGGTCCTGAATCATTTCTTAGAGCACTAGGTATCGTGGTGTTATCCCGCTAGTGTCGTCAGGAAAAGTGATGCCACATAAGCACATTTTCCCATAACATCAGAATTCATTATAACACTAAAAATCCCCTTCCTCCTATAACACCAATTTCTGGTGCTATCATGCACCCTTTGACCCCACATATATATCTTTTTCTTTTTTTCATTTATTTAAATAAACTAACACATTTAATTAAAATTAAAATCAAGCTTTTTAAAATACTACCTATATGATACTTAAAATTAAAATTTCAAGCCTTTTAAAATACTACCTATATGATAAAGTAAATGGGACTGTATATCTATGTATACCTATTTCCTATACCTATTTACAAATGCACGCCTCATCTTTGCTAAAAAAAAATCATCCAATCATCACCTACCTTCTTCAAACTAGTCATCACCTACCTTCCTCTGTAAATCCTCTATATTTGATTTCGAAAAATACACAACAAAGAAATTCCAAAAATACACATCTTCACTATCTTTGATTTCGAAAAATACACAACAAACAAATCGTCCCTTTCTTTTATCTCATCTCATAAACTGCAAATCCTCTCAACCACAACAAAAAAAATTCATACAAACTGAAAGAAAAAACGTGATAACGCCAAAAAAGAAAGGGAAAACGCGAGTCTCGGTACCGTTCTTGCGCCGTCACGTCGCGTTTTCCGGGACCATTTGGGCTGGTCGTGACGGCTCAAGACACGATAACGCGAGCCACGGTGTGGAGCTCGGCGCCGTCCGGTTGCGTTTTGCCGGAAAACACAAGTGTTGGCGCAGGGTACCCGAGGCTCTTATGTAATTTTAAAGGAGGATTGTAGCTAGTTGGCTACAATAATTGTAGCCAACATATCCCCATATATATATATATATATATATATATATATATATATATATATATATATATATATATATATATATATATATATATATATATATATATATATATATATATATATAAAAGCCACCAAAATTAAAGAAAGTGATGTGAGATTAAGTGCCCCACAATCCCATGTTAATAGTTGCTCACCTCTTATTTCTTTTCACCCTCCATTATTATTTTAAAGGGCGTTGTTATAAGAACGGACTCTATGCCTATAGGGATGCAGGAACCCTCCCTAGTGGGAGGTACTATTTGTCAGCTTTTGTACTTTTTTTTTTTTTTTTTTTTTTTTGTCTTTTGCTGTTTTTTTTTACCCATAACAAAGTGCAGTTTTTGTCCCAGTTTTTGTCCAATTGTCTAAGTCTTTTTTTTTTTTGTCCAAGTCCATTTTTTTTTCAAAGTCACAAAGTGCAGTTTTGTCCAAAGTGCAAATTCACACAAACACAAAGTGCAGATTCACACAAACACAAAGTAAAACATGAAGTGAAAACCAAAATCAAAGTTAAAAACATTCGTCATCGCCTTATAGGCTCAGATTTTTAGTAAGGCTCGGATTTGAAGGTTGCGAAAGTGATAAAAATATCACTTTGCCATCCATTCGGTTTTAAAAACCATTCGTCATCGCCTTAGTTTTTTTCAAAGTTACAAAGTGCAGTTTTGTCCAAAGTGTAGATTCACACAAACACAATTGCACACAAGGGTTGTGTTATACAGAACCCAACAAAGGCATGGTTTATTCCCAGATTCCACAACAAAAATTCCACAACAGAATGCACAACAAAAGCAAATTCCACAACTTTCACATGAATCCACAACAAAAGCAGATTCCACAATTTCCACATGTTTCTCAAGTATCACAAGAAAGCAATATCACAACAAGGTTGTCAAAACTCACAAGCTCAACAGTAAGATTCCACAAACTACAAAGCTCAACAATAAGATTCCACAAACTGCAGCTTTGCTAGATTATAAACAAAGCTCAATCAACAAAGCAGTATCACAACAAACACTACAACCATTACAACAAACACTACAAAGAAGCAGATTGCACAAGTGAAAGCAACTCTAAATAATAAGTAGTATCACAACAGTAACAAACCACAAAGAAGCAGATTGCACAAGTGAAAGCAACTCTCAATCAGTATCACAAGTGAAAGCATCTCTCAATCAGTATCACAAATATATATAAACCCTATATATTGTAAAGGGGTGGGTTATAATGACCCTCTCCATTTGGATATATTAACCCTCCCTATTCTAACAAACCATTTCTTTGCAGATTGCACACAAATGAAACACAAGCCGCAAGTGACAGCTGCAATGTCTAATTCACAATTTAACAGACAAGAGGTAACATTAGGCTCAGATTAAATTAAGTTAGTTGTATCATATATGGCTACAACGTCAAATGTTGCAAAATAATTTTTTTTTTTTTTTTTTTTTTTGCCGTTCATTTTAAAATGCCACGCCAAAATCAAAACTTTTTTTTTAAAACATCATCGCTGTATCTCAATTTTTTTTAAAACAAAATGCTTAAATCAAACTGCTTATCAAGTTTCAGAGCACAAAACCACATAAGCACATACATGTGGACTGGGGGGTAGGCCATAGCAGGTATTCATACCACTCAAAGGTGCCAGATCAATGTGTTAACCTAACCATAGCCACAGGTATTCATCACAACTGCTTAAGCAGTTTCAACACCCTATCAAAATAGATAGGGTTAATATATCAAAATAGCCCCGTCATTATAACATACCCGTTTGCACCCACACAACTCAATCAGTTTCACATAAGCACAATTGCTAAAAGCAGTTTCACATAAGCACAACTGCTAAAGCAGTTTCACATAAGCACAAGCAGTTTCAAGAAACCATCAAAACTGCTAAAGTAGTTTCAAGAACCACCTCACATAATTTCATTAAAATTATATAGATCCGTTAAAAATAACCACAAATATTTCAATTAACAAACGTTAATTGAAATAAATCATTCAATTTTTCAAAAACCCCCCAATTTTTTTCAAAACCCTAATTTTTCAAACCCAGATAAAGTATATCAACGTACCACAGAATCACCAGATAATCACATAATCCACCACAGAAGCACCAAACCAAACCTTAATTTATAAAAATTAGGCGTTTCATTAAAATTATATAGATCCATTAAAATTAACCATAAATATTTCAATTAACAAACGTTATATGAAATAAATCATTCAATTTTTAAAAAACCCCCAATTTTTTTTCAAAACCCTAATTTATAAAAATTAGGCGTTTTATTAAAATTATATGGATCCGTTAAAATTAACCACAAATATTTCAATTAACAAACGTTAAATGAAATAAATCATTTAATTTTTCAAAAACCCCCAAATTTTTTTCAAAACCCTAATTTTTCAAACTTAGATAAAGTACATCAACGTACCACAGAATCACCAGATAATCACATAATCCACCACAGAAGCACCAAACCAAACCCTAATTTATAAAAATTAGGCGTTTCATTAAAATTATTGATGAGGCGAAAAATGATCCATTTTTAGGGGGTCATTTAAGCCCGAATCCGAGTTTATTTGATCAAATATTGCCCTAAATTGTTCCTTTTATGATTATAGGTACTTTGGGAGTGAATTCTGGAAAAGGAAGCATTTTGGACGTTTTTGGAGCATAAAAGTGAAGAAAACGGCAAAGTCTTAATTTTCCTTGCTGGGAACAGTACCTGACGGCGTCAAGAGCAATTCCATGACGGCGTCAAGCACAAAATTGGTGACGGTCCAGTAGAAATGTGACGGCGTCAAGCCAAGGCCGTCAAGAGTAAAAGTGATGAAGGCCCAGAACAGGAATACACATGACGGCGTCAGATCTGGATCTAGGCAGTCCGAGAATATTTTTGGCGGCGGGTTGACAGCGTCAGAACTTTCTTCTTGACGCCGTCACCTTATAAAATCTATATATAGTTTTTGTAATTTTCATTCTAAAGAGAGGAGAATTTTAGGGTCGACTTGAATAAACCCTAGCTTGTGTTTTACAGTATTTTCAAGGGTTTTCACCCCTTGAAACCCTTCATGTTCAATTGAGATAAGTATCCTTTCAATTCATTCAATATGTCTATGTGTTGTTTGAATATATCTTACACTTGTCTTGATTTTAACATGCTAGGCTAGATCTTTTGTGTGTTTGCTTAGATGTAATGAAACCTAGATGTTGATTATAGGTTGATTGTTTGTTTATAGTTGTAATGGATGAATGATTTCGATGTTAGGCTTAAGAAAACTGGCAGACTTCCATAGGTAACATGCTTGAACGTCTTAAGAAACATGAACCAAATGCACTAGGTTAATATGGTTATATTTAATGCATGAGCGAATTCTAATGATCCCATGTCAGGAGCTTCTTGCAGGCTCGTCATAGGAGTGAAATAGGAGCTTATAGAGTTGGGGAAGTACGTGCACACCCCACGAATGGTATTAAGGAATATAACCCGTCATCCACGCAACTGTAACAACCAATTAACCTGTAAAAGATATCTAGGGAGTAGTGAAATCTAAGTAAACACAATTCTCCCATTTATTGTTCACACCACTAGTTTAATTAGCTTTATTTTCATTTTTGTTATTTTATTTTGATTGCATCTTAGTCATTGGGTTAGTTGACTAGCAACTAATTCCGCCCACTCCTCTAAAACCCGAGATTTTTACTTGCTTTTATAAAATATAAAAATACAAAAAGAATCATCCCTCACCTCTAGACCTAGTTTTTAGGCTTTCTAATCCTAGCGACACTATTCCTGAGTTGAACGATCAATCCCCCGGTACTTGTCACTATACTATACTACAACGATCAGGTACACTGCCTGGTGGGGGTTGTAAGCTTCTCGAGATCCCTCGAGAGGTAAAACCTGTTGCGATTCTCACGCATCAAGTTTTTGGCGTCGCAGCCCGGGGAATAGTTATTGTCTAGGTTAGAATTTCTTTTTATTAGGTCTACTTGCTAGATTCCTTTCTAGTAAGATTTTATTTTTATTTTTAGGTTTTCTTTAGTCTATCTATTTCTTCGTGTCTTTGTTCGTAACTTTTACCATCCGACATCATGGAAGGTGGTAACATCTTTGAACCCATCAACCCACCAATTCAAAACCCACCACTAGCAAACCAACCTCCTAGGCCCCGAACCTTAGGAGAGTATTCCCGTCCTAGCCACCAAGGCTATCGAAACACCATTGAGCTCACCCAAGGAGCCAATGTGTCCCCATTGCGATCCGACACCATCCGGTTGGTGCAAAGCGGATGTGCATTTCATGGACTTCGTTCCGAAGATCCAAATCAACATCTCAAGGACTTCCTTAAAATCGTAGATTCCATAGACCTAGATGTTGCAACTAGAGAGACTACCCGATTACGCCTATTCCAATTCTCTCTATGTGATCAAGCTAGTCAATGGCTTGAACGTTTACCCGCGGGATCCATCACCTCATAGGATGATCTCACCACTCGTTTCCTTGCTCAATTCTTCCTACCGGGAAAGACTGCAACGCTTAGAAATGACATCTTGATGTTTGAGCAACATCGGGGTGAAACTTTCTACGAAGCGTGGGCTCGTTTCAAGGATCTACTCCACAAAGTCCCTCATCATGGTATAAATCTTTGGTTATTAGTTCAAATCTTCTATGACCATGTCGACTATTACACTAAACGTACCATCGATCGAGCCGCCGGAGGTAGATTGCGTGATAAGAACGCCGAGGAATCTTGGGCAATTATTGACGAACTTGCCGCCGATAATCAAGAATTATGGGAGTTTAATCACACAATAGAAGCGGCCATCAACGCGATCTCGATACCTGGAGGGACTGATCAAATCTCTGATGAACTCCTTTGCAAACTTGAGGCAAAAGTTGACTACTTCGAGGAAAGGCAAAGGAGACCTTTTAGTCCTAGACGGGTTGCTGTCAATTCTGTCTCGAAAACAACTCCAACGCCATTATCAGAGTCACCTTCTAGAGAGAATGTTGAGACCTTTCAAAATTATGCCCCACCATATTCTCCTCCTGAAAAATTTAGCCCGGAATTTGAAGCTCGAATGAGAGAATATATGGCAACCCATTCTGAGCGGCTTGCTAGATTCGAGGAAGCAGTTTATAAACAAAAAGAGGAGATGCAAGAGAAAATGAATGAGATGATGAGCCTAGTGGAGGAGTATGCCAACCAGAAAACCCCTGAAAGCATATTACTGAGGAAAGAAAGCGTCACCCCCACTACCTGGTTTGTTAAGTCCATCACAATTGTCCATACGGATAATGAGAAAGTAGAAACCTCTAGTGAACAAACCACAGAAGAACCGCCAAAATCCCAATCCTTGAGTTACTACCTGAAACATGATATAAACGAAAACACTATAACAAATTGGATAAAGGGTGACGGGCGTAACCAATCCTCCAAACAGGGTTCAGAGAAGGAGGAAGAAAGAAATGATGAGTATGATACATTACCTGGGGGACCGGTATTTGAAAAACTATTGGTACAAAAAGTGGCTACTAAGCAGATGGCGTGCGGAAACTTTGAAATACCGGCCAGCATCGGGAATTTGAAATATCTAAACGCTTTCGCCGACCAAGGATCGAAAGTAAATCTTATGCCCCTAACTATCTACACCCAACTAACGTCGAAAATGCCAGCCACCACTCGTGTTAGGCTATCCTTCGCTGGACACTCTTACGTGTACACCCTGGGAATCGCAGAAGATGTGCTGGTCAATGTCGCAGGATTCATGTATCCCGTTGATTTCATGATCATCGATGATAAAGGAGGTGGATGCATGCCAATAATCCTTGGGGCACCATTCCTTACCACCGCAAGAGCTGTCATTAGGTATGAAAATAAGAAAATTGAGCTTAAATCTGGAAAAAGAAATATTAGCTTTCCCATGACCCCGCAATTTACGCAAGAAAGCTTGATGGGGAGAAAGCTCAAAAACAACATTGACACATCGCCTATTCGTGTTCAGGAAAAGATTCTTGCATGGGAGGCAAGAATCAAAAGCTACAAAGAAACTAAACATGAAGGGAGAAAAAGCAAAAGCAACAAGGTTCATGTCGATTTTGAACATAGTCAACCCATAAAGAATCATGCACCATTCGCGAAAGGGGACCTAGTACTCTTAAGACACTCGGAGGTAACAATACCTCCCGATAAACCGAGTCCCTGGTGGTATGGGCCCTTCACAATTGAAGGCATAAGCCAAGATGGGATAGCTAACTTGAGCAGTAAAGGAGGAGGAGAGGTGACTGCAAATATCGATAGATTGAAACACCACCACCACGATAGTAATGATCGCAATTATATGGGGTACATCATCTCGAACGATGAGGTCACGTAGTAACCCATGACCTTGAGTCTAGCTACAAGACTCGTAAATAAAGAAAAGTGCTTCTTGGGAGGCAACCCATGTATTTGTGTGATTTTTATTTGTTTGATTGTTATTTATTTTCGTATGCATGCTTTATTTGTACTGTTGGTAGATCATGTTTCAAACTAAATTGTGAAAATGCTTTATTTTGTTTTTAACTTCGCCTTAATTACATATAAAGGTATTTCGCAAAAGATAAGTGTAAGGGGAAACCCCAAATATGTTTTTAAGAAACAAAACCGATCATGATTCTCCACAATATTAAATGGACATGTATATTCGTATTTGTTAGAGTCAAATGCTTGTATCGAGTCATAATGATGTTTTGCAGGATTTTCCAGGAAGTAGGACTTAAGTTTTTCCAGAAATTTTCCGGAAACTTAACGTAAAGATTTCTGCAGGCCACTTATGACGGCGTCACGAGTTTACTCTTGACGGCGTCACGTGTAAAATTCTGGAAATTTTGCGAGTTTTGTTTTTCTAACGGAGTCTAAAAGTTTTTGTTAATTCTTTAGTTTTATAAACTCCAGGAAATCTGCAAACATTCATTCCACAAGCATTATATCTTACTTTGTTTTCTAGGATTTGTTATTATATATAGATTGCCGCCGATTTTACGCGAGGTTGCCTTGTTTGTTTTCTTAGGTTTAACAGGTTACATATGACAAGAAGATGATTTATTTTTCTGGAAGGGAAGCTTTGATTGTTCATTTTCTTGGAGGAAGATCTAACCATGTTAACATTCTATCCACAACCGAATGAATCAGGGGAGTATTTGATTTCATTCTTTTACCTGTTTTACTTTTACATTCTTTAATTGAACATTGGGGACAATGTTCATCCTAAGTGTAAGGGGAGGGTAAATGATGATACCTTATAGTATATACTTGCACTTGAGTTTGTTTGTTTGATGGTAGGTGTGTAATAAAACTATGAGAAATACTTGTTAGTGTAATTTTAGCGCCAAATTTAAAATTTTTTACAACATTTAGGAGTGAAACTTTAGCCTTAGCAAGCGTCTCATGGATAGGAGGTTGTATGACTAGCACAAAACCGTACCACTTAAAAAAAATTTCCACCCAAATATGTGAGGTTCGCCTTTAGATTTGATAGGAAAAGCATTCATTATTAGTGCTTATGTGTGTACCGGTAGCATTTAGATTCTAGAACTTGCGTTAGTGATGCATCCCGAGACCGCTAGTGAGACTACATTCGTGCAGTAGGATTTACTACATGATAAGAGGCATTAGGATCACCCTTGTGTTAAACTCGTATCATAATTTCTTGACCATTTAAGTCATATTACTTGGCTAGTAAAGTCAATTAATTTTCCCACACCATTAGCGTTGTACTCATTTTTAGTACACGAAACCCCTAGTACACTCCTCCAAGCCTATCTTTTCGTTTCTAACTTTAAGCATCTTACTTAAAGGAAGAATTTGTTACACCCCACTTAAATATACAACCAAATCGCCTTAGCCTTCCGTGTATGCACTCATCTTTAGTGCATTATTGTTATATATTTAAACCCCTAGTTAATTATCTAATTGATTACATGGTTGCTAAGTCGAGTCATATCCTTGTACATATTGTTTTGGGACGATTGGGACTCATGGGTAAAGTATTAATGTTATGGAGTAATGGGGAAGAACATCAATTATTACCCCCCATATGTGCATTAATCTTAAAAGTACTCCAAGTGTTTTGATTATCTTGATTCGAGTCATTAGATTAGTTATTTGTAAAGTATGTAAAAATTCAAGTGTAAGGGGAATGTTCATTCCCTATGATGTATTATTTTGGATGGTAGGGTAAGAGTGTATGCAATATATATATATATATATATATATATATATATATATATATATATAGAAAAAAAAAAAGAAAAGAGAAAAACATACGGACTACCATCCCGTTTCATTCTATGTTTATTTTATGTTTTTGTTATTTCTCATTTATTAGCTTAAGTCGAGTCTATTCTTGGCTTAGCAACGCCATATTGTACATGTAATTAACCAAGATGATTAACTCGCCACCAGTAAAGATTGCCTATATCCAACAAAACCGTGTATTCCATATCTCTACACCTAACGTTATAACCCTTTAAAAAGACCTCTTTGATAGTTTATCCTAGGTGCTTATGCCATGTGGTGGAGGTTTGATCCTTTTCCAAGCCTATGGTAATCTATTTGCTATGACAGGTAGTGAGAGATGTTTTCCATTTTCCATATTGTGATATAAACTTTATTACGCCCGAGAGATGAGAGTATCTAAACACTATTTGTGAGGTGCTAGTGTATGACCTCCGTGCTTGTCTTTGGTCTTTAGTGGAACGATTATTTGTTGTAATTACTTTTATATTAGTGTTAAATGACCCCTAACTTGTATTTTGATTAGAATAAAAGCGCATTTGCTTGAGGACAAGCAAATCTCAAGTGTAAGGGTATATAATGAGGCAAAAAATGATCCATTTTTAGGGGGTCATTTAAGCCCGAATCCGAGTTTATTTGATCAAATATTGCCCTAAATCGTTCCTTTTGTGATTTTAGGTACTTTGGGAGTGAATTCTGGAAAAGGAAGCATTTTGGACGTTTTTGGAGCATAAAAGTGAAGAAAACGGCAAAGTCTTAATTTTCCTTGCTGGGAACAGTACCTGACGGCGTCAAGAGCAATTTCATGACGGCGTCAAGCACAAAATTGGTGACGGTCCAGTAGAAATGTGATGGCATCAAGCCAAGACCGTCAAGAGTAAAAGTGGTGACGGCCCAGAACAGGAATACACATGACGGCGTCAGATCTGGATCTAGGCAGTCCGAGAATATTTTTGGCGGCGGGTTGACAGCGTCAGAACTTTCTTCTTGACGCCGTCACCTTAGAAAATATATATATAGTTTTTGTAATTTTCATTCTAAAGAGAGGAGAATTTTAGGGTCGACTTGAATAAACCCTAGCTTGTGTTTTACAGTATTTTCAAGGGTTTTCACCCCTTGAAACCCTTCATGTTCAATTGAGATAAGTATCCTTTCAATTCATTCAATATGTCTATGTGTTGTTTGAATATATCTTACGCTTGTCTTGATTTTAACATGCTAGGCTAGATCTTTTGTGTGTTTGCTTAGATGTAATGAAACCTAGATGTTGATTATAGGTTGATTGTTTGTTTATAGTTGTAATGGATGAATGATTTCGATGTTAGGCTTAAGAAAACTGGCAGACTTCCATAAGTAACATGCTTGAACGTCTTAAGAAACATGAACCAAATGCACTAGGTTAATATGGTTATATTTAATGCATGAGCGAATTCTAATGATCCCATGTTAGGAGCTTCTTGCAGGCTCAACATAGGAGTGAAGTAGGAGCTTATAGAGTTGGGGAAGTACGTGCACACCCCACGAATGGTATTAAGGAATATAACCCGTCATCCACGCAACTGTAACAACCAATTAACCTGTAAAAGATATCTAGGGAGTAGTGAAATCTAAGTAAACACAATTCTCCCATTTATTGTTCACACCATTAGTTTAATTAGCTTTATTTTCATTTTTGTTATTTTATTTTGATTGCTTCTTAGTCATTGGGTTAGTTGACTAGCAACTAATTCCGCCCACTCCTCTAAAACCCGAGATTTTTACTTGCTTTTATAAAATATAAAAATACAAAAAGAATCATCCCTCACCTCTAGACCTAGTTTTTAGGCTTTCTAATCCTAGCGACACTATTCCTGAGTTGAACGATCAATCCCCCGGTACTTGTCACTATACTATACTACAACGATCAGGTACACTGCCTGGTGGAGGTTGTAAGCTTCTCGAGATCCCTCGAGAGGTAAAACCTGTTGCAATTCCCACGCATCAATTATATAGATCCGTTAAAATTAACCACAAATATTTCAATTAAGAAACGTTAATTGAAATAAATCATTCAATTTTTCAAAAACCCCCAATTTTTTTTGAAAACCCTAATTTATAAAAATTAGGCGCTTCATTAAAATTATATATATTCGTTAAAATTAACCACAAATATTTCAATTAACAAACGTTAATTGAAATAAATAAATCAATTTTTCAAAAACCCCCAATTTTTTTTCAAAACCCTAATTTTTCAAACCCAGATAAAGTATATCAACGTACCACAGAATCACATAACACTCTCTATCACACACTCATAGCATATACATCACCAAAACCACCCATTTTAGATCTAAAATGGAGTTTTAGATATAAAATTAGAGAGAGACAGAGAGATTAATAGAGAGAGAAAAGAGAGTGGAGGGTGTATGTGTGTGTGTGTGATAAGCGTATTATGTGTGGTGTGTGTGATAGAGTGTGTTTTGTGTCAGTGTGTGTGTGTGTGCTGGCACCAACAAAACGCGTTTTTTTTTTTTTTTTTTTTTTTTTTTTTTTTTTTTTTTTTTGTAAAGTTATTTGTATTTACAAATTACAATAGTTAAAAAATGTAATAAAATTTGTAAAATGTAAAAGTTATTTGTTTAAAAATGTAAATAAAATTTGTAGTAAAATTTGTAGTAATAAAAGTTTTAAAAAAGTATAAGTAAAAATTTAGTACATGTTGTAAATAAAATTTGTAGCAATAAAAGTTTTTAAAATGTAAAAATGTAAAAGTTGTAAAAAAATTATGTAAAAGTTATTTGTTTAAAAATGTAAATAAAATTTGTAGTGAAATTTGTAGTAATAAAAGTTTTAAAAAAGTATAAGTAAAAATTTAGTACATGTTAAAAAAAATTAGTTATAAAAGTATTAGTTAAAAAAAGTATGTTACAAAATTTGTTATGTATTTTCAGGTTTTCGGTTCTCACGAGCAAGTAACTGAGTGGGTGCAAAATATAGCTCGGGGGCTCGATTTTGTCCTTGTTAAAAATAGAACCAAATCAGAAAATGGTCAGATGTACGAAGTCAATTATAGGTGTTCAAAAGGTGGAAATTATGAACCTCACAGTAGTGGAAAACGGAAAACCAAAACATCTAAAACCAATTGTCCATTCAGATTAGTTGCAAAATATCACCAAACACAAAATTATTGGTTTTTGAGGGTGAAGGATGATAGGCATAATCATGATATGCTAGAGTCGTTGCATGGTTTGCCATATGCAATGCGATTAAAGGATGATGAGTTTGGTTTGGTCAAAGAATTGTCAGAGTATAAAGTACGACCACGTAATATACTTTCGACAATACAGGGTCGCAATCCGGATAACGTGTCTAGTGTTAGAACTATATATAACGCACAAAATAAGATCCGGAGAGCCAGACACTACAAAAAATGGGCCATTTAGTGGCACATGTTTTTAATGACAGATTTACAATTGTCACTATATTGCATTTTTAGTGACATATTTTATGTGCAACTAATTCTTTTTATAGCTTTAATGGCACTTTATGGTTTGTGCCACCATTATACACGATATTTGTGGCATAAAAACAGACATGTTATTAAAACTCCGTGTAATTTGTGATACACCCTGATATTATGCCATTAAAAGTTATTACATTTCTTTATTTAATTTTGGTATCTGTCACTGATGCTAAAAATTGCCCGGCCTTTGCACTAAAAAATAAATTAAATCGAGCGCCTTTTTTTTTTTATTAGTTCCCTCCAATTGTTGGGAGTATATATCCCTAATTTAATTGTAGAGATCTCAATCACTGTTCCTAATCTTCAACTCTATCTCTCATTCACTCATAGACTCATAGTTATCCCATTCATTCCATCACTATTTTCATCCTTTTGGTCAGGTAACGGAATAAAAAATTTTGTCTACCTTTTGTTTGATATACAGCTCGTTATTGCTCAATTTTATTATCAATAATTCTATTCTTTGATTATTACTAGTATGTTTTGTTCATTTTTGCACTAAAATTATATAACCCACGAAAGTGGGATTTGAATAAATGTATGTTTCTTAATAGTTGGCATTGATGAATTTATGTGGATTGTTATCATTTGCTTTTTTATGTTATTGGTAGTTGGGTTTTGTTATATCTTTGCATTCAAGTGTAATTTGTATAAACTAATTATATATGAGTCACAATTAGGTAATTTAAACACCCAAAACATGTAAAATTAGGGATGAGCACGGTACCAATTTGGTACCGAACCGGCACCGTTTTTGAGGTACCGGATTTTTTCCCGACCAAAAGTTGTAGTCCGGTTCCCGGAACCGATGGATATGCCGGTACCGGTTTCGGTACCGGGTTCGGGTATTCGGTACCATACCGTGTTGAGCATTGTTTTTTCATTAAGATAATTGTTTCAGTAGAACGTTATGATGCTCATCCATGTTTGATATTTGAACTGATATATGGTTATATTTAGATAAAATAGACAACTAGACATTAACCATATCCTCTTTAAAAGGATTTTATGAGAATAATTTTTTTTCTACAGTCATAGAAAAGAATAGTTACAGTGGAGATTCTAACATAGAAAAGAATAGTCACAATGGAGTGGGTTTAATTAAATGGACATCTAGTTACAAGGATGATAAAGCTTTACACTTATTTTGGTTCTAACTTAAAATAAAGAGGCGGTAAAGTCTATTTTGATGTTTGAGTAAAAGTGTAAAACATGCTAAAAGACTTGGGTGATAATTATGTAGCTTGTATCATTGTACATGGAGGAAGATGCATTTATACTTTTAAGTTATACACAGATTTGGTCTCATTGTTTAATAAAACTCACTGTGATGTTTTTTTATCCTTAAATTTATGGTTGTTGCACCTTGTATAATTAGTTTTGATTTGCTAATAATCTGTTCTTGGTGTCTAGTTGCTTGTTCCATCTTAATTTTAATTTACAGTCAAATTTAACATTCTTTGTTAGTTCTGATGTAATAATTGAAAATGTGGTCAAATGAGTTTGTGATTAGTACTTTTGATATTAGTAAAAATAATTTCATTCAAACAAATAGGCATCAATTCACTAATTTGTTTGATGTAGTTTACATTAGGTATTTAGTAATGGACAAATCATGGATGTATAATGCACGAAGGTCAAGTAGATCTTTTGTGACTGGTGTAGAAAATTTTATAGATTTTGCATTTGAGAGGTCGTCAAATAGTGAAGGGAATATATTGTGTCCGTGTTCACGTTGTGTAAACATTTTCCATCGCACAAGAGATGATGTGTTTGATCACCTAGTGTGTTGGGGATTCCGGAAAGGCTACTCGAAATGGGATCTTCATGGTGAATGCTCGACGACACCATCGTCAAGTGGGTTAATTAATGAAGAACAGGAGATGTTTGACCATGATATGCACGGGCTGTTAAACGATATTTTCCATCCAACCCCACCACAACAAAATATCGGTAGTGATCTGATTGGTGCAGGTGATGTACAAATGAGTGAATCTAACTTGAACGCTCGTCCAGGGGAAACTAATGGTAGAAAGAAGTTTCAAGATCTACTTAAGGATGCTGAAGAAAAGGTGTATTCAAAGTCTAAGTATTCCAAGCTATCGTGTTTAGTGCATCTTTATCAAATTAAGTGTCTTAATGGCTGGAGTAACAAATCATTCTCAATGTTGTTGGACTTTTTGAGAGATTTGTTACCTGAAGGAAATTTGTTGCCTAAAACAACCTATCAAGTGAAAAAAATATTGGCAAATTTAGGATTAAGTTATGAAAAAATACATGCATGTCCTAACGGGTGTATGTTGTTTTGGGGGGATGAAGATAAAGAAAAACAGGACAAGTGTTCTATTTGTAATGCGTCTAGATGGAAAGTGGCCGAAGGTAGCTCACAAGTTGAAATGAGTCAAACTAAAAAGAAGGCATCAAAGATTTTGCGATGGTTTCCATTGAAGCCGCGTCTTCAAAGATTGTTCGAGTCTTCAAAGACAGCAGCCCTTATGAAGTGGCATCACGAAGAACGTGTAAAAGATGGAAAAATACGACATCCAGCTGATGCATCAGCATGGAAGTTTTTTGACCAAAAGTTCTCTAATTTTGCAAGTGATCCTAGGAACTTCATTTAGCTTTGGCTAGTGACGGTTTCAACCCCTTCAAGACAATGAATGTGGCACATAATATTTGGCCTGTTGTCCTAATTCCTTATAACTTGCCGCCATGGCTGGTTATGAAACAACCAAACTTCATTCTTTCTTTAATAATCCCTGGTCCTGGAGGTCCTGGAAATAAGATAGATGTGTACATGCAACCATTGATAAAAGAACTAATTGAACTATGGGAAGATGGAGTTGAAACTTTTGATGCCTCGGTAAAACAAAACTTTCAGTTGAAGGCTGCTATTCATTCAACGATATCTGACTTCCCTGGATATGGTAATCTTTCTGGATGGAGCACCAAGGGGAAACTCGCATGCCCATCATGTGGTTTTGATACTGATTCTAAATGGCTTCAGCATGGAAGAAAATGGTGTTACATGTGTCACCGAAGATGGCTTCCGGTTGACCATAGATGGCATAGTGATGTTAGATCCTTTGTTGGACGCGAGGAAAGGAGAGTGGCACCTATTCCTTCTACTGGTGAGGAAGTACTAAGACAATTAGAGGGTGTCGACTTCCTCATAGACATTGATAATGGCGAACGCTGGAAAAAGAAAAGCATTTTCTTTAAGTTGCCTTATTGGGAACATTTATTATTGCGTCACAATCTAGATGTGATGCATATCGAAAAGAACGTATGCGATAACATTATAGGGACTTTGTTGGGACAAAAAGGGAAGTCGAAAGATAACTATAATGCAAGACTTGACCTAAAAGAAATGGGTATACGAAAAGAATTACATCCAAAACAGAGACCATGAAGTAACACTACGTTCTTACCAAAAGCATGTTATCAGATGACCCGGGCAGAGAAAGATGACTTCTTAAACACCCTAAAGTCGATTAAACCCCCTGATGAGTTTTCATCAATTATTGCTAGTTGTGTGCAACTAAAAGACAGGAAACTCATTGGGATGAAAAGCTTTGATTGCCATATGTTGATGCAAGAATATTTACCGATTGCGTTACGAGGAAATCTACTTGATCACGTAACCTCATCTATACTTGATCTATGCAATTTCTTTAGAATAATTTGCTACAAAGATCTAAATGAGTTCGACTTGAAATTTCTTGAGTCTCATATTGGTATCACTTTATGCAAATTGGAGAAAATATTCCCTCCTTCGTTCTTTACTGTCATGGTACATTTAGTGGTCCATTTAGTTGAAGAGGTTAGGCTTGGTGGTCCTGTAGCTTTTCGATGGATGTACCCTATTGAAAGGTAAATGTGATTTTATAGTTCTTTGCATAGAATATAGTTGTTCTAAATAATAAATGCTAAATGTTGTTTATAATTGCAGGGATTTGCTAACACTAAAGTCATACGTGCACAATAGAGCTCATCCGAAAGGTTCAATTGCGGAAGGTTATTTAGCTCAAGAGAGCTTAACATTTTACTCTCGGTATCTCTCGGGAGTTGAAACAGTCTTTACTAGACCAATTAGAAATGATGATGAGGGTAGGCAAAATGAGACTGAAGAATCCAACTTATTTTGCCCCGGTCGACCGTTAGGTAAAAAATTAGATCATCGGTTCTCAATTGGAAAAAGGAACAGATCCTTGAATTATTCACTTGATGACCAATCTTTAGCACAAGCACACCGTTATGTGCTGTTTAATGTTGATGCAGTCACAATTTTCAGAGAGTAAGATACATGTTTTTCATAATAACTAATTAGTATAGGTCTTAATTTGCACTAAATTTCTCACATATCATGTTGTTTCAGAGAGTAAGATACATGTGTTATTGAGCTCATGATTTTTTTTTATTTCTTGTATACTCAAGCATGGCTAGGCGCAAGAGACTCTGCATGATTTCTACTGACGCTGCAAATGAACAGCAACATGATGAAGCACAAGCTCAGTCAAATGGGTCCTTGACTAATGAAACAAATGACACAAATTCCTCTCAGATGGACATGACAACTAATGAACACTCTGATATTGAGAATGAAGTAGGGGGTATGTGTCTTTTCAACATTTGAATCTTGATAATTGATTATGTTTTGTCTATGTTTTTGCTGTCAAAATTTTAATATGTTGTACAATAATATGCTGTCAAAATTTTTTGCTGTCAAACTTTTTTTATTTACCTCGACCTGGACATTTCAACTCATACAGTAGAGTCAGGTTGTTTTTATTTGATAACTCATAAGTTACAAAAATTATTTAACTACAAAGGGAAAGCATCAAATGGGTCGAGCTAGTTCAATAGGCCACCTAAAGCGCAGCCCAAATGCTCCCCAAACCAATTGATGCACAACCTGCTTGTATTGCCTCTTCTAGTGTGTACTTTAATCCCAACAGTAACTAGGCTGAAGAATCATTTTGGGCACGCTTACGTAACCAGGTATCATTACTAGTGTGCCGGTTTGAGTTTGTTGTCCTGGGCAAGGTTGGAGATATTATATGTATTCTGGGTAGTAGATTTTAGTTTAGTTTTAACATGTGTTATAATTAGAGGTGGCAAATTCCCGACTTATTAAGTCAATTTTCAAAATATTACTGAATAAATAGTTGATGCATTTAGTTATGATTACAGAAAAATTACTCCGTATATTAGCATTGATCTACAGGATAGCGATTAAAGCAGGGATAGAACAGAGCATCTAAGCAATATTCATTTACTACACAATGTTGTTAACTTGTATTTCTTTTTAGTCTACGAAATCACAAATTAGTTTCATGCTCACTTTATCAAATAGGTTAAACTGATTAGTGAACAGCCCTTGTTTAGAGTTTATTTCATCCATTGATTGATAAATATGTTTTATATTAAAGGTCCTCCAAAGAAGGTTCGCGGTCCAACTCAAAAGAACGAGTTATGGAACATGCAGAAAAACAAGATTGTTGTCAAATTCAACAAGTATGGACAACCTGTGGGAATTGAAGGGAATGAGCTAACACAATTTCTAGGATCAGTTGTAAGGATAGCTGGAAATGTCGGGCTACATTGTGAAGACTGGAGAAAGGTTGACAAGGAAAAGAAGGAAGACATGTATTCAATTGTGAAGGTATTTGTATTACAAAGTAAAGATGATTGTTTTGTTACCATAGACAGGTTTTGCGTCTTTGCTAATTATTACAGCTTTCATTATAGGAAAAATTTGTTTTCCATCCGGCTGAAACAAGTACTATCAAGAAATGGATTCTTTCTAGCATGGGGAAAAAGTTGAACACTTGTAGAAACTTAGTAAAATCACGAAACTATGATCCGAGTCTTAGTGTTGAAGAAATTATGGCAAAACAAACTGATAGTAGGGTGAACCCAGAACAGTTTCAAAATCTTGTGAATCGTTGGATGAAACCAGAATATCAGGTACCAAATGTTTAATACTTTCAATTATTATTTTTTATGTTGCTTATTAACTAGTTTATTATTATTGGTTGCATAGGCCGTTTGTGAAAAAAAGAGAATTAGCCGCTCAAAAATGGAAGAGCCTCACGTAACTGGGACAAAATCATTTGCTAGGCTTGCCGAAGAAGAGGTAAGTTACCAGTAAATTATGAACATAGTTATTGTTAAATATCAAAGCACTTGCACTAGTGTGAGATTAATAGAACATAGTTCATGTGAGTGAAATGATTCTTGTTATAAGCTACTAAAAATAATGGGGTGCAACCAACACGAGGGAAACTATACCAAATAAGCCGCACCCGTAAAGATGGTAGTATCGTCAATGACAAAGCTGCTAAAGTTGTGGTAATGTGATTTCTTAATATCTTAAATACCACATGTTATTATTCACATTTTTTAACGGTGGAACATGTTATTGCTATGCAGGCATCAATACAAGTTGGTGCAAATGAATCCACTAATACCCAAGGTATTCAAGAAGATGATTGGGCAAATGACGACTTATCCAAAGTTAAGGGGCCAGAGAAAAGAGGATATGTTCGATGCGTAGGAAAGATGCTTTCTCGTAGGAATAATGGTGCCTCATCATCTACAAGCTCACAAACTGTGGAACAACGATTGGCTCAAACAGAAGATGTTTTATACACCCTTGTAAACCTTTTGAAGCACCCGACAAGAAATTCTAACTTGGGTGACGTCCTTAGGAGTATGAATATAGAGGTATATATTTTCATTCACATTTTTTTCTTACTGTAGTTTCTGTAGTAATTTTAATTTCCTAATCTTTATAGGTTCCTAATAACTTTTCTTCGGGTCAAAACAACTCTACTAATGGAAATCAAGGATCATCAAATCAAGGATCTTCTGTCGCAGATCAAAACATTGGTAAAAGCCTATCTTTTTTGGTTTAAGTATGGCTAAGTAACATTAGTTCACGGCTAGGATTTTTTTTCTTTTTTACGCAGGTACTCCAACGAATCTTTCTTGAGTATACTTTTCACAGGTACCCTTCCTCTTCATCCACTGAAAGTATTTACTTTTTAACACTTTTCTTGATCCGATTAGAAAGTTTGTCACATATTCTGGTTATATCAAAGAACAATGTAAATCATGTATGTTCACGGAGATGTTTTGTTGCCTTCATCTTGAATATAAATTTCTACAATTTTGTTGGTGTTGGCTTACAGATTCTCGGGGCGTCAAGGGTCAAAAGTTAACACAATGCTTGCTACTGACGTCAAAGGTCAATAGTTATCACAACGCTTGCAACCTTTGATGAAGTTATAAGAAAGTTGGTAGTTTTTAGGTGTCTTTTATGATATTCAGTTGGAGATTTACACGAGATTTACACTCAGTTTAGCTTTTTTATTAGTTGTTAATGAATATTGTTTGCTTTGTATTTATTGGATATTTCTATTTTAAAATATAAAAACCTTGTTTAATGGTAATTGCATTTTTGCTTGAATATGAAATTGTTAAGTAATTGCGAATTAATATTACATTGTGCCACAATTTGAAAACATCACAGTGGCAAAAAACCAATATTGTAACAAAATTTAGTGGCAAATGTTATGTCGCTAAGTCAGCTTACTTTGTGATCATAGTAAGAGTATAATGACACAAAGTAAATGTCACAAAATCCTTAAAGCTTTATGTGATAGATAATTATGTGCCGGTAAAGCTAGAATGGTCAATAGATAATTATGTACCACTAAAAGCTAGAATGGTCAATAGCAACAAAACATAGAAGTGCCACTAAAACCCATAAGGTTTGCAACAACACAAGTATAAAGTGCCACTAAAACCATTTAGTGGCAGCGACATTAGTGACACTTTTTTTTCTGCCACCGATTCCTCGTCAGGTCTTTAGTGACACTTATTTCATTTTTAGTGACACTTTTTGGGTGTCACTAAATGGTCATTTTTTTGTAGTGAGAGTAGGTGATAGAACTCCAATTCAAGTCCTTTACTCGCATTTGATGGATTCAGGGTATACATGGTACCCGAGGGTAAATGAGCATACCAACGAGCTTGAGGAGCTATTTTTTGTGCACCCCACGTCGTATGCTCTATGGTGTACATTTCCTGAAATTATGCTGATGGACTCCACGTACAATACCACGATGTTTAAATTGCCGTTGTTGGAAATTGTCGGATTCACTTCAGCAAATAAAACATTTCCAATGGCATATAGCTTTTTAAACAGTGAAAGAGGGTATAATTTTAAATGGGTATTGCAACGTGTGAAGGATGTCATAGACGAAAGATATTACCCACGTGTTATCGTCACTGACAGAGATTTAGCGTTGCTTGAGGCATGCAGAGCAAAATTTCCTAACGCTCACAAATTACTCTGTCGATGGCATATAGAGCAAAATCTGCTTCAGCATTGCAGAAATAGATGCAGTGGGTTAGATGACTATGAGTCCATTAAACACAGATGGGATTGGATGGTTAAAGCTCCGACATTCGAAATGTTCAAGCAACATTACCAACGCCTACAACAGCGATTGGTCGACTATCCGGGTACTTAATTATTAATTCATTGTTTTTAATTATTTAATAAATAAGCACCCGAATGACCTTTTATTAATTCATTGTTTTTTTTCAGATATCGTTGTGTATCTGAATAACTGGCTGCGAGATTACTTACCCATGTTTGTCTCGTATATTACCGACCAATATCGCTCCTACGGCTAGACAACAACGTGCAGAGTTGAGGCTCACCACGCGTTGTTGAAAATATATTTGGGCAGCACACAGTCCAACTTAGACAGGTTGTTGAGTTCGATCGATAAGATTCTCATTGCGCAAAAAAATGCGATAAAAGAGAGTTTTAATAGAAGCATCAACGAGAAACTAAATAAGTGTAATATACCACAATTTCAAGAATTGTGGTATAAAGTTTCCAAATATGCTTTCAACCTCATGTACAAAGAACTCCACATGTCGATCACCGTAGAAGACTGTAGCCATAAGTTGCGGACAATTTTCGGACTACCATGTTTTCACGAGATGCAATATTATGTATATCATGGTAAGTATTAAATTTATAACTATCAAGTCGTTTTCCCCATTAATATCAGTAATTTATACAAGTCACTTTTAATGAATTCAGGATGCCCCATTCCACTAGATCAAATTGATATTTTTTGGAGAACCTTATCTGTTTCGTGGCCTATTATCAATAGGCCCCCGCCTGAAGATGGATCTTCCAGCGAACCTGATGATGATGATGATGATACTTTGTTTCAAAACGACGTGCGACAATTCAAGAATATTTTTAGCAAAGCAACATCGTTTGTCAAGAAAAATATGTTAACGAAGTTGAGAGAGATATACCAGCCTGAATTTGTTGACACACGTAAACCTGCTATTCAAAAAAATACCCATGGACATCCGAGCGCAAAGGACAAGAAGGGCAAGGCTACACAAGTCCCGGACTTGAATGAAGTACCAATCGTAGATCACCGAAGAAGCACAACTTCAAGATCTACAAAAGTCCGGAACTTCAACAAAGAACATGCTAGACATAGTTCTTACACGGGTCCTAGTGTTCAACAGAAAATAAGACACATGTTTTACGTTCGAGATGCAGAAAGCGAATACTTTATGGACCATATTCCAGTGATTTTCCATCCATACATAATAAGTGTATATAATGTGGTAGGTGATGGAAATTGTGGGTTTCAGTGCGTTGCCCACGGTATTTGTGAAGACCAAAATAGGTGGCGCGAAGTTAGACAGATGTTATTGCAAGAGTTAGACCTACATAGGGAGGTTTACACAAATATGTTTACGGAATCTGGCTTTGACGGTATTTGCTATTCAGTAAACTGGTTCGGTTATGGATCTACACCGGTAGATCGCTATATGGAGATGTCAGACACGGGGTTGGGGTTGGTTATTGCATCATGTATTAACCGACCTGTTGTATTGATATCCCAGCGGGGTTAGAACACATGTTTTCCACTTTTTTATGGTCCTAACTTCTCACAAAGAACTGACCCCCTTGTGATAGCCCATGTCTGACGCTAGACAACGATTTTCCACTTCCGCATCTCCACCCACAATGGAGGAGGCACACATCCCAAGATGCATCGCAATGGGAAACATTATATTCCCATCGACTAAACTTGTTGTAAATAATTATACAGACAAAATATTGTAAATGATTACTGATTTATGTTGTAAATAATTATACCGAGAAAACATAGTGAATGATTACTGATTTATGTTGTAAATAACTGTTTTTATTATATACTGAATGATTGAAAATTTATTTAAATTAATAATAACATTATTGATTGATGTTGTAAATTACTATGCAAATTATTTGGCCAGGTGGAACGAAGAAATCCTTTCTTGTGTCGATGTGAGAGAGGATTAATTATAGAACGGAAATCCTGGAAACCAGCTACTTTTGGGCAACTGTATTATGCATGTCCTGATTCAGTGGTAAATAATCATACGTTTGCTTAGTTATGTAAATATGTAAATAATTTGTTTGTTAAAAATAAATTTCTTATAATTTTCTTAACATGTAACAGTCAGGTACAGATAACTATGGTGTCGATACTTCATGTGGAAAGATGAATTTGAAAGGAGTTACTTTAATCAAGCCTCTTCTTCAACGCAGTGCTCAAACTGCGTTGCGAAAGATAATAAGATTGACGAGCTTGAAGCAAGAAACAAGCTGTTGATAACAAGAATAAAGACACTGGAGATGGAGTTAGAATTGGCAAGGAATCCTGAGGATCACGCTTGTCAGTCGGGTGCAAGGCTCCATGATCTTTTACATGAAATGAATAATCTTCATATGTCGTAGATGTTATTGTTTTTAAATAATGTGTTAACGTTTTTGTTTAATTGAATGATAACAGTTGTTTTGGTAGTTATTTAATGTGGTAATGTTTAACGTGATATTGTTGTTATTGTTAATTAAAAAAACATATTAAACGTTAATTATATAAACATAACAAATAAACACAACAAAAAACATTACACAAACAAAATACAAACACAAAATACATTACACAAACAAAATACAAAATACAAAAAAAAATAATAATAAATAAAATAAAATAAAAAACCACAAAACGCCAAAAAGGACAAAAAAAAAAAAAAAAAAAAAAAAAGTACACCTACAAAATAGATAGAGTTAATATAATAAAAATAGCCCATGTCAATATGACCCCACCCTATTTTAAATACAACTAACCAATATCAGTGTCCAAATAGATTTCATATATGGTTGATAAAAGATCTTGTTTAGATGTACTTTTGTAATTAGGAGTTGCAGCCCTTAGACTATCTTTATTGGCAAACTGATCCGACCGATCGGATTATACAAGACAAAAAAATATTCAATAGTATATTAAAATAGTACAAAAGAAAGAAAGAGAATGGTACGACCCGGTTGGTATGTGACCTCCAAAGCTTTCAGCCGATCTTGCCACATGTCACACTCTGTAAGAAAGAGAAAAAAAATACATATTGTTGGTTTGATAAAATGCTAACTGAAAGATACTTGCCGGAAAAAGAAACTCATCGGAGAAGAAGGAGAACTGGAGAAGAAAGCACAGTTGTAGATTTTTATTTTGGTTCCCATTATTTCTTTTTGACTGAAAGATAATGACCACTTGCTTTTGCTTTTTACTGTTGGAACATTTCCCAATGTTTATTTTTGTTTTTTTTGGAACGGTTCTTTCGGAGAAATCCTTGACCAATTCGAAACCCAATGGGGGAAAACCTTCAACTTAAGCCGCCCGAAGGCACGACACTTAATTTAAAGTAAACCATGCCTTCTCCAGATTCGAACCCTAGTGGGTTGAAACCTTCATTGAAGGACTTTGAAAGCCTAGTATCAACAGACCATGTGATCAAAGAGGACTTCCCGGATGGTCACCCATCCGGTACTACTCTCTTAGTGGCACACTTAACAAGTTAAGTGTTTACCACTAGACCACATGGTTGTTGACATGTTTCTTTTTGTTAATTAGATTTTTATTTTATTTATTTTTAATTTGTTTATTACTTACGTATATAAGTTTATACATAATTGGGCTTCAATGTTAAAGTAATTTGTTTGGTGTTTATAAAGTTTTGTGAGCTAATTTTTAATATAATAATTGCTTAATGGTTATATTTTGAAGTTTAAGTAATTATATTAAATAGATAATAAATAATATTAAATTTTAGGTTGGGTTGTTGATAAATGGTAAAAAAGTTGAGATTGGTTGTATGTATAGGTTGTATTAGTGGATGAGTAAGAAAATAATATTTTAATGAAAGATCGAGTTAAATAAGGTTGTGAATAAAAATAGTCTTATAGAATATGAATAACTAAGAAGTGATGTGGCTACTTATGATGATGCTCATTAATCATGTTGTCCATCGACAACTAAGAATCGTCAAAAAATCATGACAATGAGTAAAATTTGAATCTTTTGACAAGAAAATTCACGTATATCTTGAATAATCAAAATTTCATATAAATTCAGGGATCCAACAATAGAACATAGCAACATATATATTGATAATGAATCAACCAAGGTGTTAGGCCATATTCATTATCGTTGGTAGGTTACAGGCCTCGTGTGCTAGGACGTCCCAAATGCCCCACCACGTGAAAGCATTTCGTAAAATCTGAATAGCAACTTTCCTTGAAATGATATGTCACAAAAAGAGTAAGACAACATGTAATGAAGATAACAACTTTAACTTAAAAGGCACATCTTGAAAGAAAGAAACATGGGTACAAAAACACTTACCACCACACAGTTTTAACACCTTAATATTATTTGTATCATGGCAAAATCGGAATCGTGTCATGTTGTTTTTTTACTTTTTCCATGGATTTAGGCTTTAATTAGTGCTTTGATGTTACACAAAGATATCACTGCTAGCAACAGGTAGACCTGTCGCCAAACATGCACTTTTCTATTATCTTTTTCAAGTTTTATTTCTTTTCTAAAAAATAGAGAACCCTCATCACCATGGGGTGGATAATTTGAGAGTAACATTAACTACAGGTTTATCTTAAACAAAAATACATGAAGCATATTATTAGTACGATCAGGAGATGTAAGAACCGATATAACCTAAGGGTTTTTCTAACTTGTGCCCTGGGGGCACAATTTAAGCACACCAAAAGGACGGTGGAACCCACGAAAAAGTACGCCCGGACTCACAGAAAAGTACACTTTTCAAATAAAAGATGTGGGTCCGGATGTCCTTTTTCATGGGTCCCACCGTCTTTTTGGTGTGCTTAACTTGTGCCCTCAGGGCACACGTTAGAAAAACCTATAACCTAAAAGTGGTTTTACAAATTTCAATATACAGCTTCATTACTTTGTTTCAACTGTCCTTGGAAATCATTTAATAATGGAAGACACCAAAACGAGTGTTTATAAAGAGGATAATACATGTGGATGGGTAGGCCTCTCAAGGCCCAAAGATATCTGGGCTTTGTTATTGTTGAATAATTTTAATATTTGGATTTGAATAAACTACCGACATTCATGGTGTTCTAATTTTTAAAGCTTTCTGCTCAGTGTTAAGACAAAAAACTTTAATCGAAAGGTGGTGCATACGATAAAAATGTGCTATATTATAATACAAACCAATAAGAATCTGGTACTGATGTTCCCTTTAATATTTTTTATTCACTCCACTAAGATTGTCTAAATCAGATCCACATTACCATAACTAAGCAAAACCTCAAATCAAATCCTAAACCAGAGTAGTAACAACCATGGCCGCCATAACAAACCCAGTCCCACTACACTCACACACACTAACACTCAAACATAAACTCACTTTCAAAACCCAAGCACCATGCTACAAATTTAAACCCACTCACAAACTAACCATCTCGAGCCGGCTAAGGGCTGCTGTCATTGGCGGCGGCCCAGCTGGATCCTCAGCCGCCGAAGCACTAGCTTCTGGCGGCGTGGAAACATATTTATTTGAACGTAGCCCTGAGGGCGCCAAACCATGCGGCGGCGCCATCCCACTTTGTATGCTCGATGAGTTCTCGATCCCACAAGAACTCATTGACCGGAAAGTCACACATATGAAAATCATATCACCTTCAAATCTCACTGTTGACTTTGGAAAAACCCTAAAACCGAATGAGTTTATATCTATGGTTCGCCGTGAAGTACTAGATTCGTATCTAAGAACACGAGCTGAGTCGAAAGGTGCTAATGTTGTTAAAGCGCTTGTGACCAAGATTGAAGTACCAGATCTTTATAACCAACCTTATGATATTCATTATACCGTTGGTAATAAAATGAAAAAGCTTTCTGTTGATGTGGTTGTTGGCGCTGATGGTGCCAACAGCCGTGTAGCAAAAGCAATCCATGCGGGTGACTACGCATGCGCTATTGCTTTTCAGGAGCGCATTAAGCTCCCGGATGATAAAATGGAATATTACCAAAATCTCGCGGAGATGTATGTCGGAAACGATGTGTCACCAGACTTTTACGCGTGGGTCTTCCCAAAATGTGATCATGTCGCGGTGGGGACAGGCACAGTGTGTTCAAAACCGGATATTAAAAAATACCAACAAGGAATCCGTTCACGGGTCCTACCAAAGATCGCGGGTGGAAAAGTGATTAAAGTGGAGGCCCACCCGATTCCAGAACACCCGCGTCCTGTTAGGGTCCGTGGGCGGGTAGCGCTTGTGGGAGATGCGGCCGGGTATGTGACAAAATGTTCTGGAGAAGGGGTTTATTTTGCGGCGAAAAGTGGTAGAATGTGTGGTGAAGCGATTGTGAAAGCGTCGGAAGGGGGTTATCGGATGATTGGTGAGAGTGATTTGAAAAGAGAGTATTTAAAACAATGGGATGACCAGTATATTACAACTTTTAGGTTTTTGGATTTGTTACAACATGTGTTTTATGGAAGTAATTATGCAAGGGAGGCATTAGTTGAGCTTTGTGGAGATGAGTATGTGCAAAGAATGACATTTGAAAGTTACTTGTATAAGAAATTAGCTAAAGGGGATCGATGGGAGGATTTTAAGATGGTTTCGAGTACGATTGGGAGTTTGATTAGGTGTAAACTTATGGGGAAAGAAATGGAGTCGTTCGGTCCAAGTGTTCCTGCTAAGTTCATTTGATAAAGCTGTATTGATCGATTTTGGCTATTGTACCGGCCAGCCTTGAGAATGATTGAATAAATGTTGTTTGTATTAAGGGACAGGTACAACTTTGAACCTCATACATTCCTTTATTTTAAATATTGTATACACTGAAAAAGTGTATCGTGTATCGGATCATCATAGATCTAAAGACTCGAATACAGAAGGAACTAGTTTTTAAATGTAATTTGATATGATGAAGGTTCCAATGTTGAATTGTTTTCAACAAACTGTGCATATCGAATTAATTGTGATGAATGAAGCAGGACTTGCTAATTGTAAAAAATTTGTAGCGAGTTTCGTGTTGTAGCTAGGATTAAGGTGTTTCAACACGCGCGAATGAGTCAAGTAACCTCGTCGTCCATGATTGCAACGGAAAGGCATCACCAATACACTACATGAGACATATATTATCTAAGTGTTTTAGTCTTGGTTCAAGGATTCAAGGGAATCAAACGACCACAAGCGTATTTCCCACTTCCCAAATATTAATGCATATCAAAATGAAACTGAAACTATGGCACGAGTTATGGCTAGAGACGATAAGCTAAACAAGGGTAATTCCCACTTTCCAAACGGAATGCTAACGAGGGAGGGGTGGGGATGATACATATTCACATAGCATGATCAAGTTGGTGATATAACATAGGCGCAGGATGAGTTAATACTCATACACTTGAAGCAGTTTCTCATTATTTCAATGCTAATACCGTGACGTCTTGACTAATAAGTTGATGTAATAAAAATAATAAATGTACCAGTAACATTAAATAACGATTTACAGAGAAGGGTCTTCGTAAGGTTGCTTATTGTTTGCTAAATTTTACACATTTACATCAAATGGGTCGATTTGGGTTCTATTTTCTTGCAATGGGTCAAACTTTGAAATTAGCTAACTGTTGGAAACACAAGGGCCTTTTAGGCTTATAATAGATGAAGAGAAGAACACTTACACTCTATTTGCGAGTATAAAACGGAGAGAAGAGAAATGAAGAGATGAAAAAAGAAAGAAAAGAAGATGAGTGGAATTTTTTTTTGATTTTTAATCTTGTTTTACTGAGTTGGAAAGAAAAGAAGAAAGATGTTAGCAAAAAAGGCTTTAAAATCACTGATCACGTATAGGCTCCCCGGACGCAAACAAGAGCAACCCAAAGGAACCACATCACACTTCATAGTCCGAAGGTACAACCGCGGAACACACACTCCACAGCCCAGCCCGGTGAAATGAACGTGATAGCCCGCAGACATCGATATATATCCGGACTAACCCAGGACGCGGATTAAAGCGATAGTACAAACAGCTGTCATGCAATGGATCAGAGACAAAAAGGACAGATGGTACATGATCATGGAATAAGCCGAACAAGAAGGGGAGTGCGCAATTCCGAGAAACATGCATAAACGGTCGAAAAGGACAAGTATGCTTGGCCTATATAAAGAGTAAAAAGGTTCACTTTTGGGGCAGATTCTTTCTCTCTCTCGCACTTTATTTTAAATACTTTATCTCTCTCTATCATACACTTACTCTCACACCGGAGGTTGACCGCGGAACACCCCTTCCACGGTGAGGCTAACAGTGTTTCTTTCTTAGCAGCTTATTCGAAGATCTTAACAGTCATAACTCACCCTCTCAAGGCTCGGGCCTAACCAAGTCTAGAGAGGTACCTCAGTTTTGTACTAACAAGTGGCGCCATCCGTATCGGGACTCGCTAACTTAACTACGTTTCCAAAGATACTCAAACCAACATGAGCCATCCGGCAAGAAGCGGCTCTGCTCCTACCCAAGAACAATCCGCAGTACGGAACACCTTGGAGAAGGAAAAGAGTCAACAAGCAAACGAACCATTGCCAGACATGGCACTATGGGAGTTTTGCGACAAGCATTACGACCAGTTGTTGCCCCTAATGGCCGAAAAGGTTCACCAAGAAAAGTTAAGGCAGGTGCAGACACGCCTTGACTTTGACGGCGAAGAAGGAAAAGGCAGAAAAGCTCGGGAACAAACTCAAGATTCCGAGTCCAAATCCTTGAGTAAGAAAGAGGTCAGGACAAAGCGGCAAGATAGCCCAAGCGCCAGGTCCGGATCCTCTGACCACTCATACTCTCGGAGTGTTTTCTCTCGACTTAGCAGTAGAAATACAAGAACTTCTGAAGAAATCCGTGAGAAGCAGAGATACCCCCGGTCGGCCGTCTTCTCACGCCTAGGAGAGAAAAGACAGGATGTCCGGTCGCGACTGGGAAACCGGAAAGCAGATGTGTTCTCAAGGCTAAGCGCAAAAAACCAGGCCGGAGGAGAATGAAGAGCCGAGAATGGACACACATGGCGAGAGGAAAACAGGGGTAGACTAGTGGGACGGAAAAAGAGAAGTCCCAGTCCAACTTGCAGTAGCACACCCTATTCCAGGAAGCGAAGCGCTGGGAGGCAGTCCGCATACTCCGACCCCGGAAAGAAGAAAAAACGACTCTCCCTAGACAGCGAAGACAGTGATGGAAGGCATTGGGAATCCAAGTCCAGAAGTGTCAAAAACAGTGAAGACGATCTCTACCGCCCGTACGATATCGAAGATACCGACCCATTCACACACCGGATCAGAAACTTTGAGTTCCCTAGGCGAACGCGAATGCCGTCCAACGTTAAAACCTATGACGGGACAAGCGATCCGGAGGATCATTTGAAAAACTTCTGTACTGCGGCCAAAATAGAACGATGGGACATGCCTACCTGGTGTCACATGTTCAACTCTACCCTTATGGGCCATGCTCGGGTATGGTTCGATGAACTACCCGTGGAAAGCATTGACAACTTTGAAGATTTGAGAAAAAGCTTCCTATCATACTTCCTCCAACAAAAGAAATATTCAAAAGACCCAGTGGAATTGCATCACATCAAACAAAGAGAAGGAGAATCGACTGGAGCCTTCGTCGAACGTTTCAAAGCTGAAAGCATGCATGTGAAAGGGGCCCCAGAGTGCATGAAAGTCTCCGGATTCATGCATGGAATCACCAACCCAGAACTGATAAAAAGACTCAATGACAATATCCCACGCACGATGGATGAGATGTGGAAAGCAACAACAGCCTTCCTCCGTGGTACTACGGCCGCGGCAAATCAGTCTAAAAAGAAGCAAGACCGGTCCACGTGGAAAGCTCAGGAAAGCGGGTCTAAAGCCATCCAAACGTTTGAACGAAAGTCAGAATTTAAGGGACGCTCTAGAGCGGACAGGAGGCGAGCTGATCGGTTCACACCCCTTACTAAGACACCAAGGGAGATTTTAGCAATGGACTCCATCAAATTCACGGCGCCACCGCCCATGGCAAGTCCGGTGGAGTCAAGGAACAAAGACAAATACTGCGATTTCCACAGAGAGAAAGGACACACCACGGATGAATGCTTTCAGCTAAAAAAGCAAATTGAGGAAGCGGTAAGATCCGGCCAACTGGCACACTTGGTGAAAGAAATAAAGAATGGCAGCCAAAAAGGGGGAGCAGCTAAGGGCGGTAAAAAAGATGCCGCGACAAAAGACAAAGCCCCCGCCATATTTATGGTCCAATCTTGGCAAAGGAGTGTAAAGCAAAAAATTCCACCGCACACGGGTCCAGACCTGGAGATATCTTTCCCCCCGGTACAAGGGGATGACTGGGATGACCATCCGTTGGTAATTAAAGCAGAAATAGGTTGCCACCGCGTTCACAGAATGTATGTCGACAACGGAAGTGCGTCGGAGGTACTCTATGAACACTGTTATAACCGTTTAAGCCCAGAGGTCAGAAAAAGGATGATTCCCGCCACAACCCCATTACTCGGTTTCAGTGGCGAAATATCATGGCCTCTAGGTCAAATCCTGCTGGAAGTAACTTTGGGGAATGAGGAAAACTCAGCGAGCACATGGATGAATTTCATGGTGGTACGATCACCGTCACCGTACAATGGAATCATCGGTAGGCCGGGAATAAGGTTGCTGAAAATCATACCCTCAACGGCCCACGGCATGATAAAATTCCCGACTGCGGGAGGCATAGTAACGATCCATAGCGACAAAGTCGTACCCGCCGAATGTCGCATGATAGCAGAAACACAACCGCAGCAAAACAGTGAAGCGGTCGTGGCAGAAAGCATCAAGGTTGCACTACACCCGGAGTTCCCAAACCAGACAATCACTATAGGAGGAAGCCTCACTACCCAAGGGAAAAAAGACCTATGCGACCTACTCCGAAACAATTTGGATATCTTCGCATGGAAACCATCAGACATGACCGGAGTACCAAGGAGTATTGCAGAACACAAGCTCAATGTGCGGGAAGGGTACACCCCAGTAAGACAAAAGAAGCGGGGGCAAGCTCTAGAAAGAAACAAAGCCATTAACGACGACGTAACCAAGTTAGTAGAAGCTGGTATCATGAGAGAGGTCCACTATCACGATTGGTTGTCAAACCCCGTCCTGGTAAAGAAAAGCGACGGGAGCTGGAGAATGTGCGTCGACTTCAAAGACTTAAACAACGCCTGTCCCAAAGATTGCTACCCCCTACCAGAAATCGATTGGAAGGTGGAATCGTTGTGCGGCTATACATTCAAATGTTTCTTGGATGCATATAAAGGGTATCACCAGATACAAATGGCCGCGGAAGACGAAGAGAAAACCGCCTTCCACACAAACCAAGGAATATTTTGCTATCAAAAAATGCCCTTCGGCCTAAAGAACGCAGGAGCTACGTACCAAAGATTGGTCGACATGGCTTTTCAAAAGCAGATTGGGAGAAATTTGGAGGTGTACGTAGATGATCTGGTGATGCGTGGGAATCGCACCTTGCTTTACCTCTCGAGGGATCTCGCGAGGCTTACAACCCCCACCAGGCAGTGTACCTGATCGTTGTAGTATAGTATAGTGACAAGTACCGGGGGATTGATCGTTCAGCTTAGGAATAGTGTCGCTAGGATTAGAAAGCCTAATTAATAGTTCTAGAGGTGAGAGATGATTATTTTTGTGTTTTTATATTTTTATGAAAGCAATTAAAATCTTGGGTTTTGAAGGAGTGGGCGGAATTAGTTGCTAATCAACTAACCCAAAAACTAAGATGCAATCAAAATAAAATAATAAAAAATGAAAACAAACTAATTAAACTAAGGTTGTGAGCAGTAATTGGAGAAATTGTGTTTACTTAGACTTCATTACTCCCTAGATATCTTTTACATGTTAATTACTTGTTACACTTGTATGAATGACGGGTTGTATTCCTTAATACCATTCGTGGAGTGGCATACATAACTCCCCAACTCTATGAGCTCTTATCTCCTCCTACACCATGACCCAGCACAACTATAGGGATTGTAAACAGTGGCTCATGCATTAAATACAACCAATAAAGACCTAGTACGCCTCGGTTCATGTTTCTTAAGACGTTCAAGCATGTTACCATTTGGAGATCTGCCAGTTTTCTTAAGCCTAACATATAATATCATTCATTCAAAACAAGAATAGACAAGTAATCAACACATAATCAACATCTAGGTTTCATTAGATCTAAGCAAACACAAAGGAAATTTAGCCTAGTATAGTAGAATTAAGATAAGAACAAAAGATAGACAACCAACACATAGACATATTGATTGAATTAAGAGTATACTTATCTCAATTACAATGCAAGGTCTCAAGGGTTTGGAACCCTTGAAAAACCTGTAAAAGAGGCACCAAAATCGTCTTTAGGGTTTCACCAAAACTTCTCTCTCTCTTAATGAAAAAACTAGAAAACTATATATAGGAAAATCGTCCTGACGGCGTCAAGAGTAAAATCTGACGCCGTCAACTCGCCGCCATATACTTCCTCGGACGCCCTAGATAAAATCGTGACGGCCTATGTGACGCCGTCACCACCCACGGTAAATTATTCTTGGCCACTTTGACGCCGTCATAACTCCATCTGACGCCGTCACCAGCTACGGTAATTTATTCTTCATGTCTGACGCCGTCAAGAGCAAACCCTTGACGCCGTCACCTTGTATTTCCAGCTTGGATTTTTGGTACTTTGTCGTTTTCTTCACTTTATGCTCCAAAAACGTCCAAAATAGCCTCTTTTCCAGAATTCGCTCTCCAAACACCTAAAATCACAAAAGGAACGATTTAGGGCAATATTTGATCAAATAAATTCGGATTCGGGCTTAAATGACCCCCTAAAAACGGATCATTTTTCGCCTCATCATATACCCTTACACTTGAGATTTGCTTGTCCTCAAGCAAATGAGCTTTTATTCTACTCAAAAGACAAGTTAGGGGTCATTTAACACTAATATAAAAGTAATTACAACAAATAATCGTTCCACTAAAGACCAATAGACAAGCACGGAGGTCATACACAAGCACCTCACAAATAGTGTTTAGATACTCACATCTCTCGGGTGTAATAAAGTAATATAACATTATGAAAATGGAAGATATCTCTCACTACCTGTCATAGCAAAATAGATTACCATAGGCTTGGGAAAGGATCAAACCTCCACCACATGGCGTAAGCACCTAGGATAAACTATCAAAGAGGTCTTTTAAAGGGTTATAACGTTAGGTGTAGGGATATGAATTACACGGTTTTGTTGGATAAAGGGGATTTTACTGGTGGCGAGTTAACAATCTTAGTAAATTACATGTACAAGATGGCGTTGCTAAGCCAAGACTAGACTCGACTTAAGCTAATAAATGAAAAATAACTAAAAACATAAAATGAACATAGAATGAAAACGGGATGGTAGTCCGTATGTTTTTTCTCTCTTTCTTTTCTATTTTTTTTTTTTTTTTTTTTTCTTTTTCTAATTTTTTTTCGAAATTTTATTTATTTTTTTTTTTTATTTATTTTATTTTTTTTTTCATACACTCTTACCCTACCATCCAAAATAATACATTATAGGGGTTTGAGCATTCCCCTTACACTTGAATCTTTACATACTTTACATTAAACTATTCTAATGACTCGAATTAAGAAAATCAAAACACTTGGAGCACTTTTAAGATTAACGTACATATGGGGGTAATAAGTGTTGTTCTTCCCCATTACTCCATAAAATAAGTACTTACCCATGAGTCCCAATCGTCCCAAAACAATATGTACAAGGATATGACTCGACTTAGCAACCATGTAATCAATTAGAAAGTTAACTTAGGGTTTAACAAATAACAATAATGCACTAAAAATGAGCGCATACACGGAAGGCTAAGGCGATTTGGGTGTACATTTAAGTGGGGTGTAACAAATTCTTCCTTTAAGTAAAATGCTTAAAGTTAGAAACGAAAAGATAGGCTCGGAGGGGTGTACTAGGGGTATCGTGTACTAAAAATGAGTACAACGCTAAGGGTGTGGGAAAAATTAGTTGACTTAACTAGCCAAGTAATATGACTTAAATGGTCAAGTAATTATAATACAGGTTTAACACAAGGGTGATCCTAATGCCTCTTATCATGTAGTAAATCCTACCACACGAATGTAGTCTCACTAGCGGTCTCGGGATGCATCACTAACGCAAGTTCTAGAATCTAAATGCTACCGGTACACTCATAAGCACTAATAATAAATGCTTTTCCTATCAAATCTAAAGGCGAACCTCACAATTTTGGGTGGAAAATTTTTCTGAATATACGGTTATGTGCTAGTCATACAACCTCCTATCCATGAGACGCTTGCTATGGCTAGAGTTTCACTCCTAAATGTTGTAAAAAATTTTAAATTTGGCGCTAAAATTACACTAACAAGTATTTCTCATAGTTTTATTACTCATCTACTATCAAACAAAACAAACTCAAGCGAAAGTGCATATGTAAGGTATCATCTTTTTACCCTCCCCTTACACTTAAGATGAACATTGTCCCCAATGTTCAAGTAAAGAATGTAAAAGTTAAAAGTAAAGAGAATGAATTCAAATACTCCCCTGATTCGCTCGGTATGTATTTTAGGTTGGCCAGGTTAAATCTTCCTCCAAGAAAATGAACAATCAAAGCTTCCCTTCCAGAATATAAATCATCTTCTTGTCTCAAATAACCTGTAAATCCTGACAAAAGTAGACAAGGCAACCTCGCGTAAAATCGGCGGCATCCTATATAAGTTACTAAATCCTAGAAAACAAAGTAAGATATAATGCTTGTGGAATGAAGTTTGCAGATTTCCTGGAGATTATAAAACTTAATAATTCACAAAAACTTATAAGACTCCGTTAGAAAAACAAAACTGGTAAAATTTCCAGATTTTTGACTCCTGACGCCGTCAAGAGCAATTGCCTGACGCCGTCAGAATGAACCTGCAGAAATCTTTATGTTAAGTTTCCGGAAAATTTCTGGAAAAACTTTGTCCTACTTCCTGGAAAATCCTGCAAAACTACATTATGACTCAATACAAGCATTTGACTCTAACAATACGAATACACATGTTCATTAAATATTGTGGAGAATCATGATCGGTTTGTTTCTAAAAAAACATATTTGGGGTTTCCCCTTACACTTATCTTTTGCAAAAAATACCTTTAGGTTGAAGTTAAGACTAGGCTAAACAACATAATAAAGTATTTCCACATTTTAATTGAGAAACATGATCAACCAACAATAAAAATAAAACATGCATACGGAAGCAAATAACAATCAAACAAATAAAATCACACAAAACATGGGTTGCCTCCCAAGAAGCGCTTTTCTTTATTTACGAGTCTTGTAGCTAGACTCAAAGTCGTGGGTTACTACGTGATTTCATCATTGGTTCCATTCTCTAGGTCATCTTCTAAACCAGTTTTGTATTCTGGACCTAGTTGTAAGCACTCTTTGTAGAAACCAAGCATCCTATTTCTAACATACTCTACTCCTCTACGTCTATCCTCCTCATTCCTATAATAAGCCGCTTGCTTACGTTCCTTTTCGAAATTAGAGAGAAGGCGGTATTGCTCAATCTTGTAGGGCATTTGATAAGCAACCTCATCATTCTCTTCCTTGAATCTAACTATCCCTAATGTCGGATCATAACTCATCCTAGTGGCCTCAACAAATGGCTTCCCGAATACTACTTGACTTAGGCAAGCATCTATCACCGGACGAATGTCTTCAACTATCATAAAATCAATCTCATAGGTGAGATTCCCTATAATGACATGCAATCCCTTCACTCTTCCCGCAAAATTACTTATCCAACTTTTACCGGGCATTATCCTAAAATTGAGTTGCTTCTTCATCACCCAATTGTAATAAGTCCTAGACATGATGTTCACGGGGGATCTAAGATCTATGTAAGCTTTCCATACATGCATGTGCCCGATATTGCATGGGATGTTAATGTTAGAGGGTTCTCCCATTTTGATCAGGGGATCGCCAAAGATATATGTTGTTTCGGGACTATCGAATAAATACTTATGGTATTCCCGTTCTTCCTTGGTTGGCAACTTATCAAAATATTCCTCTATAGGTTCTACCTCCTCTAATTCCTCATCCTTATTAACCTCAACTTCCCTACTCTCATCCTCACTATTGGCTTCTACTCTAACTTCATCTTTGTCACTCTCCTCTATTTCCCTATCTATCGGCTTAATAGTGACAACATTGACAAAGTGGACATGTTTGGATGATGAGGGGTCCTTAGCTTGGATTCCACTATTGGTGTCCCTAGTGTCCTTCCTAGGTGTGGCTAATGTTTGGTTGTTGAGGGCTTTCAACAAGTTGTCGATTTTGTTGGTCATCTCCGTTTGTTGTTGGTTGAATTCGGTTTCAAACCTAGCTATGCGAGCTTCTTGAGATGCCATAAATTTCGACATCAATCCTTCCAGATTGTTGGTACTACCATAGTTGTTAGAAGGGTTGTTGTTGAAGATACGGTTGGATGGTGGACCGTTTGATTGGTAACGATTAGGTGGGTTGGATGAATTTGGTTGATTTTGTTTCCACCTAAGGTTTGGGTGATTTTTCCATGAGGGGTTATATGAATCACCGTATGTGTTTGGCTCGGGCTTGAAAGTGTACCACTTATCTCCCGCTTCGTCGGTACGCGTGGATGCGTAGTCCGCAAAAGCTGTTTCGGGGAGTTCCACACAATCACGAGTGTCATGGGGACCACTACATAATTTGCATGAAGAAGTGATTTTGTTCACTTGGCTTGAATGCTTCGGAGCCTCGTAAGATTTCATGAGAAACTTGACTTGGTCCTCAAGTTCCATGATCCTACGGTCGGGAGTGCTTGAATTATTCGAAGGCAAAGATATTGCCTTGACCGTTTTGTTCAAATCACGGGGATCATTCCAACTTTCGTTGTCATAGAGAGCAAGATCTTCTATGAGTTCCCATGATTGTTCCGCACTAAGATCACGTAGCTTACCACCGGCCGATTGGTCAATGGTTCGCCTCGTGGGGATATCGATATGGTCATAAAAAATTTGGACTTGGAGCCACAAATCTATGCCATGATGAGGGACTTTTTGGAGTAAGTCCTTGAAACGAGTCCATGCTTCATAAAGAGATTCATTTTGACGTTGTTGGAACATCAAGATGTCATTCCTAAGTTTAGTAGTTCTCCCCGGTGGGAAAAATTGAGCAAGGAAACGAGTGGTGAGATCATCCCATGTGGTGATGGATCCCGCGGGTAAACGCTCAAGCCATTGACTAGCTTGATCCCGTAGAGAGAATTGGAATAGGCGTAAACGGGTAGTCTCTCTAGTTTCAACACCTAGGTCTATGGAATCTACAATTTTGAGGAAGTCCTTAAGGTGTTGGTTTGGATCTTCGGAACGAAGTCCATGGAATGCACATCCGCTTTGCACCAACCGGATGGTGTCGGATCGCAGGGGGGTCACATTGGCTCCGGTGAGCTCAATGGTGTTTCGGTAGCCTTGGTGGCTAGGTCGGGAATACTCTCCTAAGGTTCGGGGCCTAAGGGGTTCTAATGGTGGGTTTTGTTGTGGTGGGATGATGGGTTCAAAGATGTTACCACCTTCCATGATGTCGGATGGTAAAGAGTTACGAACAAAAGCACGAAGAAATAAGATAGACTAAAGAAGACCTAAAAAATAAAAATAAAATCTTACTAGAAAGGAATCTAGCAAGTAGACCTAATAAAAAGAAATCCTAACCTAGACAATAACTATTCCCCGGCAGCGGCGCCAAAAACTTGATGCGTGGGAATCGCACCTTGCTTTACCTCTCGAGGGATCTCGCGAGGCTTACAACCCCCACCAGGCAGTGTACCTGATCGTTGTAGTATAGTATAGTGACAAGTACCGGGGGATTGATCGTTCAGCTTAGGAATAGTGTCGCTAGGATTAGAAAGCCTAATTAATAGTTCTAGAGGTGAGAGATGATTATTTTTGTGTTTTTATATTTTTATGAAAGCAATTAAAATCTCGGGTTTTGAAGGAGTGGGCGGAATTAGTTGCTAATCAACTAACCCAAAAACTAAGATGCAATCAAAATAAAATAATAAAAAATGAAAACAAACTAATTAAACTAAGGTTGTGAGCAGTAATTGGAGAAATTGTGTTTACTTAGACTTCATTACTCCCTAGATATCTTTTACATGTTAATTACTTGTTACACTTGTATGAATGACGGGTTGTATTCCTTAATACCATTCGTGGAGTGGCATACATAACTCCCCAACTCTATGAGCTCTTATCTCCTCCTACACCATGACCCAGCACAACTATAGGGATTGTAAACAGTGGCTCATGCATTAAATACAACCAATAAAGACCTAGTACGCCTCGGTTCATGTTTCTTAAGACGTTCAAGCATGTTACCATTTGGAGATCTGCCAGTTTTCTTAAGCCTAACATATAATATCATTCATTCAAAACAAGAATAGACAAGTAATCAACACATAATCAACATCTAGGTTTCATTAGATCTAAGCAAACACAAAGGAAATTTAGCCTAGCATAGTAGAATTAAGATAAGAACAAAAGATAGACAACCAACACATAGACATATTGATTGAATTAAGAGTATACTTATCTCAATTACAATGCAAGGTCTCAAGGGTTTGGAACCCTTGAAAAACCTGTAAAAGAGGCACCAAAATCGTCTTTAGGGTTTCACCAAAACTTCTCTCTCTCTTAATGAAAAAACTAGAAAACTATATATAGGAAAATCGTCCTGACGGCGTCAAGAGTAAAATCTGACGCCGTCAACTCGCCGCCATATACTTCCTCGGACGCCCTAGATAAAATCGTGACGGCCTATGTGACGCCGTCACCACCCACGGTAAATTATTCTTGGCCACTTTGACGCCGTCATAACTCCATCTGACGCCGTCACCAGCTACGGTAATTTATTCTTCATGTCTGACGCCGTCAAGAGCAAACCCTTGACGCCGTCACCTTGTATTTCCAGCTTGGATTTTTGGTACTTTGTCGTTTTCTTCACTTTATGCTCCAAAAACGTCCAAAATAGCCTCTTTTCCAGAATTCGCTCTCCAAACACCTAAAATCACAAAAGGAACGATTTAGGGCAATATTTGATCAAATAAATTCGGATTCGGGCTTAAATGACCCCCTAAAAACGGATCATTTTTCGCCTCATCATCTGGTCATAAAAAGTCATTCAGAAATGGAGATACTAAGGGACATAGAAGAAACTTTCGCAACCCTTAGAAAAATCAATATGAAATTGAACCCAAAGAAGTGCACTTTTGGCGCTGAGGAAGGCATGTTCTTGGGACACCTGATTAACAAGCAGGGGATCCGCGCTTGCCCGGAGAAATCCCAGATCGTCGCCCAATTACCATCCCCAAGAACCCTAAAAGAAGTACAATCCCTCAATGGAAAGCTGGCAAGCCTCAATCGTTTCCTTTCGAAATCTGCAGAAAAGTCACTACCATTTTTTCGAACACTAAAGAAGTGCATCAAGAAGAGCGACTTCCAGTGGACACCAGAAGCGGAAGCGGCCTTCAAAGAAATAAAAGGACATATTGCCAACCTCCCGACTCTGACAGCCCATCGCCCGAAGGAAGAATTAATAATGTATCTACCCGCGGCACGAGAAGCCATCAGTGCCGTGTTGCTAGCAGAGAGAGGAGCACGCCAAATGCCAATATATTTCGTCATCCGCGCCTTACAAAGCCCGGAAATAAACTACAGCGCAATGGAGAAATTAATCTTAGCACTAGTCCACGCGGCTAGAAGATTAAGGAGATATTTCCAGGCACATCCAATCATCGTCATCACCGACCAACCAATCAAACAGGTGCTAGCACAATCGGAAAAAACGGGCAGAATGACAAAATGGGCAATAGAATTGGGAGAGCATGACATCAATTACAGACCAAGAACAGCAATCAGGGGTCAGGTTCTGGCGGACTTCATCGCGGAAATGCCAGAAGAAATAACCGCAGCGGCAAATTCACCCATAGAAGAACTACCCTACGCGGAACCATGGAATCTATACACAGACGGCTCCTTGTGCCAGGAGGGGTCCGGAGCTGGTCTTATATTGACAAATCCGGCAGGAACGGAGTTCACATACGCCCTTCATTTTGAATTCCAAACTTCCAACAACGAAGCAGAATATGAGGCACTGATAGCAGGTCTACGGATAGCCAAACAAATGGGTGTACAAGACCTAGCTGCAAATGTAGATTCACGCCTGGTCGCAAATCAGATCAATGGTTCATACACAGCTAAGGAAGAAGCCATGATCCAATATCTGGAGAAAACAAGGGCCTTGATTGGAAAGCTTCAGGACGTTCTCGATACGTCAAGTCCCCCGGAGCCAAAATAAACAGGCAGATGCATTAAGCAAGATCGCTTCCACCAGCTTCGCTCATCTAACCAAACAAGTATTGGTGGAAGTTCTCAAGGAGAAGTCCATTAAGGAAAAGGAAATCATGCCCGTGGTAGAAGAGGAGGGAGACACATGGATGACACCGTTGCTCGATTATTTGCAAAACAGAGTACTCCCAGCGGAAGATAAAAAAGCCCGGAAACTAAAGATAAAGGTAAGACAATACGCCATAGTCGACGGGATCCTCTTCAGAAAATCATTTTTGGAACCATGGCTCCGGTGCGTAGGCCCGCTGCAAGCCAACTATGTAATAAGAGAGATTCATGAAGGAGCGTGCAGTATGCACTCAGGACCGAGGTCGATAGTAGCAAAAGCCTTACGATCCGGATACTACTGGCCCAGCATGCACAAGGACGCAAGAGAAGTTATCCGGCGATGCCAGGACTGCCAAGTCCACAGGCCGGTACCCAAGAATCCGCAGCATAACCTAGTCCCCATCACTTCTCCCTGGCCGTTCTACAAATGGGGCCTGGACATCAGCGGTCTTTTCCCAGAAGCACCAGGGAAAATAAAATATCTAATCGTGGGAATCGACTATTTCACAAAATGGATTGAAGCCAAACCTCTCGCAAGCATCACAGGCAACCAAGTGAAAAAGTTTGTGTGGGACAACATTGTGTGCAGATACGGCCTACCAGGGGAAATAGTGTCCGACAATGGAAAGCAATTCAGGGATAATCCCTTCAAAGATTGGTGCGAAAAACTTAACATTAAACAACGATTTGCTTCCGTGAAACACCCGCAAGCAAATGGTTTGGTAGAACGGGCAAACAGGAGCCTAGGAGAAGGAATCAAAGCAAGGATAGATCAAGGAAAACGAGATTGGCTAGAGGAAGTACCGCACGTGTTATGGGCACACCGCACCATGATAAAATCCAGCAACGGAGACACCCCATTCTCTTTAACATACGGCACGGAAGCAGTAATCCCGGTTGAAATAGGAATGCCCTCACTCAGATGCGCTCTCTTTGACCCAATAACAAATGACGAAGCTCTCCGCATCAACCTAGACTTAGCAGAAGAAAAAAGAGAGGTCGCAGCCATCGAAGAAGCAAAAAGCAAGGCCAAAATGGAGAAATACTACAACGCCAAGGTTCGCGGCACATCTTTCAAACCCGATGACTTTGTGTACCGGAGCAACGAGGCAAGCCACGCAGAAGATGGTGGAAAGTTGGGTCCAAAGTGGGAAGGGCCTTACGAGGTGATAGAAGCATCAGGCAAGGGATCGTACAAGCTCAGGGAGCGGGAAGGCCGAGACCTACCCCGGACATGGAACGTCCACAACTTGAAAAAGTGCTATATGTAATATTTTCTAAGTGTAAGTGTTCCCTGCAAACTGGCTGCGGTTCTACCCGGCAGCAGAAACTCATCATTATGAATGTTTAAGTTTATGTCATGTCTTCTTTTATCAATAAAATGTGGAGTCTGATCAACTCCACAAATGTTTCCTAATAATTACTTCGTTATCTTTCTAACTTTATCATCTTTGTTTCCATACATATGCATAACATATTCATAAGTGGTATCATAGACCCACCAACTACAACCACTCCCGCAACAAGCATATACGGGCAATCATAGACGCGTAAGTGGTATTGCAAGCCCAGCGGACATACATACATACATATATACATATATATATATATATATATATATATATATATATATATATATATACACACACACTAAGCCGTGTAAGTGGTGCTGTAGACCCATTGGCCGCAAAAATCATGAGAATTAACAAAAGTAACCAAGGCATATAAGTGGCACTACAGACCCATTGACCATCTAAAAAACATACTCTTTAAAAAAGAAATAAACCACTAGCAACCGCACAGACCGCGGATACCCCTACTTCTATCACCGGATACCAATGTCCGGACAACTAAGACACAAAGACAATTAGAAGCTTCACAAATTTGTTGGCAAGGGTGGTATAGTCAAAATACCCCCAGAAGTGCTGCCAAAGGACCATCCTACTTCTCCAAAGAAGGTTCATGCTGCGACTCTTCCACGACAGGATTCTCAGGCTGATCAAGGATGGCTGAATCAAACAACTCATTGTCAGTATATTCCAATTCACGTTGAGCTTCGTCATCTCCCTCAGGATCGGTAAGAGGGGCGGAAGGGTTAACATTCACCCCACCCCCAGAAGAATGTACTGCCGGATCCTGACGGGGGATCAGTCGAGGAACCGTCAAGGAAAAATCAAACTCTTTACCATACTTCTTGTTCTTGATAGCTTTGTAGGAAGCTACAGCGCCCGGCCTGTTACACAACCGTTTAAGCAAGGAATCCGGCAAGATGCGCTCCTCCGCGACCGGGGGTCCGAAAGTAATTTCAGTCGACCCCGGAAGACGGACTTCCTCCAACACAAGCTGGGACATAAGCAATTCCAGAGGTGAGTCCTTACAGGCTTCAAGAGAATCTAACAAGGGGAATGGCACATCCCCTAGCCTAACCACAGCCTCGGTAAAAGTTTCTTTAGCCCGAGGATCATAGGCTTCCACATCTGCTAGCTCGGTACCCTTACGCCCATGCTCTATGCCAGCTTCCAACCCCTGACGAAGACCCTCTGCAATGGCGGCCGAAATACAATCCCCAAGCCTTGTCTTCAACTCATCACATTCCTTGAACTTCTAGAAAGCTCGGCGAAAACCATGACCGATAACCCATCTCTTCCCCTCTACGGCCATCAACATCCGAGGAAACAACTCCGCATCAAACTCGACATTAAGAACATTTAGCCGGGCGTCTAATTCGAATATCTGCTCCTTAAAGCTTTCCCGGATAACCTCTTCCCTCTCCTCAAACATCTTGTTCAGACATTCCTCTCCTTTCACCTGCCCCTCAAGCGTGCTACACACGATCTCCAGACCGGCAACCTTCTCAGACAATTCTTTCTTCACATTCTCCAACTCCTTATTCCGAATCTCCAGCTCTGATAAACCAGCAAGATGCTCGACTTTCCCGGACAAAGAAAGGTTCTCCGACCGAAGGTCAGCAATCTCCTTATCTTGAGACTCTATCATCCCCTCCAACTCAGAGATTTTTCCGCGAGCTTCGGCCATCCGCGAAGACTCGCCCTCAACCTTCTCCCTCAAAGATGCAATTATCTTCTCCTTTCTCTGCAACTTACGTTCCAACTTTCCCACAGCCTGCAACTCATGTTCCAACCTCAACCTAACTTCTCCATCCGCACTAAACTGTTGAGAAGACAGCAGGTTGTAATGATCCAACAACTCCTTCGCTCCCATATTCCTAAGAACAGACACATAGCCGAGGGTGGGAAAGTTATCTACAAGACTCTGACAAACCCATGGGTCGTCCATCTTGAAACCATTCGTAGCGGCCCACTTAGGAACGTAGATAGATGGAGCTTGAGCAGTATCAACAGATAGCGACTGGTAAAAATCATCTGAATCCCCCTCCACCTCATTAGCAACATTCAGATGCCCGGAATTCTCCTCAAGAGGACCAGAACCCGGACTCTCCACATTTAATTCAGCTGAACCCGAGGGAACATGAGTGGACCCAGCAGAAGTGGCGCAAGGCTCCTCAACAATTTTGCCTTGAAGATGAGGATTTGCAGCAGAAGCAGAAGGAGTGGAAGACTGTTCAGTAGCCTTCGGATGAGGAGATGCGGTGAAGTCAGAAGAAAGAATGGTCACATTCTTCATTATGTTGGCATTCGTATGCGGACCCGAGCGCTCTAACCCATCACCGGATTCATCCTGGAGCTCCGGATGTGCGGGAGTGGTATCCACAGGCGCAGCACCTAAAAAACAAAAGGAGTATATATAATAAATAAAAAGAAGAAATGGAAGAATATAGCGGAGCACGCGGAAAAAGAAAAAATGTGTTCCTAAGTCTTCCCCGGTCTCTTTGGTGGCCAAGGAAACAAACCTTTTCTTGCTGGGCTTGGGGGGAGCACTAATGGTAACCTTCCTTTTCCCCGACTTCTTCCTCGCCTTTTCATCCGCTATCTCCTCAACCACGGTGCGTTGAACCAATGAAATCACATTCTCAGAAGGCTCGATCACCCGATCCGCCGTTTCCGCACGCAGCGTAGGTTCATTTTTCTTCAAGGTTCTCTCCCCAGTCTTCACCTTGAAGGGATCAGGTTGGCTAATAAACGCAAACAAATCCATCTCTGCAAAATCAGAAACACATACAAACCCGTTACACAAAAAAAAAAAAAAAAAAAAACACCCACCCTGTTCATCCGGCCACAAAAACGTAGGACGACTAGTATCATCATCCCATGTCTGGCTCAACCCTATGACATTTAAAAACTCCTCCGGATACTTTTTGAAGGCAGCCCTCTTAGTGGTAAGGAGCCCCAAAAGTCCGGGGTCCACATCCGCGTCAGAAGGCGGCGGATCACGGTCAGCGGAAACCTTGTCAGACCAAGGAATGGAAAGAGGAAAAATTGTCCGTTTAACGAAGAAGAAATGATCCTTCCAGTGCTTTACAGAATCAAGGACCAAGGTATAGTAAACGGGGACCACCAAAGACTTTGGACCTTTTCCCTTCTTTATAGTCAGCCAGCCATTATTTACACCGGCCCAATAAAACTTCTTAAACAGCGGCAGAGTAGGGATACCCCCGTGTACGCGACACAAAATTTCAAAATGGCTAATCCGGCAAGCCGCTAAGACGGACAACTGAGAAAGATGTATTTGATAATATTCTAAAACCTTAAGGAGGAAGGCCGAAAGCGGAATCCTAAAATTACCCCTCTCAAAAAACCTAGTGTAGACGCCTATCTTACCCTCGGGAGCATCCTTAATACTAGTAAGAGGACCGGGGGCCTCCGGCAAAAGATGACCGGGAATATGATACTTCCTACAAAATTCGTCCACTTCCACTTGTGAAAGTTTAGAATAAGTGGTATCTATATGATCGGTCGTCATCCTATACTATTAAAACGCAAAAAGAAGAGAAAATAAGGGATGGTGTGAAACCTAACCTGTGAAGTCTAAAGCCAGAAATACGGAACAAACAGCCAACGAAAGGGGAGCGGATAATAGAGAGTGGTAAAATATTAAGTGTGTGTAAAAAAAAGTGCAAACAATGACCCAATGGGGGTACTTATACCCACAAGCACACCTACTCTCTTCTTGATCAAAAAGACGAGGCAGCAACACGTGTCCCACATCTCAAATCAAGGGTATAAACACGCGACACGTACCCCACTTTCAGATCGTGTGGTTTGAAACCACCCCAACTCAACGGTTGCGATTGACGTAGAAGACGAACGGTCAGCCGTCAAAACGTCACATCAGTCAGTAAATAAGTGGATTAAAACACCTCGCGAATACCAACGACAGCTGGCATGAAGAAAAAACTGATTACTGGAAAGTCCAGTCAGCAGCATGCCAATTCAGATGCCGCGGACAGATAGAGCCGCGTTAAACCAACGAGTGAAGTATACTTGGTCTAGACCACAAATATACTAGACTGGGGGGACTTGATCACGTATAGGCTCCCCGGACGCAAACAAGAGCAACCCAAAGGAACCACATCACACTTCATAGTCCGAAGGTACAACCGCGGAACACACACTCCACAGCCCAGCCCGGTGAAACAAACGTGATAGCCTGCAGACATCGATATATATCCGGACTAACCCAGGACACGGATTAAAGCGATAGTACAAACAGCTGTCATGCAATGGATCAGAGACAAAAAGGACAGATGGTACATGATCATGGAATAAGCAGAACAATAAGGGGAGTGCGCAATTCCGAGAAACATGCATAAACGGTCGAAAAGGACAAGTATGTTTGGCCTATATAAAGAGTAAAAAGGTTCACTTTTGGGGCAGATTCTTTCTCTCTCTCGCACTTTATTTTAAATACTTTATCTCTCTCTATCATACACTTACTTTCACACCGGAGGTTGACCACGGAACACCCCTTCCGCGGTGAGGCTAACGGTGTTTCTTTCTTAGCAGCTTACTCGAAGATCTTAACAGTCATAACTCACCCTCTCAAGGCTCGGGCCTAACCAAGTCTAGAGAGGTACCTCAGTTTTGTACTAACAATCACCTTCTCTTTAAATCATCCCAATTTGAGAAGAAGATTGGGAGAGAAGTTTTGGCATAATTTCCACCTCTTTTCTCTTCTCTTCTTTCCAGAAAAAACTCGGGAATGCAATCTTTCTTGAATTTCCTCTCCACTTCTCTTCTTTTCTCTCTAAATAAAAACTCGGGAACAGAGTATAATAACTTTTATAATGTAACTTTATTGTTTGAACTTTGCTTCGGTACATCCAAATGCATCACCCTGAAACCTATTTATACTTCTCCATGGAAGGTTCTTGTGATATTTTCCATGGATAATTACTTACATCATCATCCTAATCTTAATTCTAGATCATTCTTGATGCATCATTATCCTTATCAACATATCTAGTTCTAGATATGTTAGGTCACACTTTATGTAAACACAAGTATAAGAATGATAGAAAAGAGATGAGAGTGAGAGATGGTTGATTAAGACAATATGAGAAATAGAAATAAAAGAGTTTTCTTAGAATTATGAATTAATCAACCAAGTTTACAAATTACCTAAGGCTTCTATATATAGGGAAGGAGCTAGGGCAACACTCCCTCTCCTTCCTTTCATATCCTAATCTTAATTCTAGATCATTCTTGATGCATCATTATCCTTATCAACATATCTAGTTCTAGATATGTTAGGTCACACTTTATGTAAACACAAGTATAAGAATGATAGAAAAGAGATGAGAGTGAGAGATGGTTGATTAAGACAATATGAGAAATAGAAATGAAAGAGTTTTCTTAGAATTATGAATTAATCAACCAAGTTTACAAATGACCTAAGGCTTCTATATATAGGGAAGGAGCTAGGGCAACACTCCCTCTCCTTCCTTTCATCATTTCGTGGGCTTTGAGGCCCATGGGTTTCATACCTTAAGCCTAGTAAACTTAATACATTTAGTAAATGAAAGTAAATAATAGTTAAGCAACATAACATTATTACAAATGACCGAGACTTGATAAAATAGTAAAACTTTGATCCCAACAATCTCCCCCTAAGGGTCGGTCATCAAGGTTGCTTGACGTCTTCGTCTTGATCTTTGACTTTCAAGGCTCTAGACGTCTTCTAAATCATTCATCGTTCTTTGTTCTTAGTTGATGTAGTTGTGATCATCTTATTACAAAATGTAATGACCGAGACTTGACTAAATATAAAAGTATGATCCCAACAATCTCCCCCTAAGGGTCGGTCATCACGGTTGCTTGACGTCTTCATCTTAATCTTTGACTTTCAAGGCTTTAGACGTCTTCAAAATTGTTCATTGTTCTTTGATCTTTGTTGATGAGGTAGTGATCATCTTATGAAGTTATCTGCCATGCGTCACTTCTGTGTCTGTGGTGGTCGTCGGCCATTCCAACATGCTCATACATCTTTGAACTTAGACATTCACATGCATGGAGTTCCCTTTCTTTCACATAGATCTTTAGTCTTTAAACTTTGTAGATTCTTCTTTTTGGCGTAGAATCTATCTTTGAACATTGTGTTGCTTCGATCTCAGAGGGAGCTTTTGTTGACTTCAAGATGTATGTATGAGCATGCGGAATCAGTCTCCATGGAGATGATAGGTCCCTGCAGTTAAACAGTTAGTAGTAAAATATCCGGTACTTACATATAAGGAATTAGAGTTCGTCAACAGCATAGTGTGAAGACTCCTTCTAATCCTTATCAAGGCCGTTCCCATGTCAGATACTCCCGAAGGAGCTTACGAGACCTACTAAGTAGCTCAATGACTGGGTGAGTCGCTGGGGATCACTCCACGACTGTAGACCGATAGAAACCACCATAAACACTAAGCGTAACTCACGAGGAGTTACCGAAGTGACCTGTCAAGGCTGTTTGAAGTTGACCCTGACAGGAGTTTCCGTTCAATCATTGAGAAATACTTACGTAATTCTCTCATAAACGTTCTCGGCAGATTGCTAAGATCTGCGAAGGACTCGATAATTTACAGCTGGTGTTCATTGATGTAGAACACCAGTTGTAGAAATACTAAGTGTTCCTAAGAGATCTTTGATGTATCTCATGGCTCTAGACTCGAAAAGTGCACACTTAGGTTTCCTATGCGGAGACTAGGGAGGGGTCTCCTGCTTCAATATCAACCGTCTCTAAGAGATAAGTCGATAGATTACATTGGTTCCCCGTGAGAATGAAACAAGCTCTTTTAAGAGAACTTGAGTGGTTAAGAAGGTTTAGTGCAGTGCGTCACTGGGTCCATGACGACTTTATCTTCAATACCGGCGTCGCCTTAGCAACAACCAGTAGCACATGAATTGAACCCGGTGTCTGCCCTAAGGTTGAACATATGGAGGGCTATTTCTTTTCACCCTTTTCTTTACTTTTCTTTTTAATTCTTCAACTCCTTCTTTCCCCTTTCATTCTTTTCTCCTTTTTTCGTATCATACCTAAGGATTTCTAATTCTAACTATTGGTGATGTCCTTGGGTAGATCCCTCCGGCTCTGGCGGATCATAGGACTGTATTTCCTATCTTAATCACCTTATAACTCCATGATTATCCGACAATAGCCAAGAAACCTTTGATTGAAAATCTCTCAAAGTGTTTGTGAATATCAAACATTTTGTTTAACACTTTGAGAGTTTTGTGTTTACTTTTGAAGGGCTCCCCCTTCACATGTGCTCATAAGTATTTAAATAAATTTGCACATGCGGGAGGAACAAGCACTTTTTGAATTGATCCACTTACAGTGAACCTGACCGATTCGAGACACGCTTACATCACTAGTTAGACTAGCTTGAAGTTATTACCCGGCCTGGTCAAGTCCACAGAAAGTTTCTCGAAACGGTACATTTCTACTAAGAAAAATCCTTTTCGAGACACGCTTACGTGGCTAGTTAAAGAGTTCCATTGTCAGCTTTTAGGTGACAACTCGCTCTAGTAACTAACTTGATGTTATTACCCGTCAAGGAAAAGTCTTTTCGAATTTACTAACTTTTATGTTTCGTCAATTCCTGGGTGAATCTGAGTCTAGCTCGCATGAGATTTTGACCTTTAAGCAACTTTTAACTTTCATATTTTAATCACTTTCACTTTTCTCCCCCTCAAAAATAGCATATTAGATGTTGTTTTTGATAAACTTTTGATTAAAATATGCTTTTTGAGTCTTATGGGGAGATATCAACAAGAACTTTTGTATTTAAAACGATGAGTTTTTCAAGTGCTCCCCCTCAATAAGTGAATACTCATTGAGGTGAAATACTTGTCTTTTGAGCAGAGTTATGAAAATCAGAAAATGTTTGATTAATTCTCCTCAAAAGTAAGAAGCCTTCGCTCCTTATAAAAGGATTGAGGCACTGATGCGTACCTCAGTGTCCTTTCTTTTACAAGAACGGGTTGTACACTGTTATGTGTGCACAAGCCATAAAAAAAAACATGATTTTGACAAAGCATTTTGATTTCAAAATACTCCCCCTCAAAGCGAGCATGTGAATGACATTTTTTAAACTGTGGATCGAATTGGGGAGTAAAGATTTGAAAAATCTTGAGCAAAATTTTGAAAAGTTTTGAAAAACCTTTTGAAAAAATTTTGAATAAATTTTGCTCAAGATTAAGAGAGTTTAAGATAAGCTTTGCATGAGAACTTCTTGTTTTCAAGGAAAAGTGCACGTTTTGTTTTTAAGAAATGGTTTAGCAAGGCACTTTCCTTTCTTTGAAAACCAAATTGTACACTGAAATGAGTGCACAAGTCGTTGTTTTAATACAAAATAAGTTTTCTTTAAACAAAATACTCCCCCTCAAATAATGAATATTATTCGAGAGAAAGTCTTCTTGAGCAGAATTTTGAATCGTATTATAAAATACTTTTTGAAAATTCGTGAGACGACTCTGCTCAAGGTTTTAGAAAACACAATCAAGTATTATACAACAAAGAATGCTTGAAATTCAAAACTCTTTTACTGTTGAAAAGTTGTTTGAGACCCGGAGTCTCTCTTTTGAGTTTTAAAATCTGAAAAAGATTTCCATCTAAAGTTGAACCTCATGGGTTCTTTTTGAAGATTCGTTTTTGTGATGCATGGAAAACATCCGGTATTTGGGATGTTCAGATCAGAGACATTCTTTTATTGTGTTAAAGCATTCCAGATTGTGAAAATTTGAAAGGTTTTGAATGACTTTGCTTTGGTCTCCACACTTGCTTTACCGGTGTAAAATGAGAGTGTAGAGTTTGGAAAAATTTGTTTCTCACCATTTTGAATCCTTTTACCAGTTTAACCTTTAAACACATTTTGCCCTCTGACCTCAAAATATGTTCCATAAGAAACATTTTGTCGAATGTTGAAATTTTGACTTTCAATGGGATGACATGTACTTGCACACAGAGAAAATGCATCAAGCACAAACAAGTATACAGATGAATCAAGAAACTCATTCTAAATCTACCAAAAATGCTCAGAATTCTCTAATAAACTTACAAGATCATAGATTAACTCATCCTATCACTCGAGATTTTCCAACTATGATTATGATTTGGGGTTATGATTTGAGACTTTGCACACATGTTAGCATCATCATGCAAGAAAATAAACAAACGCCCTAGTGGTAGCAGCAAAGACATCTAAATCTTAAACCCTAAATCACTTGATTTCAATCTTATGTTGTTTCTAATCGTGCAAACACACCAATCGAGCATACTTTAGTGTTCTCTAAAGGTATATGAAATAATTAATTAGACTAAACACATAAAAAAGAAATGCCCCGATCGATAATTATAAAAATCCTAGTTTCTGATTATGCCTTTGTGACTGTTGAAAACATTTGAAACACTTAGGGAACGATTAGACAACAACCATAAAGAAATTTGAAACTCACAATTTTGTATAAAATCGAGGAAAAAAAATCGTTAGTCTGGTTCGTTGAGGTTTTTATCATGTGTGCAACTCTTGAGAACATATGTGAAAACATTGATTAGAGCCTGTTTTATTTTCCATGCAAGGTCCTTTTACCTAAGTTTAAGACTTTTGTGAATCTTTACTCATTAAAGGTTAATTACATTTCCATTTGAAGTCCAAACTAGATTAATTTGGGATCATTGCAGAAAAAATTCCTTTTCTCCCCCTCGAATTAGCATATATTTTGTGAAACCTTTTTGTACAAATTTAATTCGAGAGATCATAGAATTTTTGAAAAATGAGTATTAATCCGAATGATGAAGAAACATTTTATCCTTGAAGAATAAAAGTTAGGTGTGCAAACTTCATGATTTTGTGAAACATTTTCTCCCCCTCAAAACATGTTCCATTTTGACAGTGTAAAGCAAAATTTGTTTTAATGGAGGAACATAGTTTTGAAGATTAGAAGTTTGTACAAGAGAAAGAAGATTCTTTTTGTAGATTTTGTATTTTCTTAATGGTAAAATATTTACAAAAAGAATTTGATGTTTGACTCTTTTAGGTTTTAAGAAAATTTTGCAAATCATCTGGAGTCAAACACCGTATACCAATATGGTGAACTAAATTAACAAACCTTGAAGGATGTAATGCCTTTGTAAACAAGTCCGCCAACTGGTATTTAGTACCCACAAAATCTAATTCAATTATACCCTTCTCGACATGCTCTGAGATGAAATGGTAGCGTAGAGCAATTTGTAGGGCTTTGGGATAATGAATGGTGTTACAAGAGATTGCAGAGAACACACTTTGAGTCTCAGTACATTGAGATCTAGTCAGATACATGGCCGTAGTCCGTGAGCTAAGTTCTCATCTAACTGACGTGAGCATTAAAAAGCAGACATGGCTATATACAAAGCTTTTGTTGATGACAGTGATGAACAATCCTTCTTCATTGACTGTATCCCTTTGTAACTAAACAAGATTTGTTGCGAATCATTGTGCCTTCTGCATCCAGCTTGTTTTTCCGATTCCATTTAATTCCAATGTTGTGTCGAAGGGTGATATTGGTAATAATCTCGCAGGTGAGCAGGATCCAACTTGCGTGTAGACGACTCAGTAATGTTAGGAATGAGTTGAGCCGATGCAAACGGGTTAAAGAACTCTTAAAGAACGCCTCTGGGGTCATGATCTGCGGTTTGTGGAATTGATTTAGGTATGGGGTCTTCAACTGATTGTTGTAAGTTGGACACGGTTTGTTCTGCTGTTGTTGAAGATGCAATTAGAGGACCGTCTCTCTCAACAGTAATTGTTGTTTGTTGAGGTATATCAGGTACTTGATGTTGATCAAGATGTGCAGCGGAAATTGGTGAGACCTCAGAAAGACGGTTTTCAATCGTATCATCAAACAATAGAGCAAACAAGGTTTCCAATTCTTTGCGGTTGAGAGGCAATGGTTCAGCCGAAGAGTCCGGAAAGTTAAGACGGTTGGTTTCGGGTCCTAAGCTGTTTTGCTCAGAAGCCATAGCTGAAGTGCTTTAAACGGTTGATTACGGGTCCTAAGCTGTTGTGCTTAGAAGCCAATCCATTAAGCTCGGGTCCGAAACTGATTTGTTCCGAAGCCATTCCTGTTGAATCTGAAAAGAAAGAATAGACAAACCAGAGAACATGGATCCCCAAGTGTAATTGGGTTCCGGATGTTAGAAGCATAAAGATGTAGTGTCAATTATCTTCTTGACACTCAGTCACACTATATCAATGATTTCCTTTCTCGCCTCAGGGATAGATGTTGTGGATTTTACATTAGTTTTGGTGCAAATATCTAAAATCTTTCCTGTAGGAATCCACTTAAGACCAATTGATTTGAAAATTCTACCCGTGGGTACCCACCTAGTGTTAGATCTAGGAGATGTTTTCCTTTTAGATGCAGTTGAATGAAATGTGGGAGCATCACTTGGTTGAGAAAACTTACGTCCTATATTGATCCACTTCTTAGGTTTCTGACTTATGAATTTTGATTCAACGGGTTTGTTTGTCTTAATCGATTTAGCCTTTTCAAGTGAAATTCCTTTTTGAAGATATTTTAAAGCACAAACATCATGATTATTTACGCAACTACTCTTAGATGCTTGCCAATTCCTATTAGTTTGTTGAGAACTCCTAGGTTTTGGTTTGCTACTACTAGCAGTGTTTTGTACTACAGTGGAAGGCATCACTTGAGGTTTTGAACCTAGAATTCCATCCTTTTGAAGTAGCGCCTTTTTCCTAGCCTTTTCTAGATCATAGTTCGTGTACATGTCATATTTTCCATAAGAATCTTTACTTTTATTGTTCATTTTAGACACTGTTTTAGAACTAATCCTAGATGAGCCAGGTATAATCACGTGTTGAGATTTAGCAGACACGGATGCATTTTCCTTAGGCCAAGAATGTGGAGTGACTGGTTTTGTCAAATTGTTTTTCTCAACAACTTGGGAGGTAAACCGAGGTTTTGAAAGTTTAGGTCGTTCAGATTTAAATGCAGTCGGTTGTCTAACCGCTGATTGTTTTCTGATTGTTTGAGAAGGCAGTTTCCCCAAGATTGATGGTTTTGCAAACTTAGTATCCACACTCTGGCCAGTCAGTCTTCTTAATTTATTTTGCAATGTAGCATGTGCAAACACCTTTGCTTGAATTTGACCTTTTAAAAGCTCATTTTCTTTAACTAATGTATCCACACGTTTTCTTTGTTCATTCAAAAGTTGACCATTGTTGCCCGAATTTAGAGATTCGTTTTGCATTTGGAGTTCAAGTGAGATGCAATGTGCCTCTAGTTTTGAAAAATCTTTATGACACTGGGCAATGGTCTTTTTGAGAAGAAGGCTTTCAGACTCAAGAGTTTGATTTGATGTTTCAGTTATTAGATTATCATGTAAAGACTCAGACTCAGAACGTTTGTCAAGACATTGTACAACATCCTGGTCAACCTCTCCTTCATTACTGAAGTTAGGTTGCTCAGATTGTTGTTTCTCATTTGCAGGCATAATATGATCAACAGTAGATTGTACCTCAACCATTTGCTCTTTGTCAAAGTTCGGTTCTTTGTCATAGATGGGTATGACATCTTCCTCATCCATCTGTTCTTTGTCAAAGTTGGGCTCTGAGTCACGGGAGGGTCTGATCTCTGCACAATCTGCATCTGTATCATCCCCTAATCTACTGTTGTCATCCTGATCTTCTAATTCTGTCCCATTGCTTTCCATGACAACCAAATTAGCTTCCAATACATCATCTTTATGAACTTGCTCTTCTTGAGTCTGCTGTTTACTTCCATTCTCCTGTACATTCAATTCTCTTCCTCGTTTTTGCATCTCCAGTTCTTTGATAACACTCAGATGAAGTGATCTTTCATTGAGCACATATTCTAAGCAGCTCAGTCGTGAAACAAGTTGATCTCTAAAATCTTCAACCTCCACACTAGTGATGTTCTCTCTCCATACATTGCTTTCATATTCATAGTGTATAAGAGCTTTAAAATCCATGGTCACGAACCATCTGAACTGTGTCCTGAGTGCTTTAAATTCTATCATGCAATCACTTCCCTGTTCAATTAGCTTTTCTAGTTGAATGATGTTTTCTTGGAGTTTCCTTTGGAAGGTCATTTGGTTCATTTCAGTTCCGAAGAATGCAGAAAAGGTACTCGATGAAGGAAACCAATGATCTGAGAGAATCTTGCATTGAATCTTAACCGATTCAAAATGTACTAAACATTAATCAGTAGAATTGATGGCTCTTTTCTCAGCTTCAGTCATCTTTCTCTCAAATGGGTCTTTAGAGTCATCAGATGCATTTGTGTCGTATACTGGGTCAGTATCATCCATGACACCCAAATTATCTTCCAATATTTTAACCTCATTGCCTACATTAACGACATATGCAGTATTCCCAATAGTCCTTTCAGCATTCCTTCCTTGTCTATCAACTCTTTCACCTTGCACAACAGCTTGATTCCTTATGTTAGAAGAAGAATGAAGACGGTTGTTTGTCTTGTTGGAGATTTTGCTGAGGGCACGAGCAATAAGTGCGAGTTCTTGATTCAGAATTTTGAAATCCTCATCGTCATCTTCATTGGTTTTTGAATAGTACACTGCATCACTGTTGTCATATGGAACACGTTGAGTTGAAGTCTGCTGTGGAGATGAATCATATTGGATCATGATATTTGAAGTAGCAGGTTCTTGAACATAATCATGATGTGACATTAACATGACATCTGCTGTATTGGCTTCCAAATCTGCATATTCATCATCAGATGGAATATCTCCCATGACACTTTGCAAAACTGCATTGAGATTACCCCCTTCAACTTCCATTTGACTAAGTGTGGCATTGTATTCAACATTATCGTCAGAGAGTGAGGTTGAATCATAATCTTGATCTTCCTCTTCTGCAATATTTTCCGTATATGCCAAGAATGCCATGCTTGGTTCGATAAGATCTTTTTCATCATCAGTATCTTCCATTGTGTTTAACCATTCAGAACTAGCCGTCATTACGCCTTTGCCTTTCTTTGTAGATACTTGACTAAGCTTCACTAGATTTTGCAGTAGAGATTGCACATTATTATGTAGTGTAGCAGGATGGTACTGAGGAATGAAGAAAGGCTCAGGTGCATTCGGAGGATTGAAGAAGAGACCATTTGGAGTGTAGATTAGTGATCCATGGTCAACATCTGGAGATGGTGGAGCAGGGAGAATGGTCTTCAGTGGATTCATGTTTAAACAAGATTCAAGAATTTGCTTCATTCTGATGTGATGAAGTTCTTCGGTACGATGCAAAGCTTCAAGATATTTCCACATTTCCTAAGCACTGTCTTGAAAGTCCATATTCATGTAAATTGAATTGGGAAGGGCTAATGACATGGACCATGCAGCCTGATGGTCAGCATCGTACTGAGCGAGTTCAGTAGCATTCAAGTCTGCAGTAGTTTGTAGCCTCATAATCCCTGTTGAGTTAGCAAGAATTATCATTTTGTATGGACCATCTTGAATGGAATTAAGCATGAGATCTGCAGCAAGACGATCTGTGAGCCATTGTAGAAATCTCCGTTTCAAAACAGTATACGTTCCTAGTAGCAACATTGGAGGCCTTGATTCATTGCCAAAGAGCAGAACATGATCAATGAGGGAGCTGTGACTTTGTTGTAGATGAAACTGTTGCTGATGAGAATATTGGTGAGGAAGGTAGTTGGAAGATGGTACTTGAGACATTGTGAATGACATTTCTCTCCCCCTTGATTGTTGCAACGTAATTGAAATAATAGTGATTTCAGATTTTCCCTCCAAAATAATTTGAAAAATTCTCTGTTCCAAAATTTTGAAAATCACTGTAAAATGCTATTCAAATGTCACAGGAAAAATTTGAGTTTAAAAAATTTTGCCGCCAAATTTCACCGAAAAAATTTGAAGTTTGGCCTAAAAATTTGAATTTTGGGCCAAAATTTTCACTGTTAAACCAAAATTTGAATTTCGCGTAAAAATTGAACGTTTAATCTCCTGTAAAAATTAAATTTTACTCAAATTTTCCCGCCAAAAAACTTTTTTTTTTTTTTTTTTTAATTTAAGAAGATAGTAAGGAGAGATTTAGAAAGAAAATTTTTAGAAAGAAACTTGTGTAATTATGGATCTTATAGAAGGTATAGGTGTAATGCCAATTCTCGAAAATTTTGAGTTCTCGAAAAAAATAGTAATTGCGAAACTTATGCTGATTGCGAAAAATTACTTCTCGAAAAATCAGTGATTTCGAAACTTTTGCTGATTGCGAAAAATTAGTTCTCGAAAAATCAGTGATTTCGAAACTTAAGATATTTTCGAAAATTTTGAAATTTCGGAAAAAAAAACTGAAGATGTTTTCGAGATTGCAAGAGTTTGCGAAAGAAATATGTGATTTCGAAAATTATGATATTTTCGAGAACGCAAACTCAAAAGCCAAATTTCGAAATTATACAATTTCGAAACTTATTCAAAAGTCGAAGTAACTTTCTTTCTTGTACAAGAAAGAAAATACTGAGTCCACAAAACGAAGTCGATATAGAGCACTTTTCAAGAGATCTCGAAACTGTGTATGTAGAAGATTGCGAAATTGTGGCAGAATTTGTTTTCAAAGAAAGTTAACCAAAAATTCGTTTTTATTTCAAGATCTTGTACTTTTAAGTATAAAATGATGAGATCTTTAAGAAAGTTGAAAACTTTATAAACTTTTTCAAAACTACAAAAGATTTCAAAAAATAGTACAACAATCCTAAATCGATTTTTGTGACAAAAGTTTGGAACTTTTTGTTTGTTTTGATTTGTAGAACAAGTTTGTAAGCAAAGATGTGCCAAAAACCAAGAAACAAACAAGAAAGTGCAAAAATTTTAACAAAAATCGATTTTTAAAAACAAGTTTAAGATGGAATTCAATGAAAACAACAAAACTATACCTTCTTCCGGCGAATGATACCACTTGTTAGGTCACACTTTATGTAAACACAAGTATAAGAATGATAGAAAAGAGATGAGAGTGAGAGATGGTTGATTAAGACAATATGAGAAATAGAAATGAAAGAGTTTTCTTAGAATTATGAATTAATCAACCAAGTTTACAAATGACCTAAGGCTTCTATATATAGGGAAGGAGCTAGGGCAACACTCCCTCTCCTTCCTTTCATCATTTCGTGGGCTTTGAGGCCCATGGGTTTCATACCTTAAGCCTAGTAAACTTAATACATTTAGTAAATGAAAGTAAATAATAGTTAAGCAACCTAACATTATTACAAATGACCGAGACTTGATAAAATAGTAAAACTTTGATCCCAACAAGATACTTCCTACTAGATATTTCTATTGAACTTAGCTACAATATTCTAGACACATGAATGGATATTTTTTAGGATCATTCTTCGTCGTTCTAGAAGCTTCTTTATCATGGGCTCTGGCTTTTCTAGATAGTCCAATCTTTATTTGGACTAAATCAAGTTTACGATCTAACACCCCCCTTTAAACTTGATTTACCGACTCCAAGCATCATTTGTTGTCTTGAGAAATCTTTCTCGTTGAGTGGCTTGGTGAGTATATCTGCAACTTGGTTTTAGGACCTCGCATGTATCACTCATACATCCTTCCTCTTTATAGTCGATACCATGCTTCTTCTTGTACCCTTTAGCCACAAGCCTTACCTTGTACTTCTCCACTTCGCCTTTGGCTTTTTTTCTTAGCCTTATATATCCACTTGACTCTAATAGCCTTTTGGCCATTTGGAAAGGTCGTCAACTCCCACGTATCATTCTTCGCTATTGACTTTATCTCCTCGTCCATGGCTTGTCTCAATTTCTTACTTTTCATAGCCTCTTCAAAAACTAAAGGTTCACAGTCAGCATATAAGCAAAGAAGGGGTATTTCCTCAGTTACCTCATAGAGCTCATGCAAACTTCTTGTCTTTGGTTCTCCTTCACTTGAACTTGAAGGTGAGTCTTGGGTTGGAATTGGACTTTGAGGTTGTCGGACTTCTTCACTTGATTCCTGATACGTGGGAATTGCGCCCTCGCAACAGGTTTTACCTCTCAAGGGATCTTGAGAAGCTTACAAACCCCACCAGGCAGCGTACCTGATCGTTGTAGTATAGTATAGTGACAAGTACCAGGGGATTGATCATTCAACTCAGGAATAGTGTCGCTAGGATTAGAAAGCCTACTAAACTAGGTCTAGAGGTAAGGGATGATTCTTTTTGTATTTTTATATTTTATGAAAAGCAAGTAAAATCTCGGGTTTTGAAGGAGTGGCGAAATTAGTTGCTAGCCAACTAACCCAATTAACTAAAGATGCAATCAAAATAAAATAAAAGAAATGAAAATTAAACTAATGTGGTGGAAACAATAATGAGAAAAGTTGTGTTTACTTATATTTCATTACTCCCTAGATATCTTTTACCGGTTGATTAGCTTGTTACAATTGCATGAATGACGGGTTATATTCCTTAATACTAGTGGTAGGGCCGTGTACAATATTCCCTACCTCTATAAGATCCTACTTCACTCCTATGTCGACCCGATTAAAAGCTCCTAACATGGGATAATTAGAATTCACTTATGCATTAAATACAACCAAAAATCGTAGTACACCTCCGATCATGTTTCTTAAGATGTTCAAGCAAGTTACCAATGGAAGTCTGCCAGTTTTCTTAAGCCTAACATCGAATACAATCATCCGTAACAATTATAAACAAACAATCAACCAATAATCAACATCTAGGTTTCACTACATCTAAGCAAACACAATAAAAACCTAGCCTAACATGTTAAAATAAAGATAAACATAAGATAGAATCAAACAATACATAGACATATTGAATGATTATTAGAGAACTTATCTTTATTAAAACATGGAAGAAAGAAGGGTTTGAAACCCCTTCAATCTGCAGGAAATTCGACCTAGGGTTTGTGTTTAGTATTCCACAACTTGTTCCACACTTTACAATGAAAAATTGGAAAAATATATATATAGACATAGCATCCTGACGGCGTCATGTATTAGCCTCTGACGCCGTCAACTCGCCGCCAAGTTGAAATTCGTATTGCCTAGATCCAGTCTTGACGCCTTCATGTGCAAATCTACTCTGGGCCGTCACGTGTATTTGGACCCTGACGGCCTTGGTGACGCCGTCAGGCCATTAAAAAAGAAAATGTTCTGAGCTGTCACGTTATGAATTCCACATCCACCTCTTTTGTCACTCTTGACGCCGTCATGTGTTATGGCTTGACGTCGTCAGGTACTGTTCCCAGCAAGGAATTTGAGACTTTGCCGTTTTCTTCACTTTTATGCTCCAAAAATGTCCAAAATGCTTCCTTTTCCAGATTTCTCCTCAAAAGTACCTAAAATGACAAAAGGAACCATTTAGGGCAATAATTGATCAAATAATCACGAATTCTGGCTTAAATGACCCCATAAAAGCGGTACACTTTTCGCCTCATCAAATACCCTTACACTTGAGATTTGCTTGTCCTCAAGCAAATGCGCTTTTATTCTAATCAAAATACAAGTTAGGGGTCATTTAACACTAATATAAAAGTAATTACAACAAATAATCATTCCACTAAAAACCAAAAACAAGCACGGAGGTCATACACTAGCACCTCACAGATAGTGTTTAGATACTCACATCTCTCGGGTGTAATAAATTATATATCACAATATGGAAATGGAAAACATCTCTCACTACCTATCATAGCAAATAGATTACCATAGGCTTAGGAAAGGATCAAACCTCCACCACTTGGCGTAAGCACCTAGGATAAACTATCAAAGAGGTCTTTAAAAGGGTTATAACGTTAGGTGTAGGGATATGGAAAACACGGTTTTGTTGGATAAAGACAATATTTACTGGTGGCGAGTTAATCATCTTGGTTAATTACATGTTCAATATGGCGTTGCTAAGCCAAGACTCGACTCAACTTAAGCTAATAAATCAAAAATAACAAAAACTTAAAACAAACATAGAATGAAACAGGATGGTAGTGCATTTTTTTTTTTTTTTTTTTTTTTTTGCATACACTTTTACCCTACCATCCAAAATAATACAACATAGGGAATGTACATTCCCCTTACACTTGAATTTTTACATACTTTACAATAAACTACTCTAATGACTCGAATCAATATAATCAAAACACTTGGAGTACTTTTTAAGATTAATGCACATATGGGGGTAATAATTTGATGTTCTTCCCCATTACTCCATAACACTAGTACTTTACCCATGAGTCCCAATCATCCCAAAAAATATGTACAAGATATGACTCGAATTAGCAACCATGTAATCAATTAAATAATTAACTAAGAGTTTAGACATGTAACAATAATGCACTAAAGATGAGTGCATACACGGAAGGCTAAGGCGATTTGGTTGCACATTTGGGTGGGTTGTAACAAATTCTTCCTTTAAGTAAGATGCTTAAAGTTAGAAGCGAAAAGATAGGCTCAGAGGGGTGTACTAGGGGTATCGCGTACTAAAAATGAGTACAACGCTAAGGTGTGGGAGAAATTAATTGACTTTACAAGTCAAGTAGTATGACTTAAATGATCAAGTGATTATGATACGGGTTTAAACATAAGGGTGATCCTAATGCCTCTTATCATGTAGTAAATCATACTACACGAATGTAGTCTCACTAGCGGTCTCGGGATGCATCACTAACGCAAGTTCTAGAATCTAAATACTACCGGTACACTCATAAGCACTAATAATGAATGCTTTTCCTATCAAATCTAAAGGCGAACCTCACATATTTGGGTGGAAAATTTTTCTGAATGGTACGGTTTTGTGCTAGTCATACAACTCCTATCCATGAGACGCTTGTTAAGGCTAAAGTTTCACTCCTAAATGTTGTAAAAAAATTTAAATTTGGCGCTAAAATTACACTAACAAGTATTTCTCTTAGTTTTATTACACACCTACCATCAAACAAACAAACTCAAGTGCAATTGTATCCTATAAGGTATCATCATTTACCCTCCCCTTACACTTAGGATGAACATTATCCCCAATGTTCAATTAAATGATGTAAAAGTAAAATAGGTAAAAGAATAAAAACAAATACTCCCCTGATTCGTTCGGTGTGGATAGTGTGTCAACAAGGTTAGATCTTCCTCCAAAAAAATGAACGTTGAAAGCTTCCCTCCAGAAATATAAATCATCTTCTTGTCGTATATAACCTGTTAAACCTAAGAAAACAATCAAGGCAAACCTCACGTAAAATCGGCGGCAATCTATATATACTAACAAATCCTAGAAAAAATAGCATATATATCTTAATGTTGCTTTCTAGGATTTAAAGGGATATAATGCTTGTCGAATGAATGTTTGCAGATTTCCTGGAGTTTATAAAACTAAAGAATCAACAAAAACTTTAAGACTCCGATATAAACAAAACTCGCAAAATTTTTCAGAATTTTGGTACCTGACGATGTCAGGTTTTAACTCCTGACGCCGTCAGAATGTTCCTGGAAAAATCTTATGTTAAGTTTCAGGAAAATTTCTGGAAAAACTCATGCCTTATTTCCTGGAAAATCCTGCAAAACATCGTTATGACTCGATACAAGCATTTGACTCTAACAAATACTAATACACATGCTCATTTAATATTGTGGCGAATCATGATCATTTTCGTTCTTATAAACAAGTTTAGGTCTCCCCTTACACTTAGCTTTTGCAAAATACCTTTATATGTAACTAAGACGAAGTTAAAAACAAAATAAAGCATTTTGACAATTTAGTTTGAAACATGCATACGGAAATAAATAAAATCAAACAAATAAAAACACAAAATACATGGGTTGCCTCCCAAGAAGCGTTTTTCTTTATTTACGAGTCTTATAGCTAGACTCAAGGTCATGGGCAATTACGTGACCTCATCATTGGTCTCATTCTCTAGGTCATCCTCAATCTTAGTTTTGTATTCCGGACCTAGTTGCAAACATTCCTTGTATAAACCAAGTATTCTACTCATGACATAATCTACTCCTCTACGTCTATCCTCATCATTCCTATAGTAAACCACTTGCTTGTGTTCCTTTTCAAGGTTTGATAGAAGAAGGAATTGTTCAATCTTATAGGGCATTTGGTAAGCAATTTCATTGTTCTCATCCTTGAATCTAACTATCCCTAGGGACGGGTCATAATTCATCTTAGAGGCTTCGACAAACGGTTTTCCGAATACTACTTGACTTAGCCAACCATCTATTACCATACGAATATCCTCTACATTCACAAAGTTGGTAGCATAAGTGAAGTTTCCTACAAAGACATGTAATACTTTCACTCTTCCTACAAAGTTGCTCATCCAATTCGTGTTAGGCATCATCCTATATTCAAGTTGCTTCTTCATTACCCAATTATAATAGGTCCTAGTCATAATGTTTATATGAGACCTAAGATCGATGTAAGCTTTCCACACATGCATATGCCCAATGTTGCATTGTATGTTGATGTTAGAGGGATCACCCGCTTTGATAAGTGGTGAACCAAGGACGTATGGTTTCTCGGGGTCATCGAATAGATCCTTATGGTGTTCCCGTTCTTCCTTGGTAGGTAACTTATCAAAGTTTTCCTCTACGTTTTCTACTTCCTCTAACTTTTCTTCATTAATATCCTCAACTTCCCTAATCTCATCCTTAGTCCCGGTTTCTATTCCAACTTCATCCTTGTCACTTTCTTCTATATTCTTATCTATTGGCTTAATGGTGACAACATTGACAAAGTGGACGTGTTTGGATGATGAGGGGTCCTTAATTTGGATTCCGATACTAGTTTCCGTAGTGTCCTTCCAAGGTGTGGTTAGCACTTGGTTGTTGAGGGCTTTCAACAAGTTGTCAATTTTATTGGTCATCTCCGTTTGTTGTTGATTAAATTCGGTTTCAAACTTAGCTATGCGAGCTTCTTGAGATGCCATAAATTTGGACATCAATCCTTCAAGATTATTGGTACTACCATAGTTATTGGAAGGATTGATGTTGAAAGTACGGTTAGAGGGTGGACCGTTTGGTTAGTAACAATTAGGTGGATTGGAAGAATTGTTTTTGGGCATATTTTGGTTTTGTTTCCACCTAAGGTTCGGGTGATTTTTCCAAGAAGGGTTGTAGGAATCACCGTAAGGGTTTGGCTAGGGTTTGAAGGTGTACCACTTGTCTCCCGCTTCGTCGGTACGCGAGGATGCGTAATCCGCAAAAGCTTGTCCGGGGAGTTCCGCGCAATCACGAGTGTCATGGGGACCATTACATAATTCGCATGAAGAAGTGATTTTATTCACTTGGCTTGAAGGCTTAGGAGCTTCATAGGATTTCATGAGAAACTTGACTTGGTCCTCAAGTTCCATGATCCTACGGTCGGGAGTGCTAGAATTGTTCGAAGGCAAAGATATTGCCTTGACCGTTTTGTTCAAATCACGGGGATCATTCCAACTTTCATTGTCATAGAGAGCAAGATCTTCTATGAGTTCCCATGATTCTTCCGCACTTAGATCACGTAGCTTGCCACCGGCCGATTGGTCAATGGTTCGCCTTGTGGAGAGATCGATATGGTCATAGAAGATTTGGACTTGGAGCCAAAGATCTATGCCATGATGAGGGACTTTTTGGAGTAAGTCCTTGAAATGATTCCATGCTTCATATAGAGTTTCACCTTGACGTTTGGAACATCAAGATATCATTTCTAAGCTTGGTAGTTCTCCCCGGTGGGAAAAATTGAGCAAGGAAACAAGAAGTGAGATCATCCCAAGAGGTGATGGATCCTGCGGGTAAACGTTCAAGCCTTTGACTAGCTTGGTCACGTTGAGAGAATTGGAATAGACGTAATCAGGTCGACTCACTAGTTGCAACATCAAGGTCTATGGAATCTATGATTTTTAGGAAATCCTTGAGATGTTGATTAGGATCTTCGGAACGAAGTCCATGGAATGCACATCCGCTTTGCACCAACCGGATGGTATCGGATCGCAAGGGGGACACATTGGCTCCTTGAGAGAGCTCAATGGTGTTTCGATAGCCTAGGTGGCTAGGATGGGAATACTCTCCTAAAGTTCGGGGTCTAGGAGGTTGGTTTGCTAGTGGTGGGTTTTGTGGGTGGTTTTGTTGTGGTGGGTTGATGGGATCAAAGATATTACCACCTTCCATGATGTCGGATGGTAAAGATATTACCACCTTCAAAGATATATAGACATAGCATCCTGACGGCGTCATGTATTAGCCTTTGACGCCGTCAACTCGCCGCCAAGTTGAAATTCGTATTGCCTAGATCCAGTCTTGACGCCTTCATGTGCAAATCTACTCTGGGCCGTCACGTGTATTTGGACCCTGACGGCCTTGGTGACGCCGTCAGGCCATTAACTAAGAAAATGTTATGGGCCGTCACGTTATAAATTCCACATCCACCTCTTTTGTCACTCTTGACGCCATCATGTGTTATGGCTTGACGTCTTCAGGTACTGTTCCCAGCAAGGAATTTGAGACTTTGCCGTTTTCTTCACTTTTATGCTCCAAAAACGTCCAAAATGCTTCCTTTTCCAGATTTCTCCTAAAAAGTACCTAAAATGACAAAAGGAACGATTTAAGGCAATAATTGATCATATAATCACGAATTCGGGCTTAAATGACCCCTTAAAAGGGTACACTTTTCGCCTCATCAATTCCCCCGTCTCTTCTTCATCATTTATAAGAAGAAAGTCATACCTTTTATTATCCTTAATGCTCCAATCTCATGCTTCTTCTTCATCAAACTCTACGTCTCTACTCACTACTACCTTCCCAGTGATTGAATTATAGAGCTTATAACCTTTTGATTGCTTGTCGTAGTCAACGAACATATGCTTCTCACTTCTATCATCAAGCTTGGATCGCCTTTGGCCCGGAACATGGACATATGCTATACTTTCGAATATCCTTAGGTGAGAGACGGTAGGCTTCATCCCATTCCATGCTTCTTATGGAGTCTTGTTGGTACGTGGGGTTTGCACCAGGCTTTACCTCTCGAGGGATCTCGAAAACCTTACAACCCCCACCAGGCAGTGTACCTGATCGATGTAGTATAGTATAATGACAAGTACCGGGGGATTGATCGTTCAGCTAGGAATAGTGTCGCTAGGATTAGAAAACCTAAAGATTAATTCTAGAGATGATGGATGATTCTTTTTGTATTTTTATATTTTTTAGAAAGCAAGTAAAAATCTCGGGTTTAAAGGATTTGGACGGAATTAGTTGCTAGTCAACTAACCCAATACTAAGATGCAATCAAAATAAAATACTAAAAATGAAATTAAACTATATTAAACTAAGGTTGTGAGCAATAAGTGGAGAAATGTGTTTACTTAGATTTCACTACTCCCTAGATATCTTTTACACGTTAATTACTTGTTATAGTTGCGTGGATGACGGATTGTATTCCTTAATACCATTCATGGGGTGGCGTACTTAACTCCCCAATCCTATGAGTGCCTACTTCACTCCTATGTCGAGCCGGCTAAGAAGCTCCTAACATGGGATCATTAGAATTTACTCATGCATTAAATACAACCAATAAAACCTAGTACACATCGGTTCATGTTTCCTAAGACGTTCAAGCATGTTACCAATTGGAGATCTGCCAGTTTTCTTAAGCCTAACATTGAAATCATTCATCCAATACAACCATAAACAAGTAATCAACACATAATTAACATCTAGGTTTCATTAGATCTTAAGCAAACACAAGATAGATCTAGCCTAACATGGTGGAATCAAGACAAGCACAAGATATAGACAACCAACACATAGACATATTGATTGAATTAAAAGAATACTTATCTCAATAACACATGTAAGGGTTCAAGGGCTGAAAACCCTTGAAAAAGCTGTAAAATACGTATATGGTTCGGCCTTAGGGTTTCTCCAAACTTGTTCCTTTTTAATGAATGAAAATTAGAAAACTATATATAGATTTTAGAGGATGATGGCGTCAAGAACAAGGGTGTGACACCGTCATCTCGCCGCCAAATAATTCCTCGGACTGCCTTGATCTACATTTGACGCCGTTATGTAGTCCTCTTTTGCAGGCCGTCATGACTTTAACTCTTGACTCTCTACTTGTGATGCCTTCATGTTTGTACTAGGTCGTCATGGTATTTACTCTTGACGTCGTCATGCAATTCCTCTTGACGCCGTCAAACACTGTTCCCAGCATGGAAAATTAAGTCTTTGGCGTTTTCTTCACTTTTATGCTCCAAAGACGTCCGAATTGCTTCTTTTTCCAGATTTCACTCCCAAAGTACCTAAAATCACAAAAGGAATGATTTAGGGCAATATTTGATCAAATAAATTCAATTCCGGGCTTAAATGACCCCCTAAAAGTGGTTCATTTTTCGCCTCATCATATACCCTTACACTTGAGATTTGCTTGTCCTCAAGCAAATGCGCTTTTATTCTACTCAAAATACAAGTTAGGGGTCATTTAACACTAATATAAAAGTAATTATAACAAATAATCGTTCCACTAAAGACCAAAGACAAGCACGGAGGTCATATACTAGCACCTCACAAATAGTGTTTAGATACTCACATCTCTCGAGTGTAATAAAGTATAAATTACAATATGGAAACGGAAAATATCTCTCACTACCTGTCATAGCAAAATAGAATACCATAGGCTTGGGAAAGGATCAAACCTCCACCACATGGTGTAAGCACCTAGGATAAACTATCAAAGAGGTCTTTTAAAGGGTTGTAACGTTAGGTGTAGGGATATGAAATACACGGTTTGTTGGATATAGGCAGTCTTTACTGGTGGCGAGTTTACAATCTTAGTTAATTACATGTACAATATGGCGTTGCTAAGCCAAGACTAGACTCGACTTAAGCTAATAAATGAAAAATAACAAAAACATAAAATAAACATAGAATGAAAAGGGATGGTAGTCCTTTTTTTTTTTTTTTTTTTTTTTTTTTTTTTTTTTTTTTTTTTGCATACACTCTTACCCTACCATCCAAAATAATACATTATAGGGAATGAAAATTCTCCTTACACTTGAATTTTTACATACTTTACAATAAACTAATCTAATGACTCGAATTAAGAAAATCAAAACACTTGGAGTACTTTTAAGATTAACGTACATATGGGGGTAATAATATGATGTTCTTCCCCATTACTCTATAAAATAAGTACTTTACCCATGAGTCCCAATCGTCCCAAAACAATATGTACAAGGATATGACTCGACTTAGCAACCATGTAATCAATTAGATAGTTAACTTAGGGTTTAACAAATAACAATAATGCACTAAAGATGAGTGCATACACGGAAGGCTAAGGCGATTTGGTTGTACATTTAAGTGGGGTGTAACAAATTCTTCCTTTAAGTAAAATGCTTAAAGTTAGAAACGAAAAGATAGGCTCGGAGGGGTGTACTAGGGGTTTCGTGTACTAAAAATGAGTACAACGCTAAGGGTGTGGGAAAAATTAGTTGACTTAACTAGCCAAGTAATATGACTTAAATGGTCAAGTAATTATAATACGGGTTTAACACAAGGGTGATCCTAATGCCTCTTATCATGTAGTAAATCCTACTACACGAATGTAGTCTCACTAGCGGTCTCGGGATGCATCACTAACGCAAGTTCTAGAATCTAAATGCTACCGGTACACTCATAAGCACTAATAGTGAATGCTTTTCCTATCAAATCTAAAGGCGAACCTCACATATTTTGGTGGAAAATTTTTTTGAATAGTACGGTTATGTGCTAGTCATACAATCTCCTATCCATGAGACGCTAGCTATGGCTAAAGTTTCACTCCTAAATGTCGTAAAAAAATTTAAATTTGGCGCTAAAATTGCACTAACAAGTATTTCTCATAGTTTTATTACACATCTACTATTAAACAAACAAACTCAAGCGAAAGTGTATCTATAAGGTATCATCCTTTTACCCTCCCCTTACACTTAAGATGAACATTGTCCCGAATGTTCAAGTAAAGAATGTAAAAGTGAAATAAGTAAAAAGAATGAAATCAAATACTCCCCTGATTCGCTCGGTATGGATAATAAGGTGGCCAGGTTAAATCTTCCTCCAAGAAAATGAACAATCAAAGCTTCCCTTCCAGAAAAATAATCATCTTCTTGCCATATATAACCTGTAAATCCTGAGAAAACAGACAAGGCAACCTCGCATAAAATCGGCGGCAATCTACATAAGTTACTAAATCCTAGAAAGCAAAGTAAGATATAATACTTGTGGAATGAAGTTAGCAGATTTCCTGGAGATTATAAAACTTAATAATTCAACAAAAACTTTAAGACTCCGTTAGAAAAACAAAACCGGTAAAATTTCCAGATTTTTACCCGTGACGCCGTCAAGAGTAAACTCATGACGCCGTCAGAAGTGACCTGCAGAAATTCTTATGTTAAGTTTCCAGAAAATTTCTGGAAAAACTTGGTCCTACTTCCTGGAAAATCCTGCAAAACTTCATTATGACTCGATACAAGCATTTGACTCTAACAAATACGAATATACATGTTCACTTAATATTGTGGAGAATCATGATCGGTTTGTTTCTTAAAAACATATTTGGGGTTTACCCTTACACTTATCTTTTGCAAAAATACCTTTGGGTGTAGTTAAGACTAGGCCAAAACAACAAAGTAAAATATTTCCACTATTTAGTTTAGAAACATGATCTACCAACAATAAAAATAAAGCATGCATACGGAAACAAATAAAATAAAACAAACAATCAAACAAATAGAACAAATAAAACGGGCTTGGGTTGCCTCCCAAGAAGCGCTTGTTTTTGTTTGAGTCACGAGCCTGACTCTACCCTTATTTAACGGAAATAGGGGAGGTTTTCCCTACACTTAGGATTAAGTGCGGGTGGAAGTAGCGATACACACCCTTAGGGTAAAAATATGCCTCGTGAGGAAAGTGTAGTGGATGAATTATATGATCAAAGGGGTGTGCTCCTATCATCATAACCTTACCAAATTCAATCGGGTTAATGGGTGGATTAAGATTTTCTCCTAGAAAGGGATCATTTTCAATCAACTTCAAGAGATTACTAGTTGGGGATCCATCTTGACCTAATAAACCCGGTTTAAACCCATAATGTTTCTTGTGATCAATCATAAATGGGTGATGTAAACATGTAAGGTCATTTTCCACTCCTATATTGGCTTCCTCTCTACAAGGCTTAGAGTCCACTACCTTTATCCTAAGACTACCCGGACTATATGGTTTGATGGGTGGATCGGAACCTATCTCAATTCCTAACTTCACATCCAAGGATGGAAGATTGGGTAACGGTTTTGGTTGAGGCTACGGTTCATCAAAACTAGGAACTTCCTTAGAACTAAAAGAAAGGTCATCACTACAAGTGTTAAAACCTATATTCTCTAGTTGTGCTTGATCCAAGGGTTCTACCTCTATTGGGGCTCCTATAGTCTCTTCTACTTCTTCCGGGTAAGTCATGGGCGGTGTGTGTGCCTCAAGTGATGATGAGAGTTGTGGGGTACTTTGTAGGTTTGTGTTATTTACCTCATCCTTCCTTGTGTCAAGATTACCTATATCCTCAACATGTGTTTCATTATAATCTAACCCTAACATTTTCCCAAATATCTCTCGGACTTCTCTAGGCATTTCAACTTCTACATCCGAATCATAAGGATCATCCTCAATATCCTGACTACTATATACAAATTGCCCAAAAGATTCATCATCTGTTTCTTGAGATTCATCATCATCGATCATAAAACCTAGGTCTTTTTGATCAATGTGATCATGTTCGGCAACATCCTCCATCACATCAAGGTCACCTATGTGTTCAGCTTGTATTGTGGTGAAATCAAACCACCCCGTGCACCCAGTTATCTCATCTATACGCTTATCCCCAAACAATCTTCTTGCTTGTTCCCTTAAACTTGCAATCAATTGATCCGTAACAACGTTTGTTGGGTTGTCCATTTTTTTGGCAAGTTTGGCATAATTCTCTATGGTTTCCCATGCTTCATCAGCACTTAATCCCCAAAGGTCCCCATCTGCGGCATGGTCAATGTCCATTTTGGTATAGTGGTCGACACGATGGTAAAATATTTCAATTTGGGACCACAGATCGAAATTATGATGAGGGACTTTTCGGAGTAAATATTTAAAACGAGCCCATGCATCATAGATAGGTTCATCCTCATGTTGTTTAAACATCAAGATGTCATTTGGAGTGGGTGAATTATGTGGTTGGTAGTATGGTGGATTCGTGTTCTCCATAATGGCTAACGGAATAGTCAATGGAAAGGTTTTTACAAACAAAGACACAAAGAAAAGATAGACTAAAGAAGACCTATAAATAAAAATAAAATCCTACTAGAAAGGAATCTAGCAAGTAGACCTAATAAAAAGAGATTCTAACCTAGACAATAACTATTCCCCGGGCTGCGGCGCCAAAAACTTGGTACGTGGGGTTTGCACCAGGCTTTACCTCTCGAGGGATCTCGAGAAGCTTACAACCCCCACCAGGCAGTGTACCTGATCGATGTAGTATAGTATAATGACAAGTACCGGGGGATTGATCGTTCAGCTAGGAATAGTGTCGCTAGGATTAGAAAACCTAAAGATTAATTCTAGAGATGATGGATGATTCTTTTTGTATTTTTATATTTTTTAGAAAGCAAGTAAAAATCTCGGGTTTAAAGGATTTGGGCGGAATTAGTTGCTAGTCAACTAACCCAATACTAAGATGCAATCAAAATAAAATACTAAAAATGAAATTAAACTATATTAAACTAAGGTTGTGAGCAATAAGTGGAGAAATGTGTTTACTTAGATTTCACTACTCCCTAGATATCTTTTACACGTTAATTACTTGTTATAGTTGCGTGGATGACGGATTGTATTCCTTAATACAATTCATGGGGTGGCGTACTTAACTCCCCAATCCTATGAGTGCCTACTTCACTCCTATGTCGAGCCGGCTAAGAAGCTCCTAACATGGGATCATTAGAATTTACTCATGCATTAAATACAACCAATAAAACCTAGTACACATCGGTTCATGTTTCCTAAGACGTTCAAGCATGTTACCAATTGGAGATCTGCCAGTTTTCTTAAGCCTAACATTGAAATCATTCATCCAATACAACCATAAACAAGTAATCAACACATAATTAACATCTAGGTTTCATTAGATCTTAAGCAAACACAAGATAGATCTAGCCTAACATGGTGGAATCAAGACAAGCACAAGATACAGACAACCAACACATAGACATATTGATTGAATTAAAAGAATACTTATCTCAATAGCACATGTAAGGGTTCAAGGGCTGAAAACCCTTGAAAAAGCTGTAAAATACGTATATGGTTCGGCCTTAGGGTTTCTCCAAACTTGTTCCTTTTTAATGAATGAAAATTAGAAAACTATATATAGATTTTAGAGGCTGACGGCGTCAAGTACAAGGGTGTGACGCCGTCATCTCGCTGCCAAATAATTCCTCGGACTGCCTTGATCTACATTTGACGCCGTCATGTAGTCCTCTTTTGCAGGCCGTCATGACTTTAACTCTTGACTCTCTACTTGTGACGCCTTCATGTTTGTACTGGGTCGTCATGGTATTTACTCTTGACGCCGTCATGCAATTCCTCTTGATGCGGTCAAACACTGTTCCCAGCATGGAAAATTAAGTTTTTGGCGTTTTCTTCACTTTTATGCTCCAAAAACGTCCGAATTGCTTCCTTTTCTAGATTTCACTCCCAAAGTACCTAAAATCACAAAAGGAACGATTTAGGGCAATATTTGATCAAATAAATTCAATTCCGGGCTTAAATGACCCTCTAAAAGTTTCATTTTTCGCCTCATCACTTGTTGTCTAAACTCTTTGACGGACACCGGTTTAATAGATAAACCGCACAGTCAACCGTTTCGGCCCAAAACTCCTTTGGCATCTTCTAACTTTTCAACATGTTTTTCGGACCATATTGAGAATGGTTCTATTATTCTCTCCACCACTCCATTTTGTTGTAGGGATTAAGGAGCCGTTAGAAATCTTAGGATCCCATTATCCTCACAAAATTTGTTAAATTAGTCAAGGCCCAGTCGGTTTCAACCCGCAGTAAAAAGTTGGACGTTCTGACCTATTACCCAACTAGCAAAGGCCACCCATTTTTTCACCTACACGTGCTAGCAAGTTAAATTTTTTTACTCATAATCTATCTTATCAGCCCATATATTTTCCACTTCTGAAAATAGTAGCAGTAGTTAGGAGTTTGAATATACTGAAGACTATAGAAGCTTGCTATTAGTTGTTTTTCTTCTTTTACAAATTTTCAGTATATGCTAACCAAGGCAAAGCATTCCTATCAAAGATTTAAATAAAAAATAAAAAATAAAAAAGACAAGCAAAATTGTAGCAAAGCTAAACCTGCTTGATAATAGTTAAGAGGAGATTCGTTAACATAAAGACTGAGCAAGCAATACAAATTGATAAATACTCTAATAAAACCTAGTTCAGTCGGGACCTCTTTTCTTACTTGGACATCACGCCCAGCATCACACACTCACAATTTTCCAACCCAACAATTAAAGTCTTACACAAGTGTAACCCATCTCTTCTTCTTCTTCATCAATCGAAGCCAACGCTTCAAAAGAATATTGTGCCGTCCAGGTAGTGCTGTCTCTAGCATTTCGCTAAAAGTGATATCACTTTGAAAAACATTTCTTTGGGTTGCATTTCATTGAATAACAGACACGCTTTCTCTTCATCTCCTTTATCAATGAACCCAAACATGAGGTAACTGTAAGTATAACAATCACGAACCAGTCCTTTCTTATGGATCTCTAGTAACACCCCGTGCTCGCTTTGACAAAAGATTAACACTTTACGTGCAAAAAGCGTGAACTAAAAATGACCTTCTGTTACTCTTTTGACCATTTACAAATATCTATCAACATTTAGACCTTGAGGCTATTTTTAAATGAAACTAGACTCAATTACCTTCAAAACGACGGGTGGCGCGACTCGTAAAGACTTACGGTTGATTTTATACAAAATCAATAAAACAGACAAAAACCGAAAATCCTTCTTGTGCACTAAAGACCTTCCTGTGCACTAACGGACCTTTATGTGCACTATTTTCTCTAAGTGACCCATTTTTAAAAAAAAAATGATTTCTAAAACATGACATAATATCAACACTTCCAAAATTTATTAATACAACCTAAAACACATAAAAATGTATAAACATGGTCTCTAAGGCCTTCGAAAAACATACTTTCCAAAGTGACAGGTGGAAACACCTGTTTTGACCCATTCGCATTCTACACTTAACCATATCACCTTTAACCATAATTTAACACTTTAACCATAAACCAAACATTCATTTAACATTGAAAACCATGACAACTTTGATCCATGACCATTGACCCGTTCACATCCCAAAATGGGTACAATTACACGTTATGCCAAATGCCCCTTTAACTTGACCATAAATACATGAACCATACTATAACTTGTCCATTGACCACCAATTTATACACTTGACACTTGACCATACTTTACATAACATTAATGACTCACGGGAGTACAAACATGACACTTGAGCTCGGCATACTACCTAGCTCCTACTTTCTTACCAATCTTCTAATATCGCAACCAAACCTTTAATCCGTATCCAAGCCATCCATAATAGCATACAAACCTACAAAAGGTTAGACAACTAAACCGTAAGCATAAAGGCTTAGTAAGTATAACAGATATAACATAACATCATAATTCATTCACACATTAAGCATCATAATACATTTACTTCATCACATACTAACATAACACATACCTTAGCCACATCAAGTCTTGTCAAAACATCTCTACCTTTCCTACACACTTACAATAATCCCACTAAGTTCATAATCTCATTTGTTAACTATGAAAAACTAGCCTTACATCTATTTCTTCATCACATCATCATCTAAACACTTCAAACATCTCATCATAACAATTACATAACACAAAATGTAGGAAATCATTATAATATCAAGTCATAACCCGTTTACTTACCTTAACTTCCAAAGCTAAGTCTAACCATCATAATACCACCATCATCATCATTATAATTACTAGCCATCATCATCATCATCCTCCTCCATCATCTTTCTTTACCCTTAACATCAAAACCTATCAACATAAATCATCAATACCATGATCAAGGGTTTATATAACCCATCAAACATACTCACCTTCCTTTCTATATCATCATATGATCATACCCTAATCATATGATGAAAACCCACTCCAATCATAAAACTTAACCTGAAAGAAATCAAGGGTATGAAGTACTTACTTGGAGAAGATCATTGCTAGGATAACCATAATCATAGGGTCTTCATCTTTTTCCTTTATGAACCATTAAGACAATCCTTTCCATCCCTTTTCTTTCTCTAAACCGACACACACCACACACTCTTGATAATGATAGAAATGTCCAGAACCTCTTAGATAATATATTTATCTTGCACAACTTTAGTCCATTGGCAACATTGGTCCCTCTAGTCCATTTCCTTCTATTTTAGCGACAACCAACTTATAACACATTTAATACTAGGCAACTTTAATCCTTTAAGTTAAGCATCATACCTTCTAAATCTATTTTACACATTCTTTGACCATTTGGTTGACTATCGGGTTTAACTATAACGCAACATTCGTTGACTAACCAATCACGTAAGGCCCTTAGTCCATTTCATCTATGGTGGGGTCCAAGTACTTGGAAAACGGGTCTAACAATTCTACCCCTTTATTTAGATTTCTTCCCCAAAATCTCTCGTCTATTGTTATTCAAAAACCGGTGACTTATCTCAAAATTTATACATAGTACCATATAAACGGTACTTCAAAATCTTTCTCACGCATCACTTAAGCAACCTTTCTTATTAATTTTCGGGAATGCTTACCTGTGACAACTGGCAATTTAGGGAGATATTTTAAAACCCGCATTACATTAAAGTTTGATGATTATTAAATGTTTGAAATTTTATTCGTGATGAATTTGTAAAATTTGAACCGTGGTTTTAAATTAGGAAGTTTCAATGGAATTTAAATTTAAATTATTACTGTGATATGGAATTTATGTTGAGATTTATTGAGTGAGACGTTTTGTGGCACTACGTTGACTCCGGCACTAGGAATAACCTAATAAATTTAAATATTTTGAATTTACGGATTGGTTTATATAATTATTAAACGTATCGTGGAGTTTTAAAAATTTTTGGAACGAACTCGGTTTGAGAGTGTCGGGATACTTTGAAAAGTTTACGGTTATGGTCCTTGCGTTTTACTCTTAGTCATCCTTCCCCATATTATCATTATTACCATTACTTTTATTTAAAAAAAAAAAAAAAAAAAAAAAAAAAAAAAAAAAAAGTAAACATAAAATTGGTCCTTGTGTGGACCGGCCTCACACACACCCTTCACCCTCATCCCATCTCCCATCTCTCTCTCATTTCAAACCCTAGCTGCCACCCTCTTTGGCCGGCCGTCACCACCACACCGCCCCTCACACGATTACACCGCCACCAACAATCGACTCACCATCATCCCCTCTCTCCTAATTGGTACAACACGCGCCCTAAACCTTTTGTTTTGATCTTGTTACCACCCAAACGCGCCCCTACTTTATTGTTTTTAGAAGTTCTCGTGTTCTTTTCTTGTGAAACCAAAGGTAAGTCGAGTCACAAGAGAGTTGTGACTCGGGTTGTATGAAAAACGTGACCAAGGAGGGTCACGAATTGTATTTTTTTTGTTGGGTTTTGATGAAGTCTCGATTAAAAATGTTGGGAAAACTATATTTTTGATATATAAATTCATTTGGTATCCGGGTTTGTGGTTCTTGTGGGTGTCGACTTGAAACCGAGAGCCTAGGCTCTCGGCTTGGTGATATTTTTAAGCTTGTGGTTTTCTTTGGATGGTTTTGACCTCGTGATATTATTAACGAGGGTGTTGGATATTGGAGTTTGGTTTTGGCTTGATTGGATTTACATGGATGCTCGTTGTTGTTGCTTGTGTTGCCACGACCCAAAGGGTCCATTTTGGCAGCTTTAGTGTGCTCGTATGAGCTCTAGCCGAGACCAAGTGGTCTTGGGTTTGAGTCTTTCTTGACTTGTAATCTTGCCGAGACCCAAGTGGGTCTCTCGGCACGGGTTTGATTGGTAAACCAACCCGAAATATGTGTATCTTGATATCTTCTTGTTTTGTTCCACGTTGTTGATATTGTTGTTGTTGAGGTATTTTTGTTTTGGCCGAATACTTTGGTTGGGTCAAGACCCTTTGTGGTCTCGACAATGGGACATTTTTGGTAATTGTGGAGTTGTTGACGAAAAGTAGTATTGGGGACCGATTGTGAGACGGTCAAATTAGAATGACGGAGATAGGTTAGTCAGGTGCCGTAGACGGACCCTAATGTTGTATTTTGTGTTTTGGGACGATTGACGGAGATGTGGTATTGAATATTATTACTTAGACCCATGGTTGTGCGAGTCGGAGTCACGTTGACTTTCTAGTCAACAATTGACTTCGGCAAACGCCTTAGCACTTGGATTTGGACAATGAGCCGAGAGTGATGACTCGGACATGTGAATCATCTTTTATAACTCGATATTAATAATAATCAAACTTAATAATAAAAACTCGTAATACTTATATTAATAATATAAACATTTATATAAATTTATGAATGTGAAAACGTATATATATTTATACAAGTGCGTATATTAAAAATAAAATGATCACGAGTAATAACATAATAATGTAACGATATATATTATACTATGTGAATAGTATAATAAATGTCGGGAACGTTATTATAAATAAACTATTATAAAGGATGAATTAATTATAACGTTAAATACTCTACGAAATGAAATGTATTTTTGGAAAATAAAATGAGAACTTACGAGTTATACAAGATCGAGGGCACTTGAGTTCAAGTGGGCCATATTATTATTTATTTAATAACTTTTGTGCTTGTCACGGATGTGTGACGTTATTATATTCATTTTCTATAACTACGTAACTTATTTGATCGACGGATTAAATAGGACCTACTTGGTTATATATAAAGGGTATATTAATGGGAATTGTATCCTACGACGTCCATAGGTTGTGGTAGGAGTGCGAGATAATGAATTACTAAATATCTCGTGAGGTTAACCAAATTGACGAATTTGGTAAGTTTAACGATATATTTAGGGAACTTATTAACTTAAATACTTACCATATAGTATTTTACGTGCTATGTGACTTAGGTTTTGGGAATGATCTTGGAAAAATATATTAAGTAAATAATTATGGAGGGTTATCAAGTCGACGGATTTGATAAACTTCGATGATTTATTTAAGTAATATATTGGGCCAATATTAGACCCGTAGAGCGTTTTATTATTCTTTTTCGTTGTGGTTATCTTGGTTTGAGTTGTGTCGACCCTCCACCCGCATGGATACCAAACGCCAAACTAATACGAGAATAATACGAGAAATTGATTTTTGGAAAGTAAAAAGGAATACGTTCGGGATTGGGAATATTTGATTTTGAGGAAATGATTCTGAGAAGAGTTTATATTGTTAGGAAGTACCGAGTCCTTAGTTGCCGTCTTTTGAGTTGTGATACATCTTGATTCTATCGGTTTCTTTGTGCTGATATCTGGACTTGAGGTAAGTCATAGCCCCACTTTTACTTTTGAACTTTGTTTTCAATACTTGGGGTGAGAAACGTGTAAATTGTTTTATGTGGACTATTATCGCTTTTTATTTAAAACTTGCTATGCTTATAGAACTAGGTAGGCTATTGCGCATGTCGTATCCTTACGAATGCATGAACATGTCGTATCCTTACGAATGTTGGGCATGTCGCATCCTTGTGAATGCATAGTGATTTGATTTGGTTTTGGACTATAGTGTGCATCTATAGGTTTGGTTTAGTGGTTTGAGGCCTAGTCTAGCTAGCAAGCGTTTTGCGTATATGTCCACTTGTTTGAATTAAGAATTTAAACCTATGATCTCACCAACGAAAGCTGACTTTTAGCGCGTTTTCTCAGGTAATTAAGTGATGACCTTGGATGAGTGGTTTGGAAGGCTTGGCTTTGGCAATCCGGTTTAAGGATCTATTTTTCTCGAACTGTGATATGTATTTGTGGACATACGTTTATTTCTTTTGGGCCTTACTTTGGATAAATTTGGGATGAATGTAAACTTTAAAAACCCTGTATGGTTTTGTTTTACTTATGTTTACTTTATCTCGTTCTTTTATAACTTGTGATGGATACCAATCCACGTAGCACCACGAAAGCTTGTTTAGTCTTTCGCTGTACCAAATTTTGGAGGTGTTACAGATTGGTATCAGAGCCAAGGTTATAGAGAACTAGGTAATAAACACCTAAACTATAACCGATTCTTATAGAAAACGTTCCTCGACCAATGCCCACCAGCCCGCCAAGCCGAAGCATCTTCGATTTTATTGAGGTATTATGAGATAATGATTAGATATGAGATTTTGAGATGATTTGTGAATCTTGGATATGTTGATTATGTGATATGATGGTGTTTTGGGGAATTATATGGCTTATTTGTTTTGGAGATGTTTTTAGTAATGCGGTATTAAAAATCTTTCTTGGAATTATATGATTGGGATTTTATGATGATTTTGATACGGTATTTTGTGTTCGCGGTTTAGTTGTTTTGAAACACTTACACCTACCCTGCGCTGTTGTCACAGACCATGGCCTCCCATACGTTCGATATTTCTGAGGATCTTCTTGCTGATCCATACCGCCCAGCACAGATCACCATGGCTCCTGATGATCCTTACAGGATTGCCATGCATTCAGCTACTTCATCACCGACAGCAGTTACTTCTGCACCACCTGCTTCACCTACTACTCAGGGACCCTCATCTTCTTTGGGGCTTACAAGTACTTCGATACAACTTACACTTCATCAGGCTTTGGCTCATGTGGCTCCACGTTTTTCCCACCGAGCTACGGCACGCATCACCACCCATGCACTTTGATGCTCACGCTCTTCTGTCAGATGCACCACCCACATCATTTCGCCGTCGTCCTAGATCACCTACCCTATCACCACATGGTTCACCTGTTCAGAGACGACGATTGATGGAGTACCCCTCGGATGAGGAGGAGTACGAGGGTGAGGAGGAGGCTGATGACCCTCACGAGGTTGAGCAGGGGGATGATGACCCACAGGAGGTTGAGGAGGAGGAGATACCTGATGATGGTTCGCCAGCACATTCAGCTCATTCTGCAGAGCCCGACTCTCCGATACATCTGTTAGAGCCGGTTTCACCTGATCACCCGTTTTTGTTTGATTCACCACCTGGTAGTCCTGTGGCGTCGGACGCGCCATCTGAGATATCTGTTGGGCCTGTAGATTTGGGTGAGACTAGTAGGATTTGGACTCGACTTACCGCACAGGGCGAGAGGATCTCGCAGATGTCAGATCGGAATGATAGAGTGACTGTTGAGTTGATTGGAGAGTTGAGGGTTGATTTGGTTACTGCTGAGAGGAGGACTACAGAGATTAGGAGAGGTATGATGGAGATACATGAGCAGATAGAGAGTCTGCAGAGAGATTTCATCACGGCTCACAAGGTAGATCGCAAGCTGTGACAGAGGAACACGGAGTTGGAGAAGGAGGTAGCAGACCTCAAGGGGGATAGTGATACTCACAGTGTCGAGTTGGGATCGTTATGGAGAGAGTTGGATGGTTTGAGATCGGAGTTGAGGAGTCTACGCCAGCATAGTGGCTAGATGGTTGGATTATGTTGTCATGTTGCTTTTTGAACCAAGGAGTGCTTGGTTAGAAAAGCTAGTTATCTTGACTTTGATGTATTTCAGTTGTATGTTCGTCTCGTTTGGAACGATTAGTATCCTTTATGTCTTTTGTAGTTGGAACGATGTCTTGATCGCTATTCGTATGGATGATGGTTATTATATATGATGTTATGTGGTTTTGGATGTCATGGAAATTGCGTTCCTATTTGTTTGATTGATGTCTTGTGGTGTTTTGTTGATATTCGGCCGATATCTTGACCTCATCTATCCAATTCTTGTTGAGCGTATGATAAATATTATCGGAGACTCACGAACCTTGTATTGTGTTTCAGATCAATGGCCCCACGACGAAACCCTGTCAGAGCTACCCGAACTGGTCCTGCACTGACTACCCCTGGTCGCCGAGGATGCCGTCCTACACGAAATGTTGAAACACCTACTCCCGACAACCTGGACACCACCAATCGCAACAACAGGAATCAACACATTGATGTTCAGGGAGATAATGATCATATTCCCCCGAATGCACCAACCGTGGATCAAGCTATGATCAATCAACTTGTATAACAATGTGTTGCTGAACTACTAGCTGATTCGAATCATTCCAACAACTGTGCTGGAAATTTTCCACCTGTTCGTGCTAATGGATGTAACTACAAGGAGTTTCGAATTTGTGGACCCATTGAGTTTGGTGGGACAGAAGGAGTAGTCTACTTGGTCAGGTGGATAGAGAAAACCGAGTCAGTGTTCAATGTCAGCAATTGTTCGGAGAATGCAAAGGTAAAGTTTGCTTCTTTTACTTTTAAGGATGAAGTATTAACTTGGTGGAACAATTACCGAAATTCGGTTGGGAGTGAAGTGGCCTATGCCATGACTTGGGAGCAGTTCAAGTCCTTGTTGATTCAGAGTTACTGCCCAAGGAATGAGGTTAAGAAGTGAGTTTTGGAATCACAAAGTGAAGGGTACTAACATGACGACTTACAATCGTCGTTACCAGGAGTTAGCCTTGCTTTGCCCAGATATGGTTCAAACTGAGACTTAAAAGATTGAGAGGTATACCGATGGGTTGCCTGTGGCTACAAGGAACGATGTGATCGCTGCTAGGCCTGCTAATGTTCATGAGGCTATCACGATCGCTCAACAATTGATGGATTCGTTAGAACTAGAAGAAGCTGAGAAGGATAAGAATGGAAAGAGGAAGAGAGACCATCACTCTAAGGGTAATGATCGTCGAAAGCGGCAAGCTGTTGCCAAGGTTTATGCTATTGGGGATGGAGATAAGAGGAACCATAATGGAGATGCACCCAAGTGTGGTCGTTGTTACAAGAATCATTCTGGACGATGTACTGTGATGTGCAAGAACTGCTCAAAGATGGGACACATAGCTAAGGATTGTAGAGCTCGACCACTTGCAATGGTTCAAGCTACTCCTGAAACTATGAGTAAGGTGAATGTTACTTGTTTTGGATGTGGGAAGAAGGGACACTATAGGAATGAGTGCAGGGAATCGTGGAACCGAGGAAATCAAGGATCGGGTGGTAGTGGGTACAATTATGGAAATCGTGGAGCTCGAGGAAACCGTGGACGACAGGACAATGAGAACCAACGTGTGGAAGCAGGAGCTGCTCATGGGAGAGTGTATGCAATTGGGAACGAGAGAGGAGAAGACCCGAACGTCGTTACTGGTACATTCCTTCTCAATAATCGTTATGCTTCCATACTATTTGATACTGGTGCCGATAGAAGTTTTGTGTCCACTACATTTACACCCTTACTAGAAAAACCCCCAATTGCCTTAGGAATTGGTTATGATGTAGAGTTAGCTAATGGAAACTTAGAAAGGATTGAGACTATCATTCGCGGTTGCGCATTAAATTTCTTGAATCACCCTTTCAACATAGATCTTCTACCCGTCACGTTAGGAAGTTTTGATGTCATCATTGGTATGGATTAGTTGTCGAAGTATCGTGCTCACATACTTTGCGATGAGAAAATCGTGCGTGTGCCTTATTGCAAGGAGATTTTAAATATACAAGGAGATCGAAAAGGTTTGAGGAGCCCATCCAGATTAGCAGTCATTTCTTGCACTAAGTTACCAAAGTTAATGGATAAAGGATGTTGCGTTTTCTTAGCTCAAATTTATGAAAAATGAGGGAAGGAGAAGAAAGAGCATTGGAGATGCGTCTATAGTTCATGACTTTCCGGATGTATTTCCCGATGACTTGCTGGGAATTTCGCCCACTAGACAAGTGGAGTTTCAGATTGAATTGATACCTGGTGCTGCACCCGTGGCACAGGCACCTTATCGACTCGCACCGACTGAACTGGAAGAGTGGTCAAAACAATTGGCGGAGTTAGCAGAAAATGGGTTTATACGACCAAGTTCTTCACCTTGGGGAGCCCCAGTTTTATTCGTGAAGAAGAAGGATGGATCGTTTCGCATGTGTATTGACTACCGAGAGCTGAACAAGTTAATGGTGAAGAATAGATACTCGTTACCAAGGATCGATGACTTGTTCGATCATCTTCAAGGATCGAGAGTGTATTCGAAAATCGATCTGAGATCGGGGTATCATCAACTTAGAGTGCGCGAGGAAGATATTCCGAAAACGGCTTTCAGAACCCGTTACGGGCATTACGAGTTCCAAGTGATGCCGTTTAGGTTGACCAACGCACCGGCGGTATTCATGGATCTCATGAATCGGGTGTGTAAGCCTTACTTAGACAAGTTGGTGATTGTGTTCATCGACGATATTCTAATATACTCGAAGAGTGAGAAAAAGCATGAGGAGCATCTAAGACTCATCTTAGAATTGCTCAGGCAGGAGAAGCTGTATGCCAAGTTCTCCAAATGTAAGTTTTGGATTCCAACGGTACAATTTTTGGGTCATGTAATTGATAGTCAATGAGTTCATGTAGATCCCGCTAAGATTAAAGCTATTAAAGATTGGGCCGCACCGACGACCCCAACTGAAGTTCGTCAATTTTTGGGTTTAGCCGGTTACTATCGAAGATTCATTGAGGGGTTTTCGAAAATAGCGAAGCTGTTGACCAAATTGACTCAAAGGAATGTTAAATACGAATGGGGAGATAAGGAAGAGGAAGCATTTCAATTACTTAAGGAGATGTTATGTAGCGCTCCTATCTTGGCATTGCCTAAAGGTAGCGAAGACTTTGTTGTTTACTGTGACGCCCCTCATAAAGGTTTGGGAGCTGTGTTAATGCAACGAGAGAAGGTGATAGCTTATGCTTCCCGACAGCTTAAGAAGCATGAGAAGAACTACACCACCCATGATTTGGAGTTAGGTGCTGTGGTTTTTGCCTTAAGGATATGGAGACATTATTTGTATGGTACCAAGTGTGTTGTATACACTGATCACAAAAGTCTGCAACACATCTTGAATAAAAAAGAGCTCAACATGAGACAGCGACGTTGGATCGAACTGCTAAGTGATTATGATTGTGAAACCCGTTATAATCCCGGTAAAGCAAACGTCGTTGCTGATGCTCTTAGTCGAAAGGAGAGAATACCACCATTGCGAGTTAGGTCATTAGGGATGACTATCGTATCGCCGTAACCATCTCAAATATTAGAAGCTCAAATGAAAGCATTGAAAGCGGAAAAATGACCTGCTGAGAATATCTTTGGGATGGCGGAAAATGAGAATGGATTTGTTAAGCGTTCTGATGGAATATCATGTTTTAGAGACCGAAGTTGGGTACCATTGTATGGAGGAATTTATGAGTTGATTATGCAGGAGTCGCATAAGTCTAGGTATTCTATTCATCCTGGGTCTGACAAGATGTACCAGGATCTGAAGAAATTGTATTGGTGGCCAAACATGAAGGCAGATATAGCATTGTACGTCAGCAAGTGTTTGACATGTTCAAAGGTTAAGGCAGAACACCAAAGACCGTCAGGATTATTGACGCAGCCAGAACTCCCGGTTTGGAAGTGGGAGCGGATTACGATGGACTTTATTACCAAATTACCAAAGATAGCTAGCGGTTGTGACGCTATTTGGGTAATTGTGGATTGATTGACTAAGTCTGCTCATTTCCTGGCAATTAGTGAAGATGATAGTATTGACAAACTTGCGAGGTTGTATGTGAAGAAAATTATTTCTCGTCATGGTGTTCCAATATCGATTATTTCGGATCGCGATAGCCGTTTCACGTCAGCTTTATAGCGATCACTTCAAACCGCTTTGGGGACGAGACTTGATATGAGTACTGCATATCATTCCCAAACCGACGGTCAGAGTGAAAGAACTATACAGACTTTGGAGGATATGCTTCATGCATGTATAATAGATTTTGGTAAAGGCTGGGAGAAGTATCTACCGCTTGCGGAATTCTCCTACAACAACAGCTACCATGCAATTCTTAAAGTTGCACCATTCGAAGCTTTATATGGTCGTAAATGTCATTCGCCGATTGGTTGGGCTGAGGTTGGAGATAGCCAACTCACAGGCCCCGAGCTTATTATGGAAACTACTAAGAAAGTAACTCAAATTCATGATCGGTTACAAGCAGATAGAGATAGGCAGAAAAGTTACGCCGATCAGAGAGGTAAACCCCTAGAGTTCCAGGTTTGAGACAAAGTGTTGGCTAAAGTCTCGCCTTGGAAAAGAGTGATACGTTTCGGGAAACGTGGGAAACTCAACCCCCGCTACATTGGACCATTTCTAATTCTGGAGAGAATTGGGCCCGTAGCTTATCGGTTGGAGATACCACAGGAATTGAGTAAAGTTCACGATGTGTTTCATGTGAGTAATTTGAAGAAGTGCCTTTTTGAGGAAACACCGGTTATACCAATAAAGGATATTCGTGTTGATGAGAGTTTGAACTTTGTGGAAGAGCCGATTGAGATTTTGGATCGAGAGATCAAGCGATTCAAGCGCAGTCGTATTCCACTCATCAATGTTCGTTGGAATTCCCGTCATGGACCGGAATTTACATGGGAACATGAGGATGAGTTTCGGAAGAGATATCCTAAGCTTTTCACTTCGTAGATGGATTGTTCCGAGAGAAACCCGGGACGGGTTTCTTCTGAGGCTGGGAGGATGTGACAACTGGCAATTTAGGGAGACATTTTAAAACCCGCAGTACGTTAAAATTTGATGATTATTAAATGTTTGAAATTTTATTCGCGATGAATTTGTAAAATTTGAACTGTGGTTTTGAATTATGAAGTTTCTATGGAATTTAAATTTAAATTATTACTGTGATATGGAATTTATGTTGAGATTTATTGAGTGAGACATTTCGTGGCACTACGTTGACTCCGGCACTAGGAATAACCTAACAAATTTAAATATTTTGAATTTACGGATTGGTTTATATAATTATTAAATGTATCGTGGAGTTTTAAAATTTTTGGAACGAACTCGGTTTGAGAGTGTCGAGATACTTTGAAAAATTTACGGTTATGGTCCTTGTGTTTTACTCCTAGTCATCCTTCCCCATATTATCATTATTACCATTACTTTTATTTTAAAAAAAAGGAAAAAAAAAAAAAGAGTAAACATAAAATTGGTCCTTGTGTGGACCGGCCTCACACACACCCAAACACAACACACCCTTCACCCTCATCCCGTCTCCCATCTCTCTCTCATTTCAAAACCTAGCAGCCACCCTCTTTGGCCGGCCGTCACCACCACATCGCCCCTCACACAACTACACCACCACCACCAATCGACTCACCATCATCCCCTCTCTCCTAATTGGTACAACACGCGCCCTAAACCTTTCATTTTGATCTCGTTACCACCCAAACACGCCACTATTTTCTTGTTTTTAGAAGTTCTCGTGTTCTTTTCTTGTGAAACCAAAGGTAAGTCGAGTCACAAGAGAGTTGTGACTCGGGTTGTATGAAAAACGTGACCAAGGAGGGTCACGAGTTGTATTTTTTTGTTGGGTTTTGATGAATTCTCGATTAAAAATGTTGGGGAAACTATATTTTTGATATATAAATTCGTTTGGTATCCGGGTTTGTGGTTCTTGTAGGAGTCGACTTGAAACCGAGAGCCTAGGCTCTCGGCTTGGTGATATTTTTGAGCTTGTGGTTTTCTTTGGATGGTTTTGACCTCGTGATATTATTAACGAGGGTGTTGGATATTGGAGTTTGGTTTTGGCTTGATTGGATTTACTTGGATGCTCGTTGTTGTTGCTTGTGTTGCCGCGACCCAAAGGGTCCATTTTGGCAGCTTTGATATGCTCGTATGAGCCTAGCCGAGACCAAGTGGTCTTGGGTTTGAGTCTTTCTTGACTCGTAATCTTGCCAACACCCAAGTGGGTCTCTCGGCACGGTTTGGCTTGGTAAACCAACCCGAAATATGTGTGTCTTGATATCTTCTTGTTTTGTTCCATGTTGTTGATATTGTTATTGTTAAGGTATTTTTGTTTTGGCCGAATACTTTGGTTGGGTCGAGACCCTTTGTGGTCTCGACAATGGGACATTTTTGGTAATTGTGGAGTTGTTGATGAAAAGTAGTATTGGGGACCGATTGTAAGACTGTCAAATTAGAATGACGGAGATAGGTTAGTCGGGTGCCGTAGACGGACCCTAATGTTGTAGTTTGTGTTTTGGGACGATTAACGGAGATGTGGTATTGAATATTATTACTTGGACCCATGGTTGTGCGAGTCGGAGTCACGTTGACTTTCTAGTCAACGATTGACTTCGGCAAACGCCTTAGCACTTGGATTTGGACAATGAGCCGAGAGTGATGACTCGGACATGTGACTCATCTTTTATAACTCAACTAGCGGGGTTGCCCGCGCGTTGCGGCGGGTGTGTTTTGTGTTTTGTATTTTGTCGGTTGTACGGTATAATTAATAATTTTGTTATTTGAAGTATGCATATATTTACTTGGAAGCATAATTTGTTTATATTTAGGGATTTTTTTTTTTTTTTTTTTTTTTTTTTTGTTGCAGCTGAAATTTTTTTTGGTTGTTTGTTTTCTCGGTATGTTTTTTTGTTTTTTTTTTTTTTTTTTTTGTTTTTTTTTTTTTTTAAATAAACAAATTTGTATAAGAAATTTTTTGTAAGTGTATTATTTTTTGTATTTTTTTATTTTTATTTTTTGTATTTTTTTTAAAAACAAATTTTCTTAAGGAAATTTATGTTAAAAAAACAAAATGTACCGAGTACTGTAGCGACGCAAAAAAAATGTATTATTTTTTGTATTTTTTGTATTTTTATTTTTTTTTTAAAAAACATATTTTCTTAAGGAAATTTATGTAAAAAAAATAAAAAAAATAATAATAATAAAAAAAATCTGTACCGAGTACTGTAGCGACGAAAAAAAATGTATAATTTTTTGTATTTTTTTATTTTTATTTTTTTTAAAAAAAAACAAATTTTCTTAAGGAAATTTATGTAAAAAAAAAGGTTACTGTAGCGATTTTACTGTAGCACTGTAGTTGCTACAGTGTTTTGACACGTGTCGCACTGTGGCAACTTGCCTGGGTTTTAGAAGATATATATAATATTAATAATAATCAAACTTAATAATAAAAACTCGTAATGCTTATATTAATAATATAAACATTTATATAAATATATAAATGTGAAAACATATATATATTTATACAAGTGCGTATATTAAAAATAAAATGATCACGAGTAATAACATAATAATGTAACGATATATATTATACTATGTGAATAGTATAATAAATGTCGGGAACGTTATTATAAATAAACTATTATAAAGGACGAATTAATTATAACGTTAAATACTCTACGAAATGAAATGTCTCTTTGGAAAATAAAATGGGAACTTACGAGTTATACGAGATCGAGGGCACTTGAGTCCAAGTGGGCCATATTATTAGTTATTTAATGACTTTTGTGCTTGTCACGGATGTGTGACATTAATATATTCATTTTCTATAACTACGTAACTTATTTGATCGACGGATTAAATAGGACCTACTTGGTTATATAAAAAGGGTATATTAGTGGGTATTGTATCCTACGACGTCCATAGGTTGTGGTAGGAGTGCGAGATAATGAGTTACTAAATATCTCGTGAGGTTTACCAAATTGACGAATTTGGTAAGTTTAATAATATATTTAGGGAACTTATTAACTTAAATACTTACCATATAGTATTTTACGTGCTATGTGACTTAGGTTTTGGATATGATCTTGGAAAAATATATTAAGTAAATAATTATGGAGGGTTATCAAGTCGACGGATTTGATAAACTTCGATGATTTATTTAAGTAATATATTGGGCCAATATTAGACCCGTAGAGCGTTTTATTATTCTTTTTCGTTGTAGTTATCTTGGTTTGAGTTGTGTCGACCCTCCACCCGCATGGATACCAAACGCCAAACTAATACGAGAATAATACGAGAAATGGATTTTTGGAAAGTAAAAAGGAATACGTTCGGGATTGGGAATATTTGATTTTGAGGAAATGATTCCGAAAAGAGTTTATATTGTTAGGAAGTGCCGAGTCCGTAGTTGCCGTCTTTTGAGTTATGATACATCTTGATTCTACCAGTTTCTTTGTGCTGATATTTGGACTTGAGGTGAGTCATAGCCCCACTTTTACTTTTGAACTTTGTTTTCAATACTTGGGGTGAGAAACGTGCAAATTGTTTTATGTGAACTATTATCGCTTTTTATTTAAAACTTGCTATGCTTATAGAACTAGGTAGGTTATTGCGCATGTCGTATCTTTACGAATGCATGAACATGTCGTATCCTTACGAATGTTGGGCATGTCGCATCCTTGCGAATGCATAGTGATTTGATTTGGTTTTGGACTATAGTGTGCACCTATAGGTTTGGTTTAGTGGTTTGAGGCCTAGTCTAGCTAGCAAGCGTTTTGCGTATATGTCCACTTGATTGAATTAAGAATTTAAACCTATGATCTCACCAGTGAAAGCTGACTTTTAGCGCATTTTCTCAGGTAATTAAGTGATGACTTTGGATGACTGGTTTGGAAGGCTTGGCTTTGGCAACCCGGTTTAAGGATCTATTTTTCTCGAACTCTGATATGTATTTGTAGACCTACATTTATTTCTTTTGGGCCTTACTTTGGATAAATTTGGGATGAATGTAAACTTTAAAAACCCTGTATGGTTTTTTTTTACTTATGTTTACTTTATCTCGTTCTTTTATAACTTGTGATGGATACCAATCCACGTAGCACCCCAAAAGCTTGTTTAGTCTTCCGCTGTACCAAATTTTGGGAGTGTTACATTACCCATTATCTTATCAACTTAATGCACAAACTCATTCTAGGCGTCTATCTTAAGATTCACACATGACCTTAACGCTGCTATAAGTTTTATTTATATCTACTCTCTTTTCTTATGACGTCTAACTCGTTTTAGTTTTCACTTTGTCCTTTCTCTACCCGTATTCATGCCATATCGGTCACACATAAGCCCACTCGTTTATAACTCTTTATTCACATAAAAAGGAGTCCCAATCTATGTAAGTAAGGAATTATAAACTTATGGTTCGGCGATTTACAAATTCTTTATTTAAATGAAGAAGCGTCCCAATCCATTTAAATAAGAAGATTATAAATCATCCTACTCACGTACTTCCAACAGAACAATCATACTTACTTTACTGCTCATCTTTTCTAGCCTTGGATCCAATCTCACTAACTTTCATCCATGCCATGAAGGCAAGATAAACAACATGCCATAAGGCAAGCTATCATCCATGCCGTGGAGGCAAGCTAACAACCATGCCATGAAGGCAAGCCAACAACCATGCCATGAAGGCAAGCTAGGCAATCTCAAAGGATGCCAAAACACATGCCACGAAGGAAAGCTAACAACCATGCCATGAAGGCAAGCTAGGCCATCTCAAAGGATGCTAAAACTAGAGCATTGGATCCAAACTATATCTACCTTATCATCTTTAATCATTTTAACTTTCATGTACCTTTATCATTAAGTACGCACTATCATTTCCTTACTTCTCATTGCCTTAAGCAATCTCAACATTCGCTACCATGTTTACTTCCTTCTAGACAAGTTTCTATATAACACTTGCCGATTTTATTATACATGCATTCCACAATGCAATCTATCATTTATCCGTCAACCCCAAGTTGACTCACACTTTCACTATATGCCCTCATCACATTGGCCTACTCAATTCTTTCATGCACATACATTGTGCCTCTTATCAACTTAAATATTTCAATATTTTAACATGATTCGATTCATGTTTTACAATTCTTTCTAGCGCACTTCATATCACTTATCGATTCTAGCGTAATCTATATCTCATTCATCACTTCTACTCATCACGCCTAACCATTTACTTACCAACACATTTCACTTATCATGTTTTATATGTTAAATGATCTCATCACATCTTAACCATGCTCTTTAACTTTGGTCATTTTAATTAAGCGTGCAAAATCATGCTTCACTAAACATTTCTTACTTAACTCAAACTTTTTAAACATCTATGCTTTATCAAACACTTACCATACTTTTTAACCTTTTCACATATCAATGTTTTCTTTTAACTTTTTGACCACAACTAGGTCATCACATGTATATGGCAACTATATATTATATTGGACATAGTTCACGCTTCTTACAACTTCTATCATTACACATATTCACTCAATAAGCATTCACACCATAGATCATATCTATTACTTTCCATTATTGCTACTACGACACATGTTCACATAATCACATAATATCCACCGACACTATCCGAGGTGTACGGTGATCACAACACTTAAACACATTGAATCCGCCATGGACTTACATCACATAAACAATTAACATTCAACATTTATCCACAAAGTGTTCTAACATTCATACTCATAATCAACTTACATGATCTATGGTTCATACATCCCATTTCACAATCAATCTATGTCTATTCATCAACATTCTAACTAGCCGCAAGCACTAGTCTACCTTATAACTAAGGCATCATACAACTTTTAATTCACTTTCTAGCCTATCTCTAATACCACTTAGCATTTCTACTTGCATTCCATTACCATAACTCTATCATACATTCACATAATCGTAATACAATCGCTGGCACCAACCGAGGTGCACGGCCAACTAATCATTCAAACACTTCAAGTCCTCCATGGACTTACATCTCATACTCATCAATACATTCATCACTAAGCTCCTCTAACAAAAGGCATAATCCATTTCATACTTAACGGTTACCTTCCGCATTACTAACACTTACATTCAACGCTTCTACGAGTGGTTTAAGACTAGGCAACCTATAGTGGAAACCTAATTCACTTAAACCAAGGCTCTGATATCAATTTGTAACACCCTGTGCCCGCTTTGACAAAAAATTAAAACTTTACGTGCAAAAAGCGTGAACTAAAACTGACCTTATGTTACTCTTTTGACCATTTACAAAAATCTATCAACATTTAGACCCTGAGGCTATTTTTAAATGAAACTAGACTTAATTACCTTCGAAATGCCGGGTGGCACAACTCGTAACGACTTACAGTTGATTTTATACAAAATAAATAAAACAGATAAAAACCAAAAATCCTTTTTGTGCACTAAGGACCTTCTTGTGCACTAATGGACCTTTTTGTGCACTATTTTCTCAAAGTGACCCATTTTCTAAAAAAAAAAAAAAAAAAAAAAAGACTTCTAAAACATGACATAATATCAACACTTCCAAAATTTATTAATACAACCTAAAACACATAAAAATGTATAAACATGGTCTCTAAGGCCTTCGGAAAACATACTTTCCAAAGTGATTGGTGGAAACACCTGGCTTGAGCCATTCGCATTCTACACTTAACCATATCACCTTTAACCATAATTTAACACTTTAACCATAAACCAAACATTCATTTAACATTGAAACCATGACAACTTTGATCCATGACCATTGACCCGTTCACATCCCAAAATGGGTACAATTACACGTTATGCCAAATGCCCCTTTAACTTGACCATAAATACATGAACCATACTATAACTTGTCCGTTGACCACCAATTTATACACTTGACCATACTTTACATAACATTAACAACTCACGGGGGTACAAACATGACACTTGAGCTCGGTATACTACCTAGCTCCTACTTTCTTACCAATCTTCTAATATCGCAACCAAACCTTTAATCCATATCCAAGCCATCCATAATAGCTCCTACAAAAGGTTAGACAACTAAACCGTAAGCACAAAGGCTTAGTAAGTAAAATAGATATAACATAACATCATAATTCATTCACACATTAAGCATCATAATACATTTACTTCATCACATACCTTAGCCACATCAAGTCTTGTCAAAACATCTCTACCTTTCCTACACACTTACAATAATCCCACTAAGTTCATAATCTCATTTGCTAACTATGACAAACTAGCCTTACATCTACATCTTCATCACATCATCATCTAAACACTTCAAACATCTCATCATAACAATTACATAACACAAAATGTAGGAAATCATTATAATATCAAGTCATAACCGGTTTACTTACCTTAGCTTCCAAAGCTAAGTCTAACCATCATAATACCACCATCATCATCATTATCATTACTAGCCATCATCATCATCATCATCATCATCATCATCATCATCATCATCATCCATCATCATTCTTTACCCTTAACATCAAAACCTATCAACATAAATCATCAATACCATGATCAAGGGTTTATATAACCCATCAAACATACTCACCTTCCTTTCTATATCATCATATGATCATACCTTGATCATATGATGAAAACCCACTCCAATCATAAAAGTTAACCTTATAGAAATCAAGGGTATGAAGTACTTACTTGGAGAAGATCATTGCTAGGATAACCATAATCATAGGGTCTTCACCTTTTTCTTTTCTGAACCATCAAGACAATCCTTTCCCTCCCTTTTCTTTCTCTAAACCGACACACACCACACACTCTTGATAATGATAGAAATGTCCAGAACCTCCTGGATAATATATTTATCTTGCACAACTTTAGTCCATTGGCAACATTGGTCTCTCTAGTCCATTTCCTTCTATTTTAGCTACAACCAACTTATAACACATTTAATACTAGGCAACTTTAGTCCTTTAAGTTAAGCATCATTCCTTCTAAAGTCATTTTACACATTCTTTGACCATTTGGTTGACTATCGGGTTTAACTATAACGCAACATTCGTTGACTAACCAATCACGTAAGGTCCTTAGTCCATTTCATCTAGGGTGGGGTCCAAGTACTCGGGAAACGGGTCTAACATCTTTGACAATAACTCCATTGCTAAATCCATCTTGTTATACTGTGAAAAACTTTTTATTAACACATTGTAAATGTGTAGATTATCACGAACGATACTATCATTTATCATGTTTCACTACAACATTGACTGCTTTTGGCGAGGACAATTTTAGGCTTTTGGCGGGGACATCTCCCCGCCAATAATTTTCGGCAGGGACATGTCACCGCCGAAAGTCCCCCGCCAAAACCCCCTCGCTGATAACTTTTGGCGGGGACTTGTGGGTCCCACACCATTTTGGTATGGTCAAACAATGTCCAGCGTGGCACTACTTTTGGTGGGGACGTGTCCCCGCCAAAAGTAGTATTCGATTCTGTAATTAGTGCGCTAAACACTAATTAAATTTATTAAATACATCTTTTTTGGGGCGTGTCCCCACCAAAAGAGGTATCCACAGCAAAGTGTTCAACTTTTGGCGGGGACGTGTCCCCGCTAAAAAAGGCTTCCATTCTTGGGGTCTCATCTTTTGGCAGGGACATATCCCCGCTAAAAGATGTAACCATGTTATACCTGTTTACCTTTTGGCGGAGACATGTCCCCGCGAAAAGCGTCCGACCCATTTTGCAGCATATTGCTGCAAAATGAGTAATTTTCAGATTTTTTCCGAAATTTTTCCAAAAAAAATCTACAACCCTAAACCTGTATATCCAAATGCATCAACACCACAAAAGACACTCACATCACAAATTCACCAAACATAATATCATACATATCCAAATTCGCTAAAAATTAACATAATCGTGCATATGTATCCAAATTCGCCAAAAACGGTTCAAAGACCGTTATCACATGATCATCTACAAAACTATACATAAGCTAGCTATCCACCATACGCTACAAAACTATCCGTGGGAACAATGTAGCGGGAATCCTAACACATAAACTACATAAACACATAATAATCCATGCAAATCTCCACAAATTGTCCATAACCCCAAAACAAATATAAACCGACCCCATGGGACCCAAACAAGCCATACGCTAATCCCGAGTCTCCCTACTCCCCCCACTACGCCCACTCCCTTCCTGGGTACCTGTAGACTCACCTTGTGAAGCCTCCTGTGATCCCGACATCCCCGCCTGAGTCGATGTCCCCGCCTGAGTCGCTAGCTGCTCGGGGAAACCCGGATGACCCCGCGCCCACTCCAAAAACACATCAAGTTGTGTCCTTTGGGTGGAGAGCTCCTTGGACTGCTTCTGAACGGTTTCCTGGAGTGAGGATGAGGAGGCTTGCTCACGGGCTCGTGAGACGCTGTGGGTCATCTGAACACCACCGCCGACTAACACTCGACCTATGCCAGGAACATGACCTCGCTGCTTACCACCGATCACGTGGCACATAATATAGAGGTCAGACATAATCGTCCCCTCGGAGGTGCTCTCTGTCCGCATCCGTATCATCTGATTCTATTTAGTTACGAAAAAACAAGAAAAGTAATATATAAGTCGTGATTTATTATATTGCATTAATGTGGGTGAGTTTTTGAAAATAACTTATACTCACGTATCTATCCTCTGACACTGCAGACTCCCAGACATTGCCTCTCATATGGTTGTGTCTGTAAAGCGCGATCAAGTCTCTACCATCCACGGAGTCGGTGGGTTGTCTCAACTGTTTATAAACAAAATCAATAACGACTCATCCAACTATATATATATATATATATATATATATATATATATATATATATATATATATATATATATATATATATATAATGATTAAAAAATGTCTTACGAAGTTATCGCGTATAACATCTAAAGAATGCGACCCATAAAGACTAGCACTCGGATTCTTGAGCCGGTTCTGCCTGTTGGTCTCCCCTTTCTTCAAAATCTTCAAGTCTGACCAGTGCTTCGCCTGCTTATTATAAATAATAAAAAAAATATCATATAAATGAATTATTGTTATTGTTATTATTATTATTGTTATTGGTAGTAATAATAATAATAATAATAATAATAATAATAATAATAATAATAATAATAATAATAATAATAATAATAATAATAATAATAATAATAATAATAATAATAATAATAATAATAATAATAATAATAATAGAGTGTGGATCCAGAAATTTACATATTCTGCCCAATCCTCAGGCGTCTTGTTCGTTGGACGCTTTTCCTTGATCTCGTCCACTTTCTCAATCCCACCTTGCTGAGTAAAATTCTTCTTTTTGAATTTGTACTTGTTGTCGTCGTATCGCTTTTGGAGATAAGCTTCGATACTCTTGACAATATCCTCTCCATCAGGACCGGCAAGGTGCTCGCCGAGATCAAAGAAATACTGCAATAAAATATAATTAAAATAAATATTCGAATTTAAATAAACAATCAAATTTAAATAATAATACATTTAAAAAATATATATATAAAAATAAAAATAATAATAAAAAAAAACAAAAAAACAAAAACAAAAAACCCTTACGTGTAGCTGGTCGTCGATGTGGGCCTTGGAGGTAGCGGGAACATCTCCCCGGGAATCCTCATAACACAAATATCATCCAAACAAATGATAAGAAACCTAGCCAATCATTGCAAAGAAAGTCAAGTTTTCAGAAGTTGTAAGACAAATAAACATAAAGAAAATACCAATAAAATTGCAAGTAGTGATGAGATGGATTGAAGATGAAGTTTTTCCAATCCTTGATGATGTTGATCTTGTTGGTTGGAACCTTCACATGATGATCACAACCTTCAAACCTCCTAGAAATATGCTCTATGTGTGTGTAAGTGAGTTGTGGTCTTAGCCAAAGTAAGGTAATGGTAAGTACTCCTCAAATGATCAAGAATGGTTGCCTTACAACCTTAAGAACCTTTGGTACCAAGGTGTAAGCATAGAAAACACAAAAATACCCCTAAAAGAGTAAATAAGGGTGACATGATCGAACATGGCTTAGTGAGGACTTAAATCTCTTCATTTAATGCAAAAATGGCAACACAACCCACCAAAGCCGCAGGATTTTTATGTCGTCTACCGGATTTGGGCATTTGGTCGTGAACCATTTGAAACTGCCAAATCCTCCGAATTTGTTCTTGGTCCGCCAGATTTGGGGTTTCATCCACGATGATTAAAGTCAACATTGTAGATCTCTCTTTCCTATTTACGTGACATTTTTAATCACCTAAATCGGTGTTTGTATGAGCAAGTTATGGCTAAAACAGTGGAGTTTTGTCAGAAAACTTCATATCTTTCTTTGAGATTGTTTTTACTTCAATTCTTCACGCTACTTCAAATGAACCTATAATCATAATTCTAATCCATTAAGTATCAAAAGTTAACTAGAATGACACATATATATATGCATAAATCTCATGATAAAGCGCCTAAAAATATGTTACAATTAAGCGTTATCAATAAGCACGTAATTATAAATATCAAAATAAAAATACAAGTAACTATGATAAACAACCATTAATAATTTATGATTTAATAATCAAAATTTAGAATCTTTACATATGTTTATAAGAGTTTTATAATTAGATCATTACTTTAGACGAGATTATAGTTCAACGAATTCATGAGAGCAAAAGGTACCGCGAAGAGGGAGGTTTTTCATTTAGGCCCCACCTGTGCCACCTTATTTTAACACTCTCACTTTAAAATATTCATCACTCAAAACATAAAACAAACTCTTAATTTGGGCCTCACCCACACAAAACAACCTCTTCAATGGATATATCTGCAAAAGTGGTTTGTCTTTTGTGCTTCACTTCCCCGGGGAAAGTTCAAACAATGAGCAACAAAGAAGGGGTGGGTGTGGTGGCGAGAAACGGCAAAGAGTGAAGAGCCACCACGTCAGAACGGCGAGCTCTCCCTCTTCATGATACCTTTTGCTCTGATAAGTATTAATTGTCTAACTATATAAACATTAAGTAATATAAAGTTTAGTTAGGACAGAATTTAGGTTCATATGCTAAGCATACAAATCTTCTAAAGTTTAAGTAGGAATGATATAAACAAAAGTTATAATTATTTCTAGTGACGGCTCATAAAAACCTGTGCGTTATATCTCATAACGGACAGTTCATCAAGGCCAATTTTAACTCATCACACTTTTTGCACTAACAATATTTGATTGATTTGAAAACCCATGCTTGATCCAAACTAGTCTTTTATATAATACAAGAATTACATCATTTCGGAGTGTTTTTGCAAAACCCTTCTCATTGAAAAAACAATTGGACCAATAGGAGAGCTCGATTTTGACACATAAGCAAAATCAAGCAATATGATTGGCCAATAAAAAGTCAAAATTGAATTGATTTTGGTCAAACTTTAATAAATTTGGTGGAGAATTTGATTGATAAAAAAAACACATAAAAATATAGGTGTCAAATTTGTGAAAATAAAAACTTAAGAAAAGAGGAGGTAATTAATAAAACCTTAGTGGTTAAGTGTAAAATTATAAGTCTCCATGTTTTTTAATAACTTTAGATAATAAACAAATAACCCCTTACACTTCATACCCCCTATACTTTATAATGTTAACGTTGTTTAAAATTACATGAGTAATAGTATTAGTTTTTTTGACTTTCATCTATTAAAATAAATTTGGTAAATATGTGAATTAGTTTTAATATACGTTAAATATTTTTTAAACTAACGTTAGTTTTAAACTTTCTTCCATTAGAATATTTTTTTAAAATAAGGACTCATGTTACTATTTAAAAGTTTAATTTATGCGTACACGGGTTTGAAATATGGTTAAATTATTAGTAACGGGAATATAAATATCAAATGGTAAGCATGAGTTACTGTGATATAAAATAAATATACGTGATTCTACTTATAACAACGACTCATGAAATTGTTATTTAAAATTTATATATGGATATCCATAAAAATATTTTAAAAACTTTACGGAACATATTTTAACTTTATCAACGCTCATTATGTACCACTAAACTCGCACATTTTGTACAACATGATATCAATAGTTAAAGTTAAACAACAACATTAACCTCAAACTCAACATCTCTGTCAATTAAAAACGTTATACAAAGCTAATTATTAAAAAAAAAAAAAAAAAAAAAAAAAAAAAAAAAAAAAAACATCGGCTAGATAGTCATTCTTTAATATAGAAGGTGTTTTTCTTAAATTATAAAAAAAAATGCACGCATCACAATCCTTATTTGATAAAAATCACATCCTAAATCAAAAAAAGAAAAACTACGTAAGTGATAACTTAACTTTATTCATTGACTTGATGTTTCAAAAAAAATAATAATAAAAATAAATAAACAAATAAATAAATAATAATAGTTGGTTGTTGTAAAGGAATTAAAAGTATGTACATGAGAATTATTCAGCAAGAATACATAGTAAACCACGGATGTGAGATACAACCATTATTCTATACTTATGATTGATGTGTAAACCCCATTTTGCTTCTGAATAGAATCCGAAAGAGACCTCAACAGCACTTTGGCTTATGCCTTATCTAGCTGATAGTTTTTAGTAAATTTTTTTATGGTTTAACTTTTTTGTTATACATACCAACTTTTAGTATTTTCTTTTTTTATGTTTTATTAAAAATTTCTACACTTAATATTTGTGTTTTTACTATAAACACACTAAGCTATGATAAAATTAGTTGGGAGTTCAGGGGTTTTTTACTAAGCTTCTCAAAAAAGCTTATAGTTTTATCATAAACTTATTGTGTTATGGTAATTGAATAAGCCAATAAGCACCTTTAATAAGCATAACCAAATACCCCATTAGTTCTAATCTGAAGATTTCTGATTTGATGTTATGACTAACTTTGTTGTTATCCTCACTATAATGCAACATGTTAGTGGTTTTTGCAGTTTTATGATCTTATCGCACACACTAAAGTGTAATGCAATTTATTGTGTGCGCTTTTTAGAGGAGGAATAAGTATCAACACATGATTGTCATGGAAGGTTAATGTACCAAAGATGTGTTTTAGTGCCTATATGGGGAATTTTATGGTAGGAATTCTTTTTGGAGTGTAATTTGTCTTTGAATGAATTAATAAAACTTAGCAGGTGTTTGCCGTCATTGATAACACTATGGGTGTCAACCAATTATCTAAAATATGAGTGTGTTTTACCTTAATGATTTAGGCCAATTGTGAAGAAAGTTGCATTAAAGTGAAAGGTCGGTAAGGATTCAAACAATCCTAAAAGACTTGCGGATGTACTATGTCATTTTTTATGCATTTATAATTTGCTTATACAAGTAATAATAATTTCCTTATATAGTTCGGGTTTAGAGAAAAATTATTCTTATACATTATAAATAATCGTAAGATTAAATTTAAGTTCTACCAATTACTTTTTTTTTTTCTCTCTTTATGTAATAAAGAAACTATAGTGTAAGCATCTATGTTAATTTGGTAATTTTATGATCAAACATGAGAAGTAAATAGCACAAACTTATGAAAATACAAAATTTCAAACAAAAAAGTACATCAGTAAACATGGTATGATGGTTATTCATAATCAAAGAAATGAATCAATCTTCAAAGCTATCTAAATACGCTACATATATTAACGAAAATATAAGTAAAAGAAATACCAGAATTACAAAACACATCGTAAATTGATAGCACGGGTTTGCAAAACTAAAAGCATATATCACTAATATCTCATTCAAGTCAAGTATCATCATGTGATTTTGCTTGAATAATAAAATATAATTTTTAATCCAAAATTATTCTCCTAAAATAATAGGTAGATTATAACATATATATATATGATTTTTTATTTTTAGTCTACTAAGTAAAACTATTTAAAACATGTTAAATGGTTCATTTCTTAATCGATAATAATACATAATCAAAACGAAATTTTAAAAACCCTGTGCGTGCACAGGTATTATAACTAGTTATTATATATGCCTTTTGACAATGAATGTAACAATATCCCAAAAAATGTTATTGTCAAGGCTCATACGTCCAAAACCCTACCAAATAACACAGCCATTTTCACAAACACGATTAGGGTTTTGTACCCATGCAAAAATCACCCAACAACAACAACAAAATGATGAAGAAGAAACAATCAAAAAAATCACATCGATACTCAACAATGAAGTTTGGAAACCCCCAGAATCATATCCCAACCTCTATAAGAAACTTAACCCTAATGTAGTTCAATCAGTTATTGTTCAAAATCATGCATGTAGTCCCCGAAGACTCCATAATTTCTTCGTCTGGTCATCCGAACAAATGCGAGCCTCACAAAACGTAAACTCTTACTTAATTCTTTCAAAAATCTTTGCTGATTCGAATGAATTAAATTTTGCACGTAAAGTTCTTGCCATGATGGCTAAAAGCTTGATGCCAGTTTCTGATGTTGTAGATGCAATGACAAGTGTTGGAGTAAGTACTATAATGTTTACGCTAGTGGTTAATGCTTTTAAGAATGTACATTTTCTTGACAAAGCTGTTTATGTACTGTTAAATTACAAGAACGGTGATTGTTTTCCAGATTCTGTTTGTGTGAACTTATTGATGAAGGATTTATTGAAGTATGATAAGATGGATCTATATTGGAGGGTTTATGAGAGATTAGGTCAGGCCAATGTGACCCTTGATTTCAATTTGTACAATAATGTGCTTGATGGTTATTGTAAAAGTGGTAAAATGGAAGACGCGAAAAGGGTATTTTTTGAAATGAAGGAGAAAGATCCTGGTCCTAGTTTGGTGACGTATAACCTGATAATTGGAGGGTTTTTGGAACAAGGTGAAGTGGATGAGGCCTTGAAGTTGAAAAATGAAATGGTTGCGATAGGGATAAAAGTTGATGTTGTGACATTTATTTGCATAATAAAGGGGTTGTGCAAGCTTGGTGAGTACGAGGAAGCGATTAAGCTTCTTGAAGGTATGAAGGATGACGGTGTTTTGCCGGATGTTAATTCCTATTATCCTATTATACATGGTCTTTGTAAGGCAAAAAGAATTGAGGAAGCTTGGGATCTTTTTGCTAAGATGGTGGAAAATGGAGTAAAGCCGGATGTTATTACCTACGGAGCTCTCATGTCTGCCTATAATAATTTAGCAAAAGATAAGGATGTGATTATGTATTTTAAAGAATTGATTGCTCATGGCATAAGTCCAGATCAAGACGTTTTGGCATTCATGTTTGAAGGTCATTTTAAGAAAGGTTACCTTTACTCAAAGAAGCCCTTCTCGATTATGAGAAAAATGGTAGATAATAATGTTCTTCCTAATAATATGCACATTTACAATGCGTTTATAAAAGGTTTTTCAGAGAATGACGTGATGGACTTAGCAATGAAGGTACTTGCAGAGGTCCATGAGAGAGGATTGAATCCTGATGCTTTTACTTACAGATCCCTCATTCCTGGGTACCTTGATGAAGATGGTACCGAAAAGGCCCGAAAGTTATGCAATGAAATGCAACAAAGAAACGTTTGTCCAAATGATGCAACTTATGAAGAATTTTTAAAAACACTACCTGAGAAAAGAAAAAATCTTGTGAGGCGCTATGCCTGTAATTGGTGAAGAAGAAGAGAGGGGTTACACCTGTGCAAGACTCTTATTGTTTGGTTGAATAATCGTATGTGATGCGCGTGATGTCCAAGTCAAAGAAAAGAGAAGTCCCCATTGAACTAGTTGTATTTGAATATTTATTGCAGCAGTATAATCTAGGGAGTCATTTAAAAAAAAAAAAAAACAGTTGCCTCTTACTACAATCAACCAAGTTTTTGTTTGCTTTGATTTTACCTATCTGTTTTATTATCTTTAATGATTATGCTTTGCCTTGGTTAGCATACTGAAAAAGAAGAAACTAACAGCAAGCAGTCAGCACTAAGCACTATAGTTAAACTTCTATCCTCTTTAATAGCCTCAAACTCCCAACTACCTCTATTATATTCAGACGTAGAAAAATGGATGGGTTGGCGGGTCAGATTATGTGTCAAAATACGGAACTTTCTAATATACGTGTATGATTCTTTTCTAGAGGTGGAATAATGGGTGGGTTAGGCTTATTTGGTAATGGATTAAAGCGGGTAACTTTTCAACGGTTGAAATGGATCAGGCCTTGACCAATTTGAACAGTCTTGTCTTCTTTTCTGTACATTTAAAACTATCAATATGCGGAGTTTTGTTAGGATTGTAAAAACTATTTTGTTAAAAATAATATTCTGGTTTTATATTTACATACAGGGATTAAGGAGGTATAGTCATGGAAACTAGTTTGGTTGACTTTCGATATGTTTGACAGGTTCACCGATCTCACCCTTTTCCATGTTAGGTCATTCCCAAATTTGACCCATTGTATATAAAATAAAACCCAAACAGACCTTCTGAGGTAAATGGGTCAAATTTAGCTGACAACTAGCTGCCTAATAGCGACCCTTCCTTTTTTGAAAAATTGCAAAAATGCAATACGGTGTTGGTAGTTTGGAAAAAGGCTGTCAAGATCAGTGGCCGTATAAGTTATAAAATTAAGATTTACACTGATGAACAAGGAAGCGACATCAGGATCTTTTGCACCAGATTCTGTTTGCAGATTCTGCAATAGTATTTCTCTTTTATTTTCCATATGTCCCTCCATGTTATGCACTTATCCTATTGCATTTTACTGGTACGTTTGATTATTATTTCTAAATCAAATTTTCTGCCATGAGGTCACTGTATTTGCATTGGAATAATGAGAAACTCCATGTGAATGGGCAAGGGTATGTGTAATAATGCGCCTGTCTGTATTATATCACAAACTTGATCCTGTCACGTTATTAACTGATTATGTATCATCCCCACCCTGCCCTCACAAGTATTCAGTTATACCTGGAAGGTGGGAAATACCATTTCTTAGCTTATCGTCTCTAAACATGATGCTTACCAGGCTCCGGTTTCATTTTGATAAGCATTAATATTTAGGAACAGGAAAATACTCTTGTTTTTGTGTGTCGGGTAGTGGCTTCTAGTGAAGAGTGATCTTTGTTGTATGAATAGCAGGTGTTCCAGTCTTTCGATTCCCTTAAGTCCTTGTCATAAGAATTATACACTTTGATATTATATCTCATGTAGTATATTGGTGATGCTTTTCCGTCACTATCATGGACGACTTGACTCTTTTTGTTATCATGCTTTTTTCATTTTTTGTTTCACATACTCTATCCTGCTAAACAACTAACAAAATAATACGGAGTAGTTTTTTTTTTTTTTTTTCTTTCACCGTGATCATGGTTTAGTATGTGCAAAGAATGACATCTGACTGTTAGTCGTATATAAAATTAGTGGATGAGAAAGATGGGAGAACTTTAAGATGGTTCCAAGTATGATTGCGATTTTGATTAGGTGTAAGCCTCTTGGGAAAGAGAGGGAGTCATTTGATTCAAGTGTTCTTCTAAGTTCGGGTGATTAGTTGTGTCTATTTTGGTTATGTTTAGCTTAAGTTGTAACTGCAATAGTTGCTGTAAAATTTTGTTGCATTATATAAATGTTATTGTAAGATGTACACTTTCTTTGTTTCTTTTCAGTATGCTATTTATGCCTATGTTGATTTACAGTAACTATTTGCTTATCAAAATGAACGATTCCTGAATGTAGCCGTACTTGTGCTTATCGAATTGTTATGAGACATGATATGGGGCTTATTATTCACTCACTATAGAGGAGAAAGATATTTAAAACTCGTAAACTTAAGTCAAAAAGTTATTAGTGACTTAGCAATGAAGTTACTTGCAGAGGTCCATGAGAGAGGATTGAATCCTGATGCTTTTACTTACAGATCCCTCATTTCTGGGTACCTTGATGAAGATGATACCAAAAAGGCCCGACAGTTATTCAATGAAATGCAACAAAGAAACGTTTGTCCAAACGATGCAACTTATGAAGAATTTTTAAAAACACTACCTGAGAAAAGAAAAAAACTTGTGAGGCACTATGCCTGTAATTGGTGAAGAAGAGAGGGGTTACACCTGTGTAAGACTCTTATTGTTTGGTTGAATAATCGTATGTGATGCGCGTGATGTCCAAGTCAAAGAAAAGAGAAGTCCCCATTGAACTAGTTTTATTTGAATATTTATTGCAGCAGTATAATCTAGGGAGTCATTTAAAAAAAAAAAAAAAAAAAAAACAGTTGTCTCTTAACTACAATCAACCAGGTTTTGGTTTGCTTTGATTTTACGTATCTGTTTTATTATCCTTTGATGATTATCCTTTGCCTTGGTTAGTATACTGAAAAAGAAGAAATAAACTAACAGCAAGCAGTCAGCACTAAGCACTAAAACTTCTATCATCTTTAGTCTACGCACTCAAACTCCCAACTACCTCTATTATATTCAGACGTAGAAAAATGGATGGGTTGACGGGTCAGATTATGTGTCAAAACACGGAACTTTCTAATATACGTGTATGATTCTTTTCTAGAGGTGGAATAATGGGTGGGTTAGGCTAATTTGGTAGTGGATTAAAGTGGGTAAGTTTTCAACGGTTGAAATGGATCAAGACCAATTTGAACAGTCTTGTCTTCTTTTCTGTACATTTAAACCTATCAATATGCAGAGTTTTATATAGGATTGTAAAAACTATTTTGTTAAAAATAATATTCTGATTTTATATTTTCATACAGGGATTAAGGAGGTATAGTCATGGAAACTAGTTTGGTTGACTTTCGATATGTGTGACAGGTTCACCGATCTCACCCTTTTCCATGTTAGGTCATTCCCAAATTTGACCCATTGTATATAAAATAAAATCCAAACAGACCTTCTGAGGTAAATGGGTCGAATTTAGCTAACAACAAGCTGCCTAGTAGCGACCCTTCTTTTTTTGAAAAATTGCCAATATGAAATATGGTGTTTGCTGTTTTGAAAAAATAATCAGATGAAGGCTGTCAGGATCAGTGGCCATATAACGTTAAGATTTACACTGATTAACAAGGAAGCTACATCAGGATCCTTTGCAGCAGATTCTGCAATAGTATTTCTTTATTTTCCTAAAAATCCTATCCATGTTATGCAGTTATCCTATTGCATTTTATGGGCACATTTAATTACTAGCTCTGCACATTTAATTACTAGAATTGGAATAATGAGAAACTGCTCCAAGTGTATGGGCAAGGGTATGTGTAATTATGAACCTATCTGTATTATATAACCAACTTGATCCTGTTACGTGATTAACTCATCCCCACCCTGCCCTCAAAAGTATTTGGTTATACCTGGAATGTGGGAAATACCATTTCTTAGCTTATCTCGTCTCTTAACATGATGCTTACCAGGCTCCGGTTTCATTTTGTTAAGCATTAATATTTAGGAACTGGAAAATACTCTTGTTTATGTGTGGCTTGTAGTGAAGAGCGATCTTTGTTGTATGAATAGCAAGTGGAACACTTTTCGATTCCTTTTAGTCCTTGTCACAAAAATTATACACTTTGATAATATGTCTCGTGTAGTGTATTGGTGAGGCTTTTCCGTCATGATCATGGAGGACTTTGACTCTTTCTATTATCATGATTTTTTTTTTTTTTTTTTTCCCCGCTGTGATCATGGATTAGTATGTGCAAAGAATGACATCTGACTGTTTGTTGTATATAAAATTAGCGGATGGGAATAGATGAGAGGACTTTAAGATGGTTCCATGTATGATTGCGAGTTTGATTAGGTGTAAGCCTCTTGGGAAAGAGAGGGAGTCTTTGATTCAAGTGTTCCAACTTCTAAGTTCAGGTGATTAATTCTGTCGATTTCGGTTATGTTTAGCTTAAGGTGATTGCAGTAGTTTCTGTAAGATTTTGTTACTTTATATAAAAGTTGTTGTATGAGTACACTTTCTTTGTTTATTTTCTGTATGCAATTTATGCTCAAGTAGATTTACAAAGAAATGCACTGCACTTGTAAATTTCTTGTAGATGTAACTATTTACTTATCAAGGTGAACCAGTCCTGAATATAGTACCTGTGCGTATCATTCAATTTCACACACAAGGATTTCAAAAGACTGTGGATCTAAGTTCAAACAAAATCAGCAAACACACATTATGTAATATCAGGCTATGTTTGTGTACATGGGCTTATGAGCTTAAGTCTATATAGCCAGTAGCCCATGTTCAAGCATTTTTCTAAGCCTATGGTCCACCCCAAGTCACCTTAAGTCCTTAACGGCTTTAAGGCTTTTACTATTTCCCAAGCCAGGTTTTGGGTGTATCCTTCATTCCTTTGTACAAAACTGAAACATTATCTTAGAAGAAATTGAAAGCAGTTTAACTGTTTGTGTCTCTTTTTTTTTTTTTTTTTTTTTTTTTTTTTTTATATTTAAAGGTTCTATCATTTTTTAGCACACAATGTTAGCATTAACATAAATACATTTGTTTCATTGTTACTGTAAAACATAATATTGCATCCATCACAATACACAAACACAAAAACATACTACTAATAAGAAACTTTAAATTCAATTTCATTAATATGAAATTAGTAACCTGTGAGCGTGTAGTGTAGCTTTCACCTAACTTTACATAACAAAAAGACTCAAAAAGCTTAACCAAGGTTTTCAGCTCTCATTTACATGTGTTTAATGCTGTCTAGAAGAAACTAAAAATTGCATTTTCAACCCTTCAAATCGAAGTTAAATTTTAAATTGCATCAGATTAAATAGCACCAATCCGGCTCCTTAAATTATCAAATGTATGTAACCATTAGACGATTTAAGGGCCGTGCTGCAATCGAAAATAAACTTCACACTTGAAGGGTTTAAAATGCAATTTCCCAAACAAAAATGATTTAGCAGAGTAGCTTTGTACATCAGATAAGCTATCTGATAATCAGCAAATAACGGATGAAATCGTGAGTGGGTAAGGAAATGTGTTAGCATACTGAAATGATATTGTTCTTCCATTGACCAGCGGCTTTCCCTCGTTCACAATACAGTCATTGTAACGCAGCGCTTGAAGAGACGCGGGTTGATGAGACGAGCGGAACTGAACCAGTCACAAGTGAGATGGATGCCTGAGATATCACAGCCTGTAGTGCAAGCATTCATGATCTCCACGGTATATGTCGGGATGCCACTAGGAAGAGGAGCTGTGGGACCTTGGGTGATCACAATATCAGATACTGAGCATTTGTCTCCCCATATCCTATTGGGTTGCACTTTAGCCACTTCTGCAGCTGCTGCTCCAGCTGGTGCTGCTGCTGGTTCTGCATAAAGTGCACAAAGCAAATACAAACAAAATATTCAGAAAGTGTGCTTTATTGTTTTTACCTTACATAGAATTGGGTAAAACAATTTACCCTTGCATATATATTACTATATCAAGCTTATATCAAACAATGTGCAATACTATTTAATTCAAAATAAAGTAGAAGGAATATGATAACAAAGAACCATATCAATATTCATTAATTAAGCATCTTATGTGCAACATGTGCCAAAACAACTAGATTTAACCAATCTTAATTATCACTAATGATTGATTAGCCGCTTAAAGTGGGACCATTTTCATTAAATGAGATAGTATAAAATTGATGGCTTTGACCATATAGCTAACATGCACAGAACACAAATAGCCATATCTTTCAAGCATGGTCCAAACATCAAAGAAACATAGCTTCATATTTCTATGCAAAAAGTTTTACACAGTAGTAAAAATAAAATCTCTTTGACTTTTAAATTTATTGCATTTTTAAAGAGATTACATATTTTAATTACAAGAGTGTAACATTCATTAAATACATGTTTGTCTTATATAGAGATAGTCCATATCACATATTGCATGTGTGGGTAGAGGACATAAAGGAAATAACATACGTGCAGCACCACAAGCATATACACAACAGATACACTACCAAAATCACCAACATATCTGACCCACGCCGCTCATGGTGGAGCCTTATTCACATTTGTGTACTATTTTGTCCCCTTGATTTTATTTTAACAAATTTATATGTTAACCTTTTTAAACCACTGGAAAAAGACCTTATTGAGTATTGACTTTCAAAATCGTTTAAGATAATTTTTGAACTTTGTGCAATATGTGATAAAAACTTTTTTGACAAAAATACACTTTTCAAACAAATATTTCACAAGATGACCATTCTTAACCCCCAAAAAAAAAAAGCCGAAAATAGATACGGAGTATCTTTCCAAAACCACGCGTTCCCATTCCACACAATCGTACCCGGGAAATTAATTTCTCGCATCAGTGAATCTCGCACTCGTGCTCAAAGAAACGTCTTACATGTACACATTAGGTGCGACAAATTAACGAACCAAGCAGATACTCGCACCCGTGCGACAAAAATGAGTATTTTAGCTTTTCATAATTTGTCATTTTCCCTATATTTAACCAAGTATTATAAGTCACTAATGATTAATTAGCCGCTTAAAGTGGGACCAAACACAAAATGATGCTTTGACTAGCCAAAATGCACAGAACACAACCTATAACTTTCATCAAAATTGCATATCTTTCAAACAAACACCTTCATATTATAATCCTCAAAGCTTAATCATAAAATATCTAAACCAAATTTAACTAATAAACAAAACCACCTCCTTTTGACTTTACATATTTTTTAATCCACCTTCATTAACTAATTTAGTTTTCAACATTTCATTAAAATTCAAAATTTGTCACGGTCCGTATCACATATTGCAACGTGTCGCTAAACAACAAAAAGGTAACTAATACGTGCACCACATCCAATTTTACACCCAAATCCCAAACATATCATAAAATAATCGCATTAACCCAAACAATTAAAATAATTAAATAAGACCTCATTATAATTTTATAAAAAAAAAAAAAAAGTTTAAATAGTTTACCATATCGGATAAGCAGCTTGCGATGTGGACCAGTAACGCTCTTCCCACTTGTACGCTGTGCAACACCAGTGGTACCCTCCACTATCCCACCTTCAAAAACAACAAACAAAACAAAATCAATAAAATAAAAAATTATAAAAGCTGAGCTGTTAAATATATAAACAAAAAACACACCTGAAATCATCATCATCATGATGATTAGTAGCATAACAGTCTTCTTCATATTGTAATAAGTAAATACTAAATACAAACGCTCTTAGCTTCTAGAAGCTTCTGAAAGGTTAGATCTGAGCTTAAATAAACTTTGTCCGATATAAAAAACCTACAAAATAAATAAAACACCTCAATATCAACATTTTATAAATTTTATAATATAAATAAATAAATAAAACTCCGTAATAAACATCAAGCTAGTCACATCAAAAACAAAACAGGCTTTATACCGCCGAATACAAGCTGCAGTTTGACTAAAATGTCAAATATATAAATAAATAAATAAATTATAAAAAAATTCAAAAAAACTATTATATATATAAACATTTACAGTATTTATTTATTAAAAAACCGTAAAAAAACTGTACGGACGGTGTAAAAACTGAATATAAACATTTTCTCTTCAACAAATAACCGTCGTTAAAAGTTTTTTTTTATAAAAAAACTGTACGGATATTATCATTTTTTATAAAAAATGAAGAAAAAAGTTTTCAGCTGAAAAAAGATGAAAAAAACAACCTGCTGGCTGGACAGTTTTAGAGAGAGAAAGTGAGGGTTTTAGAGAGAGAAAGTTAGGGTTTGGAGGATTTTGGACGTGGGGAAGAATAGTGGGATGAATGAATGGAATGGAATAGTGGGAGGGAATGTTTTGTGGAGAAGGGGGAGGATTTTTTATAGTTTTATATTTATACTGTTGTAGTGTAGAGTATCTTTATTGTTTTGGTAAGATTTTTTTTGTTTATTTTTTTGTTTTGTTTTGGGGAAAAATTTTGTAAAAATTTGAATTGTGTTTCCATTCGAGTGTTTCAGAACGTTATAATTTTTTTATACATTGTTTACGAAAGTAAGGCGGTCAAAAATAACCGCGTAACACGACTCAACCCGAACTCGAATAAGCTTTTGTGAGTTGGATTATGCGAGTTGAAAAATTTTATGCGGATTATCCGAGTTAATCTGATTGACTTAAAAAAGTCTTATTGACGTCAAGTTTCGGGGAAAAGTTGTAAGTTTATTCGGGCTTCGGGTTAATCTGAATAACCCGCGTAAGAGATTTAAAACTTCTTTTCATATATTCCTTTGGTTTTCTATAAAAATCTACACACCTTTCTTATTTCTACCTGAAACCCACATAACCCAAACCTTATATGGTTCGGGTACAAGTAAGGTTTTTTTTCCCCAAAACACGACTAACCCGACAATAATAAAGCTTATTCGGGTTGAGTAATTTACCTGAAAAAAGCCTTCCACAAAAGGTTGGTTCTAATAATCAAGTGCGTATTTCATTTAAACGATATGAGATCATCCTCAAAGATTTAATAATGTTTACTTGATTCCTGTCGGTACCCAATGTTTTAGGGCCTCCGCTAACCTTATAATGTGGCTATGGCAGCGGTAACCAAACTTTGGATTGGCATTACATGTTTATGGCTATAATGGTGCGTTATGTGATTCTTTTCTTCTTTTCTTTTATTTATCGTAAAATAAGTAAAAAAAATCTAGATTCCAAAAAGCTACTCCGTATAACTTTAGTATACGAGAGGGTCTGCTTTTCTAGTCGTGTGAAATCGAAAAATAATAAGACAAATCTTACATTACAGGGGCTATAACTTGTGTATAACACACACAATACATTGCACTCTTAGTTTATCTATGAGACCAATAAAACACATTTAAAATATGTATTTTTAGGACATGTTTGACACACAAAATTATAAGATTCTTAAAATAAACTACTTAAAATATAATTCTTGTTTGACATACAAAACTTATCATAGATTTAAAATTAATAGCTATAATCTTTAGAAATCAAATGTGACTTTATGTTATTTAAAAAAATAACTACAATTTATAATTTCCCACTTCATCTTCATCTACAACTACATTTTTAGTTTAAGTAATAATTACTTTTATCAAACATACTATTAGTATCTAAAAGGAGTCGAACACGAGTGACCACCAAATATGATGTACGTATGTAAATATATTCATTTCATCATTATGCAAAGTTACTTTTAAATTAGCGAAAGTTGAACACATTATGTGTTACACATAGCTCAATTTAAACATGTGTCTGATCTCCCTCTTAACAATAGGTCAATAGCAAAACTTACATACTACTATAACTTTATTTACTACCATAATAAATATGTCGTTATTCGGTTAAGTTACCTAAATATAGTATATTCGAATGTATTTAATATGGAGAGATAACTTCTAGTTATAAATGGATTTTATGCCGGAATCGGGGCTTCATTAAAGATTTATGTGTTTATGGTTGACATGATATAAAATCTCTTTAATCATTTTCACCTGAAGTAGTTAAAGAAAATATTAAATTAGATGCGCATTAATTCGTTATAATAATGTGTTCTATTCTTTTAATTTTGAATCATGTAACATAAAAGCTCTTATATGTTGATGTGGCCATCGGTTTGTGGACATAAACATAACAGCTGGTGTGTCAGCAAAGCTAGCCTGGTAAAGGTTTTTCTCTCCAATTTGTCCTAACAATGAGTGCATTTCTGTAAGATTGATTTGTGATTGTGACAAGATTAGAAGGGCTTATAATAGCGAGTTTTTAATAAAATAACTTTGTATACAAGATTGTTTATGGGTGGCCCTAACCATACGGGGGGACAAGGGTGGCAGGGGGTGGCAGGCCCACTTGTCTCCCCATTTTGTCCCCTATTTTTTTCAGTGTACCCCAGTTTTTGTCAGTTTCTGTTCCGTATTTTTGACAGTTTTAACCGTTTGACTTATTAAACTTTACATTTTCTGTTCCGCACTTTCAGGTTTATAGCTTTTTGATGTAAATAAAATTATAAAAATAAAAAAAAAATAAAAAAAAAATAAAAAAAAATAAAAAATATGGGGGGGTGTGGTTAAAAAATAGACCAGGGTGTGGTCAACATAGGCCTTGTTTATTACACAATGTTTGGCGCAATGGGCTAAAGTGAAGCCGGAACTTATATTATAAGCCGAAACATCTAGCTTATATTTTTTATAAAATTGTTTGGCGAATTAATTGTAATTAAAGCTTATTAATATAAAATCAAATAAAAATACATCAAATTAAATTCATATATATTTTCAGCTTTTACTAATAATTCATTATATTTGTAAGTATATTTAAGTAATTCTTATAAGCCCATTTCTATAGGCTTGGACTTATGATGGCTTATAGCTTATTTATAAGCAATAAGCCTCCATTAACCTAGGTGACAAACTAGTCTTATTTTATAAGCCGGTTTATTTTAAAAGCTCAAGCCCTGATAACCCTCATAATCCTCTGCCAAACATAGCCTATAGGCTTTTAAAAGTCATAAGTTTCTATTTGCTCAAGCCTCAAACTAATGAAAAGTAGTTTAAAAATAAGTATAGCTTTTAATTAGTCAAATTACATAAATATCATTCAAAGTATAGATAAACACACAAAAACTTGTAATCTACGTGAACTTTATTTGATATCAGTTTAGGCCATTTAACAATATTAAGCTAATTCTATAATTAATTCGTCATACATCGTTATGAAAATAAAAGTTTCATCTCTGACAACTCATGTTTGTTTGGCAACAAGAGTGTTTAGTGCTTAGGCGCAAAAACAATGCTCGTAAAGAAAACTTCGTTGTAAAGAGTTGGACTAGTTGGTGTTAGATTAATTGACCTCGACAAGTTTCGTAAAACATCAAGTTCAAAATTGTATACTTATTGACTATACTCCTTCATAAGAGAGACACAATCGCAAACCTAAAACATAATATTTATCTATATAGTAAGTTTTTCAGAAATCAAAATGTATCGAGGTAGATGCGTATGGAAAGGATTCTTTAGGAAATGCAAGTGTGTGGTATTTGAGACGAACTTGATCTATTTACGGAAGAATAAATGAATGTTGGCTAAACTTTATTATTGGTAAAAATTTAGCGGGATGAAAGTCGTAATCATCCAAAGTAAGGCTTGCAACTTTATAAATCGTTTTTTAAGCTATATTATTTACCTTGATAGCTTTGTTTGTAATGATATTTTACACATTAAATATTTTTCAAAAATAATAAAATATATTAAAAAAGATTGGAGTGAAAAAGTATTATCGGACCAACAAACGTGACACTGTACAAGCAAACTTCCGATAAAGCAGCTGACTCGTGTGAGGCTTGAGTTGACAGCTAGCTAGGGGAATAATGGTGTTTGTAGTATTGCAGTCAAAAGTGGTTATGATGGTGGTAAAAAGTGACGGTTAAATAAAACTTTACCACAACTGAGATTGACCAAAATATAGACACATTATCTTTTACCATTAAAATTTAATTAGCTAATACACCTTTCTTTGCATTAAACGGATTAGTTTTTACTTAGTTCAATTTATCTTGAAAAAATGAGTTTTTGACTCAAATGTATGTGGTCTAACCGGGGTATCATGTAACCGTTTACAACCATTTCCCTGACTACCATCAAAATGTTTACCTAGTATGGCTTGAACCTTAAACCTCTTGCTCCTGTGACGACGTTAGAGTGACTCACCAGTCACCACTAGGCCTTTAAACACATTTCTTTGCATATTTCATTCTGTAAAGCTTTTTTTTTGCTTTTTTTTTTTTTTTTTTTTTGGCAGAACTTAAACCAAGATAAACAGCCAAATGAAATAAACCCATACCTATTCCTGTTTCAACTTCTGAAACCCATACTTAATCGATTTCTTTAGAGCAAAACAAAAGCCAACTAAAATTATACTCCGTATTAACTACATCAAGATCAAAGGATCTATTAAGTTACCCTTAAAAGGTTGCAAGATGGAACCTAAATGCTACACTGAGTTAACAAGACCCTAACCATAATGAAATACAACTAAACAACAATTCACATCTTGGTAACTTGATTATAAAGTTAGAATGATCGCCTTCAACCAATACGACCAATCTTGATGAGTACATCAAAAAAGTGTAGTTATTCTCAACATATGCTACAAACAATTGAGAAACTATAAGGGCTGCAAGTAATAACATAATAACGTCTATTTGGTCGTAACACAATACACCAAAAAACCACACAAACAATTTTGTATCAGATAGAAAATGTGACTATAATCAAAAGGCAGAACACCTACAAAAAGTGAACAAACCTGCTCGCTAACCAACCGAGCTTAAAGCTGTCGAAGAACCTTGTCAGCAGCATTTATTGTTCGTTCAATATCCTCAGTAGTATGTGCTAAGCTAGTAAACCCTGCTTCAAACTGAGACGGAGCAAAATAAACACCTTCCTCCAACATTCCTCTATAAAATTTTGCAAATTTATCTCCATCACTCTTTTTAGCATCCTCAAAATTATACACCGGTCCATCTGTAAAAAAGAAACCAAACATTCCCCTAATATACCCTCCACTCATAGCATGCCCATTTTTCTTTCCAACATCTAAAATCCCGTTAGTAAGTTCCTTTGTAACTTTATCCAAATACTCGTAACTTCCAGATCCTTGAAGCCGTTTCAGAGTATGGATGCCAGCTGTCATCGCTAGTGGGTTCCCACTTAATGTCCCGGCTTGATACACGGGTCCTGCTGGAGCCACCATCTCCATAATATCCCTCCTTCCACCATAAGCACCCACAGGAAGGCCTCCGCCGATGATCTTTCCTAATGTGGTCAGATCAGGAGTTATACCAAAGTACTCCTGCGCCCCACCATAAGACAAACGGAACCCAGTCATAACTTCATCAAATATTAAGAGAACGTCATTCTGTTTAGTGATTTCACGGAGGAAATCCAAGAACTCAGGTTTTGGTGTAATGAAACCCGCGTTTCCAACCACTGGTTCAAGTATAACTGCAGCGATTTCACCTTTGTGAGTATTGAATAGATCTTTAATAGCGTCTATGTCGTTATAGGGTGATGTTAAGGTATCAGAAGTAGCTGCCTTTGGAACACCAGGAGAATCGGGAAGTCCAAGAGTTGCTACCCCACTGCCTGCTTTAACAAGAAATGCATCTGCGTGGCCATGGTAACAACCTTCAAATTTTATGATTTTCTGTTTGCCAGTGAAAGCACGAGCAAGGCGGAGTACGCCCATGCATGCTTCTGTCCCAGAGTTCACAAATCTAACCATTTCTATACTTGGAACAGCCGCGATTACCATCTCAGCCAGTGTATTCTCTAGAAGACAAGGTGCACCGAAGCTGGTTCCTTTTTTCATGGTTTCAGCCAATGCTGCAAGTACCTGTAGCTCAGTTATTCAGGAACCTGAACTTAGAAACTATATTGATTCGTTTATCAAAAATTAAATTGCTGCAAATAAGCATCAATCCTGTGATACCTCATCATCTGCGTGACCAATGATTGCTGGTCCCCAAGAACCAACATAATCAATGTAGTCATTCCCATCAATATCCCGCATGTGAGAGCCCTTGACTGACTCAAAGATAATAGGCTGGCCACCAACTGATTTGAATGCACGCACAGGGGAATTGACACCTCCTGGCATCAGTTCCTGCCAACAGAAATAAGGAATCACAACCAAAGAATGTGCATAGATATTTGCATTGATACACTCTGTAATCACAGAGAAAATGACAAATGAATAGAACGACAGATAAGACTGAGATATTTCCAACAAATATGGCTGCATATAAAGAAATTAAGGATAGTAGCGTCAAAATCGACTCATAATGGATCATGGAGCAAAGTATTCATTGCATATAACCATCAAAGAGTAGGTCCATACATTATTTCATAATCAAGACAAATAAGTGGCACGTAATGCTAGATCCTAGACACATCGCTGTGTGAGCTCCCAACGATTCATGTGCTCTTTTCGCTCACTTAACTCTAATGAGCAATATTGAGCCATGAATAATTCTCATCAAGCAATCAACCACAAACTAAGAAAAAAATGTCGGTTGTCCAGAGAGCAACCCGAAACAGATTTTGATCTCCCAACACAGTAAACAAGGAACAATAAACGAGCCTCAGGCACAACATATGCAAAGTATCACTATCATGTGCTAAAAGTTACTTACACGTTATACTAGTTTAAAAAAGTCTTATCTAGGACAGGATAGCAAAAACAACATCAACAAGCGTTCAGCTAATTATGCTGCTAAATTATAATAGGCTGACTGCCAACTGACTTGAATGCACGCACAGGGGAATTAACACCTCCGGGCATCAATTCCTGCCAGCAGAAATAAACAATCACAACCAAAGAATGTGCATCGATATTTGCATTGAATACATTCTTTATTCTCAGAGGCACAACTACAATGAATAGCACTACAGATAAGACTGAGATACTTATTTCCAACAAATATGACAGCATATAAATAAATTTAGCAGGGTAGTGTCAAAATCGACTCCTTATGGACCATGGAGCAAAATATTCATTGCATATAACCATCAAAGAATATGTTCGTACATTATTCCATAATCCAGACACATAAGTGGCATGTAAGACTAGATATTAGACACCACTGCTGTGTGAGCTCCCAAAGAGTCATGTGTTCTTTTCGTTCACTTAACTATAAAAACCAAAACTGACTAACATGCCATAAACAATTCTCATCAAGCAATCAACCACAAACTAGCGAAAAAAACGCATCTGTCCAGAGAGCAAGCCCAAGCAAATTTTGATCTCCCAACACAATAAAAAAAGGGACAATAAAAAGCCTCTAGCACAACATATGCTAAGTATCATGAGGCACAAGTTACTTACATGTAACACTAGTTCAAAAATTCTTATCTACGACAGAATAAACATAATGACACCAACAAGGGTTGAGCTAATTATGCCACTACAACACATAATACCTTAGTTTAGTTTAGCTTAACTAAACTATACATACTATTCAGGAAAAAATTGCTAAGCAAAACAAGAATATGATTTCATCACTAGATCATACATCCAGAAACTTACAATCAACGGATATTAGACATTACACATTACACATTACCTAACTTGAACTTAATAAGATTAGATATTAGACACCTCTGCAATGTGAACTCCCAACGTATCATAAGATATACTTTCAGCCCTACAGCCTACACGCAATGTACAACTCATATCAAGGGTAGTTTGGCGAGATTAGCTAGAGCTAGAGCTGGATGTAGCTTATATTAAAAGCTGGAGTATAGAGTTTTTATTTTCTTAAAGAGGTGTTTGGCGAATTACATAAAAAGGCATCAAATTAAATCACATATATTCCTAAGCTTTTGTGTATTCATCCATAATATTTCGAACGGCATTTCGAGTAATATAACTAAATACAAGTTCTACTCATTTGTAAAAGCTCGTTTCCATTACCTTATACCATATAAAAGCTTTCATAGCCAAACAAAGCTTATTTTAAAAAGTTGAAGCTCTCGTAAGCTAATATAAGTTCGCATCCAAGTAAACCATCAGAAATTAGCGATTTATAAATTGTCATCTACAGTGCAACAAACAATGATACCAAATTCTACATCTAAAAAAAAAAGTTATACCTTAGCTTTGTTAAAAGCCTCTTGAGATTTTTTAAGAGTGAAAGTCTTCTTGTTTTCATCAACGGGAGAAACGGTCATTTTGACGGAAGAAGCACCGCATCTGATGATCGGAGAAGGATTAGATCGGAATACAGCATCAGGTGTTTTACTCACTTTTGCAGGTAACCGTAACCCTATTCCCGCCATTTTTTTACCATATAACTCTGTGTGTTGCCGGACCGGCGGTGTGGCGTTGGTGGTACTGGTTTTTGTTAAGGGCGGTGAGTTTGACTTTTTGACTTTGGTCTAATTAGTTTTTCTTTTATTTCTTCTGCTTAATTAGACCTCTCACATTCAAAAAAGTGAATTCTCATTTTCCAATCTAGCACTCTCCATTTTTTTTCTAATCTACCATTAAGTATCTCATTTTAATCTTAATTACTATTAGTAACAAAATATGACTCTATTTAAACGAGTTTCAAAATTCTCTAACTCTTTTCTAAAAAAGATAAATAATTCATATATCAAAGAATCTAGCAACGGAAAAATATATTTTTTTCTACAACTAAACACTACCTTAATTCTCTCTTTTGATAACTCCAAAAGAAGCGGTTTTTATCTCTAGAGAAGTATTAACTTCTAGAAAACATGTTTATATGATATTTTTCTAAAATGTGAAAAATGCAAGGGAAGTGCAAAAAATGTGCAAAGGAAAATGTAAAGAATTGTGAATTGCTCTTTTCAAATTTTCATTTACAATTGAAAAAGTGAACATTTCATTTTTATAAAAAATTATCTGAAAAGTTGTGACTAGATAACTTTCTATTTTTTTAGTTTCGTTTTGATTTTTTCTCTTTTTTAGGGAAAATTACACGGATAAGTAATGAACTTTGAAAAATTTCTAATGTTAGGTAACAAACTTTCAAAAATACTAATATAACCAACGAAACTTGTTGAAACCTGCAATTATACGTCATATGACCGTTTGGTGCCACGTCAGCTTGTTGGACCCACTTATATGACTTAAATACCCTCATCTTAGTATTGGAAATTACTACAATACCCTCATTTCATTCTTTCTTTTTCTATATTATTATTATTATTATTATTATTATTAAAATAAATAATATCTCCTCATACATCATATACATTTTCTTTTTCAAGATCTACACCCATTTAATATCTATTCACATAAATCATACACGTTTTCTTTTTCAAACCGCAAGTGTTCTTGTAATCTTTGGTCAAATATAAGACAAGGTTTTTAATCATTTTTCAATCCAACATGTAGATTTCCCAATTTTTTCGATTATATGTCCTAGGGTTTATACGATTTGGGGAAAACCATTAGATTGTGTTTGTGTTTGATTTTTGTGGTGGGAAATGGTTTTATGCTTGTTCTAAACAGTTTGTGAGTGCTTAATTGTAACAAAATACACGAATTGATGATTTCTTGAATTAGGGTTCATATGCTAAAATTGGGGGAAATCAATTTAATGTGCTTTGGGCTAATTAACTGGGTGGGATATGATGCTAACATGCTTAGGAAGTCATCTTTTCCATCAATTGGTTCCATATAACACATTTTATTGGATTTCGATTACTAGGGTTTAATAAGAACACGCCCATATTTGATTTTGAGTATTTATGGTCAAAAGGTGTTAATGTTTGGACCAATGGACTTAGAATCTTCATAGGAACCCATAGGAATCATTCATATAAGCTGTGAATCCAATAAGTTAGTAGTGGTTCACCAATCTTGATTTGAGTTAGTAGTGGTTCACCAATCTTGATTACTAGTGATATTGCGGTTCACCAATTTATCTGCTGAATTAGAAGCGATATGCGAGGATTTCCACATCCTAGTAGGAAGAAAAGAGGTGGTCATGTGTGGAGCATGTTCCTGATACAAGAACAAGGCAAAAGGTATTGATGCAGCAAAAGACTTGAAGGGAGCCATAAGTAAATACGCTTGACAATACCAGTTGAGATTTTTACCAGTTGAGAAAAAATCTAAAGTGATGTACATGCTTGTGTACGATTTTATCTATGTAACTGTTGGTGGTTTGCTAATAAAATTTCAGTGAATTGTGTGAGAGATGGTGAATTGGGTGACAGTGAGACGAATTTGTGTGAGAGATAGGGAATTATGTTAATGATGTATATACAATGGTTGGTAACCGGTTGCACCGGTTACCAGTTGCAAAAATACCACATATTACCTAACATTGACCGTTTCAAAAAGTTTCGTTGGTTATATTAATACTTTTGAGAGTTTGTTACCTAACATTAGAAATTTTTCAAAGTTCATTACCTATCTATGTAATTTTCCTTTTTTTTTAAAAGTGAGTCATTTTCACCAACTAAACGTATCATTACGTTTCCTTATTAAACAAAGTAAACTACATAACGTGCTTTCCATGTTTTCTTCGTTTCTATTGTCATCCAATACCCCTCATTTTTTTTCTTCAAAATAAGAGATGCAATATATTTTGAACTACGTTTAAGAGCAATGTCAATGTGCACATCAAATATTACACCAAATTTGAAGATATAAAATTGAAGAATAGCTTTTTCCAAATAAACGTACCTATAGCTTCTCATTTTTCTGAAAGCTCCTGATTTAAATAGATCATAAACAAATGAGAAAGGTTTCAATATATATTGCAACACTGAGACAATATTATTAAAGTTACAAAGGTTTGACTTATAATTTGTGAGAAAAGACTCATATATTTGATTAAACATATCTACCAATCGAACTAAGAAACAATTTTCTAGTGAAAATCTTAGAACGGTGAAACAGTTTGAAATCGTAACGGAAATATATGCCAGAGTATTGTGGTCACTAACATCACCACCGTCAACTCAGCATCATATGTACGTTTTCAATATCATTAACAAAGTGTGATAAAAACACCAAATTCACCACTCAAACATACCTCACTTATATACAAATATACGTCACAAAAACCGTGGTTATTGGCTTGCCAAAGCTTTTATAAGATAAGCATACAATACGCTTCTTTTTTCTTTAAACGTAGTAGACGGTTTCTATGTGTTTAGTAAAACACATTAATCAAATATAACCAGTCCTAAACAACCTTTCAAATTAACAATAAAAATTGTTTCGGCCATCTTAATTAGACCTTAAACTTATTTTATAATAATAGTGCATACAATTCTAACATGGAAAACTTGTGTAAAATATAAAATGTAACGAATTGAGGAAACGTAATGTGACTACCCAAAGAGATACGAAATTGACTGACTTGTTCAATTTTTGAGTTGCTTTCTGTTGATTTATAGTTGTTTGTTTCCATACAATTCTTTAAAATATTTTGATAGAATGATAACGTTGAAAATGTCGAAGTGATACATGTGTTAAGCGATATACATAATTACATTATAATCAGATTCATTAGGGTGGATTGATCGACATTTTCTAAGAACTACAATAATCGATCAAATATTTCATTGATTCGTAAGCCTATAGTAAAAGTGCAACATGACTGAAGATAAACTAAAGATGAATATGAATATATCTAAGTAGAGAGGTGTCGTTTGTTTTTTTACAATAAGCACTTTTTTCCTCTTTTCACTTCTTTTGTCTGCAGGAGGGCAGAGGTTTTTGTTTGTTTTTTTCAGACATAAGTGCTTCTTTTCACTTCTTTCCTCTTCTAAATTTCAGACATTATTTTTCACTTTTTACCTCTTCTTTCACTTCTTGCCTCTTCTTTCACAAACCCTACATCTCTTTCTCAATATCCGTTTTTATACGTTTTCGTCTGTTTTTTTTTACGTTTTCATCCGTTTTTTACGTTTTCATCTATTTTTTTACGTTTTCGACCGTTTTTTTCGTTTTTCCTGTTTTTTACGTTTTCAACCGTTTTTTACGTTTTCGACCGAATTTTAACATTTTATTTCGTTTTTTACGTTTTTGCCCGTTTTTTTACGTTTTCGATCGTTTTTTTTCGTTTCACCTGTTTTTTTACTTTCTCGACCGTTTTTTTACGTTTCCGGCCGTATTTTTTGTTTTCATCTATTTTTTACGTTTTCGCCCGTTTTTTTTACGTTTTCACCGGTTTTTTTTTTACGTTTTCAACCGAATTTTAACGTTTTGGTCGTTTTTTTATGTTTTCGACCATTTTTTTTAAGCTTTCTAAAGTTTTTTTCGTTTCGCCTATTTTTTTACGTTCTCGACCGTTTTCTTACATTTTCAACCGTCTTTTTACGTTTTCGTCCGTTCTTTTATGTTTTCACCCGTTTTTTTACATTCTCGCCCGTTTTATTATGTTTTCGTCCGTATTTTTACGTTTTCGTCCGTATTTTTACGTTTTCGCCCGTATTTTTACGTTTTGGTCCGTTATTTTACATTTTTGTCTGTTTTTTTACGTTTTCGTCTGTTTTTTTACGATTTCGTTTGTTTTTTACATTTTCTTCCTTTTTTTTACATTTTCATCCATTTTCTTACGTTTTTATCCGTTTTCTTACATTTTCTTACGTAAGAAAATGTACAATAACGTAAAAAATACAAAAACTTACAAAATCATATGAAAATGGACGAAAACGTAAAAAACCAAAACAAAAAGTAAAAAACAGACGAAAACGTAAAAAACATACGAAAATATAAAAAAAATGTCAAAATGTAAAGAACAGACGAAAACGTAAAAAAACTGATGAAAACCTAAAAAAACTGGCATAAACGTAAAAACGGTCGAAAACGTAAAAAAAATGGATTAATACGTAAAAAAATAGACGAAAACGTAAAAAAGCGTTCGAAAACGTAAAAAAAGACGAAAACGTAAAAAAAAACGAAAACCAAAAAAAGACAAACATAAAAAATGGTCGAAAACGTAAAAAGATGTACCAAAACGTAAAAAATGGACGAAAACGTAAAAAAATGATGAAAACGTAAATAAAAGACGGAAACGTAAAAAAACAGACGAAAGCGTAAAAAAAGACGACAACGTAAAAAACGGTAAAAAACGTAAAAAAAATGAATAAGAACGTAAAAAAAAAGACGAAACCGTAAAAAAACAGACAAAGACGTAAAAAACAGACAAAACATAAAATAATGGTCGAAACGTAAAAAACATAAAAACGTACCAAAACGTAAAAAACAGACGAAAACGTAAAAAAGTTAGTGAAAAAGAAAAAGAAAGGGAAAAAAAATACTTCAATAGCACAAAAAATACTAGTGAAGGAAAGAAAGAAAGAAGTACTTCAATAGCACAAAAACAAATAGTCTTCTTCTTGTAGATGAAGAGCTTATATGCACCTCTTCTTCTAGAGACATGGTTTGCAGATGAAGAGGTAAAAGCTCTGAAAAAACAAATGACACCTAACTTTATTTTGCATACTTTTAGTTTGGTGCATACAAATGGACAAATCACCACCATTCATCTAATTTAATCGTGGAGATTAACCTAAGATTTAATATAGAAACCTAAGCCCATGTTTTTCTCCATTTTCTTTATCTTTTTGTCTTTCTAATTATTCTCTTTTTATTTTATTTTCTTTTCTTTCCCTTTTTTGTCTATTTTTTCTATATAATGTATTGTTTTTCTTTTTTTTTGTTTTCTTGTTGTAATTCACTTTTTTTAACGTTTTTTCTTTTCTTTTTTTTTTCTTTTCTAATTCACTTTTTTTTTTAATAATTCACTTTTTTTCCTTTTTTTTCGCGTTCATACGTTTTCGCCTGTTTTCTTACGTATTCGCCCGTTTACATACGTTTTTTTCTGTTTTTTTTTTTCTGTTTTTGTCCGTTTTCGCCTGTTTTCGCCAGTTTTCATCCGTTTTTGTTTGTTTTCATACATTTTCGTCCATTTTCTAACGTTTTTGCCCATTTTCGTCCATTTTCATACGTTTTCATCCATTTTTGTCCATTTTTCATACGTTTTCGTCCGTTTTCAGACGTGCTTTCACGCTTTCAAACGTTTTTGTCTATTTTCATACATATTTGTCCGTTTTCTTGCGTTTTCATCCGTTTTCTTAGGCTTTCGTCAGTTTTCATACGTTTTCGTCCATTTTCTTACGTTTTCATATGTTTTCGTCCGTTTTCATCTATTTTCTTTCGTTTTCGTCCATTTTCATACATTTTCGTCCTTTTTCATATCTGTTTTTACGCTTTCATACGTTTTCATCCGTTTTTAAATGATTTTGGCCGTTTTCAGACATTTCATATGTTTCTGAATATCATAAAAGATATTCTGTGATATTGAGAATATCACAAGTGATATTCCGTGATATTCTTAATATCACAAGTGATTTTTTGAATATCATATGTGATATTCTTAGATATTCTGAATATCACAAGTGATATTCTGAGTACTACAAATGATATTATGAATATCATAAGTGATGTTCTGTGATATTCATATTATCACAAGTGATTTTCAACTAATGTTTTTTAACATGAAAATCACAAGTAATATTCAGAAATCCACAAGTGATATTAAGAATATCACAAGTGATATTTCGAATATCACAAGTGATACTCTGAATATCAATTGTGATATGAAAATATAAGAAAATCACAAGTGATATTTGTCCGTTTTCTTATATTTTCATACGTTTTCATCTGTTTTCGTTCGTTTTAATATGTTTTCATACATTTTCATCCATTTTCAGACGTGCTTTTACGCTTTCATACGTTGTTGTCCGCTTTCATACATATTCATCCGTTTTCTTGCGTTTTCATCCATTTTCGTCTGTTTTTGTTTGTTTTCTTGCGTTTTTGTTCGTTTTCATACGTTTTCGTTCGTTTTCTTTCATTTTCGTCCATTTTTCATACATTTTCGTCCTTTTTCATATGTGTTTTTACACTTTCATATGTTTTCATTCATTTTCGTCCGTTTTTAAATGCTTTTGGCCGTATTCAGACATTTTCATACGTTTCTGAATATCATAAGAGGTATTCTGTGATATTCGTGATATTCTTTGATTTTCTGAATATCACAAGTGATATTCTGAGTACCACAAATGATATTCTGAATATCACATGTGATATTCTGAATATCACAAGTGATTTTCAACTAATGTTTTGTAACATGAAAATCACTGGTGATATTCAGAAAACCACAAGTGATATATATTTAGAGAATCACAAGTGATATTCAGAATATCACAAGTGATATTCAGAAAATCACAAGTGATACTCTGAATATCAATTGTGATATTCTGAGTACCACAAATGATATTCTGAATATCACATGTGATACTCTGAATATCACAAGTGATTTTCTGAATATCACAAGTGATTTTCAACTAATGTTTTGTAACATGAAAATCAGTAGTGATATTCAGAAAACCACAAGTGATAGACATTTAGAGAATCACAAGTGATATTCAGAATATCACAAGTGCTATTCAGAATATCACAAGTGATTTTCAAAATATCACAAGTGATATTCAGAAAATCACAAGTGATACTCTGAATACCAATTGTGATATTCAAAAACGTATGGAAAACGTAAAAAAATGGATGAAAAGATAAGAAAATCACAAGTGATATTCAGAAAATCACAAGTGATATTCAGAAAATCACAAGTGATATTACTAAATATTCAGAAACGTAAGAAAACAGACAAAAATGTAATGAAATGGACGAATACGTATGAAAATGGACCAAAACGTATGAAAGCGTAAAATCACGTATGAAAACGGACAAAAACTTATGAAAAATGGATGAAAATAAAGGAAAACGGATTAAAACGGACAAAAACGTATGAAAAAGAACGAAAACGAACGAAATCGGATGAAAACATATGTAAATGGACGAAAATGGGTGAAAACGTAAGAAAACGGACGAAAACGTACGAAACAGACGAAAATGTATGAAAGCGTAAAAACACATCTAAAAACAGATGCAAACGTATGAAAAATAGATGAAAACGGACAAAAACGAATGAAAATGTATGAAAACGAACGAAAACATTAGAAAATAGGCGAAAACGTATGAAAAGGGTCGTAGACGAGCAAAAACGGACGAAAACGTATGAAAACAGACAAAAACGTCAAAAAATGACGAAAACGTAAAAACGGACGAAAACGTATATAAATGAACAAAAATAGATTAAAATGTAAAAAAACGGACGAAAACATAAAAAAATAGATGAAAATGTTTGAAAACGGACAAAAACGTATATAAACGTATGAAAACGGACAAAAAGGTATGAAAACGAACGAAAATGTATAAAAACGAACGAAAACGTTTAAAACGGATGAAAACGTGTAAAAAGGACGAAAAAGTTTGAAAGTAGACGAAAGCGTAAAAAAACGAAGGAAAACGTTTGAAAACAGATGAAAACGTATGAAATCGATAAGAAAAAACGTTAATTATTAAAAAAAAAGAATTAAACAAAAGACAAAAACATAGACATGAACTTGATAAATAAAAAATAAAAAATAAATAAAAAAAAATTAAAAAAAAAAGGTGAAAAAAGTTGAATTACAAAAAAAACAAAAAAAATGAAAATAAAAAACGTTAAGTAGAAAACATGGAAAAAAAATAAAGAAAAAAAAAGAAAGAAAAAAGACAAAGTAAAAGAAGGAAAAAACATGGACTTAGGTTGTCTTATTAAATTTTAGGTTAATCCCCACCATTAAATCAAACTAGATGGATGGTGAGGATTTGTCCCTTGGTATACATCAAAATAAGGGTATGCAATTGAATTTTCCTCATCTAAGTATCCATGTAATGTAAAATGTCTTTCACAAAGTCCAACTAACGTTAATAAACAATGGTATCATTTAAATCAGAACATTTAACGTTAATAAACAATGGATAAGTATTTAAATCAAACGACCAAATAAATACAACGAATTGAACTTAAGTTGCAAGATGGGGATACAGCATTGGTGTGTATTAATTTACACACCTTTTATTCGACCAAATACCGGACCAAACGTCCAAAAACCGACCTTAAAATGCCAAATATGTTGTGTTTTTGTGTTTATGTGTATGCAGGTACGGATATTGTGATTATGGACAAAAGGAAAGCAAAACCCGACAACACGAGCACGAGATTGGAAAGAAGGATGAAAAGCCGAAGCCGGGGAAGGAATTTACAAGTTTGGATCACTATTATGCTCAAAGTGCCAAAATAACCCTTGGAGAATTAAAGAAATACAAAAAAGGCAGAAATGGTAGAAATGGTCTTTGAAGATTTAAAACTTACATAATTGGTCCTTGTCATTCTTAGCTTAAAACCTTACAACAAACCTTTTTTATTATCAAACCAATAAAATCCCACAAAAGCCCAATCCATGAAAAATAAACCCGAGCCCACAACCCTTTCACACAACCCGATCCATTTTTTGTTATTATACCCGGTCAACCCACCTCTCACCCACCGTCAAACAATAAATTAAAACAAACACATAACCCCGCCTTCTTTATCCCCAATCCCAATTACGATTCACCATTTAGAACCCTAAGTTACCCAACTCTAAAATTACCGTGATTAAGGGCAATTAAGTCTAAACAAAGGCCTTCTAGAAGTACCCTGACAAGTCTGACAAGGAGAATGACAAGTGGCAGCTGCATATTGGTTCAGACACGTCATTGGGAAGAATAAAGAGCTGTGATTGGTCCAAGTTTGTCACAAGGGATCAAAGGAGGATATTCGTTTGAAGATGCTCATTCCAGATGCTTCCTTAGCCCTCACTTCTCAGCTATATATACTGTCTCCTCACCCACGAATTGAGTTGGTTAGATAGTTAGTCAATTAGGTGTAGGAGTAGAGTAGGAGTAGGAATTTAGCTTAAGTAATGAAATTTTAGCTTATGTTCATGAATTTGTAGCTCAGTTACTGTATTTGTTCCAAGAGTTTAATAAATTTCAGTTTACTTGTTTATTCGTTGTCATTTCACTTTCAAGTTTCTCAAATCTATTTTTCAAACGTTTTTAATTGATCTCAAAAGCTTATACAAGCTCTTATAGCTTGCTGTGAACCTAATAGATAGAAAATTTTAGTTCTAATATCAAATCTTCATTTGGTTAACGCAAGTAAAAGTCACAGATCCATGGTGATAATGGTGGTTATTGGTGATTCAGTAGTGGTTAATGGATGCAGAAGTGTTGGTTTAGCCTATCTAAAAGATAGGCTTTGACTGAATTAACACCCTATTTCAGTTAGGGCTATTGCATCTGTAAGATTTCATTTCCATTTTATAGTTTTCAATTTCAATTCAGTAGCATAATGGATTTGTTGTGTTCAATTGAGTGATCTACTGTTTCATTAGATGGAATTATGCTTATTTGAGTTTACATGATAGTTATAGCTCCTTTGTTACTAGTTTCATCATTTCTTTTAGTTTGTTCATTTGAATCTGTCTCAATATAGCACATCTGTGATTTTTGTGCTTGTGATGTTAATTTGTGTTGATTTCTGTTCTTATGGTCCTATTTGTTGATCTGTTACTTAGAGTGACAATTGGAATGGTGATTGATGGTTTAGAGCTCATAGAGATAGTAGAATCAGCAACATAAGGGGTGTTTGGATAAGCTGTAATTGCTACAATATTAATGTTACTTTGCTGGACTTTTAGCATAAACATGTCACATAATGTAGTATTAGAGGTAATTAAGCATGAAATCAGTTGCTTATGTGTGAAATAGTCAATTTGCTCTTGATACCATTTAGTCCAGTTATCTGTAGTGATTTTAGCATGCTCAGTCCTTCTAATTGTTACATAATTAGATATCTTAGCTTAATTCTGTGCTATTTCATCCTAATACATCAAATAGATCACACTAGGGTAGATTAAACTTCAAATAAGTCAACTGTGGTAGATCACTTAAAAGTCAGACTTGCATATTACTGCAGCCCTTTTGTGTTTTCAGTTGCTGAATATTGCCTCAATTAGACATCAATTGGTAATGCAGCCATAGGGCTTTTGTTTTTTCTAGGTAGTGTAACTTTTGCCCCCATTAGGTTGAGTGACACAGCTTATTTCATTGCTTATTTGAGGTTCCTAAGTAGGTGCTAGTTTTGTAGTATGTTGAATTTTCATCTTCATTACATTTGTTACATTTAGCTTCTTATCTGAGTTTCATTGCTTGTTTTCAGTTTATTTGAATGTGTCTTGGCCTTGTTTTCAGTCTATTGTTCATTTGTACCTTATAGTGCTTATTTGCTTAAATGAGCGCTTATTTGTTATGCTTTTTGGCTGCTTGAGCTATATTTTGATTGAAGCATGGTTTGATTTAATTTTTATGAGTTTAGTTGAGTATTATACACCTTCTGGGTCAGTTTCATACAAATTTATTACATGTGCTTAATTAAAAGCACATGTAATAACCTGTAAATAAGCCAATAAGCATTTTTAAGTTGTTTTTCAAAAATATTTCTTTTTCAGTAGCTTTAGAATATGATTTTAGAATTTCCATAAAAATTTCAGATTTATTTGAATTGTTTTACTATTTCTTTTTCTATTTTCTAGACTTTTTAATCATTTTTAAGTCCTTTAAAATAGTTTTTAATTCAGAAATAAATAAAAAATCAGAAAAATATAATTCTTTTTCTCAAAATTATTTTTGATCATTTAGAATTTTTAGAAATTTTGTTTGCATTTTTAGGAGTCGTTTTTCATTAATTTCACGTTTTATATACATTTTTACGTTTAAGTTTTTCGTCTTATTTACGTTTATTGATTCCATGCATTACATGCTTGTACATATTGCATCATTAGTTTACTTTTATCATTACTTCATATCATTCGTAGCTTAATTCACAAAACCAATCAAATATTATTCCCATTCACTTCACACGAGCACATTCTAAACGTCGAACTCGCCGTCAACCTTCGTTGGGAAACGACCCGAGAATTATTCTCACGAATATTTCTTTGGAAAAACTAAGCTTACAAAATACTCACATCAATTTTTGGCGCCGCTGCCGGGGAAGGTAGAAGTGAGTTTTTGAATATTCGTTTTGAAAAATCGTGTTTTGTTAAGCCTTCCTCTATTTTGTATATATTTCTATAAAAATATAAAAAATTGTAAAATCAAAAAACACTTTTCCTAAAGTGTTTTCAAAAATACCAAAAAAATAATAAAGTTACAGCCTCGACTCTCCCGTGAAAAGGAGGGCGTTGTAAACCAAATAAGCCTTACAACATAAGAAAAACATGAAATTAGTTGTTTATCGGATTACTTCAATTCCACAACCGATTAAGCGGGAAAATGCTTTTCTCTCGTTTCGTCGCGAGTAGTTTTGAAGGAAACGATTACGATTAACGTAACGTTTGAAAAAAGAGAATAAAAGAAAATAAAAGTTTGTGATTTGTTTTTCAATAAATATTAAAAAAATCCAAAAATATTTTTCCTTTTCATATTTGATTTTCACTTTTATTTTGATTTGTTTTTATAATACGAAAAACCAAAAATAATCTTCTTATCTTCTTATCCGTATAATTCTTCTTCTCACACCCTCTATCTATTTAATTCTCATTTATGTCTTCGGTTTATCATCGTGGGAAGTTTTATAATATTCCAACCGTCGAAGATGATGGAAGCAAAAGCATGGAAGAATTGTTTTTGGAGGGGCATAGGCAGATTATAAGAGCGTTATTTTGTAAACATGGCATCGATACTTCGAGTGGCAATCCCACTCCGTCTTTTGAATCTATCATCCCCGACTCTTCTCGTCCTTCTCACACACCGGTTGAGGGAAGTGACCCCGTTTTGGAAGATGTTGGTATTTCTCTTATTGATTCTATTTCGACTGAGATTGTTGAAGATAAGCCGTCAGATCCTTTGGAGCCCGAGCTCGAGGATTCTTTACCCGATTTTGTGAAACATGATACGGCTAAGGAGTGTGAGTTACCTCCTCTTGATAATCCGAATGATCCTGATGAGATGTTCTCCGATTCTGACGATGATGATTATTTATCTTATGGAGACATCGAATATGTTGAAGAAGTACCTTCTGAGCTCGTCAGCTTAGAAGAAGAAAATGATGAAGATATTGAAACGGAAATACAAGATGAAGTACTTCGTGAGAAATTATCTAAAGTTTATCTTCTCATTTATAAGATCGAGGCATTGAAAGATGCTCCGACTTTTTCTCCTATCCCCGTTATGGATAGTGATTTCTTACCCGAGCTTGAAATTTTTCAATTTGAAGAGACGAGTAGTGGCAGTCCCACTATTCATTATGATATCTCTCTTCCGGATTATGAGCGTTTTCACTTTGAGATCGACTCCGAACTTATTTCTGATAATCCGTCACGTGATCCTCTTTTAGAGGATGTCGATCTATTTCTTGCTGCGGATGACTCAATACCACCACGTATTGAGAATGATGAGAATGATGTTCAAAGAAATATTCTTTCCGATTTACCTTCTTCTCGTCCACCAGCAAAACCACCCGATGTAGATTTTGAGCTCGATGTAAATGAAGTTGTTATTGGAGTGGTGGACGAGACTTATGATCATGATGATCCCGTGCTTGATATTTTACTCACCCATGATTCTAATGATGTCTATGCTTTTACCATCCGTGTGTTTCACCCTTTCTTTACTTATCCCATCATTTCTCCATCTTTTCACTCCACCGGGAGTGAGGATACCGTTTTTGACCCCGGCATATCCATCTTTTATACCGGGTGTCCGTTTCATCTGCTCTCCCCAAGGACGAATTAATTCGGGGATCGAGTCAAGCTCATGTAACTCGGTAAACAAAAACAAGCGCTTCGTGGGAGGCAACCCATGCTTATCCTTTCATCTTCTTAAATTTCTTATTTCTAAGCAAATGACGTGAGGAGGGCTACCTCTTCCAAATCTTGTGTTTTGTGCTTGTGGTTTTATGTCCAGGATTTGCCCGAATAATGAAGACTCTCGTGCTCGCCGTGTTGTCTTTTCGTCCATTTGAGTTTTATCATTCGTTGCTTATCCAAATATCCTAATCTTATCGACTAACATTTTTCTTTTGGCATAATTAATAAACGGCCTTAGATTTATGTAGGAGAACCCTTACCTTTTAAAAATTGAGGACAATGTTTCGTTTTAGTCTGGGGGGGGGGGGGGGGGTGATCGTTCGATTTGATTTTTGCCTTGCACTTTGCTGTGAACTCTCGCAACTCTGTTTTTCCAAAAAAATGAAAAAAAAAAAAAAAAAAACAACAAAAATTTTGAAGAAAAATCAATGAAAAAGTCATGGAAAAGCACAAAAAGATGAGAAAAAGTTGAAAAAGTTGTGCAAAAATATAATAAAGTTTGAATAAGTGTTTTGACACCTTGTTGACTTTCTTGCTGGCGAGAGTAGGTATAAATATTTTGACTTGACCGGGCGTGTTGAACCCTAGCTTGTTCCCTTAACCAATGATAATCACATAAGCTTGTGCTAGTCTTGTACACTAGGAGCTATAAAATGCGAATTCTTTCTTAAGAATCTGCAAGTTCCCGTACTTGACTTTATACATGCGCATCTTAAAAGCTTTCGCTAGTCTTTTACATCAGGAGCTAGAAAATGTGAATTCTTCTTCTAGAATTTTCAAGTTTCCGAATCTGACTTTATATATGCGTGGCTGATTATCGGCTAAGTATTCTCTGGTTTCACTATTTGGAATCTTAAATTGCGAAGAGCGAGAAATGATAGAGTTTATTTAGAAGTTAGATGCTAAACATGGAGTAGTGGTTCTCTTTAGAGCTCATGAGAGGCACTTGTGGCTTTTTACTCCCATCAGATACGTCACCAATATATAATAGATGTTCTAGGTTAATTAGTGGTATTTCGGTTTGAATAATATTTAGTTTTTTGTTTTCTTAAAAGAATCTTTGCTTTAAAAGTTGGGTACATATCAAGGAACATCAAAAATAAGAGCAAAAAGTGAAAAAATCAAAAGTCAAAAGTTGATTATCTATGTGGTTTTGGAGCTACCCAATAAGCTTCCATTGATGTTAAGAAAAAAGTCAAGAAAGAAAAAAATGAGAAGTATGAAAAATATGAGAAAAGTGAAAAAAAGGTGAAAAATGAAAAAAGTGAAAGTTGAAAGTTGTATGAATAAAAGCTTGAATGTAAATAAGTTGTTGGCGCGTGAGGTGCATGTGAATGATTATAAATTGGACACATGAGGTGCACGTGTAGTACTCCGCAACTTATATTTATGATATTGTATGTACCATAATTCCTTGATGTTGACCGAATTTCTATTGTAGTGGTTCTTAAGAGAAAATGGAAACTACTTATCATTTAAACTTAGGTGTCACTATCGGACTAATAAGTATCGAAACGAGAAAATATGAAGCAATTCATTTCTCAACAAAGTAAAATATTGAGATACAAAACCTAGGATATGGGAGTAAGGAATTTCCACAAGTAACTTTTATGAGTAGTGTTAGCATCTAATTTGTAGATAAGCTGTGATCTCGTTTGTACGCTTAGTTTGGGGACTCGTGAAAAATCAAGGATGACGATTTTTATCTGTACGGTCACTTTTCTAAGAAAAGTGTTTCTACTCGTTGACCCTAAAAATTATTGCATAATAATGAAAGTTCAACAAACCGTCACAAATATGAAGTATGAAAAATCCAAAAATAGAAGTGAAAGTGGAAAAAAGGAATAAAGGAAAAATTTTGAAAAACGGAGCGTTTTCGGGAATAAATGATTTTATTACTTCTTTCGAACCTCCTTGCTACTTTACAAAGTTAGTAGGAAAAGTTTTGAAATTATTTATCCCAAAAGCGTTAATTGATCACATTGCGTGAAGACACGGCAGTACCTTAGTCTGGGGGATTTTGGTGAGTATTAATTTACACACCTTTTATTCGACCAAATACCGGACCAAACGACCAAAAACCGACCCTAAAATGCCAAATATGTTGTGTTTTTGTGTTTATGTGTATGCAGGTACGGATATTGTGAATATGGACAAAAGGAAAGCATAACCCGACAACACGAGCACGAGATTGGAAAGAAGGATGAAAAGCCGAAGCCGGGGAAGGAATTTACAAGTTTGGATCACTATTATGCTCAAAGTGCCAAAATAACCCTTGGAGAACTAAAGAAATACAAAAAAGGCCCTTGGATATTAATTCTCAGAAATGGCAGAAATGGTCTTTGAAGATTTAAAACTTACATAATTGGTCCTTGCCATTCTTAGCTTAAAACCTTACAACAAACCTTTTTTATTATCAAACCAATAAAATCCCACAAAGCCCAATCCATGAAAAATAAACCCGAGCCCACAACCCTTTCACACAACCCGATCCATTTTTTGTTATTATACCCGGTCAACCCACCTCTCACCCACAGTCAAACAATAAATTAAAACAAACACATAACCCCCGCCTTCTTTATCCCCAATCCCAATTACTATTCACCCTTTAGAACCCTAAGTTACCCAACTCTAAAATTACCATGATTAAGGGCAATTAAGTCTAATCAAAGGCCTTCTAGAAGTACCCTGACAAGTCTGACAAGGAGAATGACAAGTGGCAGCTGCATATTGGTTCAGACACGTAATTGGGAAGAATAGAGAGCTGTGATTGGTCCAAGTTTGTCACAAGGGATCAAAGGAGGATATTCGTTTAAAGATGCTCATTCCAGATACTTCCTTAGCCCTCACTTCTCAGCTATATATACTGTCTCCTCACCCACGAATTGAGTTGGTTAGATAGTTAGTCAATTAGGTGTAGGAGTAGAGTAGGAGTAGGAATTTAGCTTAAGTAATGAAATTTTGGCTTATGTTCATGAATTTGTAGCTCAGATACTGTATTTGTTCCAAGAGTTTAATAAATTTCATTTTACTTGTTTATTCATTGTCATTTCACTTTTAAGTTTCTCAAATCTATTTTTCAAACGTTTTTAATTGATCTCAGAGGCTTATACAAGCTCTTATAGCTTGCTGTGAACCTAATAGATAGAAAATTTCAGTTCTAATTTCAAATCTTCATTTGGTTAACGCAAGTAAAAGTCACAGATCCATGGTGATAATGGTGGTTATTGGTGATTCAGTAGTGGTTAATGGATGCAGAAGTGTTGGTTTAGCCTATCTAAAAGATAGGCTTTGACTGAATTAACACCCTATTTCAGTTAGGGCTATTGCATCTGTAAGATTTCATTTCCATTTTATAGTTTTCAATTTCAATTCAGTAGCATAATGGATTTGTTGTGTTCAATTGAGTGATCTACTGTTTCATTAGATGGAATTATGCTTATTTGAGTTTAGTTTACATGATAGTTGTAGCTCTTTTGTTACTAGTTTCCTCATTTCTTTTAGTTTGTTCATTTGAATCTGTCTCAATATAGCACACCTGTGATTTTTGTGCTTGTGATGTTAATTTGTGTTGATTTATGTTCTTATGGTCCTATTTGTTGATCTATTACTTATAGTGACAATTGGAATGGTGATTGATGGTTTAGAGCTCATAGAGATAGTAGAATCAGCAACATAAGGGGTGTTTGGATAAGCTGTAATTGCTACAATATTAATGTTACTTTGCTGGACTTTTAGCATAAACATGTCACATAATGTAGTATTAGAGGTAATTAAGCATGAAATCAGTTGCTTATGTGTGAAATAGTCAATTTGCTCTTGATACCATTTAGTCCAGTTATCTGTAGTGATTTTAGCATGCTCAGTCCTTCTAATTGTTACATAATTAGATATATTAGCTTAATTCAGTGCTATTTCAGCCTAATACATCAAATAGATCACACTAGGGTAGATTAAACTTCAAATAAGTCAACTGTGGTAGATCACTTAAAAGTTAGACTTGCATATTACTGCAGCCCTTTTGTGTTTTCAGTTGCTGAATATTGCCTCAATTAGACATCAATTGGTAATCCAGCCATAGGGCTTTTGTGTTTTCTAGGTAGTGTAACTTTTGCCCCCATTAGGTTCAGTGACACAACTTATTTCATTGCTTATTTGAGGCTGCAAAGTAGGTGCTAGTTTTGTAGTATGCTGAATTTTCATCTTCATTACATTTGTTACATTTAGCTTCTTATCTGAGCTTCATTGCTTGTTTTCAGTTTATTTGAATGTGTCTTAGCCTTGTTTTCAGTCTATTGTTCATTTGTACCTTATAGTGCTTATTTGCTTAAATGAGTGCTTATTTGTTATGCTTTTTGGCTGCTTGAGCTATATTTTGATTGAAGCATGGTTTGATTTGATTTTTATGAGTTTAGTTGAGTATTATACACCTTCTGGGTCAGTTTCATACAGATTTATTACATGTGCTTATTTAAAAGCACATGTAATAAGTTGTAAATAAGCCAATAAGCATTTTTAAGCTGTTTTTCAAAAATATTTCTTTTTCAGTAGCTTTAGAATATGATTTTAGAATTTCCATAAAAATTCCAGATTTATTTGAATTGTTTTACTATTTCTTTTTCTATTTTCTAGACTTTTTAATCATTTTTAAGTCCTTTAAAATAGTTTTTAATTCAGAAATAAATAAAAAAATCAAAAAAATATAATTCTTTTTCTCAAAATTATCTTTGATCATTTAGAATTTTTAGAAATTTTGTTTGCATTTTTAGGAGTCGTTTTTCATTAATTTCACGTTTTATATACGTTTTTACGTTTAAGTTTTTCGTCTTATTTACGTTTATTGATTCCCTGCATTACATGCTTCTACATATTGCATCATTAGTTTACTTTTATCATTACTTCATATCATTCGTAGCTTAATTCACAAAACCAATCAAATATTATTCCCATTCACTTCACACGAGCACATTCTAAACGTCGAACTCGCCGTCAACCTTTGTTGGGAAACGACCAGAGAATTATTCTCACGAATATTTCTTTGGAAAAACTAAGCTTACAAAATACTCACATCAAGCATCACTTGAGGATATTCGTTAAGTTGAAGGTGAACCAAACTAAACTAATGTACGACACTAACTCGAATCAACAACTAACAACTAACTCGCCGTTCAAAAAAAAAAAAAAAAAAAAAAAAAAAAAAAACTAATGTACTAGTAGCCTTATTCTAAACAAATAATCAGTTTAATAGACCCACTTGACGATTGATGAAATTTCATGCAACTTCATATATAACCTAACTATCATCTAGCATGACGTTGATGACAACCATATTCATGCCTGATCCTCTAAGAACGTATCAATTCATTGCCATCACCTGTCGACTAGCTAATATATACTACGTATTGTTTAGATGTATATAATATCGTTCATTTGTCATGATGCGCTTGATCGTAGTTGTTTCAATTCTATCATCTTCAACATTATGTATAAAGCTGATGTACGTGTGAGAAGATACTACTTTCTCATTTTCAGCTCTACGTTTTGGAGATTTTTGTACCGAACGTTGATCTTTAACAAACATTCAAATAGTATATACACATGTAATTGATGGTTTAACTGTTAACACAACATGAATAATAGACTATTTATATGAGTTTGCTGTTATAAAACATACGTAAGAGATAATAATTTTCTGGTAGTAAAATTCCAAGCATATATAACTTTGTGGGTTGTTAATTGGTTCAGGAGGGATAGACTAAGGTTCGCGTTGAAGCGAAAAGTGAAAAGTGATGATAAACGGATGGTGTAAAAGAAAGTGATGATAAACGGGCTTGGCTTTTGAAATCATCAATCTTAGGGGATGCTACTTGCACTAGATGATTCCATGTGGTTTCATGAAGTGTTTCAATCTGCACATTTTAGTAACGTGTCATACTTGATAGTCTAATACGTGATACGTCATCAAAATGTATAGATTAAAACACTTTACAAAATCATTACATTTACACAACTTTTTCATAATTCATATACCAAAACGACAAATTGAATTCTATGACCACAATCATAATTCACAATCATAAGTTTTCATAAATCCATTAACATTATCCACTTTGATTAAAAACAGTGAATATTCTTTACGAATATAAATAGGACGTGTGGCGAGGTCCAGGAGGCAAATGTATACGCAACTAAGCCACATCGTTTGTTTGTTTATCATTTTTCATATTCAACGTTGATGGTAATAAGTATTTTTTTTTGTGCTAATGTGTTAGATCAAATACATAATTGGCACGTAGCCCACCAACCGAGCCAAGAGCCAAATATAATGATGGCATGTTGCTTAATAATCTTTTTTCTTTTTTTGTTATGAGTAAAATATACTGTAATATGGTTGACTTAGGGTTTTGGATTATTATGTGGCATTTTGGAGAACTAGCTTGAGCGTGGATGACATAACTCAAAATAAAATAGAGCTAAAAACACATCTAATGGTCTATATATAAATAACATGCAGAAATTACACCAATCATGTTGATAAAATTATTATAAACTGACGTGAAGTTAAACAAATGTATTCAATTTTAGCATGTATAAGAAAAGAAACCAATATATGCGCAAAACTTTCAATGCTAGCCTATAGATGAATTTGAAAAGGTAAATGGCGTATTGATGTGTAGTCAAAAGCTATGAAAGTGAAATTTGATGGTCAATGTTGAACAACATACATAAGATAAGAAAATACGATTAATATTAATGAGAATGTGAGCAACGACACTTGATGCACATCAAGAGTTACGATCTTATAACCATTGTCAAATCTGCATAAGACTATAAAAGAACAAATTAATATGTTGTGACGCCGAAAAATGACTTGCGAAAAATAGTAATCAACACTTTCGGCAGGTTTAATGAATTTCAGTACAGCTTATAAGAACCGACACCATCCACCAATTTAAACTCGGCCTGCGTTCTTATTAGGTTGCTAATGAAATATCAAATTAATTTGTCGAATGAGAAGCACTTAAAATAACTAAAATTACTCTAGATGTATATATGAAACTCTGAAGGCATGACTTTGAGCTAGCGTTGACACAGACACAATGACAATTTTATAAGTGGATGATAACAAGAGTATATGACATCATGTCCCTGGTTGTCAACCGGTTCAGACCTTAACCCGCATTTTTCAACTCTTTATTCGTCTATATAATCATTCATTTTTACACACACAATGACACAACCATCTAATTTCCATGACCCTAAATACAATCTTAAATATAGTCTCACATATGTTTATCACGGCCATCAAAACACAACTGGGAACAAGTTCCATGTTCGATTTAGCTTATGATCGCGGATAGTAGCACCACTTGTGTCCTTTTAATCAAAAGTTTCACTAAAAGCGTGTGTGTGGTTATTTGCTACTAGTATTAAAACGTACAGTTTCAAGTTATAAATTCAAACCCTATAGATTTCTTAATCTTCTCAATAAATCTTAAGCTTATATATTCGATGGAATCCTTCAAGGACAAGAAGAACTTTCTCTCAAAGACATGGAAAAGATGTAGATCCTTTTCTCATAGCCACAATACAAATGGTGGTGTTTCGGGTTTGCCCAAAAGCAAATCATGGAGCGGAAATGAAATGAAGAAAAAGAAAATGGCCCCCGAAGGGTCTTTTCCAGTCTACGTTGGACCAGAAAAACAAAGGTTCACGATCAAGACAAAGTATGCTAGCCATCCTTTGTTCTCAGTGCTTCTCGAAGACGCGGAAAGTGAATATGGTACCCATACTGACGGTCCGATATTGCTTCCATGTGATGTGGCTATGTTTTATAAAGTGTTAGCGGAGATGAAGGCTAAAGATGTGCAACCGCATGAATCGTGTAGCCCATTTAGTCCTAACCGTCGGTATAGAGTGATCAACAGTGTGGATCGGATAGGGGGAAGGTATGGTTCTTATGAAGCTTTGATACCTTCCAGCTTGATTAGGATGAATTAATTAAGTCCATCGGTTTATTTATTTTAATGTGTGTAAGTTTGTATGTCGTGTGTATATATTACATATGTATAATATGATATCGTGTACAAAGTATGCATGGATGCAATGAGAATGCTTATTTGATTTTCGAATTGCATCTTCTTACCATGTACTACATGTAATTAAGATTGAGTTATCAACTCATCCAAGCTTTCCACTTTTACATTTTACATTATTTTTTTCATTACCTTGTTCATTTGAGTGAAATAGAAGTGGTCCGGTCTTAAACAAAACCATGAACTAGAAAGAAAATAATGAAGTGACTCCGATTCGGAACTCTACACGTAGTTTCTTTCTTCTTCGTTTTAGTAATCATAGATTTTAGTAAAGAGGAAAGCGTGACCTAATTGGTTGGTAAATTGGGCAATTTTTTTTTTTTTTTTTTTTTTTTTTTTTTTTTTTTTTTTTTTTACCATAGTTTCCTACTAATTTATATATTCTGGATTGGCAAGAAGCTAAGGCCGGAATTACAAACACAGAGTAAAGATGTATTACAAGGGTTATTATCACTCTACGCAATTTAAAGTAAACCTTCTATATTAACTTGATATCCACGTAACAGCGACGAATTTTCTTAAAGACAATGTCGTTTGTAAGTTGCTAGAGAAATAATTTGCAATGTCCTTAGCTAAGGGAATAGCATTTGAAAGATCAACAACAGAAACAAAGATAAGTAGGAGGTAAATATTAAAGCTCTAAACATGCCATCACGTTAAAATTTAAAAGAAGAAAAAACTATTTAGAGCATGGGGTATGGGTGAGCCATGGCTCGCGCCGTCACCACCAGCTCAAAAATTCCGACGGCGCACCGTACCGTGGTGGCGCCGTCGGTGCTCGCACCACAGCCACGGCTCAGCGCCGTCGCCTTTTTTTTTTTTTTTTTCCCTGCTGATTTGAGGGGCCAAAAAAAAATACCGTTTGAATATATAACGGCTATATAGCCGTTTTTAAAAAAAAATAACCAACTAAACCAAATTAATTCCCAAAAAAAACCTTATAAATACCCCATTTTTTTTCAAACTTCATACACACTTCCAATATATTAAATCTCTACTTCTCATAACTATTCTCATCCAAAATGAATCCAAATCAACCATGGATCAACAACATGTTAAACGATCCGACAAACCAAATGCCGGGATCGTCTTCGAACCCCGGTAACAATCCGGGATCGTCTTCGAATCCGGATTACTTTCCCACCTTCCAAACCTCATTTATGAATCCCGTTGATTTAACATTGTTTAGCCAATGGAAATTACAACAACAACAAAACCAATATCAATTTACACAAACTCAACAAACAACCCAAGGCATCCCTTCACAACCGAATTCGGACCATGCTTCGTTTCATCTAGTAGACGAAGAAGATGACGAAGAAAAATCGGTATCAAGTGAAGAAATTATTCCGACACCGACCTCAAAAAATCGAGGGCAAAGACGATGGCGAAGAAGCCAAAATCAAAGCCGAAGAATAAGAAAAGCAACAAAGAAAAGGAGGTCGAGGAAGATGTGGTCCCGTCCCGACAACCACGAACTTTTTGGAGCCAAGACGAAGAATATCTTTTGGCGGAGTGTTACATCCAAGTATCCGAGGATCAAAAAACGGGTGAGGATCAACAAAGGGATACATTTTGGTACAAAGTGCTCGATGCATACAACACGAAAGCAAAGAGGCTCAACTATACTATTCGTACTAAAAACATGTTGACGGGAAAGTAGACTCCAATGAATAAAGATATCAAGAAGTTTAATTCGGTGGTGGATGAAACGGTGGTTATGAGTGGGGAAGGTGATAAAGATTTTATGAATCATTGTCACATATTGTTTAAAAAATCAACGGGTTATGAATTTCGACACTTGACCGCTTGGGCCTTTTTGAAAGACAAGCACAAGTGGAAAAATCCCGACTCGACTTTGGCAAGACGTAATCGTCTTCGACCTACTCACGCAGAGCCCGAGCATTTTGGACCCGATGATTTGCCACGACCCGACGGCATGTACCGTGTTGCTAAGAGTCAACGTTCGTCAAACTCGACCGCTAGTTCCTGTTCAAACCGGGCATTGTTTCAAGAAATGTTGCAACAACAATACGAGTTAGACCGCAACTCCGCAAGGCAAAGATGGATGTTCTTGAGCGAGAGTTACTTTATATGAATCACAAAAGATAGCCGAGGAGATGCGGGTGCTACAAATGGATACAAGCAGTATGGATCCGGTCAACGCAAGGATCGTGAGGGCACCACCAGCTCGAATCCGGGCAAAATATCCTACCGACGAGGATTAAGCTTTTATTTATGTATTAGGTTTTTAATTTTATGCAATTTTTTAAAATGTATCGTGTGGTTTTTTAATATGTAATGTGCGTTTTTAATATTAATAAAGTTTATTTAAGTTTATATTGTGTATATTTTAATTTAAGTAAAAAAAAAAATGGCTGACGGCACCAGAAATTCTGGTGCTAATGGATACCCCTGAAATGTGGTGCCGTGAGATTTCTGGTGCCGTGGAGCTGTTTGCTGACGTGGCAGCAAAAAACTCCCACGACTTAGAGCCATGGCTCCAACCGTACCTAATGCTCTTACGCATTTCACATAATAGCTTTAATTTGAATATAAAGCATCCACAATTGTAGAGATTATTTAGTTCGTAATATTGCCATGTCATTTAAAGTGATTATTTTATAAATCTTTTTAATTATAATTAAACCTATTACCATTATATGTATAAACTTGTTATGACGTTATGAACATAGATAAACATTTTCATGACATACATTAAAGGGTTATTATACAAAAATCTTACTAAAGTTTACCCAAATATTATGGCACGTAACCCACCAACCGGGCCAAGAGCCAAATATTAGGGAGAATTGCAAATATACCTAATAAAACTCAAAAACTTGCATATTTTCTCAAAATACAAGTTTTCAATGCATGATGTACAATGCAAATTAAGCATGTGTTGGATATATATGCAAATATGCAAGTTTTAGTATGTATATATTCAATTGCCCCCAAATATTATGACAGCGCTAATCTCCTTTTCTTTCTTGTTTCGAGTAAACTGTAATACGGTTGACTTAGGCTTTTGGATTATTATGTGGCATTTTTGGAAAGCTAGCTAGCTAGCTTGAGCGTGGATGACATAACTCAAAATAAAATACAGCTAAAAACACATCTAATGGCCGTCTATATATAAATAAGATGAAGAAATGTTATACACTACTATTATAAATTGACATGAAGTTAAACAAATATATTACAGTTATTTTATTTATTTATTCTTTATTAATTTTATTAAGGGATTGTTATAGTTTACTGTAGCCTGTTCAAGTTTAATTAATGATCTAATTGGTGAATAATTGAATTAATAAACATAGTTTATTACTGTGGTTAAATATTTAATAAATAATCCCGTAAGGGCTTATGTTCTAATGATACTCTATAATATATATCACATGTGTGAGAATATTTATTAACCAAAATGATTGTGAGTTTAAGTCATGTTTAAAAGTTGTGAGATTAATTTATTGTGTAAATACTGAAAAATAATAAGTTGCATTTCAAAAACATAAATTATCATGTTAACAATAAGAGTTTTAAAATAAGTGTTCTTGCATAAGATACAAGTATAAATTTTTACATAAAGACACGCATATTTTTTTCGAAGATCATTTTGGAACCACTCATTTACTATTAGATTATGGTGTGATTGCCTACGTCATACTTTCTTCATAACCTGCTTCTGTGATGACTTTTATTATTATTATTATTATTATTGTTATTATTATTGTTATTATAATAGGGACGTTCTTCCTAAATCATTTTAGAGTTAACTACCTAGAAATTCATCTAACTTGTCATATTCCCAATCATGTGTTAAGTGTTTTTTTTTTTTTTTTTTTTTTTTTTTTTTTTTTTTTTTTTTTCTCTCTCAAAAGTTTTGAATTTCAACCTTTTTGCTAATGTAAAATGATTGTTTTTTCTTTCGCTGTCAATAGAGTGGTTACAAAATATAAAAATAAAATTGTCATTTCACATGAGCAAAATATATACAAATGTCAAAATTCAAATTTTTTTATATATAATAGGAACAAAAAGAAAAAGAAAAGAAAAGAAAAAAACTACATACATTTAGGGCATTTTTGGCTCGTGAATTTATCAGAGCTTATCATAGCATGAGCTTAATTTTTTTAGAAAAATAAGTTACCATTAAAAATAAGTCTCGTTTGACTGACATAGCTTAAAAGAGCATGTAAAAAAAATAAGTTACTAAATGAAATGCTATGAAGGAGCATGTAAAGAAAAGCTCTAGCAACATGTTCCAGGCTTCCAACAACCCGCTCCAACGATTCGCTCAAGCTCCTACTAGTGCCAAACATTCCTTAGAAAAAATAGCATACATTTTTAAGTAATTATCCCATCATCTTATCAAGTATAGGAAAAGAGCAATATAAGCGCAAAATTTTCAATGCTAGCCTGTAGATGAATTTGAAATGGTAAATGGCGCACTGATGTGTAGTCAAAAGCTGTGAAAGTGAAATTTGATATGTGGTCATTGTTGAACAACTTAACATACATAACATAAGAAAATACAATCAATAATATTAATGAGAATGTGATAAACTACACTTGATACACTTCAAGAGTTACGATCTTATAACCATTGTTAAATCTGCATAACACTATAAAAGAACAAATATGTTGTGACGCCGAAAAATGACTTTCAAAAAAATAATCAACACCTTCGACGGGTTTAATGAGTTTCAGTACAGCTTATAAAAACCGATACATCCATCAATTTAAATTTGCCCTGCGTTCTTATTAGGCTGCTAATGAAATATCAAATTTGTCGAATGAGAAGTGCTTAAAAATAAACTAAAATTACTCTAGATGTATACATGAACTATGAAGGCATGACTTTGAGGGTTGACACAGCTACAATGACAATTTTATAAGTAGATGATAACAAGAGTACTATATGACATCATGTCCCTCGATATCAACCGGTTCAGACCTTAACTCGCAATTTTCAACTCTTTATTCGTCTATATAATCCTTCATTTTTACACACACAATGACACAAACACAACAATATCTAATCTCCATGACCCTAAACACAATCTCAAACATTGTCTCACATATGTTTATCATGGCCATCAAAACACAACCAGGAACAAGATCCCTGTTCGATTTAGCCTATGATCGCGGTTAGTAGTAGTGTCCTTTTAGCCAAAAGTTTCATTAAAAGCGCAAGCGTGAGTTATTTGCGATAAAAGAGTTTCAAGTTTTAAATACCTATTAGATTTCTTAATACCCTCAATATATCGTAAGCTTATTTAACATTCGATGGAATCCGTCAAGGACAAGAAGAACTTTCTCTCGGAAACATGGAAAAGGTGTAGATCCTTTTCTCACAGCCACAACACAAAAGGTGGTGTTTCGGGTTTACATAAAAGCAAATCATGGAGCGGAAATGAAATGAAGAAAAAGAAAATGGCCCCAGAAGGGTCTTTTCCAGTCTACGTTGGACCAGAAAAACAAAGGTTCACGATCAAGACAAAGTATGCTAGCCATCCTTTGTTCTCAGTGCTTCTCGAAGACGCGGAAAGTGAATATGGTACACATAGTGATGGTCCGATATTGCTTCCATGTGATGTGGCTATGTTTTATAAAGTGTTAGCGGAGATGAAATTAGCTAAAGATGAGCAACCACATGGATCTTGTAGTCCGTTTAGTCATGGCCGACGATTGAGAATGATCAATAGTGTGGATCGGATGGGGAGAAGGTATAAATCTTATGAAGCTTTAATGCCTTCGAGCTTGATTAAGATGAATTAAGTCCATCGGTTTATTTATATTTTAATGCGTGTAAGTTAATTAGTATGGCGTATGTATATATGTATGTGATGATATGATATCTTCAATCGTGTACATAGTATGCATGGATGCAATGAGAATGCTTATTTGATTTTCCAATTGCATATTACTACTTTTTACTAAAATATAAATTCAGTTTGACTTTTTGTATCGAACTTTAACCTTAAATATTTTTTTTTTGCATTATATGAAAATACATATAAAAAACTATCTATTTATATATTTTGCATCAAATATTATATAATGCAACAAAAAATATATAAGGTCAAAGTCCAATTAAAAAAGTCAAACTGAAATTATATTTTGGGACGGAATGAGTACCATTTACTACATGTAATTAAAGATTGATTTATCAACTCGTCCAAGCTTTCTATATATTTTAATTAATTTAATTATTATCGTTACTTGTTCGTCATTTAGGTGAAATGGAATAAGTCTGGTCTTAAACACAACCATGAACCATAAAGAAAATAAAATAAAATAACCAACTGGACTTAGCTCAGTTGGCCACAAAGGTCTCCTTAGTAGCTTTGGCAGGAGGTGTTATCACATGCGAGAGTTCTCTGGTTTGAGTCTCTCCATGGTGGGTTTTCCTCCGGGGTGAGATCTGTGTGCGTTCGACACTATAGATATGTCAATTCGATGGTGGCAGAGACTACCTTCTAGGTAAATACCATTGAATCAAATCACCAAATAGAATATTGTACTAACTCGCAATTAAAAATAAAATAAAAATAAAATAAAATAACAGTGTATCATAATCTTACGTCATTTCAAGATTTAACAATAAAATTTTGTTGCTAATTGAAACATAACTAGATAAAACTAGTTACTTTGATTCATGTTTTTGTTATGTTGAACCAATCACATAAAAGTAAATTAAATAGTGGAGTTATTTTCGATTGAAATATGAAGCCCACTAAGTTGCTTCCTCTCACAACATCTTAACATGAAAAGAACATGAAAGGTATGAAAATGAACTAGAGGATCTTATTCCGATGGAGAAACGTGAGGGGAATTAGGGTTGGAAGGGAGTGGGGAGATATCATGATTCCTAATCCTAACATCCATTTTACTTGCTGAGCATGGATAAACACAAACACAACTAAAATAACCCACGCATCTCCCGTAAGAGTTCCAATTATGTCTTGCAATACATCTATAATCGCATCTATGTAACTCGCATCCGAACATTGTGATAATGTCTTTACAACGTGGCTGATCACGTCTCGCCATGAGCAACTCCGTACCTGTAATTGATGATACAAATTTTTTATAACTTAAAAGAGCAAAAATACTTTATTTTGTAACAAAACTAGTGGCCACCATTAAGGTCAGCCATGTTTAATCAAGAATAATTAACATTGAAACTAACATATGAGTATAAGAAATAGAACAATAACGGTGAATAACGAGCACTTTGTCATGTTGAATTATGTTTTATGATGTTTCTGTAGTTTAGTACCTATGATTATAAATAGGATACAAGTTTAAAGCTGTAATTAATATTATCAATTTACTGTAATTAATAGTAATTATGACAATTTTATTTTATTTGATTCTCATTTTTAAACAACGAGATATTTACTAGTTTTAGAACTTTTGTACGTTTTTCCAACTTTTAAAAGTTTAACACTAACTCATAAACATAAAGGGATCTACAAATCCATCATTTTCCTTGTGTAAAATGACAGTTTTATAATTTATTGGCAATCACAACCTTTTAAGTTTTAACATTATCCACTTATTTTGACTAAAAAATGTTAGCATTTTAATTAATCTTTACGTGAGAAGACAAATGTATACGAATATAAATTTGACGGGTGGCGAGGTCCATCAATAAAAATTTGTGCTAAAACAATAAAAAGTTGATGGTGATTATAAGAAAATACTTTTAAAATTTGTTAGATAGCAAGTAAATTAATCATACGAGTACTATTTTATCGTCATTTTCAATTGGTAGTAGCACGTAGCCAGCCACCAACCCAAATGTGCTAAGAACCCAAGGTTTATATATATGACGGCATGTTGACTTATTATTATTATTATTATTATTATTATTATTATTATTATTATTATTATTATTATTTTTTATGAGGAAGCAACAATTGGACACTTTTTTTTAAGCTGTAATATGGTTGACTTGGTGTTTTGCATTATAACGTGGCATTGAAAAATAAAATCAAAATAGTGGATGACATAACTCGATCAAAACATATTACGTAAAAAAAAAAATTAGAAAGTTCGTTAGACCGGCCTGAATTCAAGCTTTCATTTTAAAAATTATCGTGAGTAGTTATTTTAGTTAAATATGATTTTTAATTTAATGAGCTTTTAACTTTTCTTTTTAAGTCATTATAAAAGTGTTTGAAATGAATAAAGAAGTTATGTTGACAAAGTATAATAAATTGACATATGGTTAGATAAACGAATTATTTTGAATTTTCCAATTGCATATTACTACCTCCGTCCAGTTATATATTTGATCTAAGACATATGATATGATATGATATCTTCAATCGTGTACAAAGTATGCATGGATGCAATGAGAATGCTTATTTGATTTTCCAATTGCATATTACCATTTACTACATTTAATTAAAGATTGATTTATCAACTCGTCCAAGCTTTCCATATATTTTAATTAATTTAATTATTTTTCGTTACTTGTTCGTCATTTAGGTGAAATGGAATATTAGTCTGGTTTTAAACACAACCAACTGTGCTTAGCTCAGTTGGCCACCAAGGTCTCTTTAAGAGCTTTGGCAGGAGGTGTTACCACATGCGAAAGGTCTTAGGTTCGAGTCTCTCCATAGTGGTTTTCCTCCTGGGTGGGATCTGTGTGCGTTCTGCACCATAGATGTGTCGATTCGAATATGGCAGGGACTACCTTCTTGATAAGTACTGTAGAATCGAATAACCGACTATAGTATTTTACTAACTCGAGATTCAAAAAAAAGAAAGAAAATAAAATAACAGTCTATCACAATCTTACGTTATTTCATGATTTAGCAATAAAATTTTGTTGCTAAATGAAATATAACTAGATAAAACTAGATACTTTGATCTGATGGAGAAGGATCAAGATCATCTAATGTTAGTCTCTCATGTTTTTGTTATTTTGAACCAATCACATAAAAGTAAATTAAATAGTGGAGTTATTATTGATTAAAATATGAAGCCGATAAGTTGCTTCTTCTTACAACATCTTAACTTGAGAAGAACATGAGAGATATGAAAATTAGAGGATCTTATTCCGATGGAGAAACGTGAGGGGAATTAGGGTTGGAAGGGAGTGGGGAGATATCATGATTCCTAATCCTAACATCCATTTTACTTGCCGAGCATGGATAAACACAAAGACAAGTAAAATAACCCACGCATCTCCCGTAAGAGTTCCAATTATGTTTTGCAAGACATCTATAATCACATCTATTTAACTCGCATCCAAACATTGTGATATAGTCTTTACAACGTGGCTGATCATGTCTCGCCATGAGCAACTCCGTACCTGCAATTGATGATACAAATTTTTTATAACTTAAAAGAGCAAAAAAACTTTATTTTGTAACAAAACTAGTGGCCACCATTAAGGTCAGCCATGTTTAATCAATAATAATTAACATTGAAACTAACCTGTGAGCATAAGAAATAGAACAATAGCGGTGAATAATGAGCACTTTGTCATGTTGAATTACGTTTCGTGATGTTTCTGTAGTTTAGTACCTATGATTATATATAGGATACAAGTTTAAAGCTGTAATTAATACTATCAATTTACTGTAATTAATACTGTAGTAATTATGACAATTTTATTTTATTTGATCCTCATTTTTAAACAACGATATATTTACTAGTTTTAGAACTTTTGTTTTTCCAACTTTTAAAAGTTTAACACTAACTCATAAACATAAAGCTAGGGATCTACAAATCCACCATTTTCCTTGTGTAAAATGATAGTTTTATAATTTATTGGCAATCACAACCTTTTAAGTTTTAACATTATCCACTTATTTTAACTAAAAAATGTTAGTATTTTAATTAATCTTTACGCGAGCAGACAAATGTATACGAATATAAATTTGACGGGTGGCGAGGTCCATCAATAAATAAAAATTTGTGCTAAAACAATAAAACGTTGATGGTGATTAAATACTTTTTAAATTTGTTAGAGGGCAAGTAAATTAATCATACGAGTACTATTTTATCGTCATTTTCAATTGGTAGTAGCACGTAGCCAGCCGCCAACTGTGCTAAGAACCCAAGGTTTATATGTGACGGCATGTTGACTTATTATCTTCTTTTTTGATGAGGAAGCAATAATTCGACACTTTCTTTTTAAAGGAAAATGGCAGAAAAATGTATCATACTTATCGCTTTTTGTTATTGTATGTAGCGTTTTTTTTTTTTTTTTTTTTTTTTTTTTTTTTTTTTGAATTTAGTACTAACCTTTTTAAATCGTGTCATTATATGTACTTTGCGACTTTTTCAGCCGTGAAATGACCATTTTACCCCTAAAAAATTTGAAAAAAGTAGGGGTAAAATGGTCACAAAGTACACACAATTGCATGATTTAAAAAGGTGGGTACACACAATGACACGATTCAAAAAGGTTAGTGCTAAATTCAAAAAAAAAAAGGACGCTATATACAATGACAAAAAGTGGCAAGTATGATTCATTTTCCTGCCATTTTTCCTTTTTTTAAGCTGTAATATGGCTGACTTGGTATTTTGCATTATAACGTGACATTGAAAAATAAAATCAAAATAGTGGATGACATAACTCGATCAAAACATATTACGAGTGTTTGGTAAAAGTAGCAGTGAGTAGCAATGTTTTAAAAATCGCGCCTAAGGCACGCCTACTCTCTAAATCCCACGAGGTTCTAGCCTTTGGGATTTTTTTAGATCGATGCTCACGACATGCATGAATCTTGTAAAAATCGCAGCGCCTTGGAGATTTTTGCGCTTTAGCGTCTTGGGGATTTGTGTGCCTAGAAGATGTAACGGGGTTTTGGCCTTATTTTCTTATTAGTAAGATACATTTTAGGCTTACATGTTATATACATTTGGCCCTTTAAGTTATAAAGTATCTAATAATCCTAATTTTTTTAAAATAACTAAAACACACAATCAACAAAGAACTATCGTCTTTTTTTTTCTTTTTTTTTTTTTTTTTTTTTTTTTATCTATCTATCTAACGTCTAAAAATAGTAGCTTATTAACAGATACAAATGTTGTTTCTTTAGTGTTAAGTGTTACCAAACAACTATGGATTTTTTTGTTGTTGATAGTTGATAGTTTGATGCATGGTAATATGTTAAAATTTTATAAGTCATAAACTTTGTAATGTATATTCAGGAATTTAGGATAGTTTATGGATTCTGATATGTTGTTTGCTTAATATTTTGTGTTTAAATGCAACCTTTGTTAGATGTAATAACTATTAAGTGACATTATGCATTGAATATTGATATTTTTGTGTTATTTAAGCTGCATAAGTTGTCACACATGTTATAAAAAAACCTAAACGTATAGTGCGCCTCATATTTATGAATCCCGCGCCTTGGTTTGCGTCTCGACTCGAGGCTCTTTGACCCCCTTTGTGCCTTAGTGCGCCTTTGTCACACCCCGCCACGGCGGAAACGCGCGGGTATAACTTCATGGATATCATCACAACACCTGGTGTCAACATAAAGAACAACTACATGCACAAAAATAGAGCAATGTACCAACACACAGTGTTATAACAATACCCAAAGATAAACATAATAAAATCCAAAACATAAATCCAATCATAGAGGATAAACTACTTCCAATGCAACTAAGGTCTCGTCTATCCACATCCTTCTATATTATCCTTAGAAAGCTCACCTGAAAATGATGCTTAAAACGTCAACATAATGTTGGTGAGATTCATAGGTTTAAGACTCAACACACAAGGCAACCGAATTTACTGTGATTACAAAATATAGCTGGACAAATAAATTATAGTTATCATATTGCTACATGCATTTGCAAGTTAATATCCACACATAAAGGCAACCACACTCATAAGGCAACCATTGGGCAGAACGTGCCCACCGATCCAAAGTAGTACCCATCAATATGCCATCAATTAGGTCGCATGCGCGAGCAACAGGGTAAGCACCTTCCCAATTGAATCCCAAAAATATATCATCAATTAGGTCGCTATCCTAATGGAATCCCAAAACATCCACACAAGCAAATAATCACACATAGCATACATACAATAACATTATAAGTCCAAGCTCTTTAATATCACACACATAATCACAGTAAACCAAAACATTTAAAACAAGCATCATTCCCATCCCAAGTTTAAAACAAAGTAAAAATATGGGACTATGAACTCACCTTAAACTCCGCAGCTCCACAAAACAATACACAATCTATAATACACAAAAATAATCCACATTACATAAGGTCAAGCTAAAAGCTACAACCCATGTAATACACATATGATGGATGTCTAAGACTCATATGACCCACCATGGATCTCCTAGACACCACACTAACCACTACCATAACTTAATACTCACTAAATCCCTTGCACTCTAAAACTCAGAAAACGCAGAATTTTTTGAGTACATTCGCTCACATGAAATTATGACAAATAAAGCTTAACAACTCACACCAAAAATTTACCATGGTCTCTTATAAGCATAGAAGCTAATCCCAGAAGGCCATGTACCAATAACACATACAAGTATTCATATAAAATTCAAACTTGTCGACTACTCAAATTCGGATCTGAACGCACACCAAAAAGTTTTGATTTTTAATAATTACTTCCACAAGTTTTTATCGCGAATCCTCTTCGTGGTAGTCTAATATAACCTAAAACTTAACTATTCCAGAAGGCCAAGTCAAAATACCACTTTTACAACCACATTCCACCCTCAAACTTTTACCCAAAATCTGTCCCGGTTTGACAGCTTTGACACCTTAACAAAAAAAAATCAAAAGACCGACTTCCCGACCTCAAAATTGATCGTGGCTGGACTTTTTGGAAAGCTCTTTCATTATACTTCAATTTAGACTCAAAATTCGTGACTTAACTCATCACCATCTGTTATATACACTCAAATCTTTACAGCCTTACAAATCTGTCCAAACCCTAACTCAATAACTAACATGTTTTACGCTCAATTCTCTTAACCAATCATCATACTATTATCATTAATCGATCCCAACATGTTTAATAACATTAATTTACAGAAGTTAACCCAAACCCTAATCCATCATATACTTATTACATGAATTATATTAATTAATCAAACAATTGAACATGTATTTTAAGAATTTTACCTTGATTCTTGATTATTGCTTCACAATTATAAACCCTAATTTTTTTCTCCCTTCTCTTGCTCCTTGGATCGACTAAAATTGCAGTAAAAACGTTTTAGGGGTGTTTGGTTTGGTATATATATTAATTATGGATAATTCTTGGGCCTAAGAGTCATATTTGGACTCAAATTGGGTTTCCTTTTTCCCCCTTATCCCTTAAATCCGAATTTTACATATATAAAATATATATATTTTTATTTTTTTTATTAAATTTATTTATTACACTCAAAACCTCATACTTTTCATATTTTATAAACTCCCAAAACAAAACCTAACGTTTTACGCGATAAACCTTAATTTTACGATAAACCGGAAAAGTATGGCTCTGATACCAATCTGTCACACCCCGCCATGGCGGAAACGCGCGGGTGTAACTTCATGGATATCATCACAACACCTGGTGTCTACATAGAGAACAACTACATGCACATAAATAAAGCAATGTCAAACACAAAGTGTTGTAACAATACCCCAAAATAAAATAACCAAAACAAAACATAAACCCAAACATAGATGATAACCACTTCCGATGCAACTAAGGTCTCCTCTGTCCACATCGTTCTATCTTATCCTTAGAAAGCTCACCTGAAAATGATGCTTAAAACGTCAACATAATGTTGGTGAGATTCATAGGTTTAAGACTCAACACACAAGACAACCGAATTTACTGTGATTACAAAATATAGCTGGACAAATAAATTATAGTTATCATATTGCTACATGCATTTGCAAGTAAATATCCACACATAAAGGCAACCACACTCATAAGGCAACCATTGGGCGGAACGTGCCCACCGATCCAAAGTAGTACCCATCAATATGCCATCAATTAGGTCGCATGCGCGAGCAACAGGGTAAGCACCCTCCCAATTGAATCCCAAAAATATATCATCAATTAGGTCGCTATCCTAATTGAATCCCAAAACATCCACACAAGCAAATAATCACACATAGCATACATACAATAACATTATAAGTCCAAGCTCTTTAACACCATACACATAATCACAGTAAATCAAATCAATTAAGACAAGCATCATTCCCATCCCAAGTTTAAAACAAAGTAAAAATATGGGACTATGAACTCACCTTAAACTCCGCAGCTTCCACAAAAACAACTCACAATCTATAACACACAAAAAAAATCCACATTACACAAGGTCAAGCTAAAAGCTACAACCCATGTAATACACATATGATGGATGTCTAAGACTCATATGACCCACCATGGATCTCCTAGGCACCACACTAACCACTACCATAACTTAATACTCACTAAATCCCTTGCACTCTAAAACTCAGAAAACGCAGAATTTTTATTAAATCTGTCACACCCCGCCACGGCGGAAACGCGCGGGTGTATCTTCATGGATATCATTTTCAAAACAAAGTTTCCAAAAATAGAATTTCACACTCTTTTTGAAATATAACTCATAAAAACAAATCTCACGTAACTTTCTAACGCTCAATTACTTGAACGAAGCCTCGTTACGCAAAAACACAAAAACACAAAAACACCAAAACTACACAAGTCATTTCTACACCACAAAGGTGATCAAAATGAACTTTCCCAAATTCCAAACTTTCCAAATCACAATAAAACCACTCACGCAAAGGGATTTAGTGCTAAAACTCACCTATAACACTCATATATCACTTCAAACACCTAATACACACCAAACAACCGTCAACCGAGTTAAGACTATTAGTCAAACTAACCTGCCAAAACCACGGTTGTTACATCATCCCCCACTTAGGGAAATCGCGTCCCGAGATTTCAACTACTCGTCTCACCAAAAACATCAGTAAAAGAAAATTTATGGATTTTTAAGCGGATAAATACCACACCATAAACTCACAGAGAAAGAATCGCAAAAATGTGAACCGACTAAATACCCGAATTCACACGATAGAAAACATATCGATACTCCAACAATAGGCGCAAATAAATACACTACACCGATCAACAAAACCAAAAATCCGAACGACTTCTCACACATAGGTACGATACCCTCGTACCAAATGAGAACCCAAATGGTAACCGAAAAACGCACTCGCAAATAACAGATACCCATAAAACAAACATTTATGGATACCCCGCATCTAACTTCCACGATCTAAAATCCAACTACAAACGATCTACTTCACCAACCACATCATCAAACAAAATTTGGGTACTTAAATTTCATCGGATCCTCACGTTCCCAAGTAAACTCAGGACCACGCTTAGAATCCAACCATACCTTACCAGCGCTATCTCACCACACTTCAAACTCTTAACATCTCAATTCCATAATCTCAATAGGTTTCTCGACAAAACGAAGAGTCTTGTCAACCTTACATTCATCTAATGGCACATGCAGACTAGCATCCGCCAACTACTTCTTTCCATTAGATACGTGAAACGTATCATGTACACCACTCTATTCCTCAGCTAACTTCAACCGGTATGCCACAAATCCAATTCTTTACGAAATCTCAAACATCTTACGTATCTTGGTGCTAACTTGCCTTTCTTACTGAAAAGCACAACACCTTCCCAAGAAAACTCTTTCAGCATCACAAAATCACCAACACCAAACTCTAAAGACTTACGATGATTATCCACGTAACTCTTTTGGCAATCACTCACTGCCTTAAGTCTTTCCTTGATCTGAAAGACCATATCCGTAGTCCCTTGTACCTGTTCAGGACCAATCAGTTGGCTCATCCCAACTTCTGCCCATCGAACAGGTAATCTACATTTCCTTCCATATAATACCTCAAACGGCACATTCGTAATACTAGAATGATAATTGTTGATATAGGAGAACTCAGCTAAGGATAAATGTATACCCCGGCTCTCTCCCAAAATCAAACACACCCATGCTCTCATCATACCATTCAACGCCTGATTTGTACGCTCACTTAGTTCACTCATTAGAGAACAATAAGTCGTACTCATCTTCATACGCTATCTCAAAGCTCCATAAAACATTTACTACAATCGCGGAGTAAGTATTTCATCATGATATAAGCTGATTGACGCGACACTCCACGTCTCTCTACCAACTCATCAAATGAAATTTCTCACCAATTCCTTCCCAACAAAATCTCCAAGTATCTCTGACCGTTGCATCACCATAATAATCATTGACATTAACATTTACCTTCAAGCGTATAAAACACTTGCTACGGTATCTGTATTCCTCTTCACACTTGCTCCTCAATACATTTCTTGCTAAAGTAATAATACGTCTTATCCATTCTCGGATGTATCTTATACCTTGCATGATCGATGTCCTCAAGCTTCCTATCCATGAAATCATTAGTGGGTCCGCAAAGTACAATCGTCCATCTTCATTCTTTTCCATTTACTGGTCTAAACCAAGTAATCATTCTTCTTACATGTTCTCACCTTTGAACCTCTCTCTCCAGGCTGTCAATATCATCCTATTAACTCCGAACTGAATTATCATAATCATTGCTCACAAACATCCAAGTTTCACTCGTTCACTCCTGCTCAGCGCTCTTACCACGATGTCCGCTCTTCCTTAACGGTAGCGAATCAGGCAATCGTAGTCACTGAGAAATTCCACACCCAACTTCTCTTCAACATATATTAACCTCTTGTCAAATATATGCTAAAGATTCTCATGATCTGGGTAGACCACACTTTCTGCTCCATACAAATATCATCTCCAAGTTCTACTCCCCGACTTTAAATCGTGTATCACATAGTTCCTCATATGGATCTTCCACCTCCCCAATGCCCACACAATCCGAAGAACGTACATCTCGAAGCTAAACCTCTCACTTGAACAACTTAGCAAACACCCTCTTCTTCTTCAACGAACAAATTGACAATCAACACGACAATCTATCCTAAATAAACGACGCGAACCATGAACCCGGTCGAACTAAAACGCATATCAACAAACTCAAAAGGGGTACGAATTCCCGACTAACGAAATAACGAACATCAAAATCAAAGCTAGAAAACACAATAAGAAAATTTTCTCCCAATAAAAGAAGACACGGATAAAATGCTCATGAAAACCCCACACAAGAAAAGATAGAATATACGTACCCATAGTAAATCCACAGGTGTACCTCAACAAAAGAAACACTCGATGAACTAAATACATAACAAGTTTGGTAAATGAGAACCATAGACAGTTCTTATTCCCGTACTCTACCTTCCCAAAAACAAATGAACACCGTTTTTTTTTTTTTTTTTTTGTTTACAAGACATATCTTAAAGTTATACACATTTTTTTAATATATATATATAAACCATTTATGTAAGACATCAACATAACCATATTTATTATTATTTATTTATTATTATTTTTTCACACTTCCTTTTCACCATAAAAATAATAGTTTCCAATAAATGACCTTGAAATACCCAAAACAAATTTAGAAAATGCCATAAAGACTCTAACACAACCTCTAAATCGAACGCGAAAGACATTGAAGAATTTCGTAATCAAAATAATCCTCAAACGAACTCATACCAGTGAACACTCACGCAAATACATTGCAAATCAAGCGAAGAACGCAAAGACTCACTCGTACAACAATCAAACCAAAGTCATAGAAAAACACCGACACTAACAGGTCACAAACATGTCACAAAATTTCAATTGGTGTATGTAAATGAGGGATTAAATATCCACACCAATTCGTCACGAACAACCAATACTTGAAGAATATCATAACATTCATCCGAGGAATGAATGTATGGAATAATCAAAGAAACGAACCAGTATCCAACAAAACGAATTCGATTACCCAACACCTATCACGATGTCAAAAAGAAAGAATATGGCATCTGTACCATCATGGTACGAATGGGAATGCCAACCAAAGAATTAGGTATACAAACAGAGCGTCTAGCAAACGAATCAACCTAAATACCACAACATAAGTACCCACCGATAATTGAGGTATCAACATATGATAGGTAGAATGGAATCTTACCACCTACACACCCCAACATATAACGACTGCCCAAACGGTTAAGAGAATACTTCTCTAACCATACAGCCATCAACAACATGATATCACATACCATCTACCACAACATATAACAACAAACATCAATCAATGCAATAATGGTCACAAGTCCACGTGTGTGATACCCTTATAATTATGTTCGCGACCATAGTTATAAGCCTATTCCACACGCATACTTACTTCCAAAACCACACATCTCAATGATAACGCACATGTACCACATAGCACCTAATACACCATGCAATCCATGCTATCATACTTGCAAGTCCACTTGTGTTGTGACGCATGTATAATTATGTTGGCCACCATAATTATCTATGCCCCCTTTCATAAGTGTACTCCCTCCTATGACAACACATCATGCAAACAACCACGCAAACAAAAACAAAAGACGTCGCAAACAATCATCTCACATGGAACAATTCCAACGATCACGTAACTCTATAATCAAAATTACTTGGATAAGTTCGATCCAATATCCAAGAGTAATTACGCTCCAACATGGCTCCAGACGGCAAAAGACAATATACAAATTCCAAAACATAACACAAAACAAAACACGTCGCATAATGGCTCAACTCCACTCTCGCACTTATCTCCTCACTCAGATCAATTCAACTTACTACTCGCTGTGGACTCTAGATCCGAATCCACACATTCTATCCTAACTCTCTTTCATCTTTACTCAACCACCCATTCATGTTTCCTACATGTTGAGGTAGTCGACAACATGCAAAACCATCTCTATTTTTTTTTTTCTTCCAATTCTACATAATTCACAAGCACATACAAATCACGAGGTTTAGACTAAACCACATCTCCTTCCTAGGTGAAGTGAGGACTCTACCAAGGGTATTTGGTAATGGCTCCATCTCCAGAAGTCGTCGTGGTTCCAAACCTCTCCACCAACGTTTCCCATAAACGTCCTCTCCTTGTCCGAACGTAGATACATATTATCGAAAACTCAGATTCTACGGTTAGTCCGCTTCATCCTACCACCTCTCTCGCATCCGATAATGACAACGATAGTCCAACGATGCATCTTACACGCGGAAGATGATATAATAAAGTCGATATATACAATACTACGTATAGGGGATAGAATATACGTCCAAAACTCAATAAAACATCACATAAATATAGGAAAATAGACATATAAAATACTATACTTACACATAGGTCCTAAATGCAACTATATGAAGGACTCCTAGGCTATAGTCTAGGTTAAACCACCTAATTCTCTATAACCAAGGCTCTGATACGAATCTGTCACACCCCGCCACGGCGGAAACACGCGGGTGTAACTTCATGGATATCATTTTCAAAACAAAGTTTCCAAAAATAGAATTTCACACTCTTTTTGAAATATAACTCATAAAAACAAATCCCACGTAACTTACTAACGCTCAATTACTTGAACGAAGCCTCGTTACGCAAAAACACAAAAACACAAAAACTACACAAGTCATTTCTACACCACAAAGGTGATCAAAATGAACTTTCCCAAATTCCAAACTTTCCAAATCACAATAAAACCACTCACGCAAAGGGATTTAGTGCTAAAACTCACCTATAACACTCATATATCACTTCAAACACCTAATACACACCAAACAACCGTCAACCGAGTTAAGACTATTAGTCAAACTAACCTGCCAAAACCACGGTTGTTACAGCCTTGAGCCTTTCAGAACATTGGTGAGTAGTTACAGCTGTAAACAGTGAGGTGTGAGTAATAGTTGTGAGCAGTAGCCACAGCTCACCGCTAAATAGCAAAGCTCACCGTTCTTTTGCCAAACGAACAATAAAAATCAAAAAGCTCGTTGTTCACCGCTCATCGCCCCAAAAAGCTTCAAAAAGCTCTGCGCCTACGTGAAAAAAAGTTAGAAAGTTTGTTAGACCGGCCTAAATTCAAGCTTTCATTTTAAAAAGGGAGGTGATTTGCACACCAAACTTTTTTATTCTTGCACCACATTTTACGCATTACAGTGTTGTACTGTGTATTTTCTGTGCATTGCAGTGTTATACAAAATGGTGTATTTAACAAAAAAATGGTGTGCGAATCAATCCTTTTTAAAAATGATCGCGAGTAGTGATTTTAGTTAAATATGACTTTTAATTTAATGAGCTTTTAACTTTTCTTTTTAAGTCATTATACAAGTGTTTGAAATGAATAAACAAATTATGTTGACAAAGTATAATAAATTGACATATGGTTAGATAAATGAATTATTTTGAATTTTCTTTTAAAAAATTGAAATAGTCCACTGTAGCTTATTCAAGTCTAATAATCTGATTGGTGAATTATTGAATTAATTACGAGTAATAAACTTAAGTTTTGGCCGGTTATGCTCAATAATTCAGCTATATTAACCAACTAAAGTATTAAAAATAGAGTGTTATAAAATCTTCCAATCCTTTTCCCTCTTTAGGAGAAACAACCTATCGATGCTTAAAAATACACATGAGTATATAAATGGTCGTGTTTAGAGAAATGCAGTGATATTATTACACAGAGTCACTGTTTGACGAGAGTCATAAAATTCCATGCACTTCTATTACATATATAAACAACGTGAGACTTAAGTTTAGTTAGTTTACACATTATTGATACATGTGTATTTCGTGTGTGTGTATTTAATGACCTCTTTGTGGTGTTGACATAGGTTCAAAAGACGGCCTAGAGTATATAGCCACAACTAACCTAAATCACAAGCTAAACAGATAGAGTTCAAGGGCGGCTCGAGCCTTATGGAGGCCTAAAGCAAGATTCAAATATGAGGCATTTCCAAAATTTTCATTTTTTTTCTACCGCTCCATATTAGCTTTTCGAATCATTTGATTATAAAACATCCAATTGTAAAACCAAAAACACGATAAGAATATAAGAGTTTATTGATGATTGAGAAAAATAATATAAGAGAAAAAACCAAACTTCTCTTTATGATAATCTTTAAGTAGGGCTAAATAACCGAACCAACATGAAGGAAGCTTGTTCGGGTTCGTTAGTTTTGGTTTAACCGAACAAACTAACTAATATGAATACTTAAACAAATGGACATTGGTTGTTCATGTTTGTTCTTTGAAAAATAGGTTATTCTTGTTCGTTTATTAAGACACTATACATGAATGATTCTTAAACATGTAACTTTTTACAATATCAGCTAAAATTCATTAGAATTTGTAGTATTAAATGAGCTTAATTCATCATTTTGTAATAATAAAAAGATGGACCTGGTAGTATTTATTAAAGTGAAATAAGGACAATTTTTTTTTGAAAATTGACTTTCATTGGGGAAATCCAAGTCCAATTTGAAACCCGATGGGGGGAAAACCTTCAACTTAAGCCGCCCGAAGGCACGACACTTAAATTGAAGTAAACCCTGCCTTCTCCAGATTCGAACCCTTGTGGGTTGAAACCTTCATTGAAGGACTTTGAAATCGTACCGACAGGGCAGTGGTCCACAAGGGAGGACTTCCCGGTTTGGTCACCCAAACCGGTACTACTCTCCACTAGGCACGCTTAACTGAATAAGACATGCCCAGTGGACCACAAGCCCATTGGTAAGTGAAATAAGGACTTAGCAGTATGGATTACAAAAGTAAACAAAAAATAAGCAAATATCTTTAATAATTTAAGTAATATGGGCCTTTTATATATCGAAACATCAAGATGATTATAAAATAAAAAAATAAAAAATAAAAAATGACCGACTATATATTCATAAAGTATGCTAGAAAATCGGGGGCCTTAAATATTCGAGGGTATAAAGCGATAGCTTCAGTAGTTTTACCCTTAAGCCACCACACCACTGACAGAGTTTGATCTACAAAAAAAAATTCTCAAAATCAACATGGCATTATAAAAAGTGTTGATCTATGAAGGTATGACTTTGAGCATTAATAAAGCTATAGCCACGATATTATAGGAAAATATATAACATGAGTGTATGACATCATGCCCTTCGATATCAACCGGTTCTACCCGGTTCAGCCATCGACTCACTTTTTTCAACTCTTTATTCTATATAATCCTTCATTTATTCACACAACAATACTACCCATTCAATCTCCATGACCCTAACTTCTATCTCAATAATGTTCATCATGGCCAACAAAGCACAACCAGGAACAAGATCCATGTTCGACTTAGCCTATGATCGTGGATAGGCATAGACGAAGCGATACCCAAAAAGTTGTAGTAAAAGTGTGTGTCAGTTTGTGCGAGTTATTTGTAGTAAAGAGGAGTTTCAAGATCTTAGATATCGCATATTATATATCGTAAGCTTATTTAACATTCGATGGAATCAGGCAAGGACAAGAAGAACTTTCTCTCGAAGACATGGAAAAGATGTAGATCCTTTTCTCATAGCCACAATACAAAAGATGGTGTTTCGGGTTTACCCAAAAGCAAATCATGGAACGACGGATTGGAAATGAAGAAAAAGAAACTGGCACCAGAAGGGTTTTTCCCGGTCTATGTTGGACCGGAAAAACAAAGGTTTGCCATCAAGACAAAGTACGTGAATCATCCTTTATTCTCAATGCTACTCGAAGACGCAGAAAGTGAATATGGGACTCATGGTAATGGTCCGATCTTGCTTCCATGTGACGTGGATTTGTTTTATAAAGTGTTAGCAGAGATGGAGGCTAAAGATGTGCAACAACTCGGATGTACCTTTGCCTATGGATCATGCAGTCCGTTTAGTCCTAGACGTCGATTGGGAATGAAGGGTGTGGATCAAATCGGGAAAGGGTACGGTTCCTATGAAGTTTTAACACCTTCGAGCTTGATTAAAATGAATTAAAGTGGGTGATCAAAACTTGTACTATTAGTAAGAAAGTCTTTCTTTTGTATGGTGTAATTTAATGTCTTTAATTGTGTACAAAGTATGCATGGATGCAATGAGAATGCATATTTCTTTTTTTACTGTCAAAGTGAAAATATATATGATCTAGCTATCTATCTTTTTTTTTTTTTTTTTTTTTTTTTTTTTTTTTTTTTTTTTTGTCACTTTGTTTCCCGTTAGGATCGATCAGGATGTTAATTGAGGTACGGTGACAATAAATCGAAGCCGATAAATGAAAATTATTGAAATTTAACCAAAAACTATACGTCTACATATATACCAATCTAAACACGTTCCTTCCGACAAATCTTATATAAAACAATCAATTTCAACAAATACACGATTTTAAACTTCTTAAGTTATTTTCGCTATATAATGTTTCGAAACTGAAACAAATGTACTAAATACACTCCCAGTCTCGGATTAAAGTGGTTCGGAAACATGAGTCCTAATTAACTAAAATTAAACCAATTTAAGCGACGTGAATGTGAGCTAGATTATGATAATAATTCACAAAATGCATGGTGGAATCAACTGGATCATAAAACAACCATGGAGATAGGCATATTCCCAGGTTGAATCAACTGGATCATATAAAATATAAGTCCAAGTGTGTTACAGATTTTAATTTGATAAACTATTGGATGAGATCCAAGATGAATTCATATGGTTATTAAAATCCAACTAACTGAGTCATCTTATGCATTAATTTTTTTTATTTGTATAACTATATCTTTTATATAATAAAACAAAACTCCAAGTGGAGACTTTTGCATTTCAAAAAAACTAAACCATACCTTATTTAGTAATAATATTATATAAAAAAATTATTTTCTTATTAGGTAACATTTTATATTTATCCATAACACAAGTAAAAGATAAATAGAGTAAATTACATGGTTCGTCCCTGTGGTTTCGGTGAAATCCCTATGGTCGTCCCTGATCTTTTTTTTTTGCCTCGTCCATCCTTAAAAACAAAATATGTAACATCGTCCATCCCTATCTCTAACGGTCGTCATTTTTTTTGGTTAAGTGTTTTAAAGCCCGTCCTTAGTGAGGGTATTTCTGTCTTTTTGCTTTGGCCTAGGTATAATAAGTTTGTAAACACCCCTTTTTTTATTTCACATCCCCATTATGTATTCAACTTTTCCCTGTTAGTCTTCTCAACTACTTTCACCACTTCATCTTCCAATCTATCAAAACCCTAATTACAATTCTCTGAATCACACACAATGGTGGGGTCAATACCATTGTGGACATTACGTACTGACCAAGGAGATGTTGATGTTCGTGAGATTTATGGTAGGTTTTGTATTCATGTATTCGTATTTTTGAATAATTTGACAATGTTTTGTGAATGACATAATGTTTTTGTTAATTTTTGAATGAAAAGGTTACATGATTATGTTTTGGTTTGTTAAAACCCTATTTGACCTAATTTTTTGTGTTCTTTTGCAGGGGACAACACGACTCTGTTTTCTTTGAAGGTTCATTATAGTGGGATCTTTACTAATCCCCCTGGTAGGAGTTATGTGAGTGGCAATGTTAGTTATTTTGACTGCATTGATGTAGAGGAGTTTTCTGTGCTTGACCTTAGTGACATGGTGAATCAGTTAGGTTATAATGCAAATGTGATGATGTGTTATCATTTCAAAAAACCTTATGGTGATTTAGATAATGGGTTACACAGTTTAGGCAATGACCATGATGTGATAGCACTAAGTGAGTATGTTAAATTAGGGCATAGAGTAATTGATGTGTATGTTGAGCATGATAGAACTCGTTTGCATCAAGTTACTGAAGTTGGGCAAAGTAGTGGGTCTAAGCCAACACCAAATGTTCAACCTAGTTCCTTTGTTAAAGATTTTTACTCTGTTGATGATCCTTTTATGGGTAATGATGATTTTGAACAATTAATTGGTTTAGATAATTTGAAAGTAGTTGTTGAGGGTCCAAGTATTGATGTAGGTGACAAGGGTAAGGGAGTAGCAGTTGATGATGGTGCAGTGAATTTAAGTTATGATATTGACATTGCAGAGAGTGCTGATGAGGAACAAAGTGATGGTTATGTAGATGAGGAAAATCCCATTGAACATGTAGCAGTTAACATGGACACTTTTGATGCTAGTAATGCTGATACAATGGGTATCATTGAATTACCTAAGGAGTTCAATGCAAATGAGGAAATTGAGGTGGATGTAGATGTGGATGTGATAGATGCTGATGAATTTGAAAGTGCATCAGATGAAGATTGTTTAGATAGGGTAAGAAAAAGGAAAGTGAAACAACTTATGAAACAAAGCAAACCAAAAGATGGTTCTTTGCATAAGACAGTTTTCTTTGTGGGGCAGGAATTTGGGAGTGCTAATGAGGTGAAAGAAAACATTCACTTACTGGCAATAGAGACTAGGAGGGAAATATTTCTAAAGAAAAATGATAAAGAAAGAGTTAGAGCTGAGTGTAGGGGAACAATACCTGTTTTTGAAGATAGTGAAAAACATGGGTCATCTGGTGGGCTTACTCAAACTAGTGGGTCTAGCCCAACAATTAAATGGACTAGGACAAAAATAGGTGAAACCAAGGGTATTAGTCCAAAGTCAAACTCAAAACAAGTAGGTGGGAAACCTAATGCTAGAAAGTTGGCAGCCAATCAATGTCCATGGGTATTACATGTTTCTAAATTAAGAGATCTTGAAACTTGGAAAGTGAAGACATTTGATGATAACCATAAGTGTTTGCAAACAAGAAAAATCAAGTATTGCACGGCTGATTTTCTATCTGGTGATATAATGCAACAGATTGAATCAAACCCAGAAATACCCATTAGATCCCTCCAAGACCAATTGCAGAAGAAGTTTCATTTAGATGTGTCTAGAATGAAGGCTTTCAGGGCAAAGACAAAAGCTGTGGATAACGTTAGGGGTGACTTCACATTGCAATACAATATGCTCAGAGATTATGTCATGGAATTGAAAAGCAGTAATCCAAACACCACAGTTAGGATAGGAGTTGAAACTGAACAAGATCACATGTCTCCAACAAGAGTTTTTAAGAGGATATATGTTTGTCTAGGAGCTGCGAAAGCTGGATTCAGAGCTTGTAGAAGGGATTTCTTGGGGTTTGATGGGACTTTCATGAAAGGCCCCTTTCCGGGTCAACTATTAACAGCAGTGGGGATTGATCCAAATAATGGCATTTATCCCCTAGCATATGGGATTGTTGAAACTGAATCAAAAGATTCATGGAGTTGGTTCTTGGAACATCTTAAGGAAGATTTGGACCTTCAAGACAATTCAAACTTCACATTTATAAGTGACAGGCAAAAGGTATTTCATACACTATATTTTTTCATAACTTGTTTAATATCTATCACATTTTGTTTCTTTCATAACTTGTTTAATATCTATCACAACAGGGGATAATACCAGCTATCTCAGAGTTATTCCCAGTAGCAGAGCACAGATATTGTCTAAGGCACATACATGAGAACATGAAGTTGCAGTGGGCAGGAGCTGCATACAAAGAAATGTTGTGGAGATGTGCAACAGCTTTGACTGTCCCACATTTCCAAAAAGAAATGGACAAGTTGAAAGCTTTCAATAAAGATGCTTATGAATGGTTAGCCAAAATTGATCCAAAACACTGAGCAAGGTCTCACTTTTCAGGTAAAATCTTTGATTTTACAAACACATTTAACAAAGCATTGTCATTAGTTGTATGTTGTAACACATAATTACATTTCACAGGAAGAGCTAAAACAGACATGTTGTTAAACAACATGTGTGAGGTTTTTAATGCCCAACTCCTGGATGGTAGGGATAGGCCAATTATTAGCACTTTAGAGTATGCTAGGGAGTACCTTTTGAAGAGGATTGTTATTGTTTTACAAAAAATATCCAAATGTGATGGACCATTAACACCCACTGCTACAAAGTTGTTCAAAGCAATAAAAGATGAGGCAAATGAGTATGTTGCTCAGTGGAATGGAGGAAAGTTATATGGTGTTACTGGCCCATGGAATAATACACATGTGGTAGATATAGCTCATAGGACTTGTACTTGCAGAAAGTGGGAGTTGACAGGAATGCCTTGCAAACATGCCGTCGCAACAATGTGGAACATGGCAGCTAACAAAGTTGATGTTGGTGTACCAGAGACTTGGGTCCACCCATGTTACAGACTTGATACTTGGAAGGAAGTTTATAGCCACCATATCAATCCTATCAGACCAAAGGTTTTGTGGCCAAAGTCCAACATTCCAACAACCATTGTTCCTCCATACTATCATCCTCAGGTGGGAAGACCACCAAAGAAAAGAAAGAAATCAACTGGAGAAGATATTCCCATGGTAAGGAATAATAAATTGTCTAGGAAATCACAAACTGTTACTTGTGTATTGTGCAAAACAAAAGGGCACAATAGGAGAAGCTGCACAGGTGCAAATCTAAAAAAAGCCAAAAATAATGGAGGTGGCAACAAAGGAAACACAGCTGGTACAAGTGGAGGTGCCAAGAAAGGAAAAACAGTTGGTGCAAGTGGTACAAGTGGAGCTGCTAACAAAGTGAAGAAAAAAAATGTTGCAGCAGGTGGTAAAGCCAAAGCTGGTGCAAGTTCAAGTCAAGCTACCAAACCATCTGGGAATGCACCTAAGAAGCAATCAAAAGGGAAATAAGCTGTTATGTTTTACTTGTTTTCTTATTTGTCATGGATTTGGTTATGTTTTAGTACTTTAAGTCTTATGTTTTAGTACTATGAATAGTTGCAATATGTATGCAACAAATGACATGATATTTTGTGGGATGTTTGGTTATTGAACTTTGCTAATGAAAAGCTTTTAGTTATTGTGTCTTAATCTTAATATGTGATCTGCACTTTTTTTTTATTTGTTGTCTGATATTCTGGTCTACAAATCCATCAATAACCCACTCAATCAACTAAAATGTCAATGACTTTAACAAGTCAACACTCAAATAACCCACTAGCAGCTCAAAACTCAATACTCAAATTACCCATTAACTATCTTTGAAAATCCAACAAACACAACAAGTTGAACAACTTTAATAGATAACCAACATTTTCATTACATGGAACATTGTTTTACAAAACACAAAATACATGTTGCTAGTACATCTTGAACATAACATAAAATGAAACTACCTAAGACATTTTGAAGCTGTCTAGGTTAACATTTTAACCAAAACCAACAACCCAAATGCCAACCAAGACAAAACCAAATAAGCCCTAAACCTTGCACGATCGTCTTGAGCTTGTCTCAAAGTAGCTTCAAGATGGTTTCTTGCCCTTAAAAGCCCAGGTATAATCACAACAGCCCTTTGACACATTGGGGGATCAAGAAAACCAATGAAAGGACAAGCAGAGTCCTGTTTATAACAACAAAAAACCAAATCACTTCACAATTCGTTAATCATTAAAACCTAACTAATAATTACTCAAAATAAAACACTTTACCCGTTTTGGACAAGCAAAAAAAGGACGACCTGGGTTTATGTTGGTCCATGAGGTTTTGATTATTGCACGTCTTCCACAAGCACAGTCAACCATTTTTAGGGTTTTGATTTTGAATTATGATTTGGGAGCGAGTGTGTGTGTATTCAAAAAGGGCTCCTAAACCTAATTTGTTGGGTTGTAACGGGTATAAACCGGTATTAAATAGAGAGATACCAAAAAGTAATTTTTTAAAAATGCCAAAGCAAAAAGACAGAAATACCCTCACTAAGGACGGGCTTTAAAACACTTAACCAAAAAAAAATGACGACCGTTAGAGATAGGGATGGACGATGTTACATATTTTGTTTTTAAGGATGGACTAGGCAAAAAAAAAAAGATCAGGGACGACCATAGGGATTTCACCGAAACCACAGGGACGAACCATGTAATTTACTCTACAAAAAATATAGATAAGATGTAATTAACAATAGGATTAAAATTTTTAAATAATTATCTTTAATAATAAAAAACTATAATTAAACATTATAAATCAAACAAAATAAATATTAAATTATTTGTTTTTTAATAAATAAAAATATATGATTCAAAATTTTTTAAAAAAAACCCGCACGTGCGCGGGTATTATAACTAGTAAGATTCTAAAAAAGTATTATTCGGTAATCAGATGATAGATATGGCCTAAGCCCGATTGTAGGTTTGGATCCATTAGGGTTTCATGATGTATTTGCCTCTTATATATCATATCAATGAAATTTATCACCTACGAGGTTTTCTATTATTTTACGTGGTATTAGAGCTCTAGCTACAACCCACCACAAAATAATTATCCTCCGGTCATCGACTACTCGTCGATGACGGACAAATCCTTATTGATTTTCTTCCGGCTGTACTGTTTTTCATATAATTACCCTTTTCTATTTATCCAAATCATAAACCCTAGCCACAAACCCTAGTCGTCATAAGATACCCCATATTATGTTGATTTAGCCATCATTCAACTAATTTTGTCTCATCAACATTAATCTTTGTTTTACCCCGAAATCATTGTCGTTTTCGAAAATAGTTGGTCGTAAAATTGTTGCTCCTACCTAAAGGCAAAGCAAGCCATGACGTAAAATAAACCTAGCCACCATAAAACTCCGTAAACGAGTTTTTTTTTTTTTTTTTTTTTTTTTTTTTTTTTTTTTTTTTTTGTGCAAAAGTGAATTATATTAACTTCCAAATGTTTACATCATAAGAATAACACCAACAGGAATGGGACAGACCCCACACCTAATACAACAACCTACTCAATACTATCCAATATCTGGTATGCCTAAAAACATATCTAAAAAACATCTCTGATATGACTAAACTAACAAAACATAACAAAGAACTAAACCATATCACTGACCTCAACATTCATTTTCTTAATTCACTATTGAAATGCACCATTACCATCTAGCTACATTTCCATCTTACCCCCTTGCCATGATCACTCACCCAGCACCCACAGTAACCACAGCAAGAAGAGTTAATGGCTTCACTAGGCACCCATAACCCCTCCACTGAAGGGCTCTGCCAGTTATACTACATTTCCATCTCAAGAATGCTTCATATAACTGGGAATACCCTCCTCCAGTGAGGACCATCCAAACCTCCTGTGGGAATGTAAAGTATGGACCATGAAGTGTCATCTTTCACCACTCTCAATTCCATACTGCTTACACTCTCCTCCAAGACTATTTACCCTTCACAAAAGGAAGCCCTACTTTATGGTACATCCATACTGAGATAGACCTCCTATACAACCAAACATATCTATCTAGTTTCCTCCCGAGGCCAAACTAGAAAAGGCTATGGGGCTAATATAGGTACAGTCACACAGTTAGGACTCGAAGATACAAGGTACTTCACAATTGTAATGGCCTGCATATAGAAACAGTAGCATATTAGACTTTTAGCTACTGTTATCCAAGAAACCAAACACCCCTTTTAATTCTTTATGAAAGAATACAGACATAACCAATTCTGCAGCTATAGGAATCGCCAACCACACACTCCTTAATTCATCTGACCATCTCTTTTAATTAGTATTCAACTGTATATCCCATTCTTTACAAACTTGAACAACTGCTACAGACTTTCTCACTTTTAGGCTTAGAAGTTGTAGTTTTATGCTTTCCATAATACCCTTTATCAGACATTGCCTGCTACTTTGACTATGCTTGAACAGCCTCACATTCCTTTCATACCAAATGAAATACGCAGTAGTAGCAAGAACTATTCTGTGAAGCACATCATAAATTGTATTCTTGCACATGTTATTTGCAATTTCAGCCACAACATTTCTCCAATCCATACCTCCATACATCAGCTTAGCCTTGACTTTGATTTCATTCCAAACATCTTTAGAAAACGGACAGTTAAAGAATAGGTGAATATGAGAATCATTTACACTTAAGCAGAGAGGACATATGAGATTTGCTTGCTTGTTCCAGCTCATAATCCTATCTTGAGTTGGTAGCCTTCCATGAATAGATAACCACAAGATAAAAGCATGTCTGGGATTACACTGGGAAAACCACACAACCTTATACCAATTCACATCTTCACGGCCTTCATTAAATATCTCCCAAACACTCCTTACAGAAAATTTCCCCTTTTTTCCATTTGCATCCATCCATAAAACAGTATCATCCTTTCCATTAGTCAAAGCAGGAACCTCAATGCTATCAAGTCTACGATGTTGTTGTTTCCATCTCTCAGGCCAAACCCAATCATTATTAACCACAGCTTCATCTACAGTCATTTGTTCCTTGAATCTTGCTTCATATCTTTCCTTAAAAGAGATAAAATCATCCAAAGGGCCATTAGCATGCCATCTGTCATGCCATACATTTATTTTCTTCCCATCACCAATTTCATACCAAACACTTTTCCTGATTTTACCTCTTAACACCAATATAGCCTTCCATGTACCATTATCAGATTCATCCATATTGACCTCCCATATACTTTTCTCTTTTAGCTTAACTAAATTTACCCACTTCACCCAAAGACTATCTTTTTGAGACACAATATTCCACAGATGCTTACACAACAAAACTTCATTCCAGGGTCCAAGCTTTTTCAAACCCAATCCTCCTTGGCTTTTAGGAGAACATATGACCTTCCAAGCAACCTTTGTAATTCCTTTCTTTAAAGTACCTTGAATCCATAAGAAACCTTTCAACACCTTATCAATTTCCTTAACTGTGGTCTTAGGAATTAGGAACACTGAAGCCCAATATATATGCAAGGATGCAAGAACTGCTGCAATTAATTGAAGTCTACCCGCATATGACAATGCTTTGTTTTTCCAGTCATTAACTTTGGCTTTCACTTTCTCCACCAACTGGTTACATTCAGTTATACCAATGTTTTTAGTAATCAAAGGCACTCCTAAATACTTCATAGGTAGTTCACCAATAGCAAAAGGCAAAATCTCCAATATCTTTTGCTTTTCAACAGACTTTACACACCCAAAGAATATAGTACTTTTGTTCATATTTGGAATCAAACCTGATATTCTACTGAACTCCATCAAACCTTCTTTAATTACTTCCACAGACTTGTAATCTCCATTGCACAACATTAGGAGATCATCAGCAAAACACAACTGTGTCAATTTCAACTCCTTGCATCCCCAATGATATTTAAAATGATGATTCTTGGCCACTCTTCTCTGTACAACAAGTGTAAGAACTTCCATGACCAAAGTAAACAGATATGGAGACATGGGGTCTCCTTGTCTTAGCCCCCTTCCACTTCTAAAATACCCATATCTGCCACCATTAATACATATTGAAAAAGCAGCACCAGTTACACAGGTCATTATCCATCCTATCATCCTTTCATGGAAACCAAAATGAATCAGAATCTGTTTTAAGAAACCCCAATTAACTGTGTCATAGGCTTTGGCAATATCAATTTTAAGAGCACATCTCTGAGGCCCATTCTTCCTACCATACCCTTTTAACAATTCCTGAGTGATAAGTAAGTTGTCTTGGATCAATCTCCCTGGAACAAAAGCACTCTGGTTTATATTCACCAGTTTATCTAAACACCCCTTAATTCTGTTTGTAATAATTTTACTAATACATTTGTAAACAATGTTACAACAAGCAATAGGTCTATAGTCTGAAACCTTGTTTGGCTGATGGATTTTAGGAACAAGTGTTATAAGGGTTGAGTTAACTTCCTTTAGTAACTTGTTTGATTGAAAAAAATTCTCTCACAGCTTCACATACATCATGTCCAACAATACTCCAACTCTTCTTGAAAAATGTAGCAGTATAGCCATCTGGTCCAGGAGCTTTCCCATCATCCATTCCAAACATAACATCTTTGATCTCTTTATTGGTTACTTCTCTTATCGCTCAGAATCCAACTGATCAATCTTATTACCAAACAACTCCTCAGGATCATGAATAGCCTCAGTATCACCATTACTACCCAAAAACTTCTCAAAATGATTCACAAACTGCTTATTGATATCATCACCTTCAAACCAGTTACCTTGTTCATCACATACTCTTCTGATTCTATTGTAATGCTTCCTGCTTTTAATAACATTGTGAAAGAACTTAGTATTCTTATCTCCTTCACTCAACCACTGAATTTTAGCTTGTTGAGCTAACAGTTTCTCTTCATCAATTGAGTCCTCATTATATTCCTGCATAGTCTTTGACAGCTTGCTCTTAAACTCTTTATTATGTGGATCAGACTCAACATTCATTTGAGCTATTTTCAATTCTTCTTTTAATCTTCTCACATTCTCAAACAAATTCCCATTCCTCCATGCTAGCTTGTTCAAATGCTTCTTCATATTTTTCAGTTTTTTGACTAGCTTGAACATCTTATAGCCTGCCACATTGAGCTCCCATTCTTTACTAACCACCTCCATGAATTCTTTTTTATCAGCAATATAATTGGGGAATCTAAAAGATTTATGGTTTTTCATCAGTGTGTTTGGTATACTTAAAACAGCAGGGCTATGGTCAGATGTGAAAAATGGGTGAAAGATTACACTTGCATCTCCAAACATCCCAATAAAATCCATGTTTGCCATTACTCTATCAAGCTTTTTCATGATACTTGTATCAGGTTTTGACGGAGATTTGATCCATGTGAAAAACATTCCCTTCCTATTTACATCTTCAACCTCAATATCATTAATACAATCAACCAAGTCTTGCATGTCACCAGTTATTTTTGATCCTCCAGCAGAATGCTCTTCCACTTTGAGAGTAACATTAAAGTCACCCATTAATACCCATGGACAACCAACAGTAATGTTCTTATGGGCCCCCTAATTCATTCCACAAGCTTCTTCTTTCACCACCTGAATTTGCAGCATAGACAAAACTACACAGGATTTTTGGTTTAGAATGAATAACTTCAATAGCTACCAACATAACTTGTCTTGTCATATGTATGACCATTAAATCAACTTTATTTCTATCCCACCCAACTAAAATTCTGCAACCATTTCTACTATGGATACTATTTGACACCCAATCCCACCCTCCAAAAGCAAAATTAGCTACCTTACTTAGGGCTTCAACCTTAATATGAGTTTCTACAATCCCACATACATTAAGATTTTCTTCCTTAATAAAATCCAAAACATTTTTTTGCTTTTTCTGTTTATTCATACTCCTAATATTCCAGACTGCTATGTTAAGATCTATCATATAAACAATAATAGAGGCCCAACCTACTACTAATTTAAGACAGTAGTATCCAAACCTGGAACCTCTTCTGCACACAATTCTTTAACTATGCCAGAAGTCCCTTCCATAACATCCTCTATATTTCCGACCAATTCCTCTACTTCTTTTGCTCTATCTTTCTCCCATTGCTCCTTAAAGTAATCCAACATATCATCAGTCCATCCTTTAAGTTCTGTTGGAGTTGGCTGCAATTTTTTATTTAAAAAATCACCCACAATCATTCTTCCCTTCAACTGTTATACTTCAGCAACTTCACCTGCTAATCTATTCAGAGCATCATACTTATTAGCAGTTTGTACTTCAGGTTCCTTTCTCTGATACTGCCCATTCCTTCATTGTCCCTCATACCCCTTGTTAACATTATTCCCATTATTCTCCTCCTTGTTCTTCCCTACACCCACTCCTTTCCCTTTATCATGATTAATATTTGTATTACCCTTCCTTTTCACTTCCTGATATTGATATCTATACTTATTCCTCCCATTTACCATATTCTGTTCATTTCTCTTTTTTTCCAACTCTTCTCTCCTCCTTTCCTCTGCCAATTCTTCCTCAGTTCTAGTTCTTTTCTTACATTCTTTCATCCCATGACCAAACACAGAACAATGTGAACATATCTCAGGTTTCCAAGCATACTCAACTGTAACATATTTTGAACCTTTCTTTATGTTATTCTTATCCCTATACTGAATTTCAATTTTATCCTTAAAACCTTTTAACACGTCAAATTCCACCAATACTCTAGCAAAATCAATCTTCCCTTCACCAAATTGACATCTCTTAGCAGTCATGTTATCCATAATCATTGGCTTCCCCAAACTACTAGCTAAAGCACTGATACCTTCCTTACTCCAAGCTTCCAATGGTACATTAGCTAGACTGACCCATAGAGGAACTTTGGTCTGTTCAACCATTTCCATTCCTACCGTAGGATCCCATTTCCTAATGACCAAAGGTTTGCCATTCACTAGCCAAGGTCCTGATTCAATAACCTTTAACAGACCTTCTTCATGCATGAATTTAAAAATACACATACCATCAGCATTCATATCAATCTCATCTATTCCCCATTCGTTCCACATTCTTCTTATGTTATACCTCAACTCATGTACATTCATCCTATACCCTACAAAATGTCCACAACAGTCAGCTTCCATTGGGCACTTCCTTTGCTTACCAAGACTTCATCAAATATTACTACATCACTACCTTCCTCACTTATTTCAGTAGGCACAAAATCAAGCTTGTTATCTACACTTTTAATATCTTTAGTGACTGCCATAGCATAAGAATTACCGGTATCCTTCCTATTACTCCCATTCCCACCAGCCATATCCACACTTTCCTTTCTAGTACTATCAACCCGTACAATCTCATTATTCTCTTTATTCACATTATTATTCACCTTAGTCAACTCCTCAACAATCTCATATGTACCAACATGATCACTATTAACAGTAGTACCTACTCCATTATCTTCCTCTATGCTCACATTCAAATCTCCATTCCTATTTACATTCTCATCTATACCTTTCACATTTTCCCCTTTTCTCCCACTCTTTTCCACTGTATTAGTCCTAACTCCATTATCCTTATTACCTTGATCCAAATATTCCTTCCTTTTATTCACAGAACCAGTAATATGATCATTCAACTTTGCCGGAGGCTTAACTTGTCTTTTAGATGAACGCCTACTATTCGCCATAAGGAATATAAAAGAAAACAGATAAACTAGCAAAATTAGGGTTTGAATCCTACTAGACTATTTTTTTTGTTTTCTGAATTAATCAAATGAATAGAACATCAATTGAAACTTAGTGAGCAAAACCCCAAATTTTGGGCGTTTTCTAAAACCCTAACGAAAATCTAATTAAAGCTATTCATTACATGTGAAATGAAAAGCTGAAACGATTGATGTATTTAGATCTAAAAATCGTTAAGGATTTAGAGGGAAGCGAAGCTTGAAAGTGATTCTTTAATGGTAGAAAAAAACAGCTGGAAAAATTAGTTACGAGAGAATGGAAAGTTAACTCCGTAAACGAGTTAAACAAACATGATAATCATCTTTGTCATTGATGGCATCTTCAAGATCTTGGAAGGATTAGTAATAGATGATTAATAAGATTGATTATCTATCAATTATCTTATACTAAATCAACATGTCTACATACGAAGTAACTTCCAAGTTCAAAACATCAGAGCAAGAAAAATGATGACATATTCATAGGTGAACAACCGACATGGATCTGAGGTGGCCAAAAAACGTGCCAAGCCTTCACTATGCAGCCCTGAACCTGGCATGTGAACGAGTGTGTGAGCGTCGCCAAGAAATTAAACCCTTCATTCTTCTAATTTGATTCTTACTATTATAAAAAATAGAGCAAATAGATTAGCCTATAGTATGCATGTAGAGATGTACTTATTTCAAGGTTACATGAAAAACACGAAAGTTTACATAAATATGAAGTCAGACCATATAATTGATCGAGCACACTTCTTTACGTGTAAATATATATCACAATAGCATTTATAAATAAAAAGTCCATGGTTGGCTTCTATTATTGGGGATTTGGGGGTCTCTTTTTCTAATATATGTTACCCTAATACACACGTTACAAAAATCATATGCAATTTTTAACAAAAGTTCATGCACTTATTACGGGCACGTGAAATATCAAAATGCCCACTTGCTTTCCTAATACTTCATTCCATTAAACTAGCTATCACAGTATTTTGATGCATGTATCACCTTTTCTGACTTTTGGAAACTAATAAAACTCATTATATCTTAAGTTTTATAAATTCAACTTGTCTTATAAAGAAATTGGTCTAATGAAAGTATAAAACTCGTTTTTCTAAGTCTTAATGTCAAAAACAACATATAGCAGATTAAGTAATAATCATATATAACATAACCCTTCTGTTAACACCATCGTTGAATAAATAGAACCAAAATTTTGTCTTTAAGCACAAAACATGTTAACGGATGAGGTTTCTTCTTTGTTAAGGCTTCACCGAGTTAATTCCGAATTACTTTCCGACCTTTCCAGAGCCACCTCAAAATAAACATAACTAATTAACGAGGTTTGAAACACTCAACTTTTGTTAGAAAATAATTACCAAGGAACTTACCAATAAACTATATGATGGTGAGAGAAAACAATGGCATGATTCCATATGATTAACGGACCCAAACACGATACCATAATTTAATAAAGCCGTTTTAAGTCAAATATTTTTTTTTATCATGGATATGAATGATCTAGTGTCAAATATATTAAAACGACCGGCGCGCTAACCATAATTTTGTACAAAACTTACCAAATTTTTCTATTTTATTTCTGGTGTGGTTTTTCTTGTGGTCCAAGCAGATGCGCCTGTCTATATGAGATGAATTAAACTGATGCAAATACATATTTTCTACAATACTAATATAATGTTTGTTTCAACCAGCAAAAGTGCAGAACCCTGTGTAAGTTTCAGATACAATGCTTCTTGTACACAGATAAGTTCCATAGTTGCACAATGATAATGATAATGATAATGATAAATAAAAAAATTCAGTGATCGATTTTGGACGCATGTGATTGAATTTTTATGTAATCCACACACAACTTAGTTAAAAATATCTATGCTAGACGTGTGCCGTTATTATTTGATACCTTTCTTAAGTTAATTTTATGTCATGAATCACTGGCCTTGCATCTTACAATGATCATGAATATAGATGCATGTAATGGCCGATTTAGTATAAACGAAATTGAAGTTAATACCCGCGCGCGTGATCCTGAAATACACAAAAAAAAAATTTCAACGCCTTTCTGGATCATGTATATCAAGTAACTACAATATTCAAAACAAGTAACTAAGTAACAGTTTCCTTATCTTTTATATATTGACTTGGCCACATAAACAAACCTCAAAAACATTATCCTTTGTTTTTGAAGACAAATAAACAAAAGAGTGCGTAATTGCAAGCACGTGTTTTTTGAAAACAAAGTCGATAATGTAAAATAATTTATAATAACTTTTTTACTGAAATTATGTGTTACGGTCAATTACAACTGCTAGTAGCATGCATGAACCCGTCTACTTCTTCAAAATACTATTGTAATTCAGATTTTATTAATATATGGACGTTTCAGTCAATCAATAAATTAAACCATATAGACTTATATAGTTGATGGTAGAAGCGAAATCGTATTTGTTTAAACCCAATTAGCAATTTAATTAATTATAAATAGATGTCAATAATTTCAATATGGGTAGAAGAAAAGTTGGTAACGAAAGCTTTTGTCTTCACTAGAAACTAACTCATGAATTAAAATAATTATAGTTTAGAGCATATTAAATAGCTTGTCTAACCATGTCTAGCTACTTGTAATTTCTTACAGAAATTTCATTATTATTAGCCAAGTGCAAATAAAAATCCACAAAATGAATTGAATGACATGATCAAATGGCTTTTAACCTAACGAAATCATGTGTATTAAGACGCTTATCATGAAGGTTCAAATTAATTGTGACTATATCTCGTCCCAACATCCCAATCCTAAAAATAGTGCCGAGCTAGTTTTTTCTTACTTTTACACCTCGTTCACAAACTTATCTTTATAATTTACATAATAGTTTTTTTTTTTCTTTTTTTTTTCCTAAGACAAATCTACGTACTACGTACGTACCCATCTAGTTCTAATACTCGATCGATAAAACGTCAATTTCAGCAAACACACAAGCATTTTATCAGTGTGAAGCGATTAGGACACGTTATTTTGCAAGAGTTGAGAGCAATGTTAGTGGTTTTATTTAAGTGTGATCGGATAAATTAACTTAACTAGCCGACTTTTGGTAAGTAAGCGTATATATGTAGTAGTATTTTTTTTTTTAAATAAAACCAACCAATGTATATGTCGTGTCTAATAAGGTTAATAATAGTCTTGATGTGTGAGTTTTGTCTCTAAAACCCATACGATATAACAACATTACAAAAAAATAAAGTGGCCGGTGTTATCGGATGACTTGAAGAGTTGACAACTTTACGTGAAAATAATACTTTAAGGCAAATTGCATATAGATATAGAAGTATATGAGCAATGTGATGTTGCATATATAACCCTACCTTAATTTGTATTCTTCCAGATTTACCCGGTTCAGATCTTAACTCCAGTTAAAACCTCTATTTCTAGGTTAAATTTACATGTATAAAGTCATTCATTCTCCAACCCCATTTTCATGAACATACCTTTAACCTAAGATATTTCCTTCATGTGCATACCCTTAACATCAATCATGGCTATCAAAACATGTCTACAAACAAGTTCCATGTTCAATTTGGCCTATGATCGAGGGTAGCTTGTTTGTTATAGAGAAACAAATCCAAAAACCCCTAGATTCACTTTTTCTCAAATCTTGATTTCTTTAGTGTTAAGTTTACGTACTAATTAAGTACATATTTTGATGGAGACAATAGAAGGCACTAAGGGAAAGAAAAACTTTCTTGTGAAGACATGGAACCGGTGCCAACCGTTTGGCAAAAGTGGTGTTTCGTGTACGTCCAAGAATAAGTTAGCACCGGAAGGATGCTTTCCGGTTTATGTGGGACTAGAGAAACAAAGGTTCAATATCAAGACCAAGTATGCTAATCATCCTTTGTTTACCATGCTACTAGAAGATGCGGAAAATGAATATGGCCACAATAGCAATGGCCCGATAACCCTTCCATGTGATGTAGATTTGTTCTATAAGGTATTGGCTGAGATGGAGGCTAACGAGGTGCAACCGCTTGGACGTGGATTTGCTTATGGCTCGTGCAGTCCGTTTAATCCTAGCCGTCGGTTGGGTAGCCATGGTGCACAATTTGTGGGCAAAGGTTATGGTTCTTATGGACCTCTAACTCCATTAAGCTTGATTAAAATGAATTAAATGCATATATGCGATCATAAATAGTTAAATATCTTCGCATATTGTAACATATGTAGATGTTTTATTTGTAAGTTACCACAAACCATCATTTGTGTACACTTTTAATCAAGTTGAAACTTGGTTCTTGCTAAAAACGAATATTGTACTGTCAGCTTTTTGTATTACGAGTATAAGTTTTTTTTTTGAAGGCGACTTTCAATAATTTTTTGTGCACCCATCTAGTCGGCAGACCCTCATCCACCACATACCCAGACTATGTTGTCTGAACTGGGTCCACGCTGGCGCAGTGGGATTAAACGGCTTCCGCCCGGAAACCGTACCGCCTCCACACGAGTAATTCTCGCTGGAGAAACGATCGGATTAAAACCGGGGCCAGCTCGGATTCGAACCTCCGCAACTATAAGTTACATATAATATATCAACAAGATCTAGCAAGTTGATGATTAAGTAACCAAACCTACTATACATGACGTAGCGTATTGTTTGTTCATGCATTATTAACAGGGGTGGCTCAAGGGTAAAGCAACTAAAACAATCGTTTTAGGCCCCCGAATGTTTAAGGCCCCCGATTTTTTAACGCCCTTTTAATGAGTATGTAGTCCGTGACATATGATAATTTAAGGCCCCTGATTTCCTAACGCCCTTTATGTATATTTAAGGCCCCTGATTCTATAGGCATCATTTGAGGTCTTGATATATAAAAGGCCCCTAATCTAAAATTGCTAAAACTATTAAGGATGTTAGCTTATTTTTTGTTTATAGCTTAAATCCATATCATTATGTCCTAATTTGAGTTTAAGAAACACGACCAAGTCCATCTTTTCATTATTGCAAAATGATTAATTGAGCTCATTTAATGCTGCAAATTCTAATGAATCTTAGCTGATACTGTAAACAAATTAAATATTTCATGAATTACTCAAACATAATGTCTTAATAAACGAAAATAATAACTTATATTTCAAATAACAAACATGATCACCAATGTCCGTTTGTTTAAGTGTTCATATTAGCTCATTTGTTCAGTTAAACCAACACTAACGAACCAGAACAAGCCTTGTTCATGTTGGTTCACTTATTTAACCCTACTTATTGACTATCATAAATCGAAGATTGATTTTTTCTTTATCTTCAATAAACTCTTAGATTCTCGTTGTGTTTTTGGTTTGATAATTAGATGTTCTATTAACTCAATGATTCGAAAAGCTAATATTAAGGAAAGAGGAAAAAAAAAATTGAAAAATATGGAAAGGTCCCATATTTAAATTTCGCTTCAGGCCTCCATAAGGTTTGAGCTGCCCCTGATTATTAAATTATTATGGATTTGATCATATCAGTTAATTATATATTTGGGGAATACCATATTTGCCTAATAAAACATTAAAATTCCATATTTTTCAAACATGCATTAAAATCATTGTACATTATGCATTGTTCACTTGTAAATTAAATAAATATGGAATTTTTTTATTTATATTGCTTAAATATAGAAGTATCTCTTAAATATTTATATCTTGTGTTAACTGCAGCTAGAGACGTGTACATATTGAACTAATTGTAATACGAATTGACTGTTGTAAACCTTTGACGGTGTTTATTTCATGTTAAAAAACTTTTTTTTAATGGCAAAATATCTTATATAACTAGCAAGAAGCTAGACAAAATAATTACAAAGTATTAGTACAAGAAGTTATAAGATCAGTTATCCAAACAAACAAATCAGGATTAACTTTTTTATTCCGTTTAAGAATACACGAGTGAGATAACATCTTGATCTCTTCTAAGAGAATATCTTTTTTGGAGGTTTTAAATCAATGCAAATACGATTTCTATATCTCCAAATGACCCAGTTTGTTGTTTGAATAACCACATCGAGACAAGATTTGGCATTACCATTTTCCATATTAGCCTAAGACATGAGAGTTGGCAAATCGCTTGGGTAATGATTTAGACCCCACCAAACCATAATCAAATGCCAAAGATTAGAAGTGACTTCACACTCGACAAAGAGATGATAAGTTGTTTCAATTGCCGCATCACAAACAGGGGATATTGTTGAATGTAGATATATGCCACACATATCAAGATTAAACCTAGTTGGAAGCCGATCAAACCTAAGGCGCCAAGAATGAATATTTACCTTAATGGGAAGATCCTTATTCCAACGTATTTGATCATCTTGAGTATGGAGGTACATGTTAAAAACCCATACGGCTAATCATGTTAACAATGGTTGATTCTTTGTTTTAGTTGGGAGTAATTGTATATTTCTATGTGATTTTGATACGATTATCGCATGATCGACTAGCTATGTATTACGGAGTACTATGTTACGGAGAAAAGGTAGTTTATAACTTAGATATTACAAAAATATAAGATAATTAATAAGAATATCAAGAAGTCAATGTCGGTTTGTTGATACTAATTACACATGTACGTTCATGTAATATTGATTAATAAAAACGGCCGACAACTATGGTTGTTGTATGTTATTGTAAACATATAACATTGTTGATCATTACAATGACACGTAACAGAACCCAAGAATTTGTTAATTCATGGATTTTTATTCAAATACAGATGTTGATGCAGTAAGTTAGGTGCAAGTCTCGGTGTTTTAACCCCCCCCCCCCCCCCCCCCCCCCCCCGTTTAATCAGATGCTAATGCAGTAGGTTAGGCTCAGTAACTTGGTTCACAAAGACAACGACCTGCTCCGCAATCCCCTGGCTTCGACCAATCATATCATCCACGATTCTGCCAACAATAACTACTTTTGAATCGTCATTGACAACTACTTTATCATGCGTGACATTTGTAAACTCTCCTTCTTCCCCGTTGCAGTATAGGGAATTATACAATTTAGGAATCATCAACCTTGAGATTGTCGTTTTAATAAGATCACCACAAGTAGAGCAAAGGACAAGAAGTAGCACGTTTGTAACAGCTTTGTGCTGGAGGATCGATAGAAGTGAAATGAAATGATTCACGAAGTCAGCACGCTGTTCTGGAGACTACAAATGGCATATAAAGAATAATGTTAGAAAACTAAACCATATGCGGTGATTCTGTGATTCTGAGTGAGCAACACTACTTGTGATTACCTTAGAGAGCAGGATGTAATCCATTTCATCAACAAGTATAACCTTGAGCTGAGACGTATCTAAATGCCCGTCCATAACTGGTCCAACCATTGATTCAAAAGTGCCGCAGATAACATCAGCTTTAAGTTTATAGTGCAGGTATTGATTCACTTTGCACGTTTTTAGTTGTTCGTGGTTCAATACCCCCAGCACATAGGTTTAAGTTCTTAAACGTTGTTAATGAGGTGTAGTCCACCGCAACAACTTGGTTTTAGAACCCTACAATTATCACAAAACATAATACACATATGAGAAACCACCATGGAATATTAGAAATCATCGTCATCAGCAGCAACTAAGAGATACAATCATTTAATTAGAAGTTACAGATTTTTAAATCTTTAACAAGATCATGATACATAAAGTACTTATTGCCATATGAAGTTATCGGTACAAGGAATGTAATTTCTTATGTTAGCAAGTACGGGATGAAAATATAATACCAAATTTTATAGGATAACTTACACTCAAAGTAGTGATATAAATACAAATGGTCAAAACAATGTAAAACACCAAAAGATAAAATGATCCCAAATACAACTTTTTCTTTTCAAACGGTCTAAAATTTCATATATGAATAAGCTGGCTAAAATTTTCATATATTGATGAGTAAAGTTTAAACGTAAAAATGACACATACACACACACACACACACACACACAACGAAACGAAACCTAACTCCAGAACATTTATCAACTTGTAGCAGTAGTAGACTAACCAAAATAATAAAGTTTGTTATAGAAAACAATTTAGATCCTACATCCGATTGTAAGCAACCAGATATTAAAAACTAGGTATGGATTGATTGAAGCATTTCATCAAACAATTTGCATTCAATAATAGATTGTTACCAAATTCACATAATCACTCACTTATTACATCACATAAACAACAACTATATTCGACCACTTATTGATAAAAAAAAATGACACAGAGAACGATAACAATATGAGTAGTGCTATTTAGACCCAAAACATATGGCAAATATACATAAATAAGTAGATACTCACACTAAAAAAAAAAAAAAAAAAAAAAAAAAAATCTATTTGACATGAAAAAATTACTAGATGTTCACATGAAAAAGTGTGGACAAAAGATACTGTATAAATATATCTAAAGTATAAATGTATCAGATTTTTACACAGCTTATAGTTGTGTTTATTTAATCACATCTTTATGTGTGTAAATATATAAACAAAAGTACATGCTTGAGTTTTGAGTAAACCGTGCAGAAATAAAATAACCCTGAATAATTTCACTAATTGTTGCAATGACAAGTATGTATAGTTATTAGACACAACAATCATTTTTTCTAATAATATATTATTCTTCTACTGAAAACATTACCAAACTAGTATCAGTAAGTCATGATAAAAGTCATTTTCCTCAATCACTAGTTTTACATTAGTTTGATTTGTGAGACAAAAAAAAATAATAATAAAAAAAAAAAAAAAAAAAAAAAAAAGGTTGCAAGATGAATCACTAGAAAGTAATGAGATTTTACCTTAAGTATCTAAATTCCAAGAACACCTACTACCTCTGTCCCATAATTATTGTTCATGTTTGACTTTTTAATTCTTTCTTTTATAACTTTAATCTTAATTATTTTTTTCTTGTGTTATATAATATTTGATGCAAAATATATGAATGGATTGAGTTTTAAATGTACTTTTCATTGGTATAATTTTTATCAAATATTATATAATACAAACAAAAATATATAAGATCAAAGTTGAAAAAGAAATACTTGAAAAAGTCAAACTGGACAGTCAATGTGGGACGGATGGAGTATTTCAATAATGAAAATATGGCAATGCAGTTGCCATGGTACATGCCACACCCATCTTTCTTGGTTAAAATACATGAGTAAGAAGACTGGTTAAAACACTCCAAAAGTATGAAGAAGAAGTGGGTTTGTGTAAGTATGTTTGTAATGAGCCTTGTGAAGTGTATGACCACTACTGAGGTTGTTGTGCAATTTATTGCAAGGGTAATGTTTAGTTACTGAGGTTGTTGTGCAATTTATTGTAAGAGTAATGTTTAGTATGCCTTGGTAGGTATGCAAGTCAAAATTATTGCAGTGACAAGCAGGTATAGTTATTAAACATAACAATCATTTTTTCTAATGATATATAATTCTTTTACTGAAAATATTACCAAACTAGTTTCAGTAAGTTATAATAAAAGTCATTTTCCTCGATCACTAGTTTTACATTAGTTTGATTTGGGTGAGACAAAGAAAATAGTAAAAAGAGTTGCAACATGAATCACTAGAAAGTAATGAGATTTTACCTTAAGTATCTAAATTCCAAGAACACCTATTTCAATAATGAAAACATGGCAACGCAGTCGCCACGATACATGCCACATCCATCTTTCTTGGTTAAAATACAATGGTAAGAAGATAGGTTCAAACACTCCAAAACTATGAAGAAGAAGAAGTGGGTTTGTGTAGGTATGTTTGTAATGAGGCTTGCGAAGTTTATAACTACTACTGAGGTTGTTGTGCCATTTATTGCAAGGGTAATGTTTAGTTACTGAGGTTGTTGTGCAATTTATTGCAAGAGTAATATTTAGTGTACCTTGGTAGGTATACATGTCCAAATTGGTAGGCTGGTGTGTTGACCAAATTTAATGTACTTGTAACAACTATGCACGCATTGACTATGTTAGCTATACTGAACGATAATTCGGGTATAGTTATGACGGTTTATAGTAGCGTCAGTTTGTGTATGCAATACTTTTATTTTTGTGTATATGGGTGTGTAGAGTAAGTGAGAGTAAAAAAAGTTAATTTTAAATTGTAATTAAGTATTTAAATATTTAATAGATTGCATTACCTTTAATAAGTAAGGGTATTTTAGTTTAACAACATTACTCAATTTTAAGTTTTAAGCAAATTTGTTTTGATATAAGATCATTTGAGGACCAAACTTTTTTTACATACTAAGTGACTAATCTCTACTTTCCATCTTCCCTCCATCTTTATTTGATCTAATAGATGAGATTAATCCCAACAATTTAAAAAATCAACTTTCATCCTTTTTTTTCAAATATTAATATCTTTCAAACCGTTAATCGTTAAGCGAAAAAAAATATACCGTTACGACGAACATTTAATTATCTTTTTATAGATAGGCACTTTGATATATTTTCGATTTTTTTTTTCTTTTTGTTCACGTTTTTTTTCGTGGCCGAAAAAATCATATATGATATTACATATCATATATGATAGAAAAAATGATTTTTTTTTTTTTTTCGTCGAAAGTATATCAAAATTCCCGTCTATAGAAAGATAATTAAATGCTCATCGCGATGGTGTAATTATTTTCGCTTAACGATTAACGGTTTAAGAGATATTTAAATTATAAAAAATTTGTGAAATATTAAAATGCTTTTAATCTCAACAATTCATTTCTTTTTAAATGGATAGTGGAGATGAGTCCCTTGGTATGTAAGAAAAGTTTGATATTTAATATAACTCTCCTCATTTGTTTTTTATATATACGTATTATAGACAGCTAGATTATGAGGTTATTTAAAAGTCAATTGTTTGATTTATTAGCTTATCAAGTAAAGCTTAGAAACCTCAATGCAAGCTTTTTATGATAGCTTTCTTCTAAATATTTTTTTCCTAAAAAATCTCTAAAAAGCTTTTGCTCCAATGCAAAAAAGTCAGTAAAAGTACAAAATGAATTAAAAAGATACTACTTCCGTCCCTTATTAAGTGTCCACTTTCATAATGCACAAAGTTTTAGGAGATTCCACTAACTAAACTTTTCACCAATCAAATACTATTATTTTTACCCACTAAACTCTCATCTTATTATATGTTAAATGCTCAAGATTAGATAAGTAACAAACCAATTTTCTCTCTCTTCTAACAATATTTCCAATTTTCCACCATTACAATATTTCATGAAAATCAATCAATTACACTGAACAAAATACTGTAATTCAAAATCTAATCCGTGCATTTGATTCTATTTTCAATTCTGCATCTAACAAGATCAAAATCCCCAAATTTGGTAAAAGTTTGCAAAAACCCAGTTTATGCAATTTTTGCGCCAAAATTGGATTTTTTCATCTTTTTGTTTGGATGCAATTCCTGCTAGAATTATTTGTTTCCATAGTTTCTAAGCAATATCCTTTGATCGAATTGAGATTTTTTTCAGTTCTATTGGTTCAATTCGAATTTCCCCAATTTTGTCAAAACCCTAATCATGAGGAATAAACGAATAACGAAGCTGCCTGCACATTTTGATGATTCTGTAATGACTACTAGTAGAAATAAGCATATGAATATAAATGTAACAAAAAACAATAATACTGGGAATGAAACCACACAATATCAGAATACTAGTGGAAAGGGGAGAAAGGATAATGTGAATAGAAAAGAGACAAGTGCAGGGGAGAAGAATGTGATTGATAATTGTAGTACTAGTGGTGAGAAGGAGAAAGAGGTAGTTCAGAATACAAGTGAGAAGAATGGGAATGATAATGTTGGTGAGACTACACAGGAATGTGAAGTGAGTAAAGGTGATATGGTTAAGGAAGCTGTAACTGAGTTGGTAGAGGATATGACTCTGAAGGCTGATGTTAATGGTGGAAACAAAGCTGATAAGGATGAATGTAAGTCTCCTATTGCATCCACTAGTGTACTTGAAAGTAATGATAAGACTAAGAGTTCATATGCCAATATTGTGAGTAATTATAATGTGGAATTTGATAAAAAAAAAAAAAAAAAAAAAAAAAAAAAAAAAAAAAAAAAAAAACTGTGCTATGTACCACCTGTTACATGTGAGGATGGATCTGAGGTTGTAATATTTGAAGAAGATCTAGTTATGCTTGGAAGTGCTAAATGGGATTTAACAATATGTGGTTATTTTGTGGGGAGTAAAATGAGCTTTAGTGAATTGAGATACAATCTAATGAGGATGTGGGGTAAGTATGGATTGGGGGAAATGTTTACTACTAATAATGATGTCTACTGCTTTAAGTTCAAACATAAGGAAGGAATGAATTCAATGATTGAAAATAGTCCTTGGATGGTGAGGGGTAGACCATTGTTAGTGCAAAAATGGAATCCTGATGTTAGCTTTGAGAAAAAGGAACCTGAAAGTGTACCTTTGTGGGTGAAAATGTATGATATACCATTGGAAGCATGGACAGTTAAAGGTATTAGTAAACTTGCTAGCTATTTAGGTAAGCCACTTCTTATGGATGAAATGACTGCTCAGATGTGTCAATATGGTAAAGGCAGGCTTGGATATGCTAGAGTGTTAATTGATGTTCAGGCTAAGCAAGACTTTAGAGAGTTTATCATTGTGCAATACAGAGATAATAATGGAAGTGTGATTAAAACTAAGAGAATTAGTGTTGAGTACTCATGGAAGCCAACTAAATGTGAGCATTGCAAAGTATTTGGACATAGTTTGAGTATATGCAAGATGAGGCCTAGGACAAGTGAAGAAGAGATTGCTAGAAAGGAGAAGAATGTGGACACTGGAAAGAAGATGAATAACAATGGAAAGAATGATTATGGAAAACAAGTGGAATATGATGGTTTCATGAATAAGAAGAATGATATAACTAATGATCATAAAGGTAATGGATATAACCAACAGAAGAATAGAGGACAATACATGGGGAAAAAGTATGAGATACCAAAACCAATATATAGGAAGAAGGTCAGCACAGAGATGAATACTAATCAGAATCAGGCAACACCAAAAACTCAAAAGGATATTACAACATCTGGTGGTAAGAAAACATGGAATGTTGATGAAGAAGTTGTCAAAGAAGTTAGAAATACTGCTAATAAATACTCTGTGTTACAAGATCTAGATGATGATGGTTATAAGAAGAATTTAAGCCAAAGAGAGAGGAATGAGGTGGAAAATTATGCTAAATTGAAAATGCAGCTTGCATCAAACGTGAAATGTAAATGGTCTCAAGAAATGAATGAGTATTTTAAGGAGTGCTGGGACAGGTTGCATGGAAAGAATAAGCAGCAAATGGTGCCACAAGAATGCATGGAAAATATAGAATTAGATGAGAATGATGTGTACATAGACACAAGTGGAACTACAAAGTTTATGGCAGAGAATGAAGTTCATGGAGAGGGAAGTAGTTATTTCACAACAGTTTGATCATGGATTTAAAAATTGCAGCTTGGAATATAAGAGGATTGGGAACAATATCCAAACAGAATGAAGTAAAAAATCTAATTTGGAATGAAAAGTTGAATGTTTGTGCCATTTTGGAAACTCATATGAAGAAGAATAGAATTGAAAAGGTATGAATATTTTTGGAAGCTGGCATTAGCAAACCAATATTGGTCATAGTAACAAAGGGTGTAGAATAGCAATTGGATGGGATGCTAACAATGTTCTGTGTCATCAAGTACATTGCTCAGGTCAGTCTATGCTTTATGTTATTGATGTGATAAGTACCAAGCAAAAGTTTTATTGCACTTTCATATATCCTGCTAATAAGGGTAGAGATAGGAGAGACTTGTGGAAAGATATGTGTTTATACAGAAGGATTGTGGGAGATGATGCTTGGGTTATGATGGGAGATGTAAATGTTAGTCTAAAACTGGAAGATCATTCAGAAGGAAGCTCTCATTTCACTCAAGATATGCTGGATTTCCAAGAGTGTGTCAATACTATTGAGGTAGAGGATATAAGTAGCACTGGTTTTCACTTTACTTGGATCAAAAGTTTATTAAATCCCAATACAACAGTTCTCAAGAAGATTGATAGGATCATGGGTAATGAAGCATTTGTGACTAAGTTTTCTGCAGCCAATGCTATGTTCCTTCCATTTGGTATATCTGATCACAGCCCAGCTATTCTTAATTTACCACAAATCATGATTAAGAAAAACAAATCATTCAGAATGGCTAATTACATTACTGAAAAGGTGGAATTCAAAGAATTGGTGAGTAATAAGTGGAATACGGAGATTCATGGACATGCTATGTTCAAACTGGTAAAGAAACTTAAAGCTCTAAAACCTTCACTTAACAAATTGAATTGGAAGAATGGGAACCTATTTGAGAAAGTTAAAGAGTTGAGATGCAAGCTGAGCTTAATTCAAGAAAAAGTTGAATCTAACCCTTCTAATACAAGTTTAAGAGAAGAAGGAGGTGTTATTCTTAAAGAATATAAAGAAGCTCTACAAGATGAGGAGAAGCTACTCAGGTAGAAAACTAAAGTTACTTGGCTCAAGGAGGGTGATAAGAACTCAGCTTATTTTCATAAAGTACTTAAAGGAAGGATTAATAGAAGCAGAATAATGACTATTTGTGCAGAGGATGGACAGATATATGAGAATAATGATGTGGCTGAGCAGTTTGTGAAACATTTTGAAAACATTCTTGGTATAAATCCTGAGGTCACACAACCTACTGAGGAAGATTCTAACATGTTTGAAAACAAAGTCTCTGAATATGAAGCTACTAAGATGATAAGAGAGGTCACTGATACAGAAATTAAACAAGCATTATTTGATATTGATGATGATAAAGCTCCAGGGCCTGATGGTTTCACAGCTAAATTCTTCAAAAAAGCTTGGGACACTATTAAGAAAGACTTTTGTGATGCAGTTAAAGAATTTTTTGTATCTGGAAAGTTGCTGGGAGAGTTGAATGCAACATTGATCACTTTAGTGCCTAAATCAATGACTCCCCAAAAAGTCTCTGATTTTAGGCCTATTGCTTGTTGCAATGTTATCTACAAGTGTATCAGCAAGATTCTAACCAACAGAATTAAGCATGCTCTGAACAATATTGTAGGTGAAAACCAAAGTGCATTTGTTCCTGGAAGGGCTATAACTGACAACATTTTACTCACACAAGAACTTCTTAAAGGCTACAACTGTGCTAATGGGCCTAAGAGATGCTCCTTTAAAATTGACATCCAGAAGGCATATGACACAGTAAATTGGTTGTTTATTAAGGAGATAATGCAAAGATTTGGTTTCCCAAGTATGATGATTAACTGGATTATGACTTGCATTACAAGTACAAAGTTCACAATATGTGTTAATGGAGAAAGATGTGGCTATTTTAAAGGTGGAAGAGGCTTAAGACAGGGGGATCCTATCTCTCCTTACATTTTCACTATGGTTATGGAGATATTGAATCTTATTGTGAAGGATGAAATTAAAAAAGATAGAATGTTCAAGTATCACTTTGGGTGTAAGCAACTGAAAATCACACATCTGTATTTTGCAGATGATTTGATTATGTTTTGTTATGGTGGTAAGGAATCTGTGTTAACTTTAAAGAGAGCTCTGGATAAATTCAGTTCTATGTCTGGTTTATACCCAAATATTGGCAAGTGCACTATGTTCTGTGGGAGCTTGGATGAGGATACAAAGAGAGAGATATGTAATATATTCCCTTTTAAAGAAGGTAAGCTTCCTGTTAGATATCTTGGTGTGCCTTTGGTTACAAAAAAGATTGGTATAGCAGACTGTAAACAACTTGTGGATAAAGTTCAGCAGAGGCTTGATGATTGGAAAAACAAAAGCTTATCTTATGCTGGGAGGGCTCAACTTATAGCTTCAGTATTGGCTTCAATGCAAGTGTATTGGGGGTCAGTATTTCTATTGCCTAAGACTGTAGTGAATGATATTGAAAAGCTCTTTAAAAGGTTTCTATGGAACAAGGGTGAAAGTTGTAAAGGCAAAGCTAAAGTGGCATAGATAGACTTGTGTAAGCCTAAGGATCAGGGTGGTCTGGGTTTTAAATCTTTAGAAATGTGGAATAAAACTTTACTCATCAAGCATTTATGGAATGTGGCTGCTAGAAAGGAGTCTTTATGGGTCAAATGGATTAATGTGGTAAAGCTGAAGAATAGAAGTGTTTGGGATGTTGAATTTGAGAATAAAGATAGTTGGGGATGGAAATGTTTACTTAATCTTAGAGATATTGTTGGTAGACACATGAGGTACAAGATTGGAGATGGCAAGACTATCAATGTTTGGCATGACAAATGGAACAGTGATTTCTCATTGGCAAGCAAGATAAGCAAGAAGGAGATTTTCTATGCAGGGTTTAAAGATACTAATTGTGTTGCAGACATGATTAATGAGCAAGGATGGAAATGGCCACAAAATTGGATAAGCAAATTCAATTGGTTAAATAATATTACTGTTCCTAACCTTAGTAAACAGCATGATGAACCTTTATGGATTGATAACAATGGCAAGGAGAAAAAGTTTGCTACCAAAACAGTTTGGAATGATATTAGAGGTAATTCTGCTACAGTTTGCTGGAAAGATCTTGTATGGCATTCAAACTACATTCCAAAACACAGTTTTATTCTCTGGTTGGCTGTCAAAACTAAACTGTGTACTCAAGATAAGCTGGCAAAGTGGTATCCTAATAGAAATTATGTATGCAGTCTTTGTAACAATGGTAATGACTCTCATGATCACCTGTTTTTCAAGTGTGAGTTTGCAAAAGTAGTGTGGGGTAAAGTCTGTGGAATTGCTAAAATGTCAATCAAAGATGATACATGGGAGAATAATGTGGAAAAATTGAGCAATGAAATTAATGGAAAGAGTATTTGGGGTACAATAAGGAAGCTCAGTCTTGCAGCCACCATTTACTACATTTGGCAAGAAAGAAATTATAGAATATTCAACAAATGTAAAAGGAATGAAATGGAGATTTTTGACATCATTTGTGAAGAATTGAGAGCCAAAATGGTCTCAATAACTATCAAGCAATCTGCAAATGTTTTAAATGCTGAACAGGTATGGAAAATTAAATTCCTAAGGAAAGGTTAAGAGCAGCAAGTGGTGATATGTGTCAGTATTGATAGAGAATGATGGTTCAAAGGGGTATCAAGATTGTTTGGTTGGATTCAATTAAAGGATCATTGTCATGGAATGTGGCATGACAGTGAATTAAGGGGTGTTTGGTAACATAGTTCACAGTATCAAAAGTTTATATTTGATTGCTGTTTCTTCTAGCAGGCCATTACAATTGTATAGTACCTAGTACCTTAGAGTCCTAACTGTGAGACTGTACCTATTATAGCCACATAGCATGTCCAGTTTGGCCTAGGGAGGAAATTGGAATACTATGATTGGTTAAATAGGAGGTCAAATAGTATGGATGTACCATAATGTAGGGCTTACTTTTGTGAAGGGTAAATGGTCTTGGAGGATGATGTATGATGAATGGAATAGAGAGGTGTGAAAGATGAACCTTCTTGGTCCATTCAATACATCATCACAGGAGGATAGGTTGTCATCATGGGGGGAGTGTGTTCCTAAACAACTGAAGCCTTCCTTTGAGAGGGAAATGTAGGTTGTTTGGCAGAGCCCCTCCATAGATGGGTTATGGGTGCCTAGTGATGCCACTCTCTATTTCTATCTTGGCTACTGTGGTTGTTGGTTGAGTGGCATGATAGAATGGAGAATGTGGAAATGTAGCTAGATGGTAGGTGCTTATTAAAAAGGTGAATTGATGAGATGAATGGAAGAATCTAATGAGGATATATAGTTGATGATGAATTGCTATGTTCTGCCAAGTTATACTCTGTGTGGAGCTCTGTTTTGGAGAAGAGGATAATGGTCAAAGTTTAGTTGTGACAGATATCTTTTATTAGAGTTATCTGATATCGGATTACAAGAGGATTCTTTGTTTAGAATTGGTATGTGTATGTTTCTATTTGTATAAAGATTTTGGGGATGTCCAATAATCTTTTACTTATGATGTAAATCTTTTGGAGTTAATATAATTCACCTTTGCACCCAAAAAAAAAAAAAAAAAAAAAAAAAAAAAAAAAAAACTCTCATCTTATTGGTTGAAAGGTACAAGTGGACACACTTAATTTGGGATATCCAAAGATTCCATTGTGGACACTTAATATGGGATAGAGGGAGTATTACATAGAGATGGAAGAGATGGTTAAATTAGCCAAAAGCTTTTTAAAGTCATTTGCCAAAAAGTTTTTGTCTTAAATGATAAAAAGTTTTTCTTATGAATTCTTTTTAAAAACAAAATTTTTAAAAAGAAAAAAAAAATATTGTAAAAAACTTGCAACTACTCCTAAAAAACATATCCAATACGGAGTAATAACTATCTGACCCTTATACATGGATGGAACCAGGGTGGGTCCTGGGGGTCCTGGGACACCTATAGAATTTTGCGACGTAGTGTTATTTTTTGTAAAACAAACTCGATTTTTCTAAAACGTATCTGGTCCAAAAAAAAAAAAAAAAAAAAAAAAAAAACTAGTGTTTTCTTTACGTCAACCTAAGAACGAATATGTAAACAACATATATTATCTATCAACACAAATATAAAAAACCAACATAAATAAACAAAGTAAGCATATGAGTTGATAATTGATATCATAGAAACATAAGATATAATCGAAGATGATTGAAGTTTAAAGTAGCCGGCCTACGTACGTTGATAAAAGTAAACATGCAAATAAATGATTGAGCAAATTGCATATATAGAAGTATATGAGCAATATGATGTTGCATATATAACCCTACCTTTGTATTCTACTGGATTTACCCGGTTCAGATCTTAACTCCAGTTAAACTCTCAATTTCTAGGTTAAAATTACATGTATAAAGTCATTCATTCTCCAACCCCATTGTCATGAACACACCTTTAACCAAAGATATTTCCTTCATGTTCATACCGGCGTCAATCATGGCCATCAAAACATTTCTGCAAACAAGTTCGATGTTCGATTTGGCCTATGATCGAGGGTAGTTTGTTTCTTATAGAGAAACAAATCCGAAAACCCCTAGATTCACTTTTTCTCAAATCTTGATTTCTTTAGTGTTAAGTTTACTACTTAAGTACCACTCCTAGAAAAAGTGCCAATAGCAACGGCCCAAATTCGTTGCAATATGGCCTAAATTTGTTGCTAAATGCTGTTAGCAACGATATTACCAACGAAACGGGTTCGTTGCTATATCGCCCGTTGCTAAACCACAAATCGTTGCTAAATGACTCAGTTCGTTGCTATTTGGCAACGACCTTCGAAGTCGTTGCTAGTTTTGGGATATGCACAAGTCGTTGCTAAATCAAAAGATAGCAACGAAATTATTATTGATGATATTTACTAACGACCTTTCACTCGTTGCTAAATTAGCAACTAAATCTCTAATCAGCAACAACTTTCAGTTTTTGGAATAGCAACGTAAAGTTGTTGGTAATTTTGGTTATAGTAGCAACCACATGAACTTGTTGCTATACAAATTCTTTACAGAAATATGCAAATTGGTTTGTTTCATTACAAACCATTTACCATTTATAACCTGCTAATAATTAATCAAACATATAGACAAAAGATACATTCCAACAGTGCACAATATAAAGCTAAACAAGATCCATCAACGTTTCGTTCAAAATAACAATAACCCATCAAACATCGGTAAGGGCGGCTATAGTTAAGAATTCACAACATCATTACAAAATTAGCTACCTAAAAGTTTAGAGCTTATATACCGATAAAGGGTTAGACATCACAAACTCACTTGTTAGAAGACGTGACCTGTTGTTGATCACTGAACATTTTTCTCATCTCAGCCCTCATTTCTTCTCTCATTTCTTCCCTCACCTCTTCAAGCCGGCTTTCAACACTAGCATTCACTTGTGCTTGAATGTTGGCCTCATTGTCGACTAGTGTTGAATAGGATTTAGTTCCATGGCCATGCAAAATCTCAGGATCTTGAGTAATTCCGTGACCATAAAAGTTCTTCTTCTTTGGATCGCCGATGGCTTTTTCCCACGCTTCAGAGTTAAAAGGAATACCAGATGGTGAATCCAAACCAACACCATCTGATGAATCCAAACCAACACCATTGACAGCTTGGACAGATTCTTTATAAGTTGTCACAACTTTTTCTGACCTTGTATCACACCAAACACCTTTACCTTTGTTTCTCTTGTGCAACCTTTCAAACATATCAACTTTTGATGCTCGTTTTCCTGTTTTTTTCTCCTGTAAAATTAGATAAACATAAATCAAATACTTCATGCTTTACATAAGATGGTTGTGTGCAGCAGTCCTTAAAAGGCCGATATTGCTAAACAAAAATGCATTAAACTACTTAACGTATTTCATAGTGAGAAGCAAACAATAGTGTAAATTTATTCGATATCAACATTCCTATCTTGTCTAAATATTCCTTATGCGAGTATTAGTACCAATCCTTAAGTAGGAAAAAGAGCTCAAATCAGTATCCGCAAATATAATGTCCACTAATTTGTAACCAAACAGTTTTGCAAGTATTATTGAACTCCTAATAACGTTCAAAAAGTCTTAGAATTAAGTGCTTACTCATTACCCATCCAAAAAATATTCAAAGTGCTTACCCATTCGTGACTATGTGCACGAAAGCTTTTAGACCCGCCGGTATGTCTAACGTAGGAGCTTGTACCTTCCACATCCCCGGGAACCTTTTTTCTGTTCTCGGCACCCACCTTTGATCGCCTCATCCATTCCAGTTTCATCCATGACTCAATAATACAATCCCAATCAGCAGCGACATTCACAAATTCAGGACGAAAGTTCCTCCAGTCAGCTTTGTTACTACTTCCAGAGTCCGTTTCACATTTTTTCCTAACCATAGCCCATGTACCTCGACATCTCTCCATCGATCTCCTTACCCAAACCTTTCTAGCCTCTTTTGGATCCATTGTTTCCTCATACTTATATCGATCCTACATAAATCATGATAGATATTAAAGCATTATGCTTTCAAAACTCAACGCTACAACATAGTATAAATCTTAGCTCTGAGATTTAAGATCTTAGTTTTAAAAACTTTAATGAAGACAAAACGTATTGTAAATAACTACCAGAAAGCACTGGTACAGAAGATCCACAAAATCATCATCAAGTTGACTCCACTGAGTTTGTGTCTCATGAAAATGTGCCTTGAAGTCTTTTGTAATTGAGATTGCAGCACATGATTCGAGATACCTGCACAATAGATTATACATGTATTAGTTACCAAATCATAACAAGATAAATAACCATGTGAATTATACTTACTCCGAGGGACCAATAATATGGATTAGTTTTTTTTCAGATGGGTCCTTAGGAATATTTCTGTTCAAGTATTCTCCTCTTGGTCCCCTTTTTTGAGTAGATGTGTCATCATCTGTGTAAAAAAAGTAATGTACATCTAATGTTATGACACAAACAAAAAATTAGCCTAAACCATGACAAAGAGTAAGAAACATACTTGTGCTAGTGCTAGAAATTGCCTCAGTGGGCGCAACAGGTATTTGGGATTCCGTTGGAGTTGGAGACAATGTATCTGGCACCGGTGAGGAGGAATGAGGAACCGGCAATGTGGAAGGTGGGGTTACCAGCATTGGTGAATCAGGTATCAACCTATGTGATATGTTAGCTCGACGGTTACCCTTTCATCTAGTTGCTTGAGATCTACCCCTTCCAGTCATATCTGTAATGTGATAGATAAAAAATGAAATTAAGTTATGTCACACAACTGAAAATTGCAGGGATAAGAATGTACTATATTCCAATAAGTGTCATAGATATTAAGTTGAGTAACTTATAAGATGGTAAACAAAAAGAATGTTGCATTTCAGCACAATAAGCTATTACATACGACATCGTAATATGTGGTTAATAGATTGTCAAATTGGATGTTAATACATGAAATAACAAATATAAACACAAGTTTGGCGCAATGGAAAGTTGGGTCACAATTAAAGGGTAGGCCACGAGTTCAAGCTTCACTGTTATCCCATTTTGTAAAGTTTTCATAACTTGTAACAAACTATAATTATTAATGAAAAGTTGCCTTATAAATTAGAGCATCATCAAGTTCAAACATGAATTAGAAGTTTAGCTTGCTGTTAAGTTTTTCCAAAACAATCCTAGGTCTCGAGATCGAGCCGCACTCATATTTCTTCCTGGTTTTGCATTTATAAAACATGTAACATTCATTAAACTACACAAACAACAATTATGACAGTACAACAAGAACGTGTAACCTTTCCATTTTACTACAATAACAACAATTATGCTTAAGACAAAAATTATCGAGCATTTAATGAGTGACAAAAATACCAAACAATGAATGAGATTGAGCATCAAATTAAACATATAATTGAACATATAGTTGAAAAACAAATGAAAGTCAGCTTACAAAACACAATATCTAGCAAAATGAACGCAACTATTGAAATCTACCATAAAACTAATAAGCAAAAACAAGCAACATATTATAGTGAGAGTAGAAATGAACATAATATCAAACATAAAATCAGCTATAAATTGAAAAAGAAAGGAATTGCATCATACTTTAGGTTGAATAAAAGAAAAGGAGTGAGCGGAGAAGAGACTATAATTTGGGGATTAGATCTAGGGTATCGTTACACATGACATGTTAAACGGATGAGTCGATATGGTATCGTTACACATGGCATGTTAAACAGACGAGTCGAGATGGTATCGTTAGACATGAGATGTTAAACGGACGAGTCGAGATGGTATCTTTACACATGAGTTGTTAAACGGATAAGTCGAGATGATATCGTCACACATGAGATGTTAAACGGATGAGTCGATATAGTATCGTTAGACATGAGATGTTAGACGGACGAGTCGGGATGGTATCGTCAGACATGAGATGTTAAACGGACGAGTCGAGATGGTATCGTTATACATGAGATGTTAAACGGACGAGTCAAGATGGTATCTTTACACATGAGAAGTTAAACGGACGAGTCGAGATAGTATTGTTAGACATGAGATGTTAAATGGATGAGTCGATATAGTATCGTTAGACATGAGATGTTAAACGGACGAGTCGAGATGGTATCATTAGACATGAGATGTTAACCGGACGAGTCGAGATGGTATTGTTATACATGAAATGTTAAATGGATGAGTTGAGATGGTATCGTTACACAAGAAATGTTAAACGGATGATTCGAGATGGTATCGTTCCACATGATATGTTAAATGAATAATTCAATATAGTATCGTTAGACATGAGATCCTAAACGGACGAGTCGATATGGTATCTTTACACATGAGATGTTAAACGGATGAGTCGAGATGGTATCGTTTTACATGAGATGTTAAACGGATAAGTTGATATATTATCGTTAGACATGAGATGTTAAACGAACGAGTTGAGATGGTATCGTTAGACATGACATGTTAAACGGATGAGTCGATATGGTATCGTTACACATGGCATGTTAAACGGACGAGTCGAGATGGTATCGTTAGACATGAGATGTTAAACGGACGAGTCGAGATGGTATCTTTACACATGAGTTGTTAAATGGACGAGTCGGGATGGTATCGTTAGACATGAAATGTTCAACGGACGAGTCGAGATGGTATCATTAGACATGAGATGTTAAACGGACGAGTCGAGATGGTATCTTTACACATGAGTTGTTAAACGGACGAGTCGAGATGATATCGTTACACATGAGATGTTAAACGGATGAGTCGATATAGTATCGTTACACATGAGATGTTAAACGGACGAGTCGGGATGGTATCGTTAGACATGAGATGTTAAACGGACGAGTCGATATGGTATCGTTATACACGAGATGTTAAACGGACGAGTCGAGATGGTATCTTTACACATGAGATGTTAAACGGACGAGTCGAGATAGTATCGTTAGACATGAGATGTTAACAGACGAGTCGAGATAGTATCGTTAGACATGAGATCTTAAACGGACGAGTCGAGATGGTATCTTTACACATGAGATGTTAAACGGACGAGTCGAGATGATATCGTTAAACATAAGATGTTAAACGGATGAGTCGAGATGTCATAACTCCTTCATACGAACTCTGCTTTTAATGATTAAAATGGCCACGAAACCGGGAGAGAGAGATCTACAACTTTCATTTTGGAGTTCAAAACTAAATTTTTAACCTATTTGCGTCACGAATGAAGTCACATAAAACTTCAGTTTTTAACGTGAGTCAAACACTCATGATGTTGAAGTTCACGCTTTTAAGACGTACAGACAATGTGCGTTATTTATTTTTTTATAGATAAACCATAAATTACATATATACACATATAATGGATTGCATGTTATATTTATATGTGTATAGATTGTCCTAAGTAGATTGAAATTAAACTGCCATGATTTAATAAGGTTTAATAAAAAGAGGGAAATTTTTTCCCCTATGCTATTTCATAAATGTAGTAACTAGAAAATAATTTAAAATAAAATTGGTTAACTAAAAAAATTTGAGAATTTTCCCGTGATTTTTCATATATTTAGCAATAAACATGTTTAAAATTTTTTGACCAACAATTTTTGCAACAAAATATTCGTTGCTATATTTGCGATTTCGTTGCTAATATTTAATTATTTGATTGGCAAAAATTAAAACTTCGTTGCTAATTTTTTTGCAACGAAATTTTTTGAGAAAGTCGTTGCTAAAAAAGAGAGGGAATGTTCCCACCAAATTTTGAGAAGATAGCAACGAATTTAGCAACTAAAAGTCGTTGCTAACCAAAGATTCAATTTTTACTGAATTTCGTAGCTAAATTCGTTGCTAATGTGTGAATATAGCAACGACTTATTGGTTGTTGCAAAATTTTCGTTGCTATTGGCACTTTTTCTAGTAGTGTACATATATTGATGATGGATACAATAGAAGGCATGGAACCGGTGCCAACCGTTTGGCAAAGGTGGTGTTTCGTGTACGTCCAAGAATAAGTTAGCACCGGAAGGATGCTTTCCGGTTTACGTGGGACTAGAGAAACAAAGGTTCAATATCAAGACCAAGTATGCTAATCATCCTTTATTTACAATGCTACTAGAAGATGCGGAAAGTGAATATGGTTACAATAGCAATGGCCCGATATCCCTTCCATGTGATGTAGATTTGTTCTATAAGGTGTTGGCTGAGATGGAGGCTGACGAGGTGCAGCCGCTTGGATGTGGATTTGCTTATGGCTCGTGCAGTCCGTTTAATCCTAGCCGTCGGTTGGGTAGCCACGGTGCACAATTTGTGGGCAAATGTTATGGTTCTTATGGACCTCTAACTCCATTAAGCTTGATTAAAATGAATTAAGTTGTTGTAAATACATGCATGCATATATGCAATCAAAAATAGTTAAATATCTTCGCATATTGTAACATATGTAGATGTTTTATTTGTAAGTTACCACAAACCATCATTTAACCATCATTTGTACACTTTTAATCGAGTTGAATCTTGGTTCTTGCTAAAAACGAATATTGTATTGTCAGCTTTTTGTATTATATGTTACATATAATATATCAACAAGATCTAGCTAGTTGATGATTGTTACATATAATATATCAACAAGATCTAGCTAGTTGATGATTAAGTAACCAAACCTACTATACATGACTTAGTGTATTGTTTGTTCATGCATTATTAAATACCATATTTTTTTGGTAAAGGGTATTCCACTCGGTAAAATATATTACTCAAAAAAAATGTTTAAATACAATAAAATGTGGCTGAAGTATAATATTAACCACAAGCAATCTCTTCAGACAACCACAAATCATTTATGACAAGCAATAAATGACAACTAGCTACAACCAATAAGAATACTAATCCAAAACCAGCATAAAATAATACACATCAGAAAATTTTATTGAAAAATATAAAATAACCTAGTTAAGATAAAAGTCTTGAATTCCAGAAGGCTTTAATTGTGCAAGAGAGAGGACAAAATCATCATCATCATCATAATTGTTGTCGTCACCCGTATCCGCTTTCCATTGCTTATAAAGACTCTGCTCTTTACCTCAACTTTCAGAATACAACGTCCCAATGTGATCATCAAAAACTTTATCATCATCGCTGTCAGATACTACCACATTGCCCAGCTTAGAGAATGAGTTACCCACCATAGTTGAAGAATCAACCTTTTTACGAGGCTTAGCATCATCATCCACAAGAGTAATTTTCCTTTCAATAATAAGTTTTTCAATCTTCCCAATTTTCTCAACAATAGGAGTAGCACTTCCATTTCCCCCTTAGAAACCTCCAAATCAGCCCCATACTTAGGAGAAACAGTTGTTGCACAAGGAATACCATTATCATCGGTATCAGCCACATCAAGAGCATCGAATGGATTCGATGTAGCAATAACATTCCCACTCGTACTTGACTCATAAGTGATTTTTTCCTTAGTAGCAACCGGCTTCTTCGAGACAGGTCACTAAAATTTTGGTTTAGGCTTATTAAGCTGAACACCCCAATACCATATTTTCTCAAACATGCATCAAAATCATTATACATTATGAATTATTCACTTGTAAATTAGATAACTATGACATTTTTTTATTTATATTGCGTAAATATAGAATTTATTTTTTGGTAAAAGGTCAAAAGACCCGGTAAATATATTACTCCAAAAAACGTTTAAATACAAAGGATATGGGTTAATCTCATATCTCAGCTCGTTACATATACGGAAAAGCTTACATAACATGATACTTCCTATTCTGTAAACAAGAAAATAAACCACTACTCAAAAGATAACATTAGACTCCTACGAAAACAAAATTACTTCTTACCAAGGCCTTGGAGCTTGAAACCATACATGTTATAAAAAGCATCCAAATTCTCTGAAAGATCATATACCTGATTCGCATAGTCATCATAATCATCTTCACGATCGTGACCACCACCAAATAGGTTCATTGATTTATCAAAAGTGTTCACAACCTCCTCTTCATCATTGTCGGAATCAACTATCTCTCCCACCTTAGAGAATGGGTTAACCCTTTTAGTAGAAGACGTAGATGGAGAAAAAGAATAACTAGACTTACTAGATGCGGCCTGCACGTTCTCTTTCACAACACTCACAAGCAGTTCTTCTGATATATTAACAGTCTTTTGAGACCCATCCACTTTAGCTTCCTTTTTATTACCTAGATAATCAACCTTTTTAATAAGATAACCATCATCATCTACAAGAATAGATTTTGTTAATACAAATAATATCAAAAACGTCATTTGCATTAATCGGTCTGTACTAGTTTTTATAATCTCAAAATACAAACATACGTTACATAAAACTACGACTAATAAGTTTTTAATCGAGAAAACTCGTTTTCCTCATCAACATCACTTAAGGTATGTACAAACTTCTACCAACTTGTGTATGTGATCAAAGGATTTAAAAAATTTACATTTTCATGTCACAAAATATTTTTACAAAAGTATTTTTGTATAATTTAAAGAAATGTTTATTAAGAAAATGTTTTCAACATTCAAAACCATAACTGCCATATTTCCCGCTCAAAACCGACAACAAAACTTCACCAGATAGTTTTTCACCACGTCAGGACAAATCGAGGAGCGTTTGTCTGGCGGTCCTTTAAATAGGGCGGTGGTCCCTTATCGATAAAGGACCGTCCAGCATTTAAGGGACCGTCGCCTCTCTCCTGACGCCTACAGAACTGTTTTGCTTCAGAAAACATCACCTCTTATGCACATAAACCTTCTGTATTCCAAAATCCTTTCTAAAACATACTCTTTGATCACATTATCAAGTTCTAGTTGTTTACAAGTGATCACACTCATCATTCCTCTAAGTGCAAGAGAAGAACATTCGTTGTAATCAAGAAACGAAGTGTTGAAAAAGAGTTTTGCTCATCTCATCTCATTGTTGTAGATCTATCATTATTTTTATTCATTGTTTCGCGTATGTAATAGGACTTGAGTAAAAGTCTTATATTGTATATTATGTTGTATCGTGCCATCGTATTGGTATGAGGTGTGAAGCCACGTGGGCTTTGGTAGATTGGTTCTAGTTAGGATTAGGACTCGTCATTCCGCTTAGTGTCGTTAAACTTGGTGTAAGCTTGTGTAAGGTTTGTTCCGCCATAAGGGAGCGTGTTGATATAGTGTTTGTGAAACTCTCGAGTGTGAGACTCGAGGAGTGGAGTAGGGATGAAGGAGTGAGCTTCGTTGCCGAACCACTATAAATCTTTGTGTGCCGGTTTGATCTTTCCTTTCCTTATCTTTACTTGTTTACTTATCATTGCTTATACCTATTGTTGTGTTGATTTCACGTAAGCTTCGAATCGAATCATTTTATCAAACAAAATTTGTAAAGTCAATTTTATAAAAACGTGATTAATAACGGTGAAACTATTCAACCCTCCCTTCTAGTTTCTACAGATTTCCCATTAATGATTAGCTTTTCAACCTCCCCAATTTTCTCAACAATAGGAGTAGGACCAACCTCCTTAGCTTTCACTGTACTGCCAGAATCCAACTCAGCCCCATCCTTAGTCACGATATCAGTAGAAATGCCACATTCATCAGTATCAATCATATTAGGGGCATCAAAAGGATTCGACGCAGGGATCTTCGTCCCACTCATACTAGCCACTTCAGTGGCCTTCTTCTTTGTAACATCCACCTTCTTGAGCTAAGGAGGAGGCGCTTTAGGTTGATATTGGAACTTAGGACCCACAGTCGGTTAAGTAAATCATCCTCTACCCTGTGCACTTTGGATTTCAGTCTTACCCTTTTTGTTTATTATTGGCCGGTTGGAAACCATCACTATTCTTTTGCATAGGCTGAACTGGAGGGGGAACAAATTTAGGACAAGTATCCAAGGTATGACCAAAGAGCTTACACTTGTCACACCGAGGTGTTTTCCACTCATATTCAACCAAAACCTTTTCAATTGTAGAACCCAATCCATCAAGTAGGGGAATCTCAACAGTGAGACTGTCCTTGAGCATCTTATATGCCTTTACCTTAATCAAACACCTCGCAAAGCTACTTCGGCCCCATGATTCTAAACACATTTGACTAGTGTAAGAATCCAAGATTTTTGGTGTACCAATCAATGTAGCTAGAAGGCTGAGACCATCATCAGAAAACATCGCAAGTGGGACATCATGGAATCTAACCCATACCGGAATATTAGTCAAATCTGCTTTTAGTAAATTAGTACTCAAAGTCCATGGTTTAAGAATAATACGAACATTTCTAATCTTCCATGGACCGTTTCCAAAGACATTATCAACACCTTTTTGAGTGGAAACATAAAAAAAATAATAATAATAAATAAAAAACAAAAAAACAAAAACAAACCCTTAGCATTCATCATAACCTTTTGAATACCATACTTCGCCCACACATTGCGTACATAATAATCAACAACTAGAAATGCAATCCGTTTACCAAGAAAGTAACCATATAGAGTATTGTCAAATCGAGTGTTTACCACTTCAATCACTTTCATAGGAACAGTAAGGTCCAATCTATTAGTTTTATTACTGCATTACTAACTATGAAAATTAGATTTGTACATCTAATGATCATTAGACGTAACACCCGCATATAAAACTGGCTTCACATGAGGGTCATTCGTAGATTGGGGCTGTTTCAAAACACTTGAGGTGCTCATATCAGGATTAACCCCGTTTACAAAGGAGAAGAAACCTCAGGAACTGATTTAGAATTAGCATTAGGGTCCTTACCACCACGCTTCCCAAGATATTCATTAAAACCTGTACCAAAATTTTTTGACTGCCAAGTAACATTGAAGCTCGTAACTTAAGGCTGTGCTAAAACACTAGAAGTGTTTTTACCAGGATTTACCACGTTAACAACAAGTTCGTTTAGTTTAGAATTTACCAAAGATTCATGAGGTTCAACACGAACATTAGTAGCAGGAGCAATATTAGGGTTCATAATCGACTGAAGATTCGACTCACCAAAACTAACAGTATCCCCCCCCCCCCCCCCGGTTCTTTGAGATTGTTCCTCACCACTTTCAGCAATAGAGTTATCTCTTACATATTTATATCTTGTGTTAACTGCAACTAGAGACGTGTACATATTGAACTAATTGTAATAATTGACTATTGTAAACCTTTGATGGTGTTTATTTCATGTTAGAACTAGCAAGAAGCTAGATAAAAGAATTACAAAGTATTTGTATAAGAAGTTATAGGAAAAGTTATCCAAACAAACCAATCCGGATTAACTTTTTTATTCCGCTGAATAATCTACGAGTGAGATAACATCTTGATCTCTTCTAAGAGAGTATCTTTTCTTGGAGGTTTTAAATCAAAGCAAATACGATTTTTATATCTCCAAATGACCCAGTTTGTTGTTTGAATAACCACATCGAGACAAGATTTGGCATTACCATTTTCTATATCAGCCCAAGACACGAGAGTTGGCAAGTCGCTCGGGTAATGACTTAGACCCACCAAACCATAATCGAATTCCAAAGATTAGAAGCGACTTCACACTCAACAAAGAGATGATAAGCTGTTTCTGTTGCCCCATCACAAACTGACAAACATGGGATCTTGTTGAATGTAGATCTATGCCACGCATATCAAGAGTAAACCTAGTGAATTGGAAGCCGATCAAACCTAAGGCGCTAAGAATGAATAATTACCTTAATGGGAAGATCCTTGTTCCAACGTATTTGATCATCTTGAGTAAGGAGGTACATGTTAAAAACCCATACGGCTAATCATGTTAACAATGGTAGATTTTTTGTTTTAGTTTGGAGTAATCATATATTTCTATGTGATTTAGATACGATTATCACATGATCGACTAGTTATGTATTAGGGAGTACTATGTTACGGAGAAAAGGTAGTTTATAACTTAGATATTACAAAAATACAGTAGAAACTCTATAATATAATACACTTGGGACCGCCAAAACTTATTAATTAAAAGAGTTATTAATTAATCGATAAATTAATAATTATTAATTTATATATTAATTAATATTTTATTAATTTATAGTAGAATACTTAGTTTACAAACACCTTTCAAGCTTTCACTTAATTATTGTATACAATGCATGTATATCAAATGAATGACCCAATTTGAAAGAAACCTTCAATCTCCCACCTTATTATGTTTCTTGTGTTCAATATATCACTTTATGGACATTAAAAATATTTTCTATATAAATACAAGATCAAAATAGGTTAACACAAACAAATGTATTATCAAAATAGGTTAACACAAAAATATTTTCAAGAAACCTTCATAAATCATTCATGTAATATGCTATATATAAGGAATTATTAATTTATATTTTATATGGGGTCTAAAGAAATTATCAAAAATGTTTTATCTTATAATTTTAGCGAATTATTAATTTAGCACCCTATCCCCGAGTCGGGACCGGTAAAAAATATTATCTTAGAGAGTTTATTAAATAATCGAGTATTAATTTATCGAGTTTCTACTGTATAAGATAATTAATAAGAATATTAAGAAGTCAGTGTTGGTTTGTTGATACTAATTACACATGTACGTTCATGTAATATTGATTAATAAAAACGGCCAACAACTATGGTTGTTGTATGTTATTGTAAAAATATAAAACTTTTGATCATTGATATATATCAATGACGCACGTAATAGAACCCAAGAATTTGTTAATTCTTAGATTTTTTATTCAAATACCTACGATATGATATGACAAGTTGGCAACTCTTTCTTTTAACGATGTCACCATCTACAAATCAAGTGTTGGTCATCTTTCTCTATCCAAATTTTTGGTGCATCAAAAATCAATCTTGGAGGCAAGAATTTTCGTGTGTTGTCTTAGTTTTGATGATTGTCTTAGATGATAGATTGTTATATTGCCCAAGCCCGTCTACGTTCTTAGGTCCATTATTAGTGTTTATGATTTATGATCCATTGTCTCTTTAAATAAGATTAATAGAACATAAGAACCTATCGTGTATTGGTCGAGAATCGAGATCTTGTCAAAGTGATATATTCGAGAGTGCTGAGTGGCGAGATCTCTTCATGGTGATGATCGTGATCCAAGTGTTAATTATTGAAATGGCCAGAGTTGTCTTTACGTCACCTTTATTTTTGGATTTTTAATATGTAATAATACTTTTTCCAAGTCCACATTCATGCGATTGAGTACAACTTTCTTATACTTTTGCAAATTGCAATATATAGTTACTATATACTACCATTATTATTTCCAAGGTTTTTCGTTAATCTATCTAAGTGCGGTGTTGTATTATTATGACAATGAAGTCAAATTCAAACACATATAATAGTCCAACTCTTATCCTAAGATACTAACTCCGTCTTAAATTTATTGTCCACTATTGACTTTTTTAGTCTTTCTTCTTCAACTTTGACCTTAAATATTTTTGTGGGTGTTATATAATATTTGATGCAAAATATATAAATAGATTGGGTTTTAAGTGTACATTTCAATGGTATAATTTTTCATCAAGTATTATATAACAAAAAAATATATATTTATGGTCAAAGTTGAACTAATTTGACTTTGAAAATTGAAAGTGGTCAACAAAGAAAGTTAAATTAATTACTTATCTAATTAATTTAGTGCAAATTAACATAGTTATATTTGATTTTATTATTTACAATTTCCAGTTTATTTTGTTATTTCAGATCATGAACGTGTTTGTACTATCAATTTTCTTAATTTATAGTACTGTTTTTAGTTGTTATTCGAAGCTCCCTTTAAATTAGGGCCGAGCATCGGGCCACTCCCGACCCGTCCCGACCCGAATCCCGATAAGCCGGAAAACACAAACCGAGTCCCGACCCGATTAAGCTCGGTTCGGTTTCGGGACAGGACGGGATCGGTCGGTTTGATCGGTTTTGTTTGTTGTTTTTTGGTTTTCGGCCCATCCCGACCCGATCCTGACTATTCCGAATCCCGACAAAACGAAAAACACAAACCGAGTCATGGGCCGTTTGAGATCGGTTCAGTTTCAAGACATGATTCGAGACTCGAGATCGGGACAGGATTCGGGATCGGTTCGGTTTTGCTCACCCCTACGTTAAATATATATTTAACATGCATTCATGCGAAGGTGTAAGAGAAGGTACTCTCATGTCTCAAGAGTGATATTTTAATAATTTTTTTGTTTCAAGTAAAAAAAAAAACACATTATTATATTAATTTTTTTTTCCAAAACTATTTCACAACACACCACAATCTTTTTCTCACATGTGCTAGACAAAAACTGAAACGACAACAATTTGAGGCTGACTACAGTAAGGCGACCCAATCCTCTCATTTTTCCCTGTCACTTCAGCTTTCTCTCTCCAGCGACATGCAGGCGATTGGGTGACCTAGTAAGGGTGACCAAGTTTTTTTTTTTTAATCAACTACATGCATATCTAATATATATCCACACACATGCATATCTATACGTGTTAAACATGCACAACCACTTCATGTAGTATATATCCACACACATGCATACATCAGTTGGGGTTGCTCCATCAACTTGCAAATCCACTTCACAACTTTGCTCCATCAACTCATTTGGGAAACTGATTAAGATGAAAATGTCAAACGGTAATCTTTTTTTCTTTTTTTTTTTTTTTTTTTGGCCAAACGGCTAGAAACATTTAATAGCCAAACGGTTGGATCAAAAAGGTGGATGAAATGAAAACAATACTCGGTCGAGCCTGCGACTCATTTCATTTTTTTCCGTCCCTCGACCCACTGGCCACAGTAAGGACGACCCACTTTGACCTACACGACCGACTCGGTCGACCTCATTACTGTGGGTAGCCTGATAGTGAAGCATTTTAACGGCATTGCAGGGCAAGGCTTTGATAGAAAAAAAATTATAATTCAAATATTTATGAACCATATAGGTTTCGGTATTGGGCTTAACCGGTTACATGAATAGCTCTACTTTAGTCGGATATTAATTTGAATTGCCCTGAACTGGTCACAAGCCTTTTAACTATTTTTCGTTTTACATTTATCACCTTTAGGTAAATGTGGCATTCTAGAGAAAATAATTCATTGCAGTCTTTAAAATGTTCATCTATACATGTTTTTTGTTGAACAACTTAAACCAAAACGTTTGAATAATCTGCTAAACATCATAGTATCATACGTATAAAGAACAAGAAACATGCAATGTCTCCATCATGAAAATTACAATATACATCACAATAATCACTTTCACAGTTTTCCTCACAATCACGAAAATAGACTTTTTGTAACAATAAAACGAAAATAGACTTAGAGCTGAGGAAATTAATGCTGGAAATTGTGAATTATGGTTATTCGCCAAAGAAAAACACATTGCTTCCCAATGTCGATAAACAGGAAGTACAGGTGTCTAAATGTCTTTTTTGAAGGCAACATGCAAATTAAACAAGCAAAGAAGCAGCAAGACACCAATGGAACAAGGAGGGTGTTTGGTGCAAGCATTGATTTTTTCACAACTAAGTTTTGTTTTATTTTAAAAAAAAAAAAAAAAAAAAAAAAAAAAAAAACTATTTTATATTATGTAGTTAGAATTTTCATATAATTCACACTAAGCAGGAAACATCATTCTGTGAATATTTTACTACGTATATAATTAAGTAGGCACTTGTTATTGAATATAAAAGTGGTTTACGCTGTGATTGGTAAGGTGATCAGGTGATCAGGTGTACCCTTTGCTTTGAATGTGTTAAAACACCATGAAAACTTGCCAAACTTCTCTATAGTTCCAACACTTGTAAGTTGTAACAAACAATGGACTTAATGATAGCTTATGCACCTTTAACTATGTCTTCGCATGTTGATGATGATATGATCCAAAGTTGTGTCTCTGAGTACTTTTACATTTATGGATATCGTGAATGTTACTTCATGCTTTGCACTTAAACTGAATATGAATGTATCAATGTGCTTATTGAGTAATGTTTTATATCGTTGCGGATTGTATGTAGCTCTTTGTAAGAGATGGTAAATGCGCGCATTAGGTATTGCACTAAAAGCAAGTTTGATTTTGGGAACTTTATCTTACATGATAAAATACTCCCTCCCTCAATAGAGTCCATTGTTTTTTGTTGATACGTATATTAATTAGATCTCGTTCGTTAGTCTGTTATATATATATAAGAACCAAGTATTTGCTCATCAAGCATATGCATACCAACTGTTTAATAGAATAAGAACAATGAAGATTCTGTTAACGCTATCCTTTTTTCCGGCATCAAATGTGTTTGTTTTAAGGGTTTGTTAAGATTCATCATGACCACTATCTCTATGCTCCCACCAATGACCAGCCACTCACCAACATAGCTATCCAAAAAGCTGTCTTTGCTCTCCTAAGGTCAGCTTAAATTACCATTAATCCTCTTCTTCTGGGACATATGGTAAAAAAAAAAAAAAAAAAAAAAAAAAAAAAAAAAAAAAAAAAAAAAAAAAATCTCTGTGATCTACTTTAACTTTTTGATTAACTTTAGTGACTTTGGTAATATTACGTGTCTATTTTCATCCACAGCCATCTTTCATGTCAAAAGCTACTTCTATTAAATCAATATTTGGTGCGAGTTTTTTTACCGTAAAAAGGCCAATGTTACATGGGGTTATGCAATGGTCCACTGTTTATGTTATATCTTTAGAACATGGACAAAGGATGGTATCTGAGTCGGGTGGAAAAATTTTGAGTTTTCATCACCTTTCACATCCCACTTAATTCTAGCTTTTTGTCGAAGCATATTACTATATTCATTCTCCTTCTCCTCCCAACGTTTTCTCGCCGGCCTCCATCCAATGTGACTCTCTCCCCATCACTCAACGTTCTTTTTTCTGCTTCTAGTTCCCATTTCATAGCTTCATCTTTATACAACTCAATCTTCGTCTTATGATCTCCGAATCTCTCCTTACTCCACACTCTAAGCCTAGCCTTTACATTTTTTAATCTATCACGGAACATACAATCCGGTCGAGTTCCCCTCACCTCCATTTTCCACGCCTCCTCAATTACAGATAGAAAATCAGCTTCCTCCATCCAAATGTTGAAAATCCGAAATGATTTTGGCCCAAAGTCAAGATCCACATCCTTTAGCTGATCAGACAATGATCTGACAACATTCGGTCCAAAGCCATAACTGAAAGATTACCCCAAAAATTAGTGAACTCGTCATTCATTAGGAAGCGATCCAACTTACTAAACTTTAACCCATCATCGCTCACCCTAGTAAACTTCCTCCCCCCCCCCCCCCCCCCCCCCCCCCCAGCCTTGTCTCCTTAATGAAGTCATTAAAATCGGTCATTTCCTTAGTATTCACTTGAGAATTAATCCTATCATCATTACTACTGACAACATTTAGGTCCCCAAACAAACACCAGGAGCCTCTCCACCTCTTCATCAACCCCGCTAACCTATCCCATAATGATGATTTCTGGCGACTCACATGCGGTCCATATATACACACTAAAAATTTCCTCATCTTTTCCCCTCCATTCTCCTTTTATCGCAATAAATCTCTCGTCCCCGATTGCCTCTTTACATGTAAAAACCCTCGTATCCAACATTAAAATTATTCCCCCCCGAGCTCCCAACTGCCGGTAATTGTGAGTATCCATACCCTTTTCCACCCCACACATCCTTGTCCCCGATTGCCTCTTTAAAATGTTATAAATCCTTTAAAAGTAGCATAGATAAAGAGCCAGCAAGAGAATCACCGAGGAGAAGGCGGCTAACCATGTGGTTTAAGCAAATTCTTCAACTTGAGAGAAAATGAAAATTATCTTTCAAACATTGAGCTTCAAATCTCCAAATATAAACGTTTGAAGCCAAATGTCCGAGATAGTTTAACTATGAATATCAATAAACTACGAGTTTTAGCTTTTAACAGCCTTGTTCTTGGTGATATAGGCATTCATGTTCATCAACATATGAACACCACCCCATCAGTTAATACCACCAGGATTATCATTAACCACTACTTGAATCACCACCTGCACCACACCAAACTATATCAACCACCACCAACCTTAAAACTCTAAAGAAGGGAATACATATTCAATACAAAACAGACTTTAAAAACAAAGAAGTCAATCAGATTAACTATCTATGATGAAACAATAAAAGACTTTACATATATTTGGTATGTGACTAACTATTAATCGTCCTCATAGTTTTGTCATAATCATGTATTAACCACTCTTAAATTTGCTACAGGAGTTTAGTGGACACAAGAGGGGCTAAAAGCACCGAATTTCTCAAAAGAGAACAGAAATGAGGGGGGTTTAAACTCTCATGTTTCTAATGAAGGAATTATCAGAGACAACAGAAAGTCAGAAACACTCCATGTTCACATTTTAAACCAGTGTGCAAGAGCCGTAACTAATGAGCTAGCAGCCTCTAAACTCCAAAGGAGACGACTACTCCCAGTATATGTTTTATGAGTGAAAACCAGATAAAACATTCAAAAGGGCTAATTAGCAAGCAGCCATTAAAGAAAACTACAAATCTTGCGCACAAAGCAAAAATAAAAAATATATATAAAAAAAATAATAAAAAATAAAAAATAAATAAAATAAAATAAAAAAAACTTGTGCACGAGTCCTTACTAACAAGCTAGCAGCCATTATACAAGGGAGGAAACTACTCCCAGCGTATGTTTTACTATGAATTAAAACCATATCAATAGGACTAACAGCACACATCCATAGAGATTTTGTAAGTAAAAGTAAAAAAATCAGGTACAAAAACATAAAGGCACTTTTTGCATACACAATGCAAGTAGTTTGTGTCTCAAGTGAAAACTACAAATGTTAAGAACATAACCAGAGAAAGTTCCTACACAAAGCGAAAAGAGAATACAAATGCTTCAACTACCAAAAGATGACAAGGGGGAGGGTGGAATCCTTCTGAATTGTGTGCTTGTCCAGTGGGATGGGTACAGAATACTTGCTTCCAGGGTAAGCTGCTGCTTCCAAACAGCAATGGACCTCTGTTGGTTTGGCGGGATGGCGTTCTTGTCCTGGACGTTTTCCTTCCTGGCAAACTGCACGGTATTCTCGTCCTCGACGTTTTCCTTCATGGCAAACTGCACAGTATTCTTTACTCAGATAACACTTACAAAAATATAGAAATGAAAACAGAAACTTGAAATTTCAGAGATGCTTCGTTCGTAGGAAAACTAGTATCCAATTTGACATCTACTGAAAAAATGGACAATCAAATATGAAGAATGAAGATACAACATAATATTCAGAGTTTAGAATAATTAAAGACACTGCAACTATTTTAATTGGTGTGTCAAAAGATATCTAACCAAGATTCTGAATGAGATGCAGGGTAGTTCCATTCCAGATACAGTAGTCGGCAAGAGTAGAGTCGTCTTGGAGCTGCTTTTGGGGCAAAAACAATGTCTGCTTGTCTGCGGGAATACCTTCCGTTTCCTGAATCATGACTTTCACATTTTTTATGGAGTCGGAGCTTAACACTTCTAGACGGATGGTTTTTCCAGTGGCAACAATCTCGATATATATCTGCAACACCAATGGCGTGTAATCCAAAAGACGGATGGTTGACTCGTTCTGGATGTAGTAATAACAAAGGGGACGGTTTTCCTCGAGCTTATTTCCTGCATAGACCAACGTCTGTTGGTCTGGGCGAATACCTTCCTTGTCTTGAACAAGGGCTTTCAGTTCCTTGGCGGTGTGGCCGAACTCGAGATCCAGAGGGATCCTCTTTCCAGAGATGGTCTCGACATATATCTTCATATTTCCTCTAAAACAAGGCACAAAATAGAGGACAGAATCCTGGTTGATGTTGTAGTCGGAAAGGATCCGGCGATGGTCCTCGAGCCAAATTCCAGCAAAAAAGAGCCCTTGGTAGAACGGGGCAACACCTACATGCTCACTGATGAGGGACTGCACATGATCGATAGAGCGGCGAGGTGAAACATTCAGAGGGATAATCTTTCCAGTGTGAGTCTTGACGAATATCTGCATCGATCCCGGTTTGAGTGAGGATGTGCTATCAATCGGGTTAAGAATACCAACTTCTGTTTCTCTCAACCTGGCCTTAAAAGCCTCAAATGTGTTGGAATCCTTAAGCTCCATACCGATGGCCTTACTGGCAGGGGTCTTCTTGAAGAAAACCTCCATCTGTAAGCAGGAAAAACCGAAGAAACAAAAAAAGAAAGTAAGAAACCGGACTGAGCAACAAGGATCCTAGCAAGAGATGCCAATCAGGTATGATCCTGTGTGTTTGTAACTCTAGAGTAAGTTGAGGAGACAGCCCCTTGGGATATCATCTATACATAATTTGGTCCATATAACATAAACTCACGCTGTTTTGCTCAACTAAAAGGATATCGAGCACATTAGCAAAAAGCATGAGCATCAAAACGATTCAAACACACGCTTTTATAACCTTATAACTATAAACCAAAAGAAAATAAAATAGAGTAGAGAGATATGATTTAGCAGGCGAACAGATCCGAATGTGTAGCCAAGGATTTCTAAAGCAAGCTGGAGACAGTAACAAGCAAATCCTGGATGATATCACTCGTTAACCAAATAGAGTGATATATCATACCAAAGCATCAAAACAAGTAGGAAAAGTTTACTAGAACGGGGCAACACCTACATGATCACTGATGAGGGACTGCACATGATCGATGGAGCGAGGGATGATCTTTTCAGTGTGAGGCTTGACAAATATCAGTATCGGTCCCGGTTTGAGTGAGGATGTCCTATCAAACGGGCTAAGAATACCAGCTTCTGTAGCTCTCAACCTGGCCTTAAAAGCCTCAAATGTGTCGGAATACTTAAGCTCCATACTGATGATCTTACCGGCAGAGGTACTGAAGAAAACCTCCATCTGTAAACCAAAGAAACAAAAACCTTGGGATATCAAAAGAAAGACTGGAAATATAGACAGCGTCATAAACTCACGTTGTTTTAGGAGGTAAAGGTATATATCACAAACCAAAAAGCATGAGCATCAACAAAACAGTAGGTTTTTTATAACTAGAAACCAAAGGGTAGATGTATATGATTTAGCATAATCAACCAGTAATAAGTGTAGCTAAGGATTTCTAAAGCAAGTACTTGGGAAGCAAAAGTGAAATATATCATAGCAGAGCAACAAAACAGGCGGATGTATTGAATTTACTATATAAAAAGCAATATCGTGATAAAGCCACGCAGACATTGAAATATAAGTTGCAACAAAGCTCACACATATATATCATGCCAAACAGAGTTACGTACCACACAATTAGGGATACATTCATTGAAACAAATCAAAAGCATAATATAATATTAATCACATAATTAGGGACCATCAAATACAGAGAGTTAAAATTAGGGTATCAAACGATAAATAGTCTAACAGATAAATAAATAAAAATGTAATAAAAACGAGCGAGTATATACCTTTGAGGGAGAATTTTCTGATGATTGATTGCAGGATGACTAAAAAAGGAGATGAATGGTTTATTCACGGATGTCTATTCAGTATTACTACATATTGGTTACAACGAGCATAATTGCCCGCGCGTTGCTGCGAGGCGGCTGTTTATGGCAATTATTTGGTTCAGCTGTACGTTTATTTCTATTTATGTGATATGATATTGTGTAGGTAAATATATTGAATGTTTGTCAAATATATTAAAATATATTGAATTCTTGAAAGTTATACATATTTAAACTCGTTTTCATTGAAAAAATTATTTCGTGAACAATGGCGCAAGTTTCGTAATTTTTCAAGTCTGTTTGGTACATCAAATGAGGCCCGGAGTGATTTCGCGAAAAGTTTAGCCAAGATTGACACTTACACCCCCTCCACCTCTAAGTTTCATTTCCCACCCTCACATTTCAATTTACATTTTACACCCTCCCCATTTTATATATAAACCATTTTTTTTTCTTTTTGATTTCATTTTATATCAAAAAAATAACACACACATGCATACTCTTTCTCTCTCTCTCTCTACTCGCCGGATTCTTCATACATTCCGGCAACACCAGCAGTTTCCGGCGCCGCCGTCACCGGAAAATTTTCCGGCAACCCCTTTTCTTAGTCGGTTCGATAGATCAGCTCCCTCTTATCATTTCTGGAGCTTCCGAGCTTCTAGCTCTCACCGTAGCACTCGTACGCGCCGCCACCATTTTCTGTCACCACCACCGCCACCACAGAAACCTTCATCACCGACGATAAATGAAGAATAGATCAAAACAGAGCATATATACGTGGGTCGAGTAACATCTATTTTGATCAACATCTATTTTGATTCCTTTTATATGTTTAATCATTTATTATTACTTTATATAGTTTTTGTTTAAGGTTTGGGTTTTTTTTTTTTTTCATCCATCAGAGGGGATTTAGTAACGTAGGAATGCATAGCAATAATTAATGTAGGATGAGGATATCTCACAAAAGGATTCTGATTATTGTATGTAATAGAAAGAAAGAAAAAATAGTTATTTTGTTATTTAAATTTTTTGTTGTAATTTTTTTTATGTTTCGGATGAGGAAAAAATTGATTCAAAATACTTTTTTGTAGAACCACAGCGTCGCTGGATTACACCGGCGGACTTATAATCTTGATGTTGCCGGAAAATACTGGATATTTTTTATGGTTATAAATTGTTGTATATGTTTTGTAAATAAATTGTTGTAATAAAAAAATTGTTGGTATATGTTTTTGTATTATTTGTTTTAGTTGTAAAACAAAAAAAAAGAAAAAAAAAAAAAGTTACTATAGCATGTAACAGTGCTTGTAACAGTGTTTTTTTGGAGCACTGTTTTCTGCCTTTTAGTATATAGAATAATGAGTCGGTCACGTCCGCCTTCTTTTTTTTTCTTTTTTACGGTCGATCGAAGCTACCTATTAGTTAGGGTAAATTGCAAAAATGGTCCCTAAATTAGCTCAAATGCAAGGATCACACCGAAAAAAAAATTATTGCAAAAACGACATTAATATTTTTACACGTTTCCGTCCGTATTTACACGTTTTCATATGAATTTACACGTTTTCATCCGTTTTAACGCGTTTTCATCCGTACTTACACGTTTTCGTCCGTTTTAACGCGTTTTCACTTTTTTGTCCGTTTTTACACCATTACATCCGGTCTTACACCTTTTCGTCTGTCTTCACACGTTTTCATCCGTTTTTACACGTTTCGCCCGTATTTACACGTTTTTGTCCATTTTTACACGTTTTAGTCCGTTTTTACACGTTTTCATCCGAATTTACACATTTTCGTCCGTTTTACACGTTTCGCCCGTATTTACACATTTTCGGCCATATTTACACGTTTTTGTCTTTTTTTTATAGATTTGTGAAAAAGTTGTTGTTGTCCCTAGTATGAGTCGATACAAGTTGCAAGTTTACTGAATAATAATGCAAGTTGCAAGTTTACTGAATAATAATGTGTATATCGTCTAACCTTTGAATCGTTTACATGTATGCATTTATATAGGGGTACGCATGAACCAACATGTCTATTCGGTATATACATAATCGAATCCATAACTACTTTAACTAACATAACCGCCATTTGGTTATAATCTATCTAATATACGTGTTTAGCCCTGGGGCTTTAGTTTATTACCTAAGTAGCAGGAGCAATGTCGAGATTATGTCCACATTCTCCTCCTTAATCTTGATCGTTGCTTCGTCCTAGATCTTGAACTCCGAGCATTTGACGCATAGTGGCAAAATTTAGTCTTGGTAAAGCTTTAGTTAGTATATCTGGTCTTTGTAATTCTCCACTGATGTGTTCCACATTGATGTGTCCATTCTCTACGCATTCACGAGTGAAATGATAGCAAATGTCGATATGCTTACTTCTTCCATGAAAAACTAGGTTCCTGACGAGTGCTATTGCTGAAATGTTATCAACCTTCAGTATTATTCTTTTCTCTTCCCAACATGTTAATTCACTAAGTAGTCGTTTTAACCATAAAGCTTGACATGCTGCTCCAGTAGCCACCATGAATTCTGATTCACATGATGAGAGCGCTACCATTGGTTGCTTCTGAGTGCACTGGTCAATATAAGTTGACTGTTTAGGGCCAATCAAAATTTGGCGCCGCTGCCGGAGATCGAACCCGGGTCACCCGCGTGACAGGCAGGAATACTTACCACTATACTACAACCAGTCAACCGGGTGCAGTTGATAGGCCCACCTGGGAGAGAAAGTCAATTGTTTTTAAATCCGTGAAAGTACAGGGAAATCCCCGGGTCGTTAAGTCCCAACGAGATTGAAATTGTATTTTGAATGTTTTTGGGAATGAGTGGCACTAAGGACAGTAACCAAAGATGATTGAGAGGTGATTACACTACTAATTGCTTGGTATTTGGACAATTAAACAATAACAGATATACAGATACAATCGCACAAACACAAATTGGGAATCAGATACATTTACAGACAGAAAAAAAGGTGAGATTTAAACAATTTGAAACTATAGGGGGTGCAAGTGAAACTTTTACAAACTTTAAATAAAAAGAACATTAAAATGAAAAGAAAAATTATTCACTTGATTATTTTAATATTTAAATACTAATTAATTAATAAAACTTATTTAAAAAGTAATTTAAATCTAATTTAAAACAAACTAAAAATGATTAAAGCTACAAATTAAACTAAAAACTTGCAAAATTATTTTCTAAACTTCTAAATTAACTTAAAGAAAATATAAAAATTAAAAAGAAATGTTTTTGTCTTTTTGTGGGTTTTCTCTTAATTAAATACTAATTATATTAATTAAACTATTTAAACTATTTTAAATTACCAATAATTTTAAAAATGACTAGATAATTATAAAAGAATTTATAAAACTAATTAACCATCACAGGAATCCTAAAAAATTATAAAAAGTTTCTAAAAATTATATTAAACTATTTTTCTAATTATTTACTTGATTATTAATTTAAATCTAATTTAACTAAATTAATTAAGAAAAATAGAAAATGAATAGTAGGATTTAAGAAACTATTTTCTAAAAGTCTTAAATGATTTATGAAACCTAGGAAAAATATAAAAACCTATTGTTGTTAATTAAAAATTAATAGAACTATTTAATTACTAATATTACCTATTTAATTAATTAAACTATATTAATTCTAATAATTATCAAACTAAAAGAGAAAAATCTAAGAAAATTATTGAAAATACTTTAAGGTGACAGGAAATTAAGAAAACTATAAAAATGATGAAATGCTTATTAATAAGCTAAAAAGAAAATTAAAAAGATAAAATCTATTAAATAGAAGCTATCACTATCTTTAAATTTGGTTTTTTGTTGGTTTTTCTTTTTGACAGATGTTAATAAGCTAAAAATAAGAAACTTTTATGAAAAGACTTTTGGAATAGCTTATTAATAAGCTAAGTACACCCCCTTGTGCTTAACAGTTGAAATTTCAAGCTTATTAGGATTTATGACTGTTTGAAAAAGCTAGGAAATGACAAACTAAGTATACACAGATGATTATAAACTTAAAGTAAGCAAAATGGGACAAATAAGCACTCTGGAAAAGCTAGATATCACAAATAAGCACTTATGCCTACACAAGGCCTAAACAGGCCAAACCAAGGGTTTTTGAACCTCTGTGGGGTCCACAGAAGCCAAGGTGGGAACAAAGTGAGACTTGAAACTTGAAGATGGACTGGAGGGCTACAAAATAAGCCAATAATCTGAGCTTATAGCTTATTAATAAGCACTGGGTAGGCTATGGAAGTTGGGGTCACACACTGAGTGACTCAGTGTACACTCAGGGAATGGTCAAACTTACAAGGACTAGCAGCCCTATCAAATAAGCCAAAGACTACAAAATAAGCCTTGAACCTTATCAATGAGCTTATTGGCTTTCTAAAAAGCCAAGGTACAGGGTGTGGGGTCCACTAAGGTGATCACAAAACAACTTGGAAAATTGGTCAAAAACCTGTGCACAGGGCATATGCTTGCCCTGCAGGTCCAAATAAGCACTTGCAAAAGCTTTAATAAAAATCTTAAAAATAAGCTGATTGTAGGACTTTGAAGACTAGGTGACAAAGATTAAACTCTAAAAAGATCAGGGTCTAAATCCTATCACAAAATTCACAAAAAATCTTCCAAGATTTGGATTTCTGAAACAAAGACACTTTTGACTTTTTGGAATAACTTAGAACTTTGACTTCTGTGAGATTCTAATGATCATTAATGACTTAATAAGTTAAATTAAGCTATGATAGGACCTAATTAAGCTAGAATAACTACTTTTGAAAAGATTTGATGAGGTTTTGATTGAAATCTCTTAACAGACAACAAAAAGGCTTGAATCAAAAGCTATCTTGACTTTTCTACAAATGACCACTAGGTTTATTGGTGTTTCTGACTTAATATGAACTAGTTGAATATGTTCTAAGCTCTTGTGACCAATTGAAACCTTTTCAATACAGAGAAACAACAAGATCCAAACACCCCTTAAAGTGGACTGTTTTATTATTTGTGAAGCAAAAGGTTTTTAGAACTTATGAAACAGATCCAAAGTAACTTAATATGATCAATTAAGCTTGAATGAACACTTAAACACAGGAAACAACAACAACTGACCAAGATTACTAATTATACTAATTGAGACAGTGAAAATGAAATTCTAAGCAAACAACAATTTTAATTAACAAGCTACTGAATTAAAGAAATATTATTACTAATTATTACTAAACAAGCATGAATAAGCCAAATAAGCAACAATATAATCAATGCTACAATAGGAATTGAGAAATGAGTTTTAAAGGCTTACAATGTGCAATCCTGCTTATACAAAGAACCAAGGACCTCAAAACCAATCCTATAGGTCTTCCACAAGACCACTAACCCAGGGCCATCCACTATTCACCCTGCTCCAGCTTTTGTCTTCATAAAACCTGCAACTTTGACTTTAGTTGACTTTTTTATATTTTTTTTGATTTTTTATGCTAAACTGTATTAGAGTTTAATCTTTGTCACCTAGTCTTCAAAGTCCTACAATCAGCTTATTTTTAAGATTTTTATTAAAGCTTTTGCAAGTGCTTATTTGGACCTGCAGGGCAAGCATATGCCCTGTGCACAGGTTTTTGACCAATTTTCCAAGTTGTTTTGTGATCACCTTAGTGGACCCCACACCCTGTACCTTGGCTTTTTGGAAAGCCAATAAGCTCATTGATAAGGTTCAAGGCTTATTTTGTAGTCTTTGGCTTATTTGATAGGGCTGCTAGTCCTTGTAAGTTTGACCATTCCCTGAGTGTACACTGAGTCACTCAGTGTGTGACCCCAACTTCCATAGCCTACCCAGTGCTTATTAATAAGCTATAAGCTCAGATTATTGGCTTATTTTGTAGCCCTCCAGTCCATCTTCAAGTTTCAAGTCTCACTTTGTTCCCACCTTGGCTTCTGTGGACCCCACAAAGGTTCAAAAACCCTTGGTTTGGCCTGTTTAGGCCTTGTGTAGGCATAAGTGCTTATTTGTGATATCTAGCTTTTCCAGAGTGCTTATTTGTCCCATTTTGCTTACTTTAAGTTTATAATCATCTGTGTATACTTAGTTTGTCATTTCCTAGCTTTTTCAAACAGTCATAAATCCTAATAAGCTTGAAATTTCAACTGTTAAGCACAAGGGGGTGTACTTAGCTTATTAATAAGCTATTCCAAAAGTCTTTTCACAAAAGTTTCTTATTTTTAGCTTATTAACATCTGTCAAAAAGAAAAACCAACAAAAAACCAAATTTAAAGATAGTGATAGCTTCTATTTAATAGATTTTATCTTTTTAATTTTCTTTTTAGCTTATTAATAAGCATTTCATCATTTTCATAATTTTCTTAATTTCCTGTCACCTTAAAGTATTTTCAATAATTTTCTTAGATTTTTCTCTTTTAGTTTGATAATTATTAGAATTAATATAGTTTAATTAATTAAATAGGTAATATTAGTAATTAAATAGTTCTATTAATTTTTAATTAACAACAATAGGTTTTTATATTTTTCCTAGGTTTCATAAATCATTTAAGACTTTTAGAAAATAGTTTCTTAAATCCTACTGTTCATTTTCTATTTTTCTTAATTAATTTAGTTAAATTAGATTTAAATTAATAATCAAGTAAATAATTAGTAAAATAGTCTAAATATAATTTTTAGAAACTTTTTATAATTTTTTAGGATTCCTGTGATGGTTAATTAGTTTTATAAATTTTTCTATAATTATCTAGTCATTTTTAGTATTATTGGTAATTTAAAATATTTTAAATAGTTTAATTAATATAATTAGTATTTAATTAAGAGAAAACCCACAAAAAGACAAAAGCATTTCTTTTTAATTTTTATATTTGCTTTAAGTTAATTTAGAAATTTAGAAAATAATTTTGCAAGTTTTTAGTTTAATTTGTAGCTTTAATAATTTTTAGTTTGTTTTAAATTAGATTTAAATTACTTTTTAAATAAGTTTTATTAATTAATTAGTATTTAAATATTAAAATAATCAAGTGAATAATTTTTCTTTTCATTTTAATTTTCATTTTATTTAAAGTTTGTAAAAGTTTCACTTGCACCCCCTATAGTTTCAAATTGTTTAAATCTCACTTTTTTCTCTGTCTGTAAACGTATCTGATTCCCAATTTGTGTTTGTGTGATTATATCTGTATATCTGTTATTGTTTAATTGTCCAAATACCAAGAAATCAGTAGTGTAATCACCTCTCGATCATCTTTGGTTACTGTCCTCAGTGCCACTCATTCCCAAAAACGTTCAAAATACAATTTCAATCTCGTTGGGACTTAACGACCCGGGGATTTCCCTGTACTTTCACGGATTTAAAAACAATTGACTTTCTCTCCCAGGTGGGCCTATCAACTGCACCCGGTTGACTGGTTGGTTTGGGAGGAGTCAAAATTTGTTTTTCTCAAAGTTTTAATATCCGAGGGACCATTTTTGTCAATTTTCAAAGTTCAGGGACTAAACTTGTAATTTTTGTGAAACTTTGTACCAAAGGACTAAATATGTCATTTTGTGATTTAAAAGGACCTTTGGTGACTTTTTTAAGTTTTTAGAATAACCAGGGACTAGATTTGACAACTTTTGAAAGTTGAGGGACTGAAACTGCCAATTATGCAAACTTTGTTCATTTTTCATCTGTTTTTGAGTATTTTGCATCTGAAACATATAAAACACATTCCTGGGATATTTTCAGTATTATGATGCAATTTTTAGTGTTTTTAGATGTTTTGGCAGCTCGGAATAGGTAAAAATGATGAGTATTTACACACTTATCAATCCCCCACACTAAAACATTGCTAGTCCCTAGCAATCATTTGAGAAAAACTTAATGGATTTGAAACTCTTTACCAAAAGCCATTACTTCTGGAGTAGCCAAATGTTTCAGTTCAAGTAAGAATTGTGGTCCACCTGATAACCATGTGATTTTGAGCAAACCACCAGCTGTCAACGGTTTTGATTTGTCTTTACCAGAAGCCGTTTGCTTCTGGACTAGCCAACTCTTGATGAAATTTAGTCATCATCTTGGTGAGTTGATTACCAATTATGGTTTTTCCATTGCCTTTACCACAAGCCATAATCTTGCGGGCTAGCCAACTCTTTCACTTTTAGGATATGGCGAGTTGAGATACCATACAATTTTGGACAAATTGTAAGCCGTAAACGGATTTGATATATCTTTACCAAGAGCCGTTTGCTCCTGGATTAGCCAATCCTTTTGTCGTTTAGACATGGCGGACTGATAACAACAAAAAATTTTGAAATAAAGTGAAAAATTTTTGAAAATTTTGGGCCAAAAACGGGGGTACTAGAGGATATAATGTGATAAAATTCGCTAGAATTCCCCCCCCCCCCTCCCCCCCCACCCCCCACTTAGAATTGAATATTGTCCTCAATATTCAAGGTCTCGGCTATTATGCCGACTCTTTGAACATAAAAAGATAATATTATAAGCTAACTGTGGAAATATCATTTTTCATTTTTCACTTTATTTAGATGTACATACAATTTTTCATTTTTTTCATTTTTTTTAGAGATATATACATTTCAAATAGCTGCAAGGGACGGCCACTCCCCCACACTAGGGTGTTAGAAAGTAGAAAGAAGTCAGAGACATGGGTGAAAACCCATGTTGTTGCTACTGTTTTTGTTCATCGAGTCGCTAGCTTGACTCGATCCCCGAATTAATTGGTTCGTGGGGAAAGTTTGGAGATCCGGGACAACCATTAGTGGTACATCCCCTCCAAAGTAGTGCTTTAACCGATGGCCATTCACTTTGAAGTTGGAACCGTCAGGTTGAGATAATTCAACAGTTCCGTACGGAAATACTTTTGTGACAGTGAATGGCCCAGACCAACGGGTTTTAAGCTTTCCTGAGAATATCTTCAATCGTGAATTGAAGAGAAGGACTCTGTCACCGATGTTGAAAACACGGTTTTTAATTTTAGAGTCGTGTATCTTCTTGGATTTTTCCTTGTAAATCAAAGAATTCTCATAAGCTTGATCACGAAGTTCATTTAATTCATTTAGTTGAACCTTGCGGTGATCACCCGCTGTGTGAAGGTCGAAATTTGCATGTTTTAAGGCCCAGTAGGCCTTATGTTCTAATTCGATCGGAAGATGACATGCTTTCCCGTACACTAGCTTATATGGAGTACACCCAATGGGTGTTTTGTAAGCAGTGCGGAAAGCCCATAATGCATCATCCAGCTTATCCGACCAAGAGGCACGGTTTTCTCCAACCGTCCTCTCCAGAATTCTCTTAATACCCCAATTCGAGACCTCCACCTGCCCACGTGTTTGTGGGTGGTATGCAGTTGAAAGACAGTGAGTTACACCATATTTCAACATCACTTTTGCAAATTGTTCATTGCAGAAGTGTGTGCCATGATCACTGATAATGGCACGAGGAGTCCCGAATCTGGCAAAGAGAGACTTTAGAAATTTAACAACTACTCGGGCATCATTGGTGGGTAAGGCTTTTGCCTCAACTCATTTTGATAGATAGTCGACAGCCACGAGTATGTATTTATTCCCTCGTGAAGACGGGAACGGCCCCATAAAATCAATGCCCCACATATCAAATATTTCACAGACTTGGATGGCGTTTTGTGGCATCTCATTCTTTTTGGAAATATTCCCGTGACACTGGTAAGCCTCACAGGTTTTGATAAGTTCATGGGCGTCTTTGTAGATTGTAGGCCAAAAGAATCCCGAATAAAACACCTTTTTGGCGGTGTAGTTTGGGTTATGATGTCCCCCCGTGGGTCCATCATGACAAGCTTTAAGAATTTCCATGGCTTCTTGGCCATGGACACACCGTCGGATGACTTGATCCGCACAGATTTTGAATAAGTAGGGTTCGTCCCAGAAGTAATGTTTTATATCTTTGAAGAAGTTTCTTTTCTGTTGGGACGACATCCCTTTGACAATGAAATTTTCCGCAAGGTAATTTGCAAAGTCGGCAAAACCATGGGGTAGTGGCATTATCCCGGGTAGAGATTAGATTGAGAGTCTCCAGAGGAAAAGTTTCATTAATTTCTTTTCTCTCGAGAATATCCTAATGAGGATTCTCTAACTGGGACAAGTGATCAGCTGCAAGGTTCTCTACTCCTTTTTTGTCTCGTATGAGTATATCGAATTCCTGAAGGAGCAGGACCCAACGGAGCAGTCTTGGCTTTGCGTCCTGTTTAGTGAACAGGTATTTCAAAGCCGAATGGTCCATATACACCACGCATTTGGTTAGGATTAAGTAAGACCTAAATTTCTCAAAGGCATATACCACAGCTAATAATTCTTTTTCTGTGGTGGTATAGTGTGTTTGAGCTTCACTCATGGTCTTACTTGCGTAGTGTATTGGCTGAAAATGTTTTGTTTTGCATTTCCCCAGAACTGCACCAATAGCGAAATCGCTAGCATCGCACATAAGTTCGAAGGGTAAGTCCCAGTCGGGGGCAACAAGGATCGGTGCCTCGGTGAGCCTTTTCTTTAAAGTAGAAAAAGCTTCGATGCACTCGGGGGAAAAGATGAAAGGAGCTTCATTTTCAAGAAGATGAGTCAATGGTCGGGCTATTTTGGAGAAATCCTGAATTAATCTCCGATAAAACCCGGCATGGCCAAGGAAACTTCTTATTCCTTTAACAGTGGTGGGATGAGGCAGTTTAGCAATAACATCAATTTTGGCCTTATCGACCTCAATCCCACTTTTTGAAATTTTATGGCCGAGGACAATGCCCTCCTTAACCATAAAATGGCTCTTCTCCCAGTTTAGACAAAGATTAGTGTCTTCACAACGTTGAAGCATCTTTTCTAAATGGGAGAGGCATGAGTCAAAAGAATTCCTGATGACTGAGAAGTCATCCATGAATACCTCCATGGTTTTCCCGATCATGTCATGGAAAATAGCCATCATGCACCTCTGGAAAGTGCCTGGAGCGTTGCATAACCCAAAAGGCATGCAACGATAGGTAAACGTCCCGTAAGGGCATGTGAAGGTAGTCTTCTCTTGATCATTAGGATCAATGGGAATCTGGAAGTAACCCGAGAAGCCGTCGAGGAAGCAAAAATACTCATTCCCCGCTAGCCTCTCGAGCATTTGATCCATAAAGGGCAGAGGAAAATGGTCCTTGCGGGTGGCTTCGTTAAGCTTTCTGTAATCGATACATACTCGCCACCCTGTAACCAACCGAGTTGGTATCAACTCGTTATCCTCATTTGTGACAACTGTGATGCCACCCTTTTTTGGAGCACAATGTATTGGGCTAACCCAAGGACTGTCTGATATAGGATAAATCAATCCCGCATCGAGAAGTTTGATAACTTCTTGCTTGATAACTTCGTGGATTTTTGGATTTACCCTTCTTTGATGCTGCACGGCAGGCTTAAAGTCCTCTTCCATTAGGATTTTGTGTGTACAAAAATCCGGGTTAATACCCTTTATGTCTGAGAGCTTCCAAGTAATTGCTTGCTTGTGGGACTTTAAAACCTTAAGCAGCGCGGTTTTCTCCTCATCTTTTAAGTCTTTCGCAATAATGACTGGTAACTTATCGTTACCTTCCAAGAACGCATATTCTAGATAAGGAGGCAGGTCCTTAAGTTCGACCTCTAGGAAATCATCATTTTTCTCAACATATTTGACTTCCGCGTTATGAAGTTGTGGAGGTAGAACAGGAATGGGAGAGGGATCTTTGTTCAATAATTTCTCAAGGAGAAAGATATCCCTATCCGGGTCAATCTCTTGGTTATCAATTCCTTCGGGAACTGAATCACTTTTGAGAAAGGCCTCTAATTCCTCAAGGACGAAATCACTTCCCTCAAACGGAGTGAGGGAAGGAGAAGAATTAGCGATTATGGGGTGAGAGGAGGGAGTAGGATTTCCACTCGGAGAACTATCAGCGAATCCAAGGATTTCCTGAGCATACTCCTCGCATGCAATGTCAATGACATCAATTCGGTTAACCGATTCAGCATCATAATTCGAGGAGTATCTCGAGGTTTGATCAAGGTTGAACGTTATCGCTTCATTTCCAACTCGTAATGTGATTTCCTCATTGAAACCATCGATTAATGCACGACCCGTCCTTAAGAATCCCCTCCCAAGAATGAGAGGAACTCTTGGATCTGCATCGAAATCAACAACGACAAAGTCTGCCGGAAAATGGAACTTTCCCACTCTTACAAATACGTCCTCGGCGATACCGAGGGGACGTGAAATTGAACGGTCTGCAAGCTCGAGAGTCATGCATGTGGGAGTAAGTGCCTGAAGAGAGAGCTTTTTCCAAACTGAGTGGGGCATTAAGTTGATGCTTGCGCCAAGATCGGCCAAGGCAAAGCACTCAACCATCCCCGGGAAAATACATGGTATTAGAAATTTCCCGGGGTCTCCTAGCTTCCCGGGATGATGTTTCAACAGAACTGCAGAGCAGTTTTCATTTAGTGGAGTTCGTGCCATCTCAAATAGTTTCTCTTTATTTCCCAATAGGTTTTTGATTGTCGATGCAAATTTGGGCATTAATATAAGAGCATCCGCGAAACTAATATCAAAGTGTAGTTCTTGGAAAATTTGGAAAAATTTTTCCATCTGATGATTAGCTTTTTCACGGAGCTTCTGATCTTGCAATCGTGAGGGATATGGAATCGATGGTTTTGGGTTGGATTTTGGGATTTCAACAGGACCTTCGGGAGTTTCGAACCCGACTCTTTTAGGGGGAGTCGGGACCGGGACAACTGGAGGAGGGATGTCATTGGTACCTCCGTTATTAGTAGGAAGTACCGTATCCGTAGTATCCTCAGTATCACATTCCTCTACCTGGACAGGAGAAGTGGTAGAAGGAGTTGTGGGTCCTTTATAAGAAACTCCACTTCTTGTGGTGATCGCCTTTGCATCGCCCCTCGGATTAGCGATCGTGTTGCTAGGTGAAGTACACCATTTAAAGACTTCTTCAATTCAGAGATCTGACTTACCAGCATTTTGTTCAATTCATCTTGGGATTCATAAACTGTTTTAATAACTCATCAGATGATGGTCCAGTTGGAACAATGGCTTGATTTTGATTTGGAAAATTTTGAGCCCGATTGTTCTGGAAATTCCCATGTTGCTGGTTGTTATTACCCTGGAAGTGGTTTTGTTGTTGAAAATTACCCTGATGGTAATTGTTCTGACCTTGATTACGGTTATAATTTCCTTGGTTTTAATTGTTTTGAACCTGGTGTTGACCAGAGTTGAAATTCCCTTGGTTGTTAAAACCTTGGTTCATTCGGTTCTGGTTCTGATTCTGGTTAAAGTTCTGGTTTTTGTTTTGACCATTTTGGTTCTGGGGTTGATTAAACCCTGGTGGTCCAATGTAGTTATTGGAACGATAGCTCAACAGATTTTGGTCCCCTTGCGGTTGGTAGGAATTACCTCCCGTATTGTAGGAACCTTGGGCTGCGAATACGTTCTCTTGAGTGAAGCCACCGGAGGCTGGGCACTCATGATATGGGTGTGGACCACCACATGTTTCACAACTGATAGTTTTGATCTGCTGATTGTGATTTGGCTGGTGAATTCGGAGAACCGCAGCAGACAAATCATCAAACTTTTTTGTAAGAGCAGCTATTTCATTACTTGCCGGAGTGACTGACTTACATGAGTCATTCCTCTCTGCAGAGGAGTCCCAAAAGTTATGATGGGCAGTCATGTTTTCAATTAAGCCATAACACTCTTCAGGGGTCCTTTTCATAAAGGTGCCCCCAGCAGCAGCATTGATGGTGTCACGATGACGAAAAATCAAACCATTATAAAAGGTATCAATAATGGTGACAAGAAGCATGTTATGATTAGGACACCGATCAATAGCAAGTTTGTAGCGTTCCTATGCCTCAAATAAGGACTCTTCGGGAAGCTATCTGAAGTTACTAATATCGTTTCTCAGCTTTGTAACCATGGATGGTGGAAAATATTTAGCCAAGAACTTAGTAACCATCTCATCAAAGGTATGGATCGAATTCTTAGGAATTCGATCGAACCAAGCAGTCGCATGATGAGTGAGAGAATATGGGAACAGGTATAAACGCAGGCCGTCTTCGGTGACGCCATTTTGTTTCATGCTTTGGGTGACGGTTAAAAATTTATCGAGATGCTTGTTAGCATCGTCACCCGGAAAACCGTGGAACTGACACGAATTCCGGACCTGTTGGATCATGTTGTGTTTTAGTCCAAAATCCGTGGCTCCAATTGTGAGTGGTGCAATGGGTCCACCCCTCCCGTGCATGGTAGGTTGACATAGTTCCTCCATTGTTCGGGTGTCAGGAACTACGTCCTCCTTGGGAGGGATTGGGGGCTCGTCGTCCATTTTTAATGAGTGTTCTTCTTCAACAGTACGTAACTCGGGTACGTTTTTCTGATTTTTTCGCTTTGTTTGTAAACGAGTGCGCATGCACTAAAAACAATTTTCAAAACAAGATCGAGGCAAAACCACGGTGAACTTAAATCCAATAATCACAAGTGAATGGCTTATTTGAAAAAGATACACCACCCACAGGGATTCAATGGCAAGTTTTTATCTTAAGTTTGGGAACTTATTATGTTCACACCCCCAGTTGGTAGGTGTTCTGCCTTGGTTTGCGGTGGTAATCTTTTATGTAATTATATTCACAGTAAAATGTTTTTGGCTTTTCGTGTATGGGTGAAAAAAAACTTGGACAATATTTTTGGAACTGATTCGTTAACCGAAATCGTTCCTTTAAGATTACTCGTAGGCTGGCGGGAGAGAATGAATGGATCTCTCTTCAGTTCGCAATTTAATGTCAGAACTTATGTTGGGAATTATACTAACAGTTACCACGGATAGTGAAGGTGTTACAACTGCAGAAGATTGTACTTGCAGTGGAAACTCATTACCACTGTAAGAACAATATATTACCACTGCTTATTAGATAACTGTTAGGAAACGCGTCTAGATAAATATAGAATAGATCTTGTGTATATCTTATTCTATTAGCTTTATACTTATCTTGTAGAAGAGGACTCCTTGCATTATAAAAGGAGATCCTAGGTTATAAGTTGTGATATACGTTTCTAGAGCTTCAAGGTGTAACCCTAGTGATATCAAGATCACTCGTATTATTATCATTAATAATATTGGAGCTAGTAGTTTGTTTACATATATTGTTCATATATAACTGTCTTACTTACAATCAAACTTCTAAGTGTTACTAAGTAGATTCCGCATACTTAGTGATATAATTCAAAGTATCAATCTAACACAAGTTCAAGGTGTTTAGATCCATCAAGTGGTATCAGAGCCAGGCTTTGATACTTTGATTTAGAAGACTCAAGTTCACTCAGAAGATTCAATGGAGACAGAAACCAGTAACTCAAACATTGCTGCTAAGCTTCCAAAGCTTAAGTTAAATGACTTTGAGATGTGGAGGCTAATGATAGAACAATTCTTTATGGTCCAAGATTACACACTTTGGGAGATCATTATGGTTGGAAATTCTTTCAAACCAAATTCTACTTCAGAGATGGTTAATGGCAAGGAAGTAATTAAGGTCAACACTGGACCTGTTACTAATGATGAAAGACTTCAACTGAAGAATGATTTGAAGGCCAGAGGTCTGTTGCTGATGACACTTCCCAGAGACCAAGTTGTAGCATTCAGCAAGTTCAAGACTGCAAAGACTCTCTTTGATGAGATTTGTGAAGTTTTTGGTGGTAATGATTCCACCAAGAAGACTCAAAAGACTCTGCTGAAGCAAACTTATGAAAACTTTGGTTCATCAAGTAATGAATCTCTTGATAGCATTTTCACAAAGCTACAAAAGATTGTTTCTCAACTCATTGTTTTTGGAATTGAGGTGGAAAGAGAAGATCTCAATCTAAAGTTCTTAAGAAGCTTACCCTCTGAGTTTGGAACCAATGTTGCTGTGTGGGAAGATAAGCCAGAGTTGGAGACCATGAAACTTAATGACTTGTACAATAACTTCAAGGTTATTGAACAAAGATTGAAGAAAGCTGGCAAGATAAGCTCAAGTTCAGGAAGTGTGGCACTTATATCATCATCTCTTGATGATAGTTCAGATGAAGAAAGTGATAGTGATGATGACAGTGCTAACATTGTTGTTTCCACTGGTAGTGGAAGTGTTTCCACTGGTAGCTCAAAGAGACAGATTGCAGGGCTTAGTGATACTACCTTTTATGCTTTTATATCAAGGCAAGTGGGTGGTTCAATCCTCAATCATGAGGATCTGGATCAAATTGATGAAGATGATATGGAGGAGATGGACATCAAATGGCAAGTTGCATTACTAAGCTTAAGGACAAAGAAGTTTTGGAAGAAAACTGGAAGAAAGATCAACATCAGTGGCAATGAAACAGTAGGTTTTGACAAGAAGAAGGTGGAGTGCTACAATTGTCATAAGAAGGGGCACTTTGCAAGAGAGTGTAGGAAGCCAAGGAAGTCTGACAACAGGTCAACTTGGTACAAGCAGGACAAGAAAAAGGAACCTACTACTGATGAGCCAAGGGGGCTATTGGCCATTGATGGAGTGAGCTTTGATTGGAGCTTTATGACTAAGGAAGAGGAAGATGATTCAGAGTCTGCAATGGTTGCACTAATGGCTTTTTCTGACTCTGAGGTACAAATTGATAATGCTTGTTCTAAATCTTGTAAGGCCTTAAAAGAGTATGAGAAACTAAAAGCACAATTTAATGAGCAACACATAGAGTTAACTCATACTAATTATAACTTATCAAATCATAAAAGAGGCCTAGGAGTTTTAGAAACTCAATTAGAGCATTATAGGGCAAATGAATCTAAGTTCAATGATGATATTGCAGTATTAAGAAGAGACTTAGATTATCAGGTTGCTATTAATAAGGTTCTTAGAGAAGAACTAGAAAAGGTGAAAGTGGCTAGTGAGAATATAATGATAACTAAACAAACACTGGATCATCAATCCAAGGGTATTGATAAAATTTGGGAAGCCCAAATTGTGAGCAAAGCTAAATCAGGTCTTGGATACAAAACAGTTCCACCACCTCTAAGAGGTGTTCCATCACCTCCTGGCATTGACTTAGCTCACACAGGTTTAGAAGAATTTCAGGATCTACCTATGACCTATGGACCAAAGTTTGTTAAACCAGTTGAAATTGAAAAGGTTCAGGTTGAGGTTGATGTATTTGATAGTGCTAGTGACTCATCTCTTAAAGATGATAATTTGAATGTTGAGTCTAAACCTAGTACTCCTGAAAATGTTAAATTGGAGGTTAAAGAAGTATTCCTGATGTAGTCAAAGAGAAGCCTAGGTCACAACCTAATTTCACTAGGCCCACTACTAGATATGCAGAGATGTATAGAAGTAGGTCACCAACTCCTAGAGGCAACATGAGGAGTTGGAATCATGTCAAATCTAGGCAATTTGGTAGTGACTTTGTGTTCAATAACAAACCCTGTCATATATGTGGTAGCTTTGACCATTTAGCTAAAGGCTGTACCTACCACTTGGGAAGAAGGGAAGTATTTGGGAATACTTGGGTGAATAAACACAATGTTAATAACTTAACTCACCCAAATCCACTTAGCAAGATGATTCCCAGGTCTGTTTTGCTTCATTCTGGCATTAAACCTATTTCCACTGCTAGACCAGCAGTTGCCACTGCCAGAAACAAAAACAGAGTTTACCCTAAGCCCCCTGTTACTACTTTTGTTAAATCTACTCAAACAGGGAAAAAGACCTATTTTGAAAAGAAAGTTAACCATAATCAGAAGTGGGTACCTAAAATTTCTAAGCCAGCAGTTTCCACTGCTAAGGCAGCAGTTACCACTGCAAGGCCAAAGGTTACCACTGGTAGGTCTGTTAACAAGAAAAGGGTAAATGTGGGAAATGCTGTTAAGGCCTCAGCTCGTTGGGAATGGAAACCAAAAGGAACCATCACCTCAGACCATCCCAATGGTGTATCAATGACCTTTGATAGATTTAATTATATTGATACACGAGGCAGATCCAAGTCATTTGTGGCTTGGGTCCCCAAAAGGAACTAATTCCTTTATTTTATGTGCAGGGACATTCAAAGACCAATAATGATCAAGGATACTCTGACAGTGGATGTTCCAGGCACATGACAGGCAATAAGTCTTATCTTTCAGACTTTCAACCTTATGATGGATAATTTGTCAGTTTTGGAGGAGGAATTGGTGGCAAAGTTTCTGGCAAAGGAACAATCAAGGCTAGAAACATTGACTTTGAAGATGTGCAGTATGTGAAAGAACTCAAGTACAACCTCTTTAGTGTGTCACAGATGTGTGACAAAAAGCATAGAGTTCTATTCACAGAAGATGAATGCTATATCTTATCTAAGGATTATAAGCTTCCAGATGAATGTGACATTTTGCTTAAAATCCCTAGAAAAGGAAATTTGTATAGCATTGACATGCAGAATATAGTGGCTAATAATGATGTTACTTGCTTGCTTGCTAAAGCCACTTTGGATGAATCAATGCTTTGGCATAGAAAACTTGGTCATGTTAACTTCAAGACCATCAACAAGATTGTGAAAGATGGACTTGTCAGAGGACTACCAGAGAAAAGATTTGAAAATTGTTGATATAAATAATTGACTGAAAACATTATTCATATCTTCCGATATCTCTATGTTTTGATGATCACAAAACTTAAAGTAATCAAACCAAAGATCATGACGTAAACATGTATTTAGTAATAAATAATCACTTTCACCAACAAATCACTTAAGGTATGAATAAACAAAGTGTTTAGTGCAATGTATGATCAAAGGGGTATTTAATTAACTAATACAAAGATTATTTAATTATATAATCTTATTATATATTTTTGAAAAACACTTTTGGTAATAAGGAAAAATGTTTTAATCATACTAAATATATGATTTCAAATATTTAACCAAAATCAGTTAGTTTTTCACCAAATAAACTTTCCCCACTAAAAGACAAAGTTTCTGGCCGTTACAGTTGGGCGGCCCCCTTAATTATAAGGGGCGGCCCCCTTAATTTTAAGGGGGTCGGCCATGCTTTAAGGGGACCGGCCACGCTCCTCTGTCAGAAACGTTTGCCTATAAATACCACCTTAAACCTGGATTTTTTCCCCACCTTTTTGCACAAAAACTTTCTGTTCTAGATCTCCATTTCAATCCTAAAAATCCTTTGATCATTTCATAAGCCTTTGTTTCCAAGTGATCCAAAGCCTCATTCTTTCAAGTGCAAAGAGAAGAATACTTCTATTAGAAGTATTACAACTTAGTATCATCTTGCTATCTAAGTTGTTTGTTTACATTTCCTTGTATATCTTTCATACTTTGGTGAATAAGGTGTATGTATTAGTTAACTAGATTTAGTTGAAGAATCTAGAATTGTTGTAAGTGTGAAGTGTGACTTGAAGTGAAGAAGAAGGGTTAGATAGTAGTGGTGATAGGAGATTGTAGCAATAGGAGCTTGTAGTGAAGAAATTAAGGATCTCTAGTGGAGAAGACTAGAAGACATTTGTAGATTGAAGTTGTGAAGACATTAGTGGCTTGAAGGTGTCAAGACATTAGTGCATTGAAGGTGTGAAGACATTAGTGGCTTGAAGGTGTCAAGACACTAGTGCATTGAAGTTGCAAAGATATTAGTGACTTGAAGGTGTCAAGACATTAGTACTTTGAAGGTGTGAAGAGAATAGAAGATTGGTGTATAGAAGATTGGTGTGTAGAAGATTGGTGTGAAGAAAATAGTAGATTGGTGTGAAGAATTGGTGTGTAGATTGGTGTGTAGATTGGTGTGAAGATTGGTGTGTAAATTGGTGTGTATATTGGTGTGTACGGTTTTCTCCGCCATAAAGGAGGTCTTTGATCTAGTGAAGAAAACTCTCGAGTAGGTGACTCGGGGAGTGGAGTAGGGCAAGGAAGGTGTCCTTGTAGCCGAACCACTATAAATCCTTTGTGTCTCGGTTTGATCTTTTCATCTCTCACTCTTTGATTTATTACTTACTTGCATTTCACACATAGTCATAATTTATAGTATTGTGAATGTGATTGATTTCACATAAAGATCAAACTAAAATCCATTCATAAAACTAATCTTACAAAAACCAACCTAGTACATATAATTATATCTATACACTACTATACATATATATGCTTCCATAAAATATATGAAATTGTATATTCTTTCCAAACATTATACATAAGCATTGTATATATAAAACCTTTAATAAATCTTGTATTTATACTTTTGTAGTTAAGTGTTTTGAAATTGTACATTATACATAAGTAGTATTTATACAAAATCATAAATTAACTAATTTATATATTTATGTATTAAAGTGATTTGAAAGTTTCATCTTAGAAACTATCTTTTACAAATAAGCAAAACGAAAAAGACGTAAAACTATTCAACCCCCCCCCCTTCTAGTTTTCCACAATTGGTACCAGAGCCACGTCTAACAAGATTTTTAAAATATACTGTATTTTAAAACTTGTAACGATCTATGGAATTCGAAAAATATCTAGAAGAAGAATTTACGCAAAAACCACCATTATTTGAAAATGATCATTTTCTTGAATGGAAAAATAAATTTGAAAATTATGTGAAATCAATAGATCTTGATCTTTGGCATATTATTTCAATTGGTGATCTTAAACTAACCAAAATGGATTTTGAAAATCAATATAATAATCTTCAAATAAAAATTGATAAAAATACTAAAGCTAAATCACTTATTTTCAAAACTCTACAAAATGTTGAATATGAAAGATTATTTCCTTGTAAAACGGCAAATGATATTTGGAAATGCCTTTTAAAGTTTCACCAAGAGAAATGTAAAACCAAAGATGATAAACTTGATATTGCACATGAAATTGTTACTCTAGAAAATTTAATAGATAAATATTTAGTTGAAATAAACACATGTACTACTAGTTCAAATGTGATCATTGAAGGTACTGATAATGAAGAACACATGTGTCAAATCCGAAGAAAGCATGTTAATAAATCATGGTGCAACAAGGACGATAAAGACGATGTAAATACGGAATACGTGAACATCCTAACAAATGTTAATACAAATAGTGATGACAAGGATTACATGCTCCAAGATCCAAGCAATGCTACAAACAAAACATGGAGCGACATGAACAATGGAGTTGATCACCGTATAGCGAGTGAAGAGTGTACAAGTACAAATAAGGTACAATTCAAAACCAAACATTTTTGCTATGATCAATTTACATTAGAATTTTCAAAAATGGAAAATAACTTCAAACACTTTTGCAACATTGACTCAAAAATTATTTTTAAAAATGAATCTTCAACATCCGCTGAAAATAACTTTGAAAAAGAAATAATTTTAGAAGACAAAATGTCTAGACTTGAAAGTAATATTGAAATTGATCTTGAATGTAAAAATTGTCAAGACTATAAACATGAAATTAAAATGGAAAAGGAAAAAGCTAAAATATTAGCAAAATTCGAAAATAGTTCTAAATCTTTAAAATATCTATTTAACATTCAAAAGTCATTTTATGATAAAACCGGATTAGGATATACGGCAGATGAGCATTTGACAAATACATCAAAACAAATAAAATTTGTTAAACCTAATGGAAAAATTTAGAACTATTATTATTTACATCCATTGATTATTTCTCTAGTCAAGAAAGTTATTGTTTGTTTGCTAAAACAAACAAATAATGAATTCTTGTACTTCTCGACGACATCCTCTTCATATGCATTTAAGTGCATTGGATGTTCGCTACTAATCAACTCGGACCCATAAGAATCTGGGTACCAAGCTCTCTGTCATGTGTAGGTAATTAACGTTCAAAGGAACTACTACTTTTTGGATCGCTCTATTCGCTTTCTTTCATTTGATGACCATTGTCTTTATGGTTTGTTCGTTACTACCTCATGACGAAGGATTCTTGTTCTACCATTCTTAATCTGCACGACTTGTGATGATTGGTGCGACCGATAGTGTTTCTATGATCAAGTCTCCTTGATCCTTTTTGCATTAGGATATTTCTTCGCTTCTTCAACTTGCTTTGGGGAAAACCTTCTTGACGTTTTATATTGCTCTCATGACCACTCTTTAAGAAGAGCTGGACCTGAGGTAAGTTTTCTTTTCAAGAACTTGCCTACATTACATTATATTAGAGTATGCTTCAATTAGTATATTAATATGATTTAATTTATAAGTTGCTATGCTTTTAGATCATGAATACCAATATATGCATACATGACATTAGGATAATTAACCCTCTTGTTGCTATGTCTATTATCATTTATCTTAGTTTTCATCTATATTGATAATCTTCTATGATTTAAAGTAGAATACTTGCCATTTATGCTATATGATCTCACTAGTTGCATTAATAGATGTGTTATAATTAAGACTTGCTAGTAACTCAATATTACAATGTGTCTTGTATACATGCATACATTCATATGTCTATATTGTATTCATTGATGATTTTCTTTGTCCCTTTCTATCTCATTGCATTTAGATGTTTAATGTCTACCATATCTCTTTCATATCTTTAGTTGCCATTAGAAATTATTATATGTGACAATGGGCTTAATGGATTCTCTTGAAGTGTATCTTTCACTTGAAATTTCTTGATTGTCAAAATCAAAACATCATATTTAAAAACTTCTTTCTTTGAATTAAAACCTTTCGAATATCTATTTTATGTTTTTTTCGAACAACATGCTTAATCATGAGCTATCATAACATTATTTTGATCTTTATCAAAATAGAAACATTTTTCTTTTTGAAACAAAACAAATTTTGTTTTATTGGGATACTAACTTGAATGTATCTCAAAACATTAAGCTAAGTGTTAGTGAATCAAGAATACCTCATATTTGGTAATCTTCGATAGGTAAATTTAGGAACTCGATTTCTTCTAAAAGGAGAATGACTACTGGAGAATCTATTGACTAGAAATTCAATTTAACCTAACGGTTGAATTGCTTCTATGTGAGAAGTTGGGTGTGTGTAACCCGTAAAAATGGTCGTGTTTAGCCTGAATTGAGCACCACTAGTAATAGTCTCATACTCATTCTCCAACTTGATTAAATTGCACTTCCTATATATACCTAACGCTAGTTTACTTTTGTGAACCTTGCTTCTTATTAGATTCTTTCATTCCCAGATTTATGGCATTAAGTGAAAACTTACTTTCAAACATTGTTGAATAAAACTTAAAACATTTTATTTAAAACATTATTATTTTCTCACATATGTCATAAACTTATGTGAAAATGACATCCACAAATCTAATCAAATCATTTCATGAGAATCGTGGTTTGCCCATATGGATCTTGTTTGTAACAAGTCTTGAAGTCCATATAATCATATCTGCCTATTTGTTACTTGTCAACAATCATCAACATGTTTGCTCTATGCTAAATGTTTTCATCTTCATGTAGTTGCTCATTTAGCTTATTTGGCTTGTTGTCTCCTTTGGTGCATATCTTAATTGATAAATTAATAGATAGCATGATTATTGGAAAATTAATTGTCTACTTTAATTAATTTTATATCACTCTCTACATTCATGAATAGTATGCCCTATATTGCCTCAAAGAGTTGAACTTACTTGAATCCAAAAACAAAAACACAACCTTTTTGAAAATTTTCTGCCAAAAACCCATTTCTGGCATTCTGGGAATCACCAGATGGGCGGCCCCCTTAATTATATAAGGCGGCCCCCTTAATGATTAAGGGGACCGGCCCCTAATTAAGGGGACCGGCCATCTGATGGTCGGGGATACTGTTTTCTTTATCACTTTTTGACTCACTTCAGCCTATACTTCCCAAAATTCACAAACATATTTTGTCCCATACTATCCCTCAAATTTTCCTTCCTAAACCACATTTCTCATACACTATAAATACTCTCCTCCCACCATTAATGCCATCACACCCAAACATGTCATCTTCCAACAACCAAAAACCAAAGATTTCAAGAACCGCAAGGATCTCCGTCAAACCCGTTTGGAGGAGGAAACTTGATTCTTGTCATAACTCTTGTGATGTTGTTTCAAGTCAACCAACAACTCAACCTCAAATCCACTCAAATGAGTCATCCCACAACCTATCTTCCACTAATACCCTCATTAATGCTTCCTCTTTTGATGAGCATGCTCAATCCCAAAACAACAATCCCAATATCTCAATCAACACTTCACATATTGCTCATTCAACAAAGACATCATCCACTCATGAAGAACATCTTCCACCCATATCTTGTTTTCATGATTACCCAAGCTCAAACATGTCTCCACCACCTAGAGTACCACCACCACTTCCTACAACCTCACATGCCACTCCAATGTTGCATGTGCAAACCTTCACCCAAGACAACTATCATGCTCCACCACCATCACCTTCCTCCGAACACTTGAAGTTCGTTGAGGAGCTAAAAGAGGCACATGAGCTTAGTGCTCTTTTAGCATTACATCTTGCTCAACGCAATTTGGATCCACCACAATCAAGCTCACCATCATCACCACATAACAAAAACCAACTTGAGAAGCATGTTAACAATTGCCCTTGTTGCATCTTCCTTCAACAACAAACCATTGCTTTGAATGAGCACTTCACTTGGATTGAGTATCTTCTTACTAGATCTCAACAAACCCCATCACTTGAACAACATCACAACCCTCAACCAACAAACTCCACTTCAAATCCACCACCTCCAAGCTCTACAAACTCACCAACACCCATGGAACCAAGAGTTTACCTCCACTAAACCACCAAGCATTTGATATGCTTATGTTTTCTCATTTTCAAATAAAACTCCTCAACCATTTTGGGATTCAAGAAAGTTTGATGACACTTCTTGTTGGCACTATAGGATGTTCTATGTTATTTAGAATTCTATTTGTATTGCCTTTGTAACAATGATTATGGGTTGACATAATCATTTTTCTATTATTGAATGGTTTAATATATGTTTCCTATTCCCTTGTGCCATGATTATTACTTGTTAATATTATGCTATATGTATTTGCTTGTGCCATGCTTGTGCTTCTAATATTTTTCTTGCAAGAATTACTTTCTCGAAACCTTGGTGCCCTCAAACGAGGGGGAGCATACATCAAGGGGGAGTTTTCTACCCGTTTAAACTTCTCTCACGAAGTTTATTCGGCCTAACCTTTTTGATTCTACAAAAAGGGGGAGAAGTGAATGTAAACTTACTAAATACTTGTCTAAATATTAATTTTTGGATTTAATAAGTTTAGGTTTTGTAATCATCAAAAAGGGGGAGATTGTTGATATAAATAATTGACTGAAAACATTATTCATATCTTCCGATATCTCTATGTTTTGATGATCACAAAACTTAAAGTAATCAAACCAAAGATCATGACGTAAACATGTATTTAGTAATAAATAATCACTTTCACCAACAAATCACTTAAGGTATGAATAAACAAAGTGTTTAGTGCAATGTATGATCAAAGGGGTATTTAATTAACTAATACAAAGATTATTTAATTATATAATCTTATTATATATTTTTGAAAAACACTTTTGGTAATAAGGAAAAATGTTTTAATCATACGAAATATATGATTTCAAATATTTAACCAAAATCAGTTAGTTTTTCACCAAATAAACTTTCCCCACTAAAAGACAAAGTTTCTGGCCGTTACAGTTGGGCGGCCCCCTTAATTTTAAGGGGGCCGGCCATGCTTTAAGGGGACCGGCCACGCTCCTCTGTCAGAAACGTTTGCCTATAAATACCACCTTAAACCTGGATTTTTTCCCCACCTTTTTGCACAAAAACTTTCTGTTCTAGATCTCCATTTCAATCCTAAAAATCCTTTGATCATTTCATAAGCCTTTGTTTCCAAGTGATCCAAAGCCTCATTCTTTCAAGTGCAAAGAGAAGAATACTTCTATTAGAAGTATTACAACTTAGTATCATCTTGCTATCTAAGTTGTTTGTTTACATTTCCTTGTATATCTTTCATACTTTGGTGAATAAGGTGTATGTATTAGTTAACTAGATTTAGTTGAAGAATCTAGAATTGTTGTAAGTGTGAAGTGTGACTTGAAGTGAAGAAGAAGGGTTAGATAGTAGTGGTGATAGGAGATTGTAGCAATAGGAGCTTGTAGTGAAGAAATTAAGGATCTCTAGTGGAGAAGACTAGAAGACATTTGTAGATTGAAGTTGTGAAGACATTAGTGGCTTGAAGGTGTCAAGACATTAGTGCATTGAAGGTGTGAAGACATTAGTGGCTTGAAGGTGTCAAGACACTAGTGCATTGAAGTTGCAAAGATATTAGTGACTTGAAGGTGTCAAGACATTAGTACTTTGAAGGTGTGAAGAGAATAGAAGATTGGTGTATAGAAGATTGGTGTGTAGAAGATTGGTGTGAAGAAAATAGTAGATTGGTGTGAAGAATTGGTGTGTAGATTGGTGTGTAGATTGGTGTGAAGATTGGTGTGTAAATTGGTGTGTATATTGGTGTGTACGGTTTTCTCCGCCATAAAGGAGGTCTTTGATCTAGTGAAGAAAACTCTCGAGTAGGTGACTCGGGGAGTGGAGTAGGGCAAGGAAGGTGTCCTTGTAGCCGAACCACTATAAATCCTTTGTGTCTCGGTTTGATCTTTTCATCTCTCACTCTTTGATTTATTACTTACTTGCATTTCACACATAGTCATAATTTATAGTATTGTGCATATGATTGATTTCACATAAAGATCAAACTAAAATCCATTCATAAAACTAATCTTACAAAAACCAACCTAGTACATATAATTATATCTATACACTACTATACATATATATGCTTACATAAAATATATGAAATTGTATATTCTTTCCAAACATTATACATAAGCATTGTATATATAAAACCTTTAATAAATCTTGTATTTATACTTTTGTAGTTAAGTGTTTTGAAATTGTACATTATACATAAGTAGTATTTATACAAAATCATAAATTAACTAATTTATATATTTATGTATTAAAGTGATTTGAAAGTTTCATCTTAGAAACTATCTTTTACAAATAAGCAAAACGAAAAAGACGTAAAACTATTCAACCCCCCCCCCCCCTTCTAGTTTTCCACAAAAATGACCAAACTTGTGTTGCCTGTCTCAAAGGAAAGCAACACAGAGCTTCATGCAAGACCAAGGCATTCAATTCAATCAATCATCCACTTTTTATGCTGCATATGGACTTGTTTGGTCCTACTTCTGTGAGCAGCATCAATTTGAAGAAGTATTGTCTAGTTGTAACTGATGATTTCAGTAGATTCACATGGGTTTTCTTTTTAAGTACTAAGGATGAAACAACAGGCATTCTTAAGACATTCATCACTCAAGTTGAAAATCAATTTGAAAAGAAAATCAAGATCATCAGGTGTGACAATGGGACAGAGTTTAAGAATAAAGCTATGGATGATTTCTGCAGAGACAAAGGTATTAAAAGAGAATTTAGTGTTGCAAGAACTCCTCAACAAAATGGAGTTGCAGAAAGAAGAAACAGAACACTAATTGAGGCTGCTAGAACCATGTTAGCTGATTCCAAGCTTCCAGTGACTTTTTGGGCTGAAGCAGTTAACACTGCTTGTTACATTCAAAATAGAGTTTTAGTGGTCAAAACAAAGAACAAGACACCTTATGAGTTGTTCAGAGGAAGACCTCCTACATTGGAGTTTATGAGACCATTTGGGTGTCATGTTACTATTCTCAATACCGTTAATCATCTGGGCAAATTTGAAGAAAAGTCAGATGAAGGCTTCTTTGTTGGATACTCTATGGTTAGCAAGGCATTTAGAGTCTATAACTTAAGAACAAAGAAGATTGAAGAGAACTTGCATGTTCAGTTTCTTGAAAATAAAGCAAACATGGCAGGTTCAGGACCAGATTGGCTATTTGATCTTGAAACATTATCAAATACAATGAATTATGTTCCTCTCACTTCAAGTACTGGAGACAGAGATCTTGAAGATTCAGAAGAATTCATTGATGAAGATGAAGCTTGCAAAGATGATGAAGATCAACTTGTTATGCCACTTTGGGACTTTGGTGATAATTCTGAAAAACCAAGTGATGCAGATGGTGTGAATAAAGAAATTCCTACTAGCAGTGGTAACTCAATTCCCACTGCTACACCAGAAGTTTCCACTGTAAGCCCAAATGTGGAACATACTTCTCAGGAATCACCAAGTGATGATGTAGAGATCTCAAACATGCCTATAACATATGATATTCCTAGCACATCACAGTCTACCATTCATAAAGTCAATCCACTTGATAATGTTATTGGTGAACTTCAATCATGTGTGAAGACTAGAAGACAGACAAAGAAAGATGATATTCATGGGTTCATAAGTGAAGTATATGAGTCCAAGAAACATAGTAAGAAGAATGAGTGTTGGTTTTTCTGTTTTCTCTTATAGGTGGAGCCTAAGAATGTGTATATGGCTCTAGGAGAATCTAGCTGGGTAGAAGCTATGCAAGAAGAGTTGTTGCAGTTTAAACTTCAAAAGGTTTGGGTTCTTTGTGACTTGCCTGATGGTATGAAGGTCATTGGTACTAAAAATCTTTTCCACTGCTGTCATATGTGATGTCTTTGGAGTCACTTGAAATCTTGCACAAGCACATACAGCAAACATAATGTCTGGCCTTGATGAAGTAAGATACATCAAAGACCCAATCATAGATCTGTAAGTGTGAACATCAACATTAGCACCACTTGCATTCTTCAACAATAAGTGAGTGGTCTTGTCAGCAGGGGTATTGGAAGATTTTGCATCAGTAAACTTGAACTTCTTAATAATCTCAGCCACATACTTGTCTTGGCTGATAAATATGCCTTCCTTACTCTGTTGTACTTGTAGCCCCAAAAAGAATGTAAGTTCTCCCATAGAACTCATTTGAAATTCATCTTTTATCAGCTTCTCAAACTCTTTGCACATCTCTTGTTTAGTAGATCCAAAGATAATATCATCAACATATACTTGCACAAGTAGAATATCACCCTTGTCTTTCTTGATGAACAAAGTTTGATTAATCTTGCCTCTATGAAACCCATTATTCAGTAAATAAGTAGCTAAGGTTTCATACCACTTCCTTGGAGCCTGATGTAAGCCATAAAGAGCCTTAACCACTTTGTAAACTTTATTTGGGTGCTGAGGATCTTCAAAGCCTGGAGGTTGAGAGACATATACCTCCTCATCAATAGTCCCATACAGAAAGGCACTCTTAACATCCATTTGATAGACTGTAAAGCCCATAAATGATGCATAGGCTAAGAACAACCTAATAGCCTCAATCCTTGCAACAGGAGCAAACACTTCTTCATAATCAATACCCTCCTCTTGAGTGTATCCTTGAGCAACCAATCTAGCTTTGTTCCTGATTACAATGCCTCTTTCATCTTTCTTGTTTCTGAAAACCCATTTAGTACCAATGACCTTCATACCATCAGGCAAGTCACAAAGAACCCAAACCTTTTGAAGTTTAAACTGCAACAACTCTTCTTGCATAGCTTCAACCCAGCTAGATTCTCCTAGAGCCATATACACATTCTTAGGCTCCACCTGTGAGAGAAAACAGAAAAACCAACACTCATTCTTCTTACTATGTTTCTTGGACTCATATACTTCACTTATGAACCCATGAATATCATCTTTCTTTGTCTGTCTTCTAGTCTTCACACCTGATTGAAGTTCACCAATAACATTATCAAGTGGATGCACTTTATGAATGGTAGACTGTGATGTGCTAGGAATATCATATGTTATAGGCATGTTTGAGATCTCTACATCATCACTTGGTGATTCCTGAGAAGTATGTTCCACATTTGGGCTTACAGTGGAAACTTCTGGTGTAGCAGTGGGAATTGAGTTACCACTGCTAGCAGGAATTTCTTTATTCACACCATCTGCATCACTTGGTTTTTCAGAATTATCACCAAAGTCCCAAAGTGGCATAACAAGTTGATCTTCATCATCTTTGCAAGCTTCATCTTCATCAATGAATTCTTCTGAATCTTCAAGATCTCTGTCTCCAGTACTTGAAGTGAGAGGAACATAATTCATTGTATTTGATAATGTTTCAAGATCAAATAACCAATCTGGTCCTGAACCTGCCATGTTTGCTTTATTTTCAAGAAACTGAACATGCAAGTTCTCTTCAATCTTCTTTGTTCTTAAGTTATAGACTCTAAATGCCTTGCTAACCATAGAGTATCCAACAAAGAAGCCTTCATCTGACTTTTCTTCAAATTTGCCCAGATGATTAACGGTATTGAGAATAGTAACATGACACCCAAATGGTCTTATAAACTCCAATGTAGGAGGTCTTCCTCTGAACAACTCATAAGGTGTCTTGTTCTTTGTTTTGACCACTAAAACTCTATTTTGAATGTAACAAGCAGTGTTAACTGCTTCAGCCCAAAAAGTCACTGGAAGCTTGGAATCAGCTAACATGGTTCTAGCAGCCTCAATTAGTGTTCTGTTTCTTCTTTCTGCAACTCCATTTTGTTGAGGAGTTCTTGCAACAATAAATTCTCTTTTAATACCTTTGTCTCTGCAGAAATCATCCATAGCTTTATTCTTAAACTCTGTCCCATTGTCACACCTGATGATCTTGATTTTCTTTTCAAATTGATTTTCAACTTGAGTGATGAATGTCTTAAGAATGCTTGTTGTTTCATCCTTAGTACTTAAAAAGAAAACCCATGTGAATCTACTGAAATCATCAGTTACAACTAGACAATACTTCTTCAAATTGATGCTGCTCACAGAAGTAGGACCAAACAAGTCCATATGCAGCATAAAAAGTGGATGATTGATTGAATTGAATGCCTTGGTCTTGCATGAAGCTCTGTGTTGCTTTCCTTTGAGACAGGCAACACAAGTTTGGTCATTTTCAAATCTTTTCTCTGGTAGTCCTCTGACAAGTCCATCTTTCACAATCTTGTTGATGGTCTTGAAGTTAACATGACCAAGTCTTCTATGCCAAAGCATTGATTCATCCAAAGTGGCTTTAGCAAGCAAGCAAGTAACATCATTATTCATGTCAATGCTATACAAATTTCCTTTTCTAGGGATTTTAAGCAAAATGTCACATTCATCTGGAAGCTTATAATCCTTAGATAAGATATAGCGTTCATCTTCTGTGAATAGAACTCTATGCTTTTTGTCACACATCTGTGACACACTAAAGAGGTTGTACTTGAGTTCTTTCACATACTGCACATCTTCAAAATCAATGTTTCCAGCCTTGATTGTTCCTTTGCCAGAAACTTTGCCACCAATTCCTCCTCCAAAACTGACAAATTGTCCATCATAAGGTTGAAAGTCTGAAAGATAAGACTTATTGCCAGTCATGTGCCTGGAACATCCACTGTCAGAGTATCCTTGATCATTATTGGTCTTTGAATGTCCCTGCACATAAAATAAAGGAATTAGTTCCTTTTGGGGACCCAAGCCACAAATGACTTAGATCTGCCTCATGTATCAATATAATTAAATCTATCAAAGGTCATTGATACACCATTGGGATGGTCTGAGGTGATGGTTCCTTTTGGTTTCCATTCCCAACGAGCTGAGGCCTTAACAGCATTTCCCACATTTACCCTTTTCTTGTTAACAGACCTACCAGTGGTAACCTTTGGCCTTGCAGTGGTAACTGCTGCCTTAGCAGTGGAAACTGCTGGCTTAGAAATTTTAGGTACCCACTTCTGATTATGGTTAACTTTCTTTTCAAAATAGGTCTTTTTCCCTGTTTGAGTAGATTTAACAAAAGTAGTAACAGGGGGCTTAGGGTAAACTCTGTTTTTGTTTCTGGCAGTGGAAACTGCTGGTCTAGCAATGGAAATAGGTTTAATGCCAGAATGAAGCAAAACAGACCTGGGAATCATCTTGCTCAGTGGATTTGGGTGAGTTAAGTTATTAACATTGTGTTTATTCACCCAAGTATTCCCAAATACTTCCCTTCTTCCCAAGTGGTAGGTACAGCCTTTAGCTAAATGGTCAAAGCTACCACATATATGACAGGGTTTGTTATTGAACACAAAGTCACTACCAAATTGCCTAGATTTGACATGATTCCAACTCTTCATGTTGCCTCTAGGAGTTGGTGACCTACTTCTGTACATCTCTGCATATCTAGTAGTGGGCCTAGTGAAATTAGGTTGTGACCTAGGCTTCTCTTTGACTACATCAGGAATACTTATTTTAACCTCCAATTTAACATTTTCAGGAGTACTAGGTTTAGACTCAATATTCAAATTATCATCTTTAAGAGATGAGTCACTAGCACTATCAAATACATCAACCTCAACCTGAACCTGTTCAATTTCAACTGGTTTAACAAACTTTGGTCCATAGGTCATAGGTAGATCCTGAAATTCTTCTAAACCTGTGTGAGCTAAGTCAATGCCAGGAGGTGATGGAACACCTCTTAGAGGTGGTGGAACTGTTTTGTATCCAAGACCTGATTTAGCTTTGCTCACAATTTGGGCTTCTCAAATTTTATCAATACACTTGGATTGATGATCCAGTGTTTGTTTAGTTATCATTATATTCTCACTAGCCACTTTAACCTTTTCTAGTTCTTCTCTAAGAACCTTATTAACAGCAACCTGATAATCTAAGTCTCTTCTTAATACTGCAATATCATCATTGAACTTAGATTCATTTGCCCTATAATGCTCTAATTGAGTTTCTAAAACTCCTAGGCCTCTTTTATGATTTGATAAGTTATAATTAGTATGAGTTAACTCTATGTGTTGCTCATTAAATTGTGCTTTTAGTTTCTCATACTCTTTTAAGGCCTTACAAGATTTAGAACAAGCATTATCAATTTGTACCTCAGAGTCAGAAAAAGCCATTAGTGCAACCATTGCAGACTCTGAATCATCTTCCTCTTCCTTAGTCATAAAGCTCCAATCAAAGCTCACTCCATCAATGGCCAATAGCCCCTTTGGCTCATCAGTAGTAGGTTCCTTTTTCTTGTCCTGCTTGTACCAAGTTGACCTGTTGTCAGACTTCCTTGGCTTCCTACACTCTCTTGCAAAGTGCCCCTTCTTATGACAATTGTAGCACTCCACCTTCTTCTTGTCAAAACCTACTGTTTCATTGCCACTGATGTTGATCTTTCTTCCAGTTTTCTTCCAAAACTTCTTTGTCCTTAAGCTTAGTAATGCAACTTGCCATTTGATGTCCATCTCCTCCATATCATCTTCATCAATTTGATCCAGATCCTCATGATTGAGGATTGAACCACCCACTTGACTTGATATAAAAGCATAAAAGGTAGTATCACTAAGCCCTGCAATCTTTCTCTTTGAGCTACCAGTAGAAACACTTCCACTACCAGTGGAAACAACAATGTTAGCACTGTCATCATCACTATCACTTTCTTCATCTGAACTATCATCAAGAGATGATGATATAAGTGCCACACTTCCTGAACTTGAGCTTATCTTGCCAGCTTTCTTCAATCTTTGTTCAATAACCTTGAAGTTATTGTACAAGTCATTAAGTTTCATGGTCTCCAACTCTGGCTTATCTTCCCACACAGCAACATTGGTTCTAAACTCAGAGGGTAAGCTTCTTAAGAACTTTAGATTGAGATCTTCTCTTTCCACCTCAATTCCAAAAACAATGAGTTGAGAAACAATCTTTTGTAGCCTTGTGAAAATGCTATCAAGAGATTCATTACTTGATGAACCAAAGTTTTCATAAGTTTGCTTCAGCAGAGTCTTTTGAGTCTTCTTGGTGGAATCATTACCACCAAAAACTTCACAGATCTCATCAAAGAGAGTCTTTGCAGTCTTGAACTTGCTGAATGCTACAACTTGGTCTCTGGGAAGTGTCATCAGCAACAGACCTCTGGCCTTCAAATCATTCTTCAGTTGAAGTCTTTCATCATTAGTAACAGGTCCAGTGTTGACCTTAATTACTTCCTTGCCATTAACCATATCTGAAGTAGAACTTGGTTTGAAAGAATTTCCAACCATAATGATCTCCCAAAGTGTGTAATCTTGGACCATAAAGAATTGTTCTATCATTAGCCTCCACATCTCAAAGTCATTTAACTTAAGCTTTGGAAGCTTAGCAGCAATGTTTGAGTTACTGGTTTCTGTCTCCATTGAATCTTCTGAGTGAACTTGAGTCTTCTAAATCAAAGTATCAAAGCCTGGCTCTGATACCACTTGATGGATCTAAACACCTTGAACTTGTGTTAGATTGATACTTTGAATTATATCACTAAGTATGCGGAATCTACTTAGTAACACTTAGAAGTTTGATTGTAAGTAAGACAATTATATATGAACAATATATGTAAACAAACTACTAGCTCCAATATTATTAATGATAATAATACGAGTGATCTTGATATCACTAGGGTTACACCTTGAAGCTCTAGAAACCACTGATCAACATATTACCACTGCAAGTGAAAATGTTCCCACTGCTAGTCAAGAAATTACCACTGCAGAGGAAGAAGCTGCCAGAAGAAGATCAGTTAAAGGAAAAGCTATTGTGGTTGCTTCAGATCAAGAGCAAATAAGAAAGATTTCTAAGAAAGAACAAGCTCAGATCAACTTTGATGCAAGATTAGCAGAGCAACAACAAGCTGAAGAGAATGAAAGAAAGAAAAAGCTTAAAGAAGATGAAGTTGCTAGCTTTATGGAAGCAACTAGGTTGGATAAACTTGAAGCTGTTATGGCAGAACCTATTTCAAGTATCTCACCAACTATCATACATGAGAAACCTCCATTGTTCACTTATGTGCCTACAGAAGAGGAGATTGACTACTTGGTTAATAATGATCAGATAATCAGGAAGAAGGCCATTGAACTTATTGCAAATGCAACCTTGAATGAAGAACAAAGGTCTGCTCAACTTAAAGATTTTATTCAAATGAAGAATCAGCAGGCTCTTGATGAAATCATTGGGGATGCTAGAAAAGGTCAAAAAAAGCCAAGAAAGCTTACAAAGGCACAGATTATTGCTGAGATGAAGACTTTTTGTTGTCATGTTGGTAACATGAAGATGGCTCAATTCAAAGGAATGTCACATGAACAAGTTGAAGGTATTTACTACAAAATCAAAAGACAAGATAGTAAATTCATTCCAATGGATCAAGAACTATTATCTATGAAGACAAAAAGAACAGGAGTGAGTCTTGAATCTAAAGATACAAAGAAGTTGAAGACTCAGAGATTGTCTCAAGCAACAGAGGGTCCTAGCAAGTTGACTGAAGAGCAAGTTTCAAATATGTTGTTTATAAAGACTGATGTACTTAATATTAAATCTCTACAAGCAAATTATCCAGTTGTTAATTGGGAGATCTTTTCTGATAGTTTTGGTGTTGCTTGGAAGATCATCAGAACTGGAAGTGTCACAAACATTTGCAGAGACTTTGAAGATATTGTTAGATGTTGTGATAGAGAAGATTTGGATACTTTGTGGAGAATTGTTCAAGATCAGTTTAAGAAGGAAGAACTTGTTGATGTCAAAGCTAAGGAGTTATGGGTTCACTTCAGAAGACTATATGAACCTGACCCAAGTGATAGGTATTGGAGATTTGAAGCTCATGGTACAAGAACTTTGTGGAAATTCTATGATTCAAGTTCTGTGCATCATGTTTCTACTCAAGATGGAGTTGATGTCTTTATGCTGGTTGAGAAAGAATATCCATTAAGAGCTGGTGTATTGAAAGTGATGTTGACAGAAAAGCTTAGATGTTGGGAAAGAACTGAAGTCATAGATGATTTGATACAAAGGATTTATGATCAAAGTGTGAGAGCTGATAAAGAGTTAAGAAGATAAAGATAAGTGTTTGGAAGAATTCCCATATCCTCATGTTTACTGAATACTTGAAGAAACTTATTGATTTATGTATTAATCATAAGTTAGGGGAGGATTGTTGGAAATTATACTAACAGTTACCACGGATAGTGAAGGTGTTACAACTGCAGAAGATTGTACTTGCAGTGGAAACTCATTACCACTGTAAGAACAATATATTACCACTGCTTATTAGATAACTGTTAGGAAACGCGTCTAGATAAATATAGAATAGATCTTGTGTATATCTTATTAGCTTTATACTTATCTTGTAGAAGAGGGCTCTTTGCATTATAAAAGGAGATCCTAGGTTATAAGTTGTGATATACGTTTCTAGAGCTTCAAGGTGTAACCCTAGTGATATCAAGATCACTCGTATTATTATCATTAATAATATTGGAGCTAGTAGTTTGTTTACATATATTGTTCATATATAACTGTCTTACTTACAATCAAACTTCTAAGTGTTACTAAGTAGATTCCGCATACTTAGTGATATAATTCAAAGTATCAATCTAACACAAGTTCAAGGTGTTTAGATCCATCAACTTACCTTATACCAATTGTACAGGTTGTAATCTTAAAGATAACGAAGTAATTTAACTTCACAGTTTGTTTTGTTGTTTTTGATTTTTTTTTTTGGTGTTGCTAACACTTCAGGAAAAGTGTTAATGAACTTTTTCATCTTTGATTTTGATTTTTACAAAAATTTACAAAGTGGTGGTATTTGTACAGGAGGGGTTATGAAAACCACTAAACCTAAAACGTTTTGAAATACGCAACAACCTCCCCGGCAGCGGCGCCAAATTTTGACTCATCCCAAACCAACCAGTCAACCGGGTGCAGTTGATAGGCCCACCTGGGAGAGAAAGTCAATTGTTTTTAAATTCGTGGAAGTACAGGGAAATCCCCGGGGCGTTAAGTCCCAACGAGATTGAAATTGTATTTTGAACGTTTTTGGGAATAAGTGGCACTGAGGACAGTAACCAAAGATGATTGAGAGGTGATTACACTACTGATTGCTTTGTATTTGGACAATTAAACAATAACAGATATACAGATATAATCACACAAACACAAATTGGGAATCAGATACGTTTACAGACAGAGAAAAAGGTGAGATTTAAACAATTTGAAACTACAGGGGGTGCAAGTGAAACTTTTACAAACTTTAAATAAAAAGAAAATTAAAATGAAAAGAAAAATTATTCATTTGATTATTTTAATATTTAAATACTAATTAATTAATAAAACTTATTTAAAAAGTAATTTAAAACAAACTAAGAATGATTAAAGCTACAACTTAAACTAAAAACTTGCAAAATTATTTTCTAAACTTCTAAATTAACTTAAAGAAAATATAAAAATTAAAAAGAAATGTTTTTGTCTTTTTGTGGGTTTTCTCTTAATTAAATACTAATTATATTAATTAAACTATTTAAACTATTTTAAATTACCAATAATACTAACATTGACTAGATAATTATAGAAAAATTTATAAAACTAATTAACCATCACAGGAATCCTAAAAAATTATAAAAAGTTTCTAAAAATTATATTTAGACTATTTTACTAATTATTTACTTGATTATTAATTTAAATCTAATTTAACTAAATTAATTAAGAAAATTAGAAAACGAACAGTAGCATTTAAGAAACTATTTTCTAAAAGTCTTAAATGATTTATGAAACCTAGGAAAAATATAAAAACCTATTGTTGTTAATTAAAAATTAAGAGAACTATTTAATTACTAATATTACCTATTTAATTAATTAAAATATTATTAATTCTAATAATTATCAAACTAAAAGAGAAAAATCTAAGAAAATTATTGAAAATAATTTAAGGTGACAGGAAATTAAGAAAAAAATGAAAATGACGAAATGCTTATTAATAAGCTAAAAAGAAAATTAAAAAGATAAAATCTATTAAATAGAAGCTATCACTATCTTTAAATTTGGTTTTTTTGTTGGTTTTTCTTTTTGAAAGATTTTAATAAGCTAAAAATAAGAAACTTTTGTGAAAAGACTTTTGGAATAGCTTATTAATAAGCTAAGTACACCCCCTTATGCTTAACAGTTGAAATTTCAAGCTTATTAGGATTTATGACTGTTTGAAAAAGCTATGAAGTGACAAACTAAGTATACACAGATGATTATAAACTTAAAGTAAGCAAAACGGGACAAATAAGCACTCTGGAAAAGCTAGATATCACAAATAAGCACTTATGCCTACACAAGGCCTAAACAGGCCAAACCAAGGGTTTTTGAACCTCTGTAGGGTCCACAGAAGCCAAGGTGGGTCCAAAGTGAGACTTGAAACTTGAAGATGGACTGGAGGGCTACAAAATAAGCCAATAATCTGAGCTTATAGCTTATTAATAAGCATTGGGTAGGCTATGGAAGTTGGGGTCACACACTGAGTGACTCAGTGTACACTCAGGGAATGGTCAAACTTACAAGGACTAGCAGCCCTATCAAATAAGCCAAAGACTACAAAATAAGCCTTGAACCTTATCAATGAGCTTATTGGATTTCCAAAAAGCCAAGGTACAGGGTGTGGGGTCGAGTAAGGTGATCACAAAACAACTTGGAAAATTGGTCAAAAACCTGTGCACAGGGCATATGCTTGCCCTGCAGGTCCAAATAAGCACTTGCAAAAGCTTTAATAAAAATCTTAAAAATAAGCTGATTGTAGGACTTTGAAGACTAGGTGACAAAGATTAAACTCTAAAAAGATCAGGGTCTAAATCCTAACGCAAAATTCATAAAAAATCTTCCAAGATTTGGATTTCTGAAACAAAGACATTTTTGACTTTTTGAAATAACTTAGAACTTTGACTTCTGTGAGATTCTAATGATCATTAATGACTTAATAAGTTAAATTAAGCTATGATAGGACCTAATTAAGCTAGAATAACTACTTTTGAAAAGATTTGATGAGGTTTTGATTGAAATCTCTTAACAGACAACAAAAAGGCTTGAATCAAAAGCTATCTTGACTTTTCTACAAATGACCACTAGGTTTATTGGTGTTTCTGACTTAATATGAACTAGTTGAATATGTTCTAAGCTCTTGTGACCAATTGAAACCTTTTCAATACAGAGAAACAACAAGATCCAAACACCCCTTAAAGTGGACTGTTTTATGATATGTGAAGAAAAAGGTTTTTAGAACTTATGAAACAAATCCAAAGTAACTTAATATGATCAATTAAGCTTGAATGAACACTTAAACAAAGGAAACAACAACAACTGACCAAGATTACTAATTATACTAATTGAGACAGTGAAAATGAAATTCTAAGCAAACAACAATTTTAATTAACAAGCTACTGAATTAAAGTAATATTATTACTAATTATTACTAAACAAGCATGAATAAGCCAAATAAGCAACAATATAATCAATGCTACACTAGGAATTGAGAAATGAGTTTTAAAGGCTTACAATGTGCAATCCTGCTTATACCAAGAACCAAGGACCTCAAAACCAATCCTATAGGTCTTCCACAAGACCACTAACTCAGGGCCATCCACTATTCACCCTGCTCCAGCTTTTGTCTTCATAAAACCTGCAACTTTGACTTTGGTTGACTTTTTTTTATTTTTTTTATTTTTTATGCTAAACTGTATTTTAGAGTTTCTAAAAGCTTGATTAAGCTTCCTGGGAGCTTAAATGAGCCTAAGAGTCCATGTAGTCTAATTATAACAACAATACAGCTTAATAATAAATTTTAAATAAAAGTAAAAATTGCACAAACTCAATAAGATACTAAAACTGGAATTATATTACTTAAACAGTTGAGGTTACACTTGAATTGACTAGAACAATGCTTAAAAGCTTTTGAATTAACTAAAATAACATGCTACAATTGAAACGACTATATTTTAAGCTAAAATAACTACTACTCTTCATTGCACCATCTCTTCCCTTTTATAGCAGAGGATTAGGGTTTCTGAACCCTTTCTGATCACATCCCATCCAATCTTGACCCTTGAATCCCTCTAAATCAATCCTGACCCTCGATTTCGTTTTTGGCGGGAAAATTGGGTATATCAATTTGGACTGTTATAGGTAAGGGGTGGTGGCATTTAATGCTGAGGTGATATAAGCTGCAGAGGGTGTGGGGAGGTGATGATGAGATGCTAGCAAGTAGTAGTGGTGGGAGATGGTGGTTTTGCAGAGGGGTGTGGGTGGTATTGGAGGGAAGGTGGTAAAGGGGTTTGACCGTTTGACCGGGGTTTGACCCCGTTATAATACTAAGGGTGGTGTTGGGCTGGAGTTGTGTTGGGCCAGGGAATAGGGAGTGTGGGCTGGTGATGTTTATTTGGATTGGATTAGGATTTACAGGTTTAGGTTTAGTAGTAGTAATAGGTCCGTTTGGTTTTAGGAAATAACACAAGGACCAATTTTGTAATTCTAAATTTTGAGGGGTGTGATTTGTCATTTTTCCAAACTTAGTCCAAGGGTAAAATATGCCAAGTATGAATAGTGTAAGGACCATGAATGAGATTTTCCAAAATTTCACATCCAGGGACTGAATCTGCCAATCCTTCAAAGTATAGGGACCAAACATGTTATTTCACCAAACTTTGAAACCAAGGACCATTCCTACCATAAATGAGATGTGCAAGGACAAAATTTGTTTTTCTCAAAGTTTTAATATCCCAGAGACCATTTTTGTCAATTTTCAAAGTTAAGGTACTAAACTTGCAATTTTTGTGAAACTTTGTACCAAAGGACTAAATATGTCATTTTGTGATTTAAAAGGACCTTTGGTGACTTTTTCAAGTTTTTAGAATAACCAGGGACTAGATTTGCCAACTTTTGAAAGTTAAGGGACTGAAACTGCCAATTATGCAAACTTTGTTCATTTTTCATCTGATTTTGATTATTTTGCATCTGAAACATATAAAACACATTCCTGGGATATTTTCAGTATTATGATGCAATTTTGAGTGTTTTTAGATATTTTGGCAGCTCAAAATAGGTAAAAATAATGAGTATTTACACACTCATCATGCAACAGGTAATAGGTGATTCTTCAAAGTAAAATATTATTCCAGTAGTTACTTTTCCTTGATCAGTTAGGGTAAATTGGTTAGGATAAATTGCAAAAATGGTCCCTAAATTAGCCCATCAAATACATATGAAATTACTAATATACCTGATGTAATCGACTTTAGTATAGGTTTATTTTACCGAAGAAATACTCGTGAAAGTATTTCCAGGGTCGTTCTCCCAACGAAGGTTCGAATGGAATTTCGAATAATCGAATTGGGAATCGTGTAGTGAAAAGTGAATAGTGATAAGTGATTGTGAAATTCAAATTATGAAATGATATAGTGAATTATGCAGAAGGTACAAGCAAATTATGCACAAAAGTTTAAAACGTAAAAACGGAAATGCAAACGCGATTTAAACGTAAAGTACGAAATAAAACGCGACTTTTATACTAAAAATAATCCTACAAATGTAAAACAAGTTTCTAAAAATTTTAAACTATTAAAAAGAATTTTGAGAAAAATAAAAATATTTTTTTGACTTTTTATTAATTTTCTATGATTTATTTTCTAATTATTGAATTAAAAAAAGTGATTAAAAATAAAAGAAAATGTGAAAAATAATGGGAAAATTATGAAATCTAATCTGAAAAATCTAAAATATTATAAAAGAATTATCTAAAATATTTTTGTATTTTTAAAAGCTTTTTCTGATTTTTTATGGATTTTTGTTTATTAAAAAGAATTTAAAAATGATTAAAAATTAAGAAAAATAAAGAAACATAGTAAAACAACTCAGAAAATTCTGAAAAAATTAAAGAAACTCTAAAATAAAATGAAAAGCTTGCAGAAAAATTTTGAAAAGAAAAAGATAAGCAGAAGTACCTATTTGCTTATAAATCAGCTTATGGCAAGTGCTTATTTATAAGCACTTGCCACAAAATTATACCAAACTGTTAACACAAATGCAAGTTACTCTAATAAACTCGGTGATGCTCAGAAATGATGTTATATCACACAAAAACCAAAGAAATCCAACAAAAAGTAGTAATAAGCAAACAAATAATGAGCTAGATCCAATTCTGAATAAGCTAGATACAAGTACTGATTGCAATAGCTAAGCTATAACTAAAACTACTCAGAAGTGACCAGAAAACTCAATCACAAGCTCAATTAAACTCTAGCAGCCTAAATACTCCAAACAGAAAACAAGCTAAACCACTAATAAGCAGATACAATAAGCTACACCTAAACAGCTCTAAGCTAGGAAATTAAGGGGGCAAATGCTTAACTACACTACTAAGTTTACAAAACAACTAAAATCCTACTCAGAATCAATTATAAGCTACTCTAAAAAGTCCCTAGAACAGCAGCTAACAGAAACATGACACATAAAACAGTTGACTATGATAATGCTACTACTAATTGACTTTTACCAATTTCTATTAAGCAAATCTATTCTGATATGTTGTTAAAAGCTAATATGAAACTAAGTTAAGCTACTATAAACTATTTGCAACTATCACTAAAGTTACTCTAACTATTTTAATTCTACACTAGCAGTTAATCAAATTTAACAACTATTTTGACTATTTATTCAATAACTAACTGTTTTTAAGTTCTAATTAACTATAACATCAATAAAGAGTCCTAAGTGTACCAATCAAACAGCTTCTATACTACTACAACTAACAGTAAACCTCAGATCCAAACACTACCTTATCTTCCACTTTCACTACAGCTCACTGATCTAAACTTCCAATTTCAGCAACAATTAACAAACAATGTTTACTAACTGTATTAGAGTCCAAATAGTCAATAAACTACAATAGATCTAAGCAAAACTCAGATTCACAGAATTGAACAAATTTAAATCTATAAAACTCAGTTACAATCAAACAAGAGTACAACTGATCAATAGAGCTCAAGTACCACTTATCTACTAAAACATCACCTAATTAAAGCAATACAACAGTAGCAACTCAAATTTAAACTACAACTAAACAGATGCAAAAAGTAACTAGAATTAGAAATCAACACTTACAAAACCATTCATCTCAACTTGAAAAGAGATGATTCATTATGCTAGCCTGTCTCTAGACAGGCTCAAATCCTTCCAAAACTGATTTGGCTTGCTAAATTTCACCAAGTAATCCAACAGTTGACCAACTTTGACTTTAAATGAAACTTATGAACAATTAAACTAAAGACCACTCAGCAAACTCACTAAAGCTAGTAAGCTACTAATAAGCTGATTTGGACTACTAACAAGCTTTATTGAAAGTTGAATCAACCACAGAAACTATTTTCTCTTTATTTTTTTTTATTTTTCTTTGAATTTTTATGAAACTGAATGAACCAAGGTTGTCAGGATCGCGATCCTGATCGTAGGATCGTACGATCCTACATATAAAAAATGAGCAGGATCGTAGTAGGATCTTATTTCTATCAGGATCGGTATAGGATCGTAGGATCGCACGCAGGATCGTAGGATCGTAAACGATCCGATCCTACTACAAGCCCATGTTTTTATCTCGAGGGGAGCAAGATCGTTGTAGGATCGTAGGATCGCACACAGGATCGTAGGATCGTGAACGATCCGATCCTACTAGAAGCTCATGTTTCTTATTGTTTTTTCTTTTATCATTCATTTAAATTCATTTATCATATAAAATATTCTATAAAAGTATAAAACTACAACTCTTATACAATAATATATACATTTTCATAGGATCTTACGATCCCGATCCGATCCTACGATCCCGATCTTGTGAGGCCAAAAACGATCTTAGGTAGGATCCCGATCCTGACAACCTTGGAATGAACAACTAAAACTTGATTTGTAATGAAACAGTAAACAATTTGATTCAAAACTATTACACTACTGAGATTTAAAGAGATTTAAACTAAAACAAGTAACTAAAACAATATACTGTAAAGATTAAAGGTAAAAGATGATTTCATTGAAATTTAAAATATTACAATTGAAAGTGAAATTAAAACTACAATGACTGAGTAATTAAACGGGCAGAGCTTCGCTAGCCTAAACTCCACCACCTAAAACAGGCTTTCTACACCTCTATATATAGTACAAGAGAGAGATCTAGAAGGGAGGGGGTCACGGATTGCCAGCTTGGCAATCCCTGTGATGTGCTTCTTTTGAGATCATCCAAGCCTTTGAATCCGTACCCAATGATTGAAAGCAATATCAGCCTTAGGATCAAGCCCTTGTGACGCGTTCTGTCCAATGAGATGATGCCACGTAGCCATGCGTGTGCTTCTTGAGTCTCTGACATTCCCCTGACACCTCTGACAATCTTCTAGAAGTGAGTGATTGGACCAAAACACCCTTAATCTCAGTAATTAAGGGAGCAGGGTAAGTTAGGGTTCTTGTATGAATAGTAATTTTTGGGCGTGGGGTTGATTTGGGGGGCGGGTAAGGGTAAAGTTATTTTAATAGGTTTGATTGAGTTGACTTTGACCCGAGGTAGATGATTGTCCGGGTATGGGCTTTGGTGGATGATTGGGCTTTGGGCTTTTGATATTACTTAGACCAAATGAATGGAACAGGCTTAGACTTTGGTATTGTTTTCAGATTTTTTTGGTATTATGAAATTACAAGGAACAATTTTATAATAATCTGAAAGTGCAAGGGCTGAATCTGAAATTCTTCCAAAAATATTTCAAGGGACTTAAATTGCCTTTTCTTTAATCTCTGAGGGTTGTAATTGGTATTTCTCAAAATATTACTTCCAAGGACCATAAATTGCATCTTCTGAAACTTGAAGGACTGGAAATGACAATCTCATAAAACTTCGTCCAGGGATCAAATCTGATAAATCTTGAATCTCTGAGGTCTTCTAAAGCTCTGGATTGACTTTCCTTGACTAATTTGCACATGCATCTACTCTCGTGCTCGTTTTTGCTTGTTTCTGATTGTTTTTCGTCTTTTAACGAGATATCCATACCTGCACGTTCACAAACATAAAACATACAATTCTTTGGCATTTGTTAGCTTATATAGTCTATTTGGGTAGATATTTGGCCATAAAATGGTATGTGAATTAACACATACCAAAATCCCCCAGACTAAGGTATTGTCGTGTCCTCACGCAATGTGATCAATTCACGCTTTTGGGATAAATAATTTCGATAATCTTTCTACTAACTTTGAAAAGTAGCAAGGAGGTTCAAAAGAGATTACAAAATCATTTATTCCCGCAAACGCCCCGTTTTCCAAAATTTTTCCTTTATTCTACTTTCACTTCTATTTTTGTACTTTTCATACTTCATGCTTGTAACGGTTTGTTGAACTTTCATTATTTTTCAATAATTATTAGGGTCAACGAGTAGAAACACTTCTATTTAAGAAGTGACCATACGGATAAAAATCGTTATCCTTGATTTTTCACGAGTCCCCAAACTAAGCGTACAAACGAGATCACAGCTTATCTACAAATTAGATACTAACACTACTCATAATAGTTACTTGTGGAAACTCTTTACTCCCATGTCCTAAGTTTTGTATCTCAATATTTTATTTTTGTTGAAAAATGAATTGCTTCATATTTTCTCGTTTCACTATTTTTTTAGTCCGATAGTGACACCTAAGTTTAAACGATAAGTAGTTATTCATTTTCTCTTAAGAACCACTGCAATAGAAATTCGGTCCACATCAAGGAATTTTGGTACATACAATATCATAAATATAAGTTGCGGAGTACTACACGTGCACCTCATGTGTCCAATTCAGAATTACACACATGCACCTCACGTGCCAACAACTTATTTACATTCAAGCTCTTATTCAACATAACTTTCAACTTTCACTTTTTCATTTTTCACTTTTTTCACTTTTCTCATATTTTTTCATACTTTTCATTTTTTCTTTCTTTCTTTCTTGACTTTTCTCAATACATCAATGGAAGCTTATCGGGTAGCTCCAAAACCACATAGATAATCAACTTTTGACTTTTATTTTTTCACTTTTTGCTCTTATTTTTTATGTTCCTTGATATGTACCCAACTTCTAAAGCAAAAATTCTCTTAAGAAAATAAAGAACTAAATATTATTCAAACCTAAATACCACTAATTAACCTAGAACATCTATTATATATCGGTGACGTATCTGATGGGAGTAAAAAGCCACAAGTACCTCTCATGAGCTCTAAAGAGAACCAACTACTCCATGCTTAGCATCTAACTTCTAAATAAACTCTATCATTTCTCGCTCTTCGCAATTTAAGATTCCAAGTAATGAAACCCGCGAATACTTAGCCGATAATCAGCCACGCATATATAAGTCAGATACGGAAACTTGCAAATTCTAGAAGAAGAATTCGCGTTTTCTAGCTCCTTATGTAAAAGACTAGCGAAAGCTTTTAAGCTGCGCATGTATAAAGTCAATTACGAGAACTTGCAGATTCTTAAGAAAGAATTCGCATTTTATAGCTCCTGGTGTACAAAACTAGCACAAGCTTATGTGATTATCATTGGTTAAGGGAACAAGCTAGGGCTCAACACGCCCGGTCAAGTCAAAATATTTATTCCTACTCTTGCCAGCAAGAAAGTCAACAAGGTGTCAAAACACTTATTCAAAACTTTATTATATTTTTGCACAACTTTTTTCAATTTTTTCTCATTTTTTTGTTCTTTTTCTTGACTTTTTCATTGATTTTTCTTCAAAAATTTTGAAATTTTCAATTTTTCAATTTTTTTTATTTTTGGTGGAAAAACGGAGTTGCAAGAGTGCACGACATTGTGAAAAATGCAAGGTCAAATCGAATCGAAGATTCACCCTCCCCCAGACTAGAATGAAACATTGTCCTCAATTTTTTACGGGTTAAGGTAATCCTAACAAAATTCTATGGCCGTTTATTAATTATGCCAAAGAAAACGTTAGTCGATAAGATTCACGGATATAGGATTTCCAATAGCACCGATGAATGAAACTCGAGCGGAGAGAAGATAACGAGCACGAGAGTCATCATAAATCGCGGACAATCCTAAACAAACATCACAAACAACAACGGAACACAAGAGTTGAAGAGGCACCCCCTCCTCATGTTATTCGTTAGAAAATAGAAAATAAGAAGATGAAATTGGATAAGCATGGGTTGCCACACACGAAGCGCTTTGTTTTTGATTTCCGAGTCATGAGCTTGACTCGATCCCCGAATTAATTCGTCCTTGGGGAAAAATCCGTGGAAAAATAATCTCACTCGGGCTTTCATTCAAAATATTTGGAAAAACATATGAAGTAGTTGAATGTTCCACCCCGAAGAGATAACCGATGGTATTCTAAGAGTGAAAACTTGTAGAAACGATACCAGGGTCAGAAACAACATCCTCACTCTTGACGGAATGAAGGATAAGAGAAATCACACCAAATGTTACAAATGGCAAGAAGGTCATGATAACCATCATGAAAAACTCATCATCATCAAAAGAAAACTTCATAATTGTGAAATTATGAATTTTATCATTCAAGCTCATTTTAAAAACTTTCCCGGGTGGGAGGGATGGGATAAAATTTTCATTAAAACTCTCATTTTTAAGAACACCACCCGGATCATGATCAATTTCAAGATCAAAACTGAAACTTTCATATTCAGGATTAGAAATCTTTTCAAATTCACATTCAATCTTATCAAAACAAAACGATTCATACTCCGGAAGAGAGATAAAAGCATGAGAAGTAGTACTGCCACGACTCGTCTCTTCCGAGTGATTGATATCAAAGTTAAAAGCTTCATAAGTCGGATAAGAAAAATCAGATCGATAAGTGGGATTGCCACTCATCTCCTCAATCGTATCAAAAGAAAAACTCTCAAAGTTGGGTAAAAATTCCTCGAGCTCGGGCTCCAGAGGATCGTCAATTATAAGCTCAATCTTCGTCTTAACTTTATCCGGAGGGATTGACAGTTCATCGTTCAAAAAATTGTTAAGAAAAATAATATCTCCCTCCGAATCAAAGTAAGATTCGTCAGTCTCAGAAATCGGAATCGTTTCAATTGCAAGAAATTCATCGACCTCTTCCCAAAAAGAATCATATTCCTTAGTCGGAGGAAATTATGGGGAAGAGTCGAAGATGAAAGTTTTCACAAAATCATCAAAGGAATAATCACAAACATCAACGCTTTTGATGGAATACTTCTTTGATTTCGAAGCATCGGCTTTAAAAATCATTATATCATCATCATGTCGTAAAGTTAGAGTATCCTCAAAATGATCAACTAGGGCCTTTGCGGTTCGTTTAAACGGTCGCCCTAGTATGAGAGGAACTCTCGGATCGGCCTCAAAATTTACAACAACAAAATCTGCCGGAAAAGTACACGAATTCACACTAACAAAAACGTCTTCAGCAATTCCAACCGGATGAGTTATCGATCGATTAGCAAGCTCTAAAGTCATTCTCGTTGGCTTAAGCTCCCCCATTCCAAGTTGTTCATAGATCGATAATGGCATAAGGTTAATACTCGCACCTGAATCGCCAGGGCGTTGCAAACTTCTTGATCTTTCAATGAACAAGGAATGAGAAACTTTCCCGAATCACCAAGCTTTTCGGGAAGCTTCTTGAGAAGAATCGCGGAACATTGAGCATTTATCGGCGTTTCGGCTAATTCAAGCAATTTCTCTTTATTACTTATGAGGTTTTTGAACGTTGAAGCAAATTTTGGCATGTACACGAGAGCATCCATAAAACTTATATCAAAGTGCAATTTTTGAAAAATATCCAGAAATTTTTCCATTTGTTTTTTAGACTTTGCACGGAGCTCTTCATCATTAAATCGTGACGGATATGGCAAGTTAGACTTGTATTTCACATTATTCTCAAAAACGACTTTTTCTTTATCCTTTGACTTTTGGAGATTTCATTGAAATTTAAAACATTACAATTGAAAGTGAAATTAAAACAACAATGTATGAGTAATTAAACGAGCAGAGCTTCGCTAACCTAAACTCCACCACCTAAAACAGGCTTTCTACACCTCTATATATAGTACAAGAGAGAGATCTAGAAGGGAGGGGGTCACTGATTGCCAGCTTGGCAATCCGTGTGATGTGCTTCTTTTGAGATCATCCAAGCCTTTGAATCCGTACCCAATGATTGAAAGCAATATCAGCCTTAGGATCAAGCCCTTGTGACGGGTTATGTCCAATGAGATGATGCCACGTAGCGATGCGTGTGCTTCTTGAGTCTCTGACATTCCCCTGATACGTCTGACAATCTTCTAGAAGTGAGTGATTGGACCAAAACACCCTTAATCTCAGTAATTAAGGGAGCAGGGTAAGTTAGGGTTCTTGTATGAATAGTAATTTCTGGGCGTGGGGTTGATTTGGGGGGGTGGGTAAGGGTAAAGTTATTTTAATAGGTTTGACTGAGTTGACTTTGACCCGAGGTAGATGGTTGTCCGGGTATGGGCTTTGGTGGATGATTGGGCTTTGGGCTTTTGATATTACTTGGACCAAATGAATGGAACAGGCTTAGACTTTGGTATTGTTTTCAGATTTTTTTGGTATTATGAAATTACAAGGACCAATTTTATAATAATCTGAAAGTGCAAGGGCTGAATCTGAAATTCTTCCAAAACTATTTCAAGGGACTTCTATTTCTTTTTCTTTAATCTCTGAGGGTTGTAATTGGTATTTCTCAAAATATTACTTCCAAGGACCATAAATGACATCTTCTGAAACTTGAAGGACTGGAAATGACAATCTCATAAAACTTCATCCAGGGATCAAATCTGATAAATCTTGAATCTCTGAGGTCTTCTAAAGCTCTGGATTGACTTTCCTTGACTAATCTGCACATGCATCTACTCTCGTGCTCGTTTTTGCTTGTTTCTGATTGTTTTTCGTCTTTTAATGAGATATTTGTACCTGCACGTTCACAAACATAAAACATACAATTCTTTGGCATTTGTTAGCTTATATAGTCCATTTGGGTTGATATTTGGCCATAAAATGGTATGTGAATTAACACATACCAATACCCCTTCATCTTCAGATACAATCCTCATTGGCTCTGCCACCCTAACTCGTTACCACACTATCTCGACCACCTATTCACAAACCCCGTGTTGGCAAGCGAGCAAATTACTCACGATCTCATTCCACTTTACTCGTTGACTTATAGCTCAGGTTATATTACATCGATTGCCCTTACCTTTGCACAATACGGTATGAACATAGTGCATTTTCCTATTTACTTAAATATTGTTCTTGATTTTTAAAGAAGTTGCATTTGTTGTTAATGTTATGGTTTTACAATTGTAGTTGGTCCTATGGGAAATGTGATACTGAAAAAGAATAAGAGAGTGGCGAGAGTAGTTCAGAGGATGTGGATTATAATCCAAAGAATGATGAAATATTTGATGATGATGATGATGATGAGCATATACTTGAAGATGTTCCTATAACTAAGTCTAATATGATTTTCAATCCAGACTGTAAACATGATTTAAGTATACCTATTTTTACGGAGCATTATGCATTGCTTAGAGATTATGCCCAAAAGTTAGTTAATCAAAATCCGGGCACAACTGTTAGGATTGATGTACATATAGAACCAAATCCAGATTCTTCAACAAGAACTTTTAGAAGGGTGTATGTGTGTTTGGGAGCTCTGAAAAAAGGTTTCAAAGCTTGTGGCAGAGAATTCTTAGGATTAGATGGATGCTTCATGTCAGGTCCTTTTTCAGGTCAATTACTAACAGCAGTTGAGATTGATACAAACAATGGGATTTATCTGTCACCATATGATGTAGTCGATGCACAAAATAAGGCATCTTGGTGTTGATTTTTGAAATTACTTGGAGATGATCTTGGTATAGAAACCAAATGCAAGTTCACTTTCATTTCTGATAGGCAAACGATAAACATTTCTATTCTATAATTAATCATGTGTTTTATACAAAATGAGAACAGATACAATTTTAACACAATCCTTAACCTTAATTGTTCACAAAGACCGATACAAGCCATTACAAGTGTGTTTCCAAGTGCTGAACACAGGTTATATGTTAAGCATATTCATGAGAATATGAAATCACAGTTTAAAATAATTATATGCATACGACAGTTCACCCATTGAGTTTGATGGGTATTTGCAAATGGGTGAGAGTACTTCACGTGATTGTCTTGATAATTTTAACAAGTGTGTTATGGATTTATTTATGCCAGAGTATTTAAGAAAACCAACATGGGCCGACATTCAAAGTATGTATGAAAAACATGAGCGTGAACATGGTTTTCCTGGAATGCTTGGTAGCATTGATTGCATGCATTGGGGGTGAAAAAATTGTCCGATAGCTTGGCAAGGGCAATTTGGTAGGGGTACTAAAAAAATACCCAACAATAATGCTTAAAGCTGTTGCTTCGCAAGATTTATGGATTTGGCATGCATTTTTTAGGATGACGGGGGCAAATAACGATATTAGAGTTTTAGATAATTCTCTGTTATTTGACGACATTCTTGCTAACAAAGCCCCAAGAGCACCTTATATGGTTAATGGAACCAGGTACGAACAGGGATATTACTTAGTTGACGGAATTTACCCACAGTGGGCAACTTTCATCAAATCCTTCTCTGTAACAACTGATGAAAAACATTGTTATTTTAAAAGGAAACAAGAAAGTGCACGAAAGGATGTCGAACGTGCTTTTGGTGTTCTTCAAGGACGTTGGGGTATACTACAACGATCGGCACGTCAACATGAACTTGTCAGGATACGTAGAATCATGTATTCTTGCATTATATTGCATAACATGATTTTAAAAGATCAAAAATTTGCACTACGTGAGTATGCCGAAATGTGGTTGGATCCGTCATCACGTATGAGGCAAGAAAGATGGGTTGACAGATGTGATACCTATCATCGCAAGGCAAAAGAAATACGCGACTAAGAATGGTGGCAGTGGACAACGGCATCACCAACGGCATGGCCATGCCGCCGGTGAACACCGCCGCCACCTTGGCGGCATGGCCAGCGGCAAGGGTCCAACGGCAAAGATTGCCTACGCGGTTTGGTGTTTTCGAAGCAAAAATGTATCCGTTGGGGAGTTATTGTCGAACGTTGGAGCACAAGAAACCAAAAAAAAAATCCCTATATATATATTAAACACTTCCATTTTCATTTTCATACTTTCAAACACATACATAAACACAAACTTTTTTAAACACATACATTTTTATAATGGATAGTGGCAAATCAAAAGGTGCTTCATCACAAAAAGGTCATGGACGGGGCTATCGTCCTCGTGTTCGTCCGCAAGCTCTACCACCGATGTATCCACAATACCCTCAATCGGGCTATTATCCCCAACCTCCACCACCGATGCATCAACAATACCCTCAATCGTTTAACTATCTCCAACCTCCACCACCGATGAATCCAAGCGAATATAACATATCAATGACGAGTGACTTCAACCCGTTTGGTGACTACCGTGAAGGTCCTTCGCGTCGTGAACCAAGTGTGGAATGCGAACTACCTATATATGGTGAAGACGATGATGATGATGATGTTGAGATTGTTCCCAAAACGCAACAACAAACTCAAATTGGTATATATATTTTTTTTATATACGTTTTTTTTATATACGTTATTTTTTTTATATACGTTATTTTTTTATATACGTTATTTTTTTTATATGTTATTTTTTTTATACGTAATTTTTTTTATACGTTATTTTTTTTTTTTTTAAGATGAAGATGTTCAAGTGGGTAAAGGGAAAACTAAAGCGGATAAAAAGATTTGGACGTCGATCGAAGAGGTTGCTTTGGCTAAAGCATGGTTTCATATCTCGACATGTAAAAAAGTCAGGAATGAACAAGATAGAGATAAGTTTTGGGAAATAATTTTGGAGCATTTCAAGGTCACCATTAAAGATAAAAAATAAAATTAGTTGGGAGGTATGAAAAAGGCATGGTTGCCACTAAAAAGGGGTTGGGAGGTATGAAAAAAGTATGAATGAGGTGGAATGAGGTAGAATGATATTATTGGTGAATTTGGGAGGTATGGATGATTTCGGAAGCATGACTGCCACCCTCCTAAGGAACGCATACTCAACTCCAACTAGACCTTATGGAGCATGTTTGGCAGAAACATCTTCAACGACAATAACAACAACAACAACAAGATTCCGAAGATGATGAATAAGTATTTGTAATTCGTATGTTTTTAATTTTCCTATGTTCTTTTTTTTCATTGTAATTTTAATTTTAAGGCTTTTTATATTTGGAGTTATCCTAAATTCAATATCCATTTCATTTTTAACTCTTTTAGCAACTCAAAGTAGATTTAGTGAGAAGAAATGATATTTAATTGATAAATACTGTAGCTAATAGACATTCCTACAACTTTATATACATTCTTTTAAAGCCGATAACACTAACATTGACAATTTTAAGAATATGTTTTTGATACAAGACCAGTTAAGAACTTGATTAGGGAGGTTTTGGGCCTAGTGGGCAGCTTTATTTATATTTATCGCCGATATAATATCTAAGGGTGTGTTTAGTAATGGAAAACTCCTCTGTTTTCAGAAAGATTTTTCTAGAAAACCTAAGAAAATAAAAAACGCGTTCAAATTGAGTTTTTTTCAAATGTTTTCTAAGTTTATAACTAAGTTTTAGAAAACTCTTTTTATGAATTCTCAATAAGTTTCTCATTTTAGAAAACTTCATATAAACATGTTTTCAAGTGTTCTCTAGAGAAAGAATAACTCTCTCATTCTCAAGAAAACTGAAAAATGAAAACTAAAAAAACTTTTCCATTACTAAACAGAACCTAAATTTTCTACATTTAGATGCGGTAACACAGAAATAACAAAATTATCAACTATATATAAACGTAGCAATTTAGAGAAAATAATTTATTGCATTCTTTAAATGTCAACCCATACATGTTTTTAGTTGAACAACTTAAACCAAAACGTTTGAATAGTCTGCTAAACATCATACGTATAAAGAACAAGAAACATGTCTCCATCATGAAAATTACAATATATATCACAATCACTTTCACAATTTTCCTCACGATCACGAAAATAGACTTTTTGTAATAAAAAAAATACAGAAATGATAACTTATATATCTCACTTTTCCAAATGGTTAAATACAAATTCAGTGTGAATATAACTTCCAATATACGGAGTATGATATAACTCATAGTATAACTTTGTAAAACAATAAACATTAAATGTAGCACACTTAGCACATGTAACAAATAATAATCCAAGACAATAAAACACAAATCCCATAAGAACAGCCTTCACATTGTACCTCTAGACATGCTTCACAAGTTCTTCAAATGTCTTCATAGCAGAAATTGGTAACCCAAGTAACACATTAACACTTTTCCTCTCTTCACCATGTGATAAAAACAATATCACTTCTTTTTCGGGCAACGCGACTGGACCCGACATTTTAGCCTCCCCCCACCCGAAGTCATTGGCGTGGAACGAAAGTTTGGACCATGTAGTGATTAAAAGAGTCGAGGCTAGTGATGGCCTAGCTCGAGTCACTTCAAAATAATCGATAGCCGATCTCATGTAACTATCGTTAACCATTTTGACCGCGTCATGGACTAACTTAACCGTGTAAGATAATGGATTATTTATTTGTTCGCCAGCCGAACATATAGAGTTAGTTAAGACTATACCGTTACCAGAATATCCTTCTGGTAACGGTGGATCAAATCTGGACCGTCCATCTACCGCGAATAAAAGTTTGGTTTTTTGTTCAGGTTTCATTTTAAGTGACTCAGTTCTCGCTTTCCAGACAAAGGCTGACAAGGCTTCGAAAGTAGTACATGTGGACATGACACCATCTGATGTGGCTTTGATTTTTAGGTTTTCGAGATCTTCTGGTGAGAAACAAAATGATTTGTATGCAAGTTCCTCTTTATAGAGATCGGAGGTGTTTGATACATCTTCGATTTCAGCAAATTCATCGTGGGAGAATTCCACTAGGGGAGGGTTTCTCGCGCTGAGAATTGAACGGTCGAGAAATGGAGGAACTTTTAGAGGCAAGTTTCTCGCGACACGACCCCATGAGTTGATAAATTCCATGGCCGCGATTCCATCGAAGAGATTGTGGTTCATGCCAAGGCCTAGCACAAATCCTCCACATTTGAATTTTGTCACCTATAAATTGTTTACAAGTTTTATTTTAGCCCAAAAGTACAAGATTTAATATTACTCCTAATGAGTAGACATGTCGCATAACAAATAGCTAGAGTTTTGTTTGGTTCAAATATATGTAACTATAAATTCTGAAAATTGTGGGGACACATTAAAACCAAATTTACGTTTCTATTTATACATAACCTTACGCTATCATTTTCTCATAATGTCGGGTAAGTTTAACTTAAAAGGTTTGGTCTTATTAGCTTATGTGAAATGGATTATAGTTTTGTTTAACAAAGAAATGCTTTTTTTCACTTTCCAAAAATTTGGTTGAAAATGATGGTTTGAAAATGAATAAGTTGATTGCAATAAGCCATGAGCTTAAAAATTATTATCCATATGTATATTCATATGTGTTAGAAGTTATGACTAACCTGAACAACAAGAGGAGGAATCTCAAGAATGTTTTTAGCACCAGGAATGTCATAAACCAACTTGCCAAGAGTCACAGGATCGGGCTTTGTGTGATCGCCGATATCCTCAATATTGCAATTAGCTTCAGCCTCAACAAAAACCGCACCCTCATCATTACAATCCACAATCAACTTTCCCTCAGCGCTAATAGTTAACCTACCCGCAGCCGGGTAGTAATGCACAAGAACCTTAGCCAAAGCATCCTTAATCACCTCAACCGCCGTTTCATTACCTTTCTCCTCAGACTTGAAGCAATAAATTGTACGTACTATAACCGCAATGTTTTGGTCCAAATTAGAAAGGAAATATAGACCTTTTCCTGTTTCCTCAGAGGGTTTCACAAGTGTTGGCTCTCCTAGTCTAGTGACAATGAGCTCGACCCCTTCGTTGTCGTTGTAGGTTCCGTTACTTCCCATTTTAGCAAACTTTGTGACTTGAACTACCTGTACCATTGAAAAAAAAAAATCATTAGAACATTTTTTTCTAAAAAAAAGTATAAGAAGATAGTGAAGATAAGTGTGTTAGTGTGAGTTTGAGCATGCAAATGATCATACTACAACATGTTTGTTTCATGAGTGTACCTCAAATGGTGCCTTAGCTTTGAGAAATGAGAGTTAAAAACCAAAATGATATGTTTATTATGAAATAATCATTGGTATTATATAGAGATTAATGAGGAGATGGGAAGATGAACAACACTAAGGTTTTGGTTAACCATAAATTATGAAAGTGACATGTGATCATTTTTTGGGGTTTTTCTTTCATTATTAGTTTACCTTGCACATTATAATTAGAGAAGGTGGATAAGACTTAAACTATTGCAAAAATACTTTTTTGGTTCATTTCTGAATATGACACAAGAGATATCACAAAAAGATTGTTATGATGATGTATTACATTGTAAATTAAATTTATTTTATTCTAAAGTGATAATAATGAATGTAGTATACTCCGTGTTAAGTAATACTCCCTTCGTCCTAAAATATAAATTCATTTTTTTATTTTTCAAAGTCTGTTCTTTTCTACTTTAAACTTTATTAGTTTTTTTCGTATTATATAATACTTGATGAAAAATATACTAATGAAAATAAATTTAAAACAAAAGTAACAACATAGGGAATGTCCATGGTTGTGATGAAACTTGTTGTACTTTTTTGTGATTAATAATATTTCACCCTTTTCACAAATTAAAAAAAAAAAATAACAAAAGTTTATTTATATATAAACTAAACAATACTACAAATATATTTTTTAAAGACCATTTGCATTTAGTAAAAAAATTATTGTTTTTTTTAACAAAATTAACATTACATCACAAAAATTCATGAGTGTCTTGGAAACCTTTTAAGACCCACCCTGATTCCGTCACTGCAACCCAATGAGATTAAGAAAAGCTTGTTAATACGCTACGATAGATTCAATACTCAAGTTGTTAGTATATAGAAGTAAAAGTAACTATCTTTTACATAAAGACACTTGCGTTTAACCATGTATCCTATCTATATATATAATAAACAAAGTTTTATTTGAATTTTGTCATGTCATTAAAGCTATGTTGGCACTCAATCCATGTCACTAATGCCACCTCATTAAATCCATGTGGCATTGCAATGTTACTAATTAGCCCTTCATGAAGAATTTTGTTTGACCAATGCTATATTAATTTCCGTTTTCCATCTTCTTATTAACGAATGTTTTAAATGTCAGTTATTGTCATATATACGAGTCATTATTTCCTATTTTTACTATTCTATTTTGAAACATCAATGCTTTATTTGTAATCTTCACTACAAAGTATACTATTGGTTTTGAATTGGAGATCTCATTAAACGAGCCGAAAAAAACCACACACATAGCAAAATCCCCTCCTACGGTTGCTTATTTTTCATTCATTTTGTTTTTAAATGAGAACCTTAATCGATTAAGGATAATTTACCACAATGATCGATTAATGTATCCTCACTATCTTGATAGGTTCATTATGTTTAATTGTAAGACTTCACCTTTGGTCCCTGTATTCGAAATTGAATCTTTGTTCTATTTTCGACACTCGGGTTTAGTTGTGATATTTTATTTTATTTTTTAATTTTTGTAAGGCTTAGTTATGATGCTTTGATCAAATTTTGAATTTTATGATATCATATTTTGGTTGTAGAACACCCCAAAGCAGATGCACATCATAAGTTTATTTACTCAAATGATTACTTTGCATTGAGTTAAGGTAAAATTTAAACTTTTTCAATATTTTGACTAAATCAATTTTTAACATGATTCTTTGATCTCAAAGTTAACCTATGATCCATTAAGAATGTTAAATATTCTTATATACCGAGACGACAACTAGAGGCAATAAGCAACCTACCTATTCAAAATAAAGTATGAGATGATAGCAAATTTAAAACCTAAATCAGTACCAAGATTTATTCTTATTGGCAAAGTGGTATGGTTTAACCTTTTATTTACTATTGGAGGTAATCAATGACCTTATTAGTTTGATTATTATGTAATTATATTTAAATCAAAATTGAAAAGCTTACTTCTATCACGAATTAGATATTTTAAGCATTTATTGGGGGTGCCAAGTCTTGATCATAGCCATAACCAAAATCATACTACATCACTATTGAAGGTAACACATCACACTTACTTGATTAATTTATAATCAACACTGTAAGCACAACCATTCCCCAAAATTTACAACCAATACTTCTCAAAAAAAACTACTTATATTCTATACTCTTATATTACTTAAGATGTTTAAGTATATGTTTTACTTACAACTTGTAATTAGCTACCCGTGATTTATCACGGGTTTATAGGCTAGTGGCTTATACACCATCTTTTTCTATTTGACTTTCTTTTTCTAATGCAATAACTTTTCAAATTTTAACTTTATTGTCTCATATTTGAAAACACACTTGCCACTTTTATTATTCCTATTAAAATGTCATTTTTCATTTATCTTATATTTTCTTTATAAACGTAATAAAACTCTAGGTTTTTTGAAGTTTATAAACAAAATTGGATTGATATAAAATTTGTAAAAAGAAAATCTATTTTCTAATCCAAAATTTTTAGAAACTCTACGACAATACTCGATTTTAATATCCTTCATAGAAACCTGGATTTTTATAAATTTATAAAAATATATATGTATTTATAAACTTTAAAAAATTCAATTTTTGTTATTATTATTATTATTTAAAAAAATGGATTTTTATGTCCTTAATCAGAAAACAGAATTTTTACGAGCTTGATGAAAAACTGGATTTTACAACCTTTATAGAAAATTTAATTTAATAAACTTTATAATAAATGTTTTTAAAATCTGGATTGTTAAAACGTTTTTAAAATCTGGATTGCCACAAATTTGATAAAAAATGGATTTTTAATAATTATATAAAAACTGCATTTTCTCATATTAACTTTATTTAAAATTGTATTTTTTTTTATCCAGTTTTAATAAAGAAAACTAGAAAAGTGCATTTCTTAAATATCAGTAAGGGCACTCGCAACCCATGCGGTTTGGGCATGCGGTTTTGCATCAACGAAAACCACTCACTCGGTATCACAAATGCGGCAAGGTAATCGGTAATCCATACCGAATCGGCATGGCTTTTTCCCAAAAAATTCAAACTTTGCATATTAAATGAATAAGCCATTTGATTAAGTAGTTTTTTTTTATTTTTATTTTTTTTTTTGCATCATGATTGCCACTAAAAAATGAAGGTGATGCATGGTGAATCATGAAATGTGTTGGCAATATTTTATTGGTTAATTTTGCATTATGTTAAATTATGGTGTGGCATGGTTGTCACCTCTAACTAGATCAATAGAGAAAGATGATTGGTTAATGATTAATTAGTGATTACATAAAGGAAACATAACATGATGGTGTGTGGATCATGTATTAATGTTGTATGAACCAAGACACTTGCACATTTGGCATACTTTTGAGTCGCGAGTATCTATTTTTGGATTTTTTTTTTTTTTAAATAAAGAAATAATAATAGAAAAACAAAAACAAATATGATGTTTACGTAACTCATTTTTTCTTGAGGTCTTGCCAAATTTGTGAGTCATATAGTTTTTTAATATAAAATCATGAGAAAAGTTCGGGACTAGTTTTTTTGTACATACCAAGGGACAAATCTCCACCATCCATTTAGTTTGATCTAATGGTGGGGATTAACCTAAGATTAAACATGGAAACCTAAGTCCATGTTTTTTTCTTTCCTTTTTCTTTGTCTTTTTTTTATTATTCACTTTCTTTATTTATTTCTTTCTTTTTTTTTTCTTTTTTTTTTTTTTTTTTTTTTTGGCTCTTTTTTCCAATTAACGTTACACTTTTTTCTTTTTTCTTTTTTTTTTTTTCAATTCACGCTTTTTTTTTTCTTTTTTTTATAAAATAAGTCAAGCTTTTATTTTTTAAATAAATTCACGATTTTTTCTCATTTTATTACGTTTTCGTCCGTTTTTGTCTGTTTTCACATGATTATATACGTTTTCAGACGTTTTTATCCGTTTTCAGACGTTTTCATCCGTTTTTTTACGTTTTCGTCTGTTTCAGACGTTTTTGTTCGTTATTATACATTTTCGTCCGTTTTTTTTACGTTTTCGTCTGTTTTCAGACGTTTTTATCCGTTTTCGTCAGTTTTTATATGTTTGCAGACATTTTTGTCTATTTTCATCCGTTTTTATACGTTTTTGTCCGTTTTCAGACGTTTTCGTCCGTTTTTATACGTTTTTGTCCGTTTTCATACGTTTATATACGTTTTCGTCCGTTTTCATCCGTTTTTACACGATTTCATCCGTTTTTATACGTTTTCGTCCGGTTTCATTTGTTTACATATGTTTCCGTCTAATTTCATACGTTTTCCTCTATTATTTTATGTTTTCGTCCGTTTTTAGATGTTTTCGTCCTTTTTCCTACATATTCGTCTGTTTTCTTATATTTTCGTTCATTTTCATAGGTTTTCGTCCGTTTTTCAATTTTTTTTTGCCAATTTTAGACGTTTTCATACGTTTCTGAATATCACAAGTGATATTCGGTGATACTCATACGTTTTTGTCTGTTTTCATCCATTTTTGTACATTTTTGTCTGTTTTCAAACGTTTTCGTCTATTTTCATACGTTTCGGCAGTATTTATACGTTTTCAGACGTTTTTATCTGCTTTCAAATGTTTTCATCAATTTTTTACATTATCGTCTGTTTTCAGACGTTTTCGTCTGTTTTTATATGCTTTCATCCATTTTTATCTGTTTTCATACGTTTATAAACATTTTCATCCGTTTTTTTGTATTTTTGTCTGTTTTCAAACGCTTTCGTCTGTTTTCATACTTTTCAGCAGTTTTTATACGTTTTCGTCCGTTTTCATCAATTTTTCATACGTTTTTGTCCCTTTCCAAGCGTGTTTTTACGCTTTCATACGTATTCGTTCGTTTTCATATGTTTTCGTCCGTTTCCATACGTTTCTGAATATCACAATTGATATTCTTAATATCACAAGTGATTTTCTTTGATATTCAAAATATCACTTGTGATATTAATAATATCAATTGTGATATTCAAAAACGTATGAAGACGAAAGAAAACGTATGAAAACGAAAAAAAACAGAAGAAAACGTAAGAAAGTGAAAAAAACGTGAATTAAAAAAATGTGAAAATCACTTATAATATTCTGAATAACACTTGTAATTATCTGAATATCACTTTTGATATTCAGAATATCACTTGTGATTTTCATGTTACAAAACATTAGCTGAACATCACTTGTGATATTCGGAATATCACTTGTGATTTTCTGAATATCACTTGTGATTTTCTGAATATCACAAGTGATTTTCAACTAATGTTTTGTAACATGAAAATCACAAGTGATAATCTGAATATCACAAGTGATATTCAGAAAATTACAAGTGATATTCATGTTACAAAACGTTAGTTGAAAATCACGTGTGATATTTAGAATATCACTTGTGATTTTCATGTTACAAAATATTAGTTGAAAATCACTTGTGATATTCGGAATATCACTTGTAATATTTAGAATATCACTTGTGAATTTCATGTTACAGAACAATTGTTGAAAATCACTTGTGATATTCAGAATATCACTTGTGATATTCAGAATATCACTTGTGATATTCAGAGTGATATTCAAAATATCACTTTTGAAAAAACGTGAATTAAAAGAAGCGTGAAATCACTTGTAATATTCTGAATATCACTTGTGATTTATATTCAGAATATCACTTTTGATATTCAGAATATCACTTTTGATATTCAGAATATCACTTGCGATATTCTGAATATCACTTGCGATTTTCATGTCACAGAACATTTGTTGAAAATCACTTGTGATATTCAGAATATCACTTGCGATATTCAGATATCACTTGCAATATTTTGAATATCACTTGCGATATTCTGAATATCACTTGTGATTTTCATGTTACAAAATTTTAAAAATCACTTGTGATATTCAGAATATCGCGAGTGATATTCAATATCACTCACGATATTCTGAATATCACAAGTGATATTCTGATAATCACAGTATATCACTTGTGATATTCAGAAAGGTATGAAAACGTTTGAAAACATTTAAAAACGAACTAAAATGAATGAAAACGGACGAAAACGTATAAAAACGGACGAAAATGAATGCAAATAGATTGAAACCATATGAAAACGTATAAAAATGGACGAAAACATATGAAAACGGACGAAAACGTATGAAAATAGACAAAAACGTAAGAAAACGGACGAATATATATGAAAACGGACGAAAACGTATGAAAACGGGCGAAAACGTATGAAAAAAATTCAAAAACAGATGAAAACGTAAGAAAATGGACGAATATATATATATGAAAACGGACGAAAACGTATGAAAACGGGCGAAAACGTAAGAAAACAGACGAAAACGTATGAAAAAAAATTCGAAAACCGATGAAAACGTAAGAAAACGGACGAAAACGTATAAAACGGACGAAAACGTATTAAAATGGACGAAACGTATGAAAACGGGTGAAAACGTAAGAAAATAGACGAAAACGTATGAAAACGAGCGAAAACGTAAGAAAACAGACGAAAACGTATGAAAACGGACGAAAATGTATGAAAACGAACGAAAACGTAAGAAAACTGACGAAAACGTAAAAAACCGACGAATATGTATGAAAAACGAAAAAAAACGTAAAAAAACGCACAAAAAAAATGAATTATAGAAAAAACGTGAAGTTAGAAAAAATAAAAAAATAAAAAAAAATAATAATAAAAAAGGAAAAAAAAATGAATAAATAAGATAGACAAAAAGGACAAGAAAAAAAACATGGACTTAAGTTTTCTTATTAAATCTTAGGTTAATTCCCACCATTAAATCAAACTAGATGGATGGTGGGGATTTGTCCCTTAGTTTGTAACAAAAACTTAGTATGTAAAATAATTCACCTCATAAAATCATATCATAGACTAAAAGGATGATAATAAAAAGTAGAAAAGAATTTTTAAGACTTTTTAAGTTGGTTGTCTCATTGAACAAACTTCAAAATCATATTAATCGATATTAATAATTGTAGAATAACCTAGACTAAATATACGTTTTTTGGGTTTTTTTTTTTTTTAGGTAAAGCTAGACTATAGTCAAGAAAAATATGCAAGAACCATTATCATTTAGGAAGTTGTTATTATATCATTAGTATTATTAAGATATTTAATTGCATGGTATAGACTATAGAGAGTGGGTTGTCTACTAATACAATGGGGTCCAAAATAAAGGCTGTGGTTGTTGAGGTTGGCATCCAAGATTTGGTTGCTTGACAGACCATCTCACTCTCACCCTCTACAAGTCTACAATTAAACAAAATACACTTTCAATCTCCAAAAGTTGGACATTTGACTTCAGACTCATTAATCTTACGGAGTAAGTTTTAAAGTCTTTGGAGAAAGGTAACATCAAGTTTCGATCCCATCGACCACCTGGCAATGCAATGTTCAACTAAAATAGAAATTTTGGTACATTACAACATTTTGAAAGACGCCCAGATGAGGTAATATCTAATTTACTTGAGCCACGAAAAGAGACCCAAACTCGATTTGTCCTTGAGCCTTTTGTGGTGGTTCTAGATAACCATTGATACTAAACCGGAACAAAAGAGTTAACCACATCACACAAATTGGTTTCACTGTAAGAGCTTCAGCAATCCGGGGGACGTTGGTAGCTTACATCTGCCACTCTAAAACAAGCAGTTAACCCAGCCAAAATGAGGTTCGATACTTTCAGCTAAACCAGATTTTTGAAGGAAAAAAACGTTTTACTAAGCTTTTATCATCGACTCCATCTTTTGTGCATTTCAAGCCATCAGCATAAACTAAGCAATTAAATGAAATCTGCGCATCAACTGTGTAGTCACTGAGATAAATAGTTAAAGTCGATAACCAACCATGCAGTGATGCAAATATACAGAAAGGTAATCATAATGAAAACAGACATTGGGCACTAAGAACACAATGCCATTACATGCATCAACAACCCAGTGCACATAGTATCATCGTTTGAAACAGCTGAACATATAATCCAACTAAAATCCATACCAACTCTGCAAATTTGAGTACTAAATGCTAAAAATATCCAAGTAACTAGGAAAAAAGGAGTACCAAATGTATAGCAACAAGACCTAAAAATACTGCAAAAGAACCCACCAAAAAGGGTGAAGTTTCTCTACTGATCTATGGTACAAATAAACCAAGTCAACGTTATAGAACACCTTAAAACGACCCACTTTAGTATATCCGGCACAGAAACTGCCTGTACATCGATTACTTCCAGTAGCCTGCATATCTTCCTTGTCAGACAAATTTATCTAACTGTTACAGATAACACCTATATCACCCTCCCTATGAATCATTGTCGCCATCTCCATCTTCATCTTCATCACTACCACCTTCTGCTTCCGCTTTTACTTCATCATCACCACCTTCTGCTTTTGGTTCAGCTTCTTTTTCTTCTTCCTCCTCATCTTCATCACCAGACATGTTATTTATCACATCAGTTATTATGGCCTTCACCTCCGCTTTTCTATGCAATAGATCCCGATCAAAGTGGGTACCTAAAACCACACAAAATGTATAATGGTAAACTCAGGCTATAAAAACAGTTGCAGAATAAGTGTATGTTAACCATAAGAGGGGGGAAAAAAAAGATGGATTTACGAACCAAGTTGCTTGATGATGTCAGACAAAGTAGCCTGCATCATAAAAATATATATTATGTTAGAAGAATGGACTTGATTTAGGTAACAATAAAAAGAAGGTGGCCATGAGATTCACTTACAGTGTTGAAATCAACTTCCTTTAAGATACTAACTACAACTGCATGCATCTCTGCATTAGTTGGTTCTGCTTTTGCCTTTTTGTTGGTTTTTCCTTTGCCTGTAAACAGATAGTTTATCAATAAGAAGCATACAAGAATTTTAAAAAGAGAAAGCAAAAGACATGCATATACCTTGTTCTTTTGCAGACTCTTTCTTGACAGCAGCCTTTGTCTCTACCTTCTTACTACTCTTTTCTACCTCAGATTTCTTACTAGATGATACATTCTTGGAACCCGAAGCAGAAGACTTTTTTTTGGATTTAGTGGGTGTTTTCACATCAGCCTCCTTTTTAACGGTTTTAGATTTCTCTCCAGTTTTAGCACCAGAATCCTTCTTAGCACTCTTCTTTGAAGAAGACTTTTTTGGTGTTGGTGTTGGCTCTGGCTCTGGCTCCTCTTCACCTTCTGACTTATCTTCTTCCACATCACCGCCTTCATCTGACTTATTTTCTTCCTCATCACTTTCTGGTTTCGAAGGGGTATTCTTGTCTTCTTCCTCCTGAGACTCGTCTCCTTCACTCTGTGAACCTGCAGCTTCTTCCACATTGTCTTCTTCCTGAGACTTGGATGAGCGCTTGCGCTTCTCACCAGATTGTTTCTACACAAAAACATGAAAATCATATGCACGTGATAACATTATGTGGGCTTGCATATATGTATCTCAAAGGTGGGTTGGACACAAACCGTGGATGATGGGGTTCTACGCTTTTTTGCCTTGGCTTTTTGTTTTTTGGCTTTCTGAAAACAAAGTAAATCGATCAACCTTCAGCAAGTGAGATTTCAATTTATGTAGGCCTGTAACAAATTCAAGTTACAAAAACATACCTGTTCCTTTTCAGCAAGCAGGACTTCAGTCGTCACATGTGGAGATTGAAGAAACTCTATCAACTTTACTGCAACCTCTTCCTGAAAATATACTCAAGATATTAGTGTTTAAAACAAAGTATCAAAGTGTGTTGTTTGTTTAGCACATAATGCTTAAAAAATGCATACTTTCTTAAGTTGTGACTTGAAAATTTGAAGATTTAGAACATCACAAAAATCAAACAACTTCTCTTTTGTGCATTTGTCAAGCTTCTCTTTCAACTTTGCCCTCTGTTTTTCCTGCTGCAGACATAAATAAACACAACCATTCACTAGCATTAGTTTGAATTGATTTTGCAGACTCATTAAGATCTACTTTATTTGTCATTCTATATCTCTTTTTAACAATATAACTAATCATATTCAGCGTCCAAGTGAATAAATAAAAATATCCCACCTCGTCATCAGCCCAGACAAAGCCAGAAAACAAGCCAATGTTCTTCTTCAAAGTGACTGCCTGCAAAATGTATGCACCACAGTCAACAACTAAAAAGCCAGCATGACTAAAAATTTAGCAAAACTTATATTTGTATGTATAAGAAAATACATGCATACCGATGGATGCAATATGTGGACACAGTTAAGATTACCGACAGTAGTTAATTCTTGTTTTTTTTTCATTTTTTCCTACAAGTGTTACAAATATTGGGGAAATTATATAACTACAATACATTGAATCAGAAGTAGACGCTGTGGATCTACTTGTCTATAAGATTTTCACTCATATTTGATTTCTATATTCTAAAATCAATTAATCTTTTAGCATAATTACTCTAAAAAAACTACAAAAGATATATTAATCAAATTTCAAATAAGCATGTTTTACACCAAAATGTTAGCTACAGAGAAAGTAACAAAAAAAGGTAGAAGAAATTAAAAATATAGAAACATGCAGGAAGGATTCCGAAAAAAATAAATAAAATTTTCCGTTTTTTCTCTTTCTTCCCTACTTGTGTGAACAAGCACAAAAAAATCTCCACTTCTAGTCTCTCCTTTACCTCTTGATTCCTACTCACATATTCAAACTCACAAAAGGAACTGATCAGCAAAAACAGTTTTCTACACCTAAAATATCCTTCGAAATCAAATTTTAAGAATGTGTTACCATAGAGAAATGTTAAAATCAATATTTTTTGCACAAAAAAAATATATAACTTACACAACATTAAGATTAAGGCTGATAACAGTCCAAAAACCAAACTGGGCCAGCAAAAACGGACCAGACCAATACCAAACTGACACAAAACACCAGAACAAGTACTGGACCAAAATGTGTTCGGTCCAGTTCGTGCCAGTTCATAATTCCAGTCCAACAAAGCATATTGACCAGTTATGCATAAGACCAAACCAAACCAGGCCAAACCGACTGAATATGAGGAAAGAGATGGGCCAAGTATCGGGCCAAAATATGTTTGGTCCAGTTTGGTAGAGCTGGTTTGCCAGTTCAGTTCAGTTTATGGTCCATTGTGCTCATCCCAAGTTGAGATAGAGATGTACAAATCTTGTTAAAACAGAAGCTCATCTTCTTTTTTTTCCTAATACTCAGGTCTATTGAAGTTATTTACTAGGTTCAGGGTTAACATAGTTAATTGTTAGTTCTCATATCATGCTCCAGCACTCTGGCAGGATTAGGTATTGTTGTTGTAGGGCTAAAATAGTCATTTTCTGTAGTATAAACTCTATTAAACACAAAAGTAAGCATCAATAATCCATTCACTCATTGCACCATATAGCTTTCATATCCATACAAACAACCATGCCCATCAAAGAAGACAAAAATATATGCATGCCCTGATGTATTTCTAAAAGAATTAAGCATCAAAATTTCTCACCTTAGCTCGTTTGCTATAAAGAATGGTGTGCAGCGAATGCAGGTTTTCATCAGGCTTTCTCTTGGACAGCTTGTATGCCACTGAAATAATATACATCATAAGATTTGTGCAGATGCAAATAATGAAACTGAGACACAAATGAGATAGAACTTAAAGTGTGTAGAATGTAAATACAGAATGTGATCAGTTTCTAAAACCTTTTGTTTACACAATACATTGGTAGATAACAGACTAACAGAATCCATTTACAGAATTAAGCATCAAAATGAGAGTACATGCCTATAAATGCTCCAACTGAATGTTGTCAAATGATGTTGTTGTATCATATTAGATAACAGACTAACAGAATCCATTTACAGACACACAAAGTCTGAAATGATACAAGTACATAACTCTGCAAGTGACATCAGTAAAACCTGAGTACTCTTCTTATCCTACAATAAACACCCTCCTAACACCAACACAAATATAGCATTGATAATCCAAACACCACCCTATGGTAACGCCTACAATGTCATGAATACATCCCAATTTCCTTGCTAATTTAATGACTCCCAACAATTACAAATACCACTGCTTATCAAACTTTAAAGCCTAGACTAACAATTACTTTTTACTCTCCAGTATGTTTGGCAAAACTTGCAGTAGTAGTTAGCATTATTTATTGTTTGTTTAATACAAGTGTTTGGTAATATAGACACAGTTGTAATTATATAGTGGACATAAAAACCAAACACTTCTTTTATTAGCATCTTTGATATGAGTGTTTAAACTAGGGGTGAGCATCGGTCCAGGACTGGACCGGACCGACAAGACCGAGGACCGAATTAGCCAAAAAGCCAAGACCAAGGACCGGACCGAATGTGGTCGGTCCGGTCCGGTCTCGGTCGATCCGGTCCGTTCGGGTCGTTTGCTCAGCCCTAGTTTAAACAGAATCTAAAAAACTAAAGACTCATTTCCAAACAAAAGTTATATTATAAACGGCAGTGAGTGCAAAACAAGGATTACAGGGCCAAGTAATCAGAAATTAATCCCTACAAGATCACAACCCAACCAATTACTCACTACGTAATCAGGGTCAAAACTCAGTCAAAATTTGGTGTTGAATCAAAAAAAACTCAGCCAAAACTCAATCCAAAGTATTTGAACAGCTGTGTTAATGTTTCTAAACATATTTCGATTGTCCTATAAACAATTATAAAATCATATCAGCATGCTATATACGTAAATTCAAAATTTCTATTAAAAAAAATCCAATCAGATTAATCATGTATTACTCCTTGTCTCAAATTAGTCAATTACTCAAATACAAGCTATAGGATAGTCAACTACCACACAAACACCTAACATCATTTACAACGACAAAACGCTAACCGCAAACCTCATCCCCAAACACACCAACAATAACACACATAACATCTAAACAATTAAGTCAATTCACACATTCAAATCAATAATCAACAAAAAACCTCAGCCGTAAAATAAATACCATTCGGAATCTCCTTAAGCTGAGTCCCCGAACCCTGCACAAATCCAAACAAACAAACATCACTCAACCGAAAAACCGACACAAACGAAAAAAACAGTTACAACAAAAAAAACAGTTACAACAACCTTCTCAATAGTAAACGCCTTCGGAGTCGGTGACATAGACTCCATAAACCTCTCCACAGTCTTCCTCTCCCTAGTCGGCCGCTCACTCGGCGTCACGGGACTGCTTTCGCCTTTTTTCGCTCTTTTTGCGCTTGATTTTTTCTCGCCTTCACTCGCCTCCTCTTGTTCTTTCATCTCAACGTCTTCTTGTTCTTCTTGTTTCTTATTTTCTAGGGTTTCGACTTCAGGCGTCATTACAATTGCTTAAAAATCGATCTAATTAAACAAACACACAGTAAACCCTAGGTTAGTGAACAGATCTTGTGTGTGTGTGTGTTTTAGTGTGTGTGTGTGTGGGGTGAATGAAATAGATGGGATTGAATTGGTTTGATTTATTTGGGGGTGAAAAAATTGGGGGAAAATGAAAATGAAATATTTTGGGGGAGATTTTGGGGTTTTGAATTTCGTGCCCAGATTTTTGTGAGCGGGTTTCTTTTCCCGGTTCCTGTTTTTGGCGAAAATTTTGGGTTTTTTGTTTTTCTTTTTTTCATTTGGATAATCTTATCTTAATGACTTAATCCAATCAATTACGAGTATTAGCTAAAACTTTTTTTTAGGGTAGATTAAGTTAATTATGTCGGTAATTTGTTACTGTAAAATTTTGTAGTTTATACATTTTAAGCTGCGTAATTATGATAAAACTTCGTAAAAAAGGACTAAGGATGTGTTTTTTTTGGTTTTTTATTTTTTTTATCTTACTAGCCTTCTTACTTTTAACAGTAAGAGGTGGTCAGACGTTTTGCTTGTTTGTTTTTTGCTTTTGAGTCAGACCCAGTTAGACATATAACATAAGAGGTGACGGACTTGTCTTACTGTCTCTACTCGATAAGAGATTGAAAACTCGTATTAATATAATATATTTAATTGTTTATTAAGTATGTTATATTTATAATAAAAAGTCTTGTTTCATATTTACATAAGGTACTTATTATCGCATTGCGTTGTTTTAATAAATAAATTGCAGAAACGAGCATTTAAAATTATTCGGACAATTATACAAAAAACAAACAAGATTATTTCGTTCAAATTTAGACTTTCTGGCCACCTCTTACTGTTAAGGTGTGGTAATCAGATTCAAATTTAATACATCTTAATAAAACATACACACCCAAGTGTTGTTTTTTTATCATAACTATGTATTTTATTTACCGTGTGACACGAAAAAACAGATAAGTCGCCATGGGGCTTCAAAACAGTAACTTAACCAGCTAAAGAAAATCAAAACCGCAAACGAAAAACAACAAACAGTAGAATAACAAACTATCAAATCATCATATTGATGTGATAAAATAAGTATTATATTTATATATCATTTATCTCATATATTTTGCTCATTTGCTATGGTTTTATATAAGAATAGTTACTTAATCGTGTACTTTTGTGATTATTAGCAATTATGTAGCAAAGATAGAAAAGATGCGGAAAACGACGTTATTTGGAGCAAAAAAGAAGAAAATAAATAATAATGTTGATTAAACATCTATTATGTCGTATCAATGCCAATTAGATACGTTGATACGTGGGAATCGCACCAGGCTTTACCTCTCGAGGGATCTCGAGAAGCTTACAACCCCCACCAGGCAGTGTACCTGATCGTTGTAGTATAGTATAGTGACAAGTACCGGGGGATTGATCGTTCAGCTAGGAATAGTGTCGCTAGGATTAGAAAACCTAAATACTAGTTCTAAAGGTGAGGGAAGATTATTTTTGTATTTTTATATTTTTTTAGAAAGCAAGTTAAAATCTCGGTTTTGAAGGATTTGGGCGGAATTAGTTGCTATTCAACTAACCCAATACTAAGATGCAATCAAAATAAAATACTAAAAATGAAAATAAACTAAATTATACTAAAGTTGTGAGCAATAATTGGAGAAAATGTGTTTACTTAGATTTCGCTACTCCCTAGACATCTTTTACACGTTAATTACTTGTTATAATTGCATGGATGACGGATCGTATTCCTTAATACCATTCATGGGGTGGCACACTTAACTCCCCAATTCTATGAGCTCTTATCTCCTCCTACACCATGCCCAGCACAACTATAGGGATTGTAAACAGTGGCTCATGCATTAAATACAACCAATAAAGACCTAGTGCGCGTCGGTTCATGTTTCTTAAGACGTTCAAGCATGTTACCAATTGGAGATCTGCCAGTTTTCTTAAGCCTAACATATAAATCATTCATCCAATACAAGAATAAACAAGTAATCAACAAATAATTAACATCTAGGTTTCATTAGATCTAAGCAAACACAAGATAGATCTAGCCTAGCATGATGGAATTAAGACAAGAACAAGATATAGACAACCGACACATAGACATATTGATTGAATTAGAAGAACACTTATCTTGATTAAACATGCAAGGTATCAAGGGGTTGGAACCCTTAAAAAACCTGTAAAGTTACACCAAAATCGTACTTAGGGTTTCTCCCAAAACTTCTCTTTTTAAATGTGAAAAATTAGAAAACTATATATAGGAAAAGGGGTCTGACGGCGTCAAGACCAATTAGGTGACGCCGTCACCTCGCCGCCAAAACTAATCTCGGACTGCCTAGATCTACATTTGACGCCGTCAAGTATTAATCATTTCCAGGCCGTCATGACTTTTACTCTTGACGCCCTACCTTCATGACGCTGTCAAATCTCTTCTGGATCGACATGGAATTTTGCTCTTGACGCCGTCAGGGAGTTACTCTTCACGCCGTCACCTACTGTTCCCAGCATGGAAAATTAAGACTTTGGCGTTTTCTTCACTTTTATGCTCAAAAAACGTCCGAATTGCTTCCTTTTCCAGATTTCACTCCCAAAGTACCTAAAATCACAAAAGGAACGATTTAGGGCAATATTTGATCAAATAAATTCGAATTCGGGCTTAAATGACCCCCTAAAAACGGATCATTTTTCGCCTCATCATATACCCTTACACTTGAGATTTGCTTGTCCTCAAGCAAATGCGCTTTTATTCTACTCAAAAGACAAGTTAGGGGTCATTTAACACTAATATAAAAGTAATTACAACAAATAATCGTTCCACTAAAGACCAATAGACAAGCACGGAGGTCATACACAAGCACCTCACAAATAGTGTTTAGACTTTAGATACTCACATCTCTCGGGTGTAATAAAGTGTAAATTACAATATGGAAACGGAAGATATCTCTCACTACCTGTCATAGCAAAATAGATTACCATAAGCTTGGGAAAGGATCAAACCTCCACCACATGGCGTAAGCACCTAGGATAAACTATCAAATAGGTCTTTTAAAGGGTTGTAACGTTAGGTGTAGGGATATGAAATACACGGTTTTGTTGGATAAAGGAAGTTTTACTGGTGGCGAGTTAACAATCTTGGTTAATTACATGTACAATATGGCGTTGTTAAGCCAAGACTAGACTCGACTTAAGCTAATAAATGAAAAATAACAAAAACATAAAATGAACATAGAATAAAAACGGGATGGTAGTCCGTATGTTTTTTCTCTTTTTCCATTTTTCTATTTTTTTTTTCTTTTTTCTTGATTTTTTTTCGATTTTTTTTTTTTTTTTTTTTTTTTTTTTTTTTTGCATACACTCTTACCCTACCATCCAAAATAATACATCATAGGGAATGAACATTCCCCTTACACTTGAATCTTTACATACTTTACAATAAACTAATCTAATGACTCGAATTAAGAAAATCAAAACACTTTGAGCACTTTTAAGATTAACGCACATATGGGGGTAATATATGATGTTCTTCCCCATTACTCCATAAAATAAGTACTTACCCATGAGTCCCAATCGTCCCAAAACAATATGTACAAGGATATGACTCGACCAAGCAACCATGTAATCAATTAAAAAGTTAACTTAGGGTTTAACAAATAACAATAATGCACTAAAAATGAGCGCATACACGGGAGGCTAAGGCGATTTGGTTGTACATTTAAGTGGGGTGTAACAAATTCTTCCTTTAAGTAAGATGCTTAAAGTTAGAAACGAAAAGATAGGCTCGGAGGGGTGTACTAGGGGTATCGTGTACTAAAAATGAGTACAACGCTAAGGGTGTGGGAAAAATTAGTTGACTTAACTAGCCAAGTAATATGACTTAAATGATCAAGTAATTATGATACGGGTTTAACACAAGCGTAATCCTAATGCCTCTTATCATGTAGTAAATCCTACCACACGAATGTAGTCTCACTAGCGGTCTCGGGATGCATCACTAACGCAAGTTCTAGAATCTAAATGCTACCGGTACACTCATAAGCACTAATAGTAAATGCTTTTCCTATCAAATCTAAATGCGAACCTCACATATTTGGGTGGAAAATTTTTCTGAATATACGGTTATGTGCTAGTCATACAATCTCCTATCCATGAGACGCTTGCTATGGCTAAAGTTTCACTCCTAAATGTTGTAAAAAAATTTAAATTTGGCGCTAAAATTGCACTAACAAGTATTTTTCATAGTTTTATTACACATCTATCATCAAACAAAACAAACTCAAGCGAAAGTGCATATGTAAGGTATCATCTTTTTACCCTCCCCTTACACTTAAGATGAACATTGTCCCCAATGTTCAAGTAAAGAATGTAAAAGTGAAATAAGTAAAAAGAAGGAAATCAAATACTCCCCTGATTCGCTCGGTATGGATAATAAGGTGGCCAGGTTAAATCTTCCTCCAAGAAAATGAACAATCAAAGCTTCCCTTCCAGAATATAAATCATCTTCTTGTCATACATAACCTGTAAAACCTGATAAAATAGACAAGACAACCTCGCGTAAAATCGGCGGCATCCTATATAAGTTACTAAATCCTAGAAAACAAAATAAGATATAATGCTTGTGGAATAAAGTTTGCAGATCTCCTGGAGATTATAAAACTTAATAATTCACAAAAACCATAAGACTCCGTTAGAAAAACAAAACCGGTAAAATTTCCAGATTTTTACACCTGACGCCGTCAAGAGTAAACTCCTGACGCCGTCAGAATTGACCTGCAGAAATTCTTATGTTAAGTTTCCGGAAAATTTCTGGAAAAACTTGGTCCTACTTCCTGGAAAATCCTGCAAAACTTCATTATGACTCAATACAAGCATTTGACTCTAACAAATACGAATATACATGTTCATTTAATATTGTGGAGAATCATGATCGGTTTGTTTCTTAAAAACATATTTGGGGTTTCCCCTTACACTTATCTTTTGCAAAAATACTTCTAGGTGGAGTTAAGACTAGGTCAAAACAACAAAGTAAAGTATTTCCACTATTTAGTTTAGAAACATGATCTACCAACAATAAAAACTAAGCATGCATACGGAAACAAATAACAAACAAACAAATGAAATCACACAAAACATGGGTTGCCTCCCACGAAGCGCTTTTCTTTATTTACGAGTCTTGTAGCTAGACTCAAGGTCATGGGTTACTACGTGATACGGGTGAGTTCTTCATTGAGGACATCTTTGGGATCAAACTTAGGTTTCAACATCCTATCGGTTTCCTTAGTATGGTATGACTTTTCAAACTTTTCTCCATCCGGATCATACAAAGTCATTCTCATATGCCATGATCCGTCACCTTCTTTAGGTGGCTTGTCCCACCTTCATTTACACTTGTCTCCCTCTCTTTTCCATTTATTCCTTTCTATGTTAATGGGCATTACGCTTAAGAACTCAATCATCTTCCTAAAGACTAAGGGGTCCTCAAAGGGATCTAGCTCTTCATATCTAGCTATGAGTTGTTCTACCGAATGTGTCTTTTCAACGAAATCCTTTTCTAGATAAAATGGGCATTGAGGTCCTATGAAGTTCCTTTCTATCCAAGGTCCATATCTAGACGGTCTCCTATTCATCTCTACCCAATGCGGTGTCAGTTCATCATCACAATCATAACTATGCTTCTTTACATCGTACACCGACCAAGTATCGCCTTCACCTACCGTTATCTTAGACTCCTTACAATCTATCATGGCACTAGCGGTTGCTAAAAATCCTCTTCCTACCAATAATGGGCATGTAGTGTCACTAACCATGTCTAGGATGTGAAAATCCGCTAATATAGTTAACTTTCCTACGTGAACAACTACATCCTTAATCATTCCAACCGGGTGGGCAATACTCCCATCCGCTAGCCCTATCAATACCTCCGTTTCCTCTAACTTTCCTAGCTTAAGAGCGGTGAATAAGGATAAGGGAATCAAGTTGAGGCTTGACCCTAAATCGGCTAGTGTGTCGAAAGCTTCGGATCTTCCTATCTTACAAGGCAAAACAAATATACCCGGATCATCAAGCTTTTTAGGCAACTTGTTTTGAACGAAGGCGGTCCCATTTTTACCTAGCTTACACTTCTCATATTTTTCTAGGAGGGCACTATAGTAAGGAGCACGCGCTAAGACATCAATGACGGGGCGTTCAATGTGAAGTTCTTTGAATTCATCGTCAAGGTCTTGCGTAAGAGGTGTTTTAACTATGCTTTTGACCGGCTCTATAGTGGGTGTTTTATTTGATTGGTCCTTTTGGAGAACTTGGTTTTGTTTGAAACACGTGCTCGTGGATTTAACCGAGTAGTATTGTGGACACGAAGTGGGTGACGAAACTGAAGATATGGAATTAACGTTTAGTTTCGGATTCTTGATTGTGTCGTTTGGGAGTGCTCCCATTTCTCGGTCATTGAGAACCTTCAACAATGCGTCAATTCTAGTGGTCATCTCGCTTTGCTTTTGTTTGAAATCGGCTTCAAACTTAGATATGCGAGCTTCTTGAGATGCCATGAACTTTGACATCAATCCTTCAAGATTGTTGGTACTACCATAGTTGTTAGAAGGATTGTTGTTGAAAGTACGGTTGGATGGTGGACCGTTTGGTTGGTAACGATTAGGCGGATTGGAAGAATTGGGTTGATTTTGTTTCCACCTAAGGTTTGGGTGATTTTTCCAAGAGAGGTTGTATGAATCACCGTAAGTGTTTGGCTCGGGCTTGAAAGTGTACCACTTATCTCCCGCTTCGTCGGTACGCGAGGATGCGTAGTCCTAGGGGTGTAAACGATCCGAGCCGAGTCGAGTTTTGACCTAAACGAGCTAGGCTCGTTTATTAACAACTCGGCTCGAGCTCGGATAAACTTTTAAGAATTGGCTCGAGCTCGAGCTCGAATATTTTTTTGTTGTTCGAGCTCGAGCTCGAAGCTCGTTTAATATTTGTAACCTTTTTTTTTGTAATCCTATAATAAACTAACTTTCAAGTTTAAGATGCTCGTATAGAAGATCGAACTTGATATGCTCGTTTATTTACTCAAGCTCGAGCTCGACAGCTCGTTTACAATTACAAAAATTGTTCTAATGCTTAATCTAAACTAATACTTATAAGCTTGAATGAAAAAAGAAAAGAAAAAAGATTCTATTTCACATCCCACATTGGATGAGTGAAATAAAAGGAAAACAATGTGAGGTATATAAAAACAAAAGCTCAAGCTTACTAGTTAAATTTTATATTTTATATATAAACTAAAGTATAGATCTTTGATGTGATTGAAGGTTAACATATTATTAGTTTTGGTTTTTAACCTATAATACTGATAGTAATTAAAAATTTATAATTACAATATTTTGTAACTACATATTTAGCTCGATTAGCTCGTTCGGCTCGTTTAGCTCGAGTAACTCGTTTGGCTCGTTCGGCTCGAATAACTAAACGAGCTTTCGAACGAGCCGAGCTAAATACCAGTTTTGAAAGCTCGGCTCGTGAAATTATTCGAGCTCCACATTTTGTTTGAGCTCGACTCGAGCTCGAAAATTATCAAGCTCGACTCGAGTTAAACGAGCTCGAGCTCGAGTAGCTCACTAAAAGCTCGACTCGTTTACACCGCAAAAGCTGTTCCGGGGAGTTCCACACAATCACGAGTGTCGTAGGGACCACTGCATAATTCGCATGAAGAAGTGATTTTGTTCACTTGGCTTGAAGGCTTAAGAGCTTCGTAAGATTTCATGAGAAACTTGACTTGGTCCTCAAGTTCCATGATCCTACGGTCGGGAGTGCTAGAATTGTTCGAAGGCAAAGATATTACCTTGACCGTTTTGTTCAAATCACAGGGATCATTCCAACTTTCGTTGTCATAGAGAGCAAGATCTTCTATGAGTTCCCATGATTGTTCCGCACTAAGATCACGTAGCTTACCACCGGCCGATTGGTCAATGGCTCGCCTCGTGGAGATGTCGATATGGTCATAAAAGATTTGGACTTGGAGCCAAAGATCTATGCCATGATGAGGGACTTTTTGGAGTAAGTCCTTGAAACGAGTCCATGCTTCATAAAGAGATTCATTTTGACGTTGTTGGAACATCAAGATGTCATTTCTAAGCTTAGTAGTTCTCCCCGGTGGGAAAAATTGAGCAAGGAAACGAGTGGTGAGATCATCCCATGTGGTGATGGATCCCGCGGGTAAACGCTCAAGCCATTGACTAGCTTGATCCCGTAGAGAGAATTGGAATAGGCGTAAACGGGTAGTCTCTCTAGTTTCAACACCTAGGTCTATGGAATCTACAATTTTGAGAAAGTCCTTAAGATGTTGGTTTGGATCTTCAGAACGAAGTCCATGGAATGCACATCCGCTTTGCACCAACCGGATGGTGTCGGATCGCAAGGGGGTCACATTGGCTCCGGTGAGCTCAATGGTGTTTCGGTAGCCTTGGTGGCTAGGTCGGGAATACTCTCCTAAGGTTCGGGGCCTAAGGGGTTCTAGTGGTGGGTTTTGTTGTGGTGGGATGACGGGTTCAAAGATGTTCCCGTTGTCCATGATGTTGGGTGGTTACGAACAAAGGCACAAAGAAATAAGATAGACTAAAAATAACCTAAAAATAAAAATAAAATCTTACTCGAAAGGAATCTAGCAAGTAGACCTAATAAAAAGAAATTCTAACCTAGACAATAACTATTCCCCGGGCTGCGGCGCCAAAAACTTGATACGTGGGAATCGCACCAGGCTTTACCTCTCGAGGGATCTCGAGAAGCTTACAACCCCCACCAGGCAGTGTACCTGATCGTTGTAGTATAGTATAGTGACAAGTACCGGGGGATTGATCGTTCAGCTAGGAATAGTGTCGCTAGGATTAGAAAACCTAAATACTAGTTCTAAAGGTGAGGGAAGATTATTTTTGTATTTTTATATTTTTTTAGAAAGCAAGTTAAAATCTCGGTTTTGAAGGATTTGGGCGGAATTAGTTGCTATTCAACTAACCCAATACTAAGATGCAATTAAAATAAAATACTAAAAATGAAAATAAACTAAATTATACTAAAGTTGTGAGCAGTAATTGGAGAAAATGTGTTTACTTAGATTTCGCTACTCCCTAGACATCTTTTACACGTTAATTACTTGTTATAATTGCATGGATGACGGATCGTATTCCTTAATACCATTCATGGGGTGGCACACTTAACTCCCCAATTCTATGAGCTCTTATCTCCTCCTACACCATGCCCAGCACAACTATAGGGATTGTAAACAGTGGCTCATGTGTCACAACTCGTAATTTCCGATCATTTTCCAAACCTCGACAATTTACTATTCACAAGTTACTATTCATCATTTACTATTCATCGATCACTATTCATCGTTTTTGAGGTCAATTTGACATTCCGAGACATATTCAGGAATTTTACTATTCACTTGACACTATTCATTTCTGAGAGAAAACCATTATTCACGTGCATTACTCATGTCATCGTAAATTTAGTTTACGAGTATTCAAAATTCGCGTAACCGTATTGGTTCAGGAGCGAATTCATGCATTATCATTGGGACATTTCATTCGGACTAGAAATAGTCGACATATCATTATTAGGGCACTTGCATACTATTCCACTCGTAGGATAACTAAATTAATACTTTTGGTACAATTAACGATTTACGTATGTCTATTTTAAATAAACACTAATACGCGAACTATAAATGTGACTAACACGTCCAACACTCCCGATTATGATTCCAATATATTTTTATATTCATTTTTATAATATAAAAATTATAATATTAATTTACCCGGTACTTTGGAGATTTATTTTAATTATTAACGTAAGTTTACAAAAATTACGACGGTTTTCGTAGGAATTGAACAACAATTATCTAAACACCCAATAATTTTACCCAACCTATTTTTATAATTTTTATAACTTTATTATGACCCGGTTAACTCCGTTAAAATTTATTTTTAGTTAACCCGGTACCCGGTACAATTTAAAACTACACAAAACACAACAATAATGCATTTTATCAACAAAAGTCTTACACAACCCCCCCCCCCCCCTTGACTTTGCCGCCCCCCTAACCTTACCAATCATCTTACACAAGTAAACTTTTACACAAGCTTCATTATTACTTGTACCTTGTGTCTAAAATTATTATATACAAGATATCTCACTATTATTTTCACCTCATTTGCAACTAATCAAGAAAATATTCATCTCTCTTTTCTCTCCTTCTTTGGTTCGGCAAAACAACAACAACAACCAAGACATATAATTTTTCCAAGATCTTGTAATATTCAAGTGTAATTAGTGGTCCTTGTTGGAGTTTTGAAAGAAAAACTCAAGGATTGTTAAGGTTTTATCATCTAATCACACCACATCTCAAAGTAAGTTTACTAAACTCATTTCATAATTTTTACAAAGTTATTACTATGTTTATACATTTTTCTTGCAAGATCTTATGCATTTGATAACTTATACCACTTTATTTTTGTAAACCCTTGATCATACAAGCCCTAGAAGTGATTTTTGGTTAGATCCTTGTTAGATCTACTTGGTTTTGGTGATTAGGAACCCATGACACCCTAAGAAGGTGTATGGTAGGATTAGATTAGTTTTGTGGTGTTTGAAAGTGGTTTGATGGATGATGGAACTAGTTTGGAGACTTGAAAATGGTTTTTGAAACTTTTTATATACCTACTGTCCCCATTTTAATTTCGTGGGAAAATCAGTAGATGGTGGCTAATTTTTGACCAAAGATTTAGAAAATACTTTCAAAAACGAAACTATGGCCGAAAACGGGGATTAAAACGAGTTTATAACGAAGGAGATACGATTTTTGCAAATTTAACGACGAAAACTAATTTTGTAGAAACTGCTTGCTGTTTGGCAGTTTTCAATGGGTAAAAAGAGGTATTAAACGTAACCTAGAGAAGCCGAGTTATCGAAAATATACTAGTATACACAAAGACGAATCCGTGGACATAAAGAACAAGGAAAACGAGCCTAAAACGACCGAGTTATACCCGTTTTAACATCGTCAAAACTATATATATATATATATATATATATATATATATATATATATATATAGTCACAAATAAAAATAATAACGTACGTACTAAATGGTATATTTTCTAGCAACGTTACTAATGGCTATTTTCTTAACAAATAAATACGTACGACCCGAGGGAATATTTATACGACATGACGACGTCATTCTAAGGTTTTGGTACGAGGATTTTAACGCTAACTTTTCGTACAAGTTATTATGACAAGTTATATACTTCTTTAAATGAACTTATTTTTCCTAAGTATGGAAACTATTTTACCATGACGACAACTAGTATTTCCAAATTACGAGTGGTATAGGTATCATGTGCATGTGCATTCATTATATCATTTCATGATCTAAATTAGATCATTATCATTCATCTTAGGTTGCGGCTAGTGTTCGCGCCTTGTTGTCCCGATCATTCTATCACTTTGTACTAGCATTTCGAGGTGAGTCATAGCCCCACTTTTACTTGTTTAATTTGTTTATAAACTCTTTGTGGGAGATACATGCTTAAATACTTGTTTTATACTTTTATATGATTTGAATGACTTCTGAAGGAGAATACGATGCTTTAATTATTTTGTACAATGCCAAAGTATTAAATTCCTTACATTGCTTAAGTTTCCTTATTACCACGTCTTGACAAGTCCCCTTTATTATCATGGACCGTTAATTTCTAGTACTAAGCGAGAGTGAGTGGATAGATCTATCGAGGGTGACGCCTCCATTCGTGTTTGGGTTGCTCCAAATGGAACGAATGCATTTCATGTCTTTATTATTAGAGTGTCTGGTAAACACTCATTGGGGCCAAGTAACGTCTAGCTTCGGTTTCATGAGCTTAAGAGACAATGTAGTTTTATGACTGAAAACTTATTTCTTTATACTTGGGCTATGGTACATAAGATTAAAGTGAAATACTGATGGTTTTTATAAATCTAAATTCTGAGTTCTTATTTCGGATTTCTAAATTCTGAGTTCTTATTTCGGATTTCTAAGTTCTGAGTTCTTATTTCGGTTTTCTAAATTCTGAGTTCTTATTTCGGATTTCTAAATTCTGAGTTCTTATTTCGGATTTCTAAGTTCTGAGTTCTTATTTCGGATTTCTAAGTTCTGAGTTCTTATTTCGGATTTCTTAATTATTGATTTCTTATTACTGATTTCTTATTACTGATTTATGATGCCTTTGCATCAGCTTTAATACTGAATTACAATGATTTTACTGGGAAATTCTTCTCTTCAAATGTTTTACCATATCTATTTGTTCTTTAAATCTATGAACTCACCAACCTCGTGTTGACATTTTAGCATGTATTTTCAGGTTGTTAAGGTAGCTCATGATGCATGCATTTGGACATTCATGGAGTCGTGGAGACGACGCGTCTGACTATATTTTCTACACCTATGAACGTTTGATCTTATTGAACTTATTTTAACTAAAATGGCAACATCTTTTGGGACCTATGTTTTGTAAACTCTGAATGTTTTAATGATCAAACGCTGTATTTTCTAAACGACACTTTAGGTCGTTCAATATAACTGTAACTATGGTGCTATGACAGTCACCCCCAGGTATTCCATTCCGCTGCCATTCAGGTATTTTGGGGGTGTGACAGATTGGTACCAGAGCTAAGGTTATAGCGAACTAGGATGTATCTTGGACCCTAGACTATAACCACATCATCATAGCATCTCATCATTTCATCATAGGTGCATATTCACTACACATGTTGTTCTACGCACACACTGTGCAAGTTATTCATAACCATACTTATATATATATATATATATATATATGATTATATTGACCTGGTTCACAAGTGACATGTCTTCAGATACCCACGCGGTTATCCTTTCATCGGATTCCGACATTGAAGATGCCTTGTCATCTTCCACTACCATTATACCACCAGTTACACGTATACCACCGTTAGCACTATTGATTTGTTATAGGAATAAGGTTTTCCTATCATTCAACCTATACATAGAATGCCGTTTGGTAGAGTATTCAGACTTAATTTTAATGGACTTATTAGGACGCTTATTACAAGAGAGATAACATGTTTTCTTTCCTTCACTAGTAGGACGCTTACTACTTAGGTACTATCACCACCATTGGTTACTTATTACACTATTGGTCGTCCCATAGTGCGTACTTCAATTTTACCTCTTAGATGTCGCGAGATAGCGCGAAAGAGGGTAGTATCCCATTCACTATTATCACTATTATCTCCTAACCCATCACTAGGATCGCATTGTCATCAATGTTATTCTCATCCTTTAGAATACCACCATTGTCAGTTTCCCTTTTCCATTTTCACTTGCCATGAATTAGATAACGCCTTGTGGATAATACCAAGATTACGGACTCAACAGGAACATCTACAGGTTCCTCAAGAATGACTTAGAATCTACACTATCTAGGACTTGATCGATGCACAACTACAGATACCACTTCAGGACTATCTCGACCTTATGATGCCATAAACCTGATTTCACCTAGAAGGATTATAGGAAGTCTGTAGACTAGACTTATATCTTTACTAGCTTTTGCTATTATCCTAGCCACGAGAGGTATGGCATAGTTCGAAGAAACTTGTAGTATTTTGATTGATGAACAAACGGAATCACCAAGTATTGACTCTACTATGGAGTAATGGTTGTGCTATCTATGATATGGATTCATATAGACCGAAACTTTCATGTATTATATTCATGAGTTATGAATATGATGATTTTTATTACCTATAGATTCTCATGGACTTTTATGATTTGATGGAAATAAATTTAAGCAAACCACTCCAAGCATGACGCAAGCTACTGTTGGACGAGTCATTGCCAAGGACATGGCCACTACCTTCACCAAGGAACTTACTCACGTGGAATTTATGGGTTGTAATCCCTCCTCCTTTAACGGAAATATAGACACAAAGGAATTTCTCAAATGGTTCGAAGAATTAGAAACAATATTTCAATGTGGCGACTGCCGTAAGGAAGACAAAGTTAAGTTCGCCACTTGCACTTTTCAAGAGCATGCCCAGAAATGGTGGACTAAGTATGTCCAAGTAGTAGGAGTTGATGCTTACTCACGCTCTTGGGAGGAACTAAGAAAGATGATGGGTATAGCCTTTTGTGTAAGAAGTGAATTACGGGCAATAGAACAGGAAGCACTAAACCTTACCATGGTAGGAGATGATGTTGTCAAGTATACTGCTCATTTTTATGAATTAGCTCGACTAGACCCTGCAATTGGTGAACCAGAAGTTAAGAGACTTGAAAGGTATGTCGGAGGACTCTCTCCTGAAATTCGTATGTTGGTCATCGCATGGGAACCCAATGCCATGTCTGAAGCTATCCAGATGGCAATCGAAGCAAAGGAACACATAATTCGCGACAAGACATCAGGAAACAATAATAACAACAAGAGAAAATGGGTCGGTAATCAGGATACTAATGCTACTCAACAAGTGGTGGAGACCCGTACTGCTGGGTCAAGCCAAAAGAAAAGGTATACTGGAAAATTACCCGAGTGCAACAAGTGTCAGTTTCTTCACAAAGGATCTTGCCCTTCTCAATGTAAGAACTGCCAAAAGGTCGGACATGAAGCCAAGGACTGCAAGGCTCCTACCCTCGCAAAACATCAGGAACTCACGGTAATCTGCCGTGAATGTGGAGTAGTGGGACACTTCAGGAGTAAATGCCCGGTGTTGAGAGACCGGAACTGGAGGAGGCATTTCATGTTGTAAAACCATAGTTGAGCCCTCTAGGGTTGTACTTTCTTTTGGTACTTTCCATAAGTACGTTGATGTAACCTAGTAGTATTAAGCACTTTCCTATCTAATGTAATGACTACCTTTTGTTATCTATGTGATAATCGTAACCTTCGTTTATTCCATCTCCTATTGCAATTATGCAATTTTCAATCGTTACGTAACATTATACCATTATCTTATTTAGGGAATAGGCCGATTTCGTATTTGACGGATTAGTAAATTATTACCATTCCATAGTAATTACCCATGTATCCAATAAACCATTCAACGAGTTTTATTTCAAACTAATTTACTACCTTATGGGGAAATTGTTTTACCGAATTTCTAAAATAAACCGTTTTGTTACTGTACTATAAACTGATTTTTCCGATATTACGCCAAATATTTACTATTACTACGCGAATCAATTTTTTTTATTTCTTTGAAAAGAAATATCAGGATACCATTTTTAATAAGAATGCGTTGAACACCATCTAAAACTTTTGAGAAAAGTAATACTATTTTGACTAAATCAAGCATCGCATCATTAGTCCTCAACTATACATAGCCTGATCACCTATGTATAATTCATGAAGGATTATGCCATGAAGGAAATAGTTATTTTTTTTAAAGTATTGCTAATAACAATCTTCATCCAAAAGCGTTTTAGACAAGTAAACACTTTTATAAGTGTCTTTTGCTGACAAACTCTCCCTGGATACTTACCCCACCTGTCACCCACTTAGCCATTAAGTTGGACTTTCCATTGACTTCTCTAGGAGAGACTTTCCATATCAATTACGAGTAGGATTACTTGATACAAGAAAAACAATGAAAGGATTACAGAACTACTAACCTAGACTAGAAGTATACACCAAGACAATTTATAACTCAACAACAGTTCTAAGATGCCACGAGACCATCCGAACCACCATCTCTGACCGGGTTGTCCAATTTTATTATTTAAAGGTACTAGCTAGACTGAGCTACAGGATCGAATACATTGAGAGAGTACGCTAAGCAAAACCATAGGAATAAACCAAGCCTCCTAACCGATACTGTAAAGTGATTTGTTTAAACATGGCCTTATCTAAATGCAAACTTCCCTGCGGTGAGTTTTACGCCAAGAAGGATTGATTCGAATTATGGATATTGATATAGATTCCCTCAAGGAATTGTGTTCTCAAGGAATTCTAGATAACCTCACCTATACATCAAGAGAGGCATCAGGCCTAAGCACAATAGGCAAAGGAAAACACACGTCTTAGCAATCCGTTAGACCAAGAGACAAGGAATCAAAACTGCTAACCGTATTCTATCTCATTCAGATAACGCCAAAGTTCGCAAGACGTAATGATAAGGAATTAGTCACAAGATTTATTGTACCTATTTCAAGTGTTCCTGATAAAGGTGATCGAATCACCTCAGACTTCTAGCAAACATTTTAAGACTTCATTCGGAACCTCATTAAAGATATAAACACCGTCTACTATCCTCAGACCGATGGTCAGAACGAGAGAACGATTCAAACATAGGAAAGTTATACTCAGAGTATGAGTGATTGACTCTATAAATGGTTGGACTAACCATTTACCATAAATCAGATTTGGTTGCAACGATAGTTATCGCGCGAGCATAGAGACTACATCAATTGAGGCACTTTATGATCGAAGTACCAATTACCCATTTACAGACCAAAATCGGAAAGTTAAATTCACCAGTCTAGGACTAAACTATGCAACAACAAAGGAAATTTCACAAGTCAAGAACCAGTTACAAGTAACGAGAAACTGGTAGAAGTTAGGTTGGTACATGGCACACGTCATGCGGATTGAGTATCCCTGAACAGCAAACCATCTAGATTCAAGTGGGAGAACGAACTAAGTTAAAAGCTTTGCCTTGGAAAGGCATGATACGATTTTAGTAACACGAAGGATTTAACCTTTAGTATATTGGACCATTTAAGATTCATTTTAGAATCGACCAGCTGACATATAAGATTTGGGTTCTGACATAGTTCAGCAACGTATATTACCTATATTACATTATAAACCTAAAGAAGCACTGATCATCTATTGACGAACCAAACTCGGAAAAAGCAAAACTCACTATTCCAATAGGCATTCATGAGATAACCAGAAACCTCCTACAAGTCAATAATCAATTACAAATTCTACACGTTGTAAACCATTAAAACTTCAAGTTGGTAGCCAGATCATGTTGAAAGTTCTGCCTAGGAAAGGCATGATATTATTCGGAAAAATTTGGAAAGTTAAACCTGATATACACTGGACCACGTAATATTTCAGACAAGAGTAGACCTAGTGGTCATCTGACTTGAGCCTTGTTAGAGAACAGCCGGATTACACAACTATGTTTCACCTACTCAAATCCCAGGAAATGACTTTCAGATTAATCACTCATAATCCCATTTGGAAAGAATTCCAACCCAAAGACAAACGTAAACCTGGTAAGAGGATCAATAGAAATCATGGACTGTTAGATCGAACGATTGAAGCAAAGTCGAATTCCTATCGTGAAGGTTCGCTGGAATTCTCGAAGAGGACCCGAATTTACTTGGAAACGGGAAGACCAAATGCAACTCAAGTATCCACGTCTTTTTACCAAATATACTTCAGAGACCAACCAAAACTGAACTTCGGGACGAAGTTCCTGTTAGTGGGGAAGACTGTCACAACTCGTAATTTCCGATCATTTTCCAAACCTCGACAATTTACTATTCACAAGTTACTATTCATCGATCACTATTCATCGTTTTTGAGGTCAATTTGACATTCCGAGACATATTCAGGAATTTTACTATTCACTTGACACTATTCATTTTTGAGAGAAAACCACTATTCACGTGCATTACTCATGTCATCGTAAATTTAGTTTACGAGTATTCAAAATCCGCGTAACCGTATTGGTTCAGGAGCGAATTCATGCATTATCATTGGGACATTTCATTCGGACTAGAAATAGTCGACATATCATTATTAGGGCACTTGCATACTATTCCACTCGTAGGATAACTAAATTAATACTTTTGGTACAATTAACGATTTACGTATGTCTATTTTAAATAAACACTAATACGCGAACTATAAATGTGACTAACACGTCCAACACTCCCGATTATGATTCTAATATATTTTTATATTCATTTTTATAATATAAAAATTATAATATTAATTTACCCGGTACTTTGGAGATTTATTTTAATTATTAACGTAAGTTTACAAAAATTACGACGGTTTTCGTAGGAATTGAACAACAATTATCTAAACACCCAATAATTTTACCCAACCTATTTTTATAATTTTTATAACTTTATTATGACCCGGTTAACTCCGTTAAAATTTATTTTTAGTTAACCCGGTACCCGGTACAATTTAAAACTACACAAAACACAACAATAATGCATTTTATCAACAAAAGTCTTACACAACCCCCCCCCCCCCCCCCTTGACTTTGCCGCCCCCCTAACCTTACCAATCATCTTACACAAGTAAACTTTTACACAAGCTTCATTATTACTTGTACCTTGTGTCTAAAATTATTATATACAAGATATCTCACTATTATTTTCACCTCATTTGCAACTAATCAAGAAAATATTCATCTCTCTTTTCTCTCCTTCTTTGGTTCGGCAAAACAACAACAACAACCAAGACATATAATTTTTCCAAGATCTTGTAATATTCAAGTGTAATTAGTGGTCCTTGTTGGAGTTTTGAAAGAAAAACTCAAGGATTGTTAAGGTTTTATCATCTAATCACACCACATCTCAAAGTAAGTTTACTAAACTCATTTCATAATTTTTACAAAGTTATTACTATGTTTATACATTTTTCTTGCAAGATCTTATGCATTTGATAACTTATACCACTTTATTTTTGTAAACCCTTGATCATACAAGCCCTAGAAGTGATTTTTGGTTAGATCCTTGTTAGATCTACTTGGTTTTGGTGATTAGGAACCCATGACACCCTAAGAAGGTGTATGGTAGGATTAGATTAGTTTTGTGGTGTTTGAAAGTGGTTTGATGGATGATGGAACTAGTTTGGAGACTTGAAAATGGTTTTTGAAACTTTTTATATACCTACTGTCCCCATTTTAATTTCGTGGGAAAATCAGTAGATGGTGGCTAATTTTTGACCAAAGATTTAGAAAATAATTTCAAAAACGAAACTATGGCCGAAAACGGGGATTAAAACGAGTTTATAACGAAGGAGATACGATTTTTGCAAATTTAACGACGAAAACTAATTTTGTAGAAACTGCTTGCTGTTTGGCAGTTTTCAATGGGTAAAAAGAGGTATTAAACGTAACCTAGAGAAGCCGAGTTATCGAAAATATACTAGTATACACAAAGACGAATCCGTGGACATAAAGAACAAGGAAAACGAGCCTAAAACGACCGAGTTATACCCGTTTTAACATCGTCAAAACTATATATATATATATATATAGTCACAAATAAAAATAATAACGTACGTACTAAATGGTATATTTTCTAGCAACGTTACTAATGGCTATTTTCTTAACAAATAAATACGTACGACCCGAGGGAATATTTATACGACATGACGACGTCATTCTAAGGTTTTGGTACGAGGATTTTAACGCTAACTTTTCGTACAAGTTATTATGACAAGTTATATACTTCTTTAAATGAACTTATTTTTCCTAAGTATGGAAACTATTTTACCATGACGACAACTAGTATTTCCAAATTACGAGTGGTATAGGTATCATGTGCATGTGCATTCATTATATCATTTCATGATCTAAATTAGATCATTATCATTCATCTTAGGTTGCGGCTAGTGTTCGCGCCTTGTTGTCCCGATCATTCTATCACTTTGTACTAGCATTTCGAGGTGAGTCATAGCCCCACTTTTACTTGTTTAATTTGTTTATAAACTCTTTGGGGGAGATACATGCTTAAATACTTGTTTTATACTTTTATATGATTTGAATGACTTCTGAAGGAGAATACGATGCTTTAATTATTTTGTACAATGCCAAAGTATTAAATTCCTTACATTGCTTAAGTTTCCTTATTACCACGTCTTGACAAGTCCCCTTTATTATCATGGACCGTTAATTTCTAGTACTAAGCGAGAGTTAGTGGATAGATCTATCGAGGGTGACGCCTCCATTCGTGTTTGGGTTGCTCCAAATGGAACGAATGCATTTCATGTCTTTATTATTAGAGTGTCTGGTAAACACTCATTGGGGCCAAGTAACGTCTAGCTTCGGTTTCATGAGCTTAAGAGACAATGTAGTTTTATGACTGAAAACTTATTTCTTTATACTTGGGCTATGGTACATAAGATTAAAGTGAAATACTGATGGTTTTTATAAATCTAAATTCTGAGTTCTTATTTCGGATTTCTAAATTCTGAGTTCTTATTTCGGATTTCTAAGTTCTGAGTTCTTATTTCGGTTTTCTAAATTCTGAGTTCTTATTTCGGATTTCTAAATTCTGAGTTCTTATTTCGGATTTCTAAGTTCTGAGTTCTTATTTCGGATTTCTAAGTTCTGAGTTCTTATTTCGGATTTCTTAATTATTGATTTCTTATTACTGATTTCTTATTACTGATTTATGATGCCTTTGCATCAGCTTTAATACTGAATTACAATGATTTTACTGGGAAATTCTTCTCTTCAAATGTTTTACCATATCTATTTGTTCTTTAAATCTATGAACTCACCAACCTCGTGTTGACATTTTAGCATGTATTTTCAGGTTGTTAAGGTAGCTCATGATGCATGCATTTGGACATTCATGGAGTCGTGGAGACGACGCGTCTGACTATATTTTCTACACCTATGAACGTTTGATCTTGTTGAACTTATTTTAACTAAAATGACAACATCTTTTGGGACCTATGTTTTGTAAACTCTGAATGTTTTAATGATCAAACGCTGTATTTTCTAAACGACACTTTAGGTCGTTCAATATAACTGTAACTATGGTGCTATGACAGTCACCCCCAGGTATTCCATTCCGCTGTCATTCAGGTATTTTGGGGGTGTGACATCATGCATTAAATACAACCAATAAAGACCTAGTGCGCGTCGGTTCATGTTTCTTAAGACGTTCAAGCATGTTACCAATTGGAGATCTGCCAGTTTTCTTAAGCCTAACATATAAATCATTCATCCAAGACAAGAATAAACAAGTAATCAACACATAATTAACATCTATGTTTCATTAGATCTAAGCAAACACAAGATAGATCTAGCCTAGCATGATGGAATTAAGACAAGAACAAGATATAGACAACCGACACATAGACATATTGATTGAATTAGAAGAACACTTGTACATGTAATTAACCAAGATACGGACTACCATCCCTTTTAATTCTATGTTCATTTTATGTTTTTGTTATTTTTCATTTATTAGCTTAAGTCGAGTCTAGTCTTAGCTTAGCAACGCCATCTTGTACATGTAATTAACCAAGATTGTTAACTCACCACCAGTAAAACTTCCTTTATCCAACAAAACCGTGTAATTCATATCCCTATACCTAACGTTACAACCCTTTAAAAGACCTCTTTGATAGTTTATACTAGGTGCTTACGCCATGTGGTGGAGGTTTGATCATTTTCCAAGCCTATGGTAATCTATTTTGCTATGACAGGTAGTGAGAGATATCTTCCATTTCCATAATGTTATATTACTTTATTACACACGAGAGATGTGAGTATCTAAACACTATTTGTGAGGTGCTTGTATATGACCTCCGTGCTTGTCTATTGGTCTTTAGTGGAACGATTATTTGATGTAATTACTTTTATATTAGTGTTAAATGACCCCTAACTTGTCTTTTGAGTAGAATAAAAGCGCATTTGCTTGAGGACAAGCAAATCTCAAGTGTAAGGGTATATGATGAGGCGAAAAATGATCCGTTTTTAGGGGGTCATTTAAGCCCGAATCCGACTTTATTTGATCAAATATTGCCCTAAATCGTTCCTTTTGTGATTTTAGGTACTTGGAGAGTGAATTCTGGAAAAGAAGCCATTTTGGACGTTTTTGGAGCATAAAAGTGAAGAAAACGGTAAAGTCTCAATTTTCCATGCTGGGAACAGTAGGTGACGGCGTCAAGAGTAATTCCATGACGGCGTCAAACCTCAAGAATTAAAATCCGTAGTTGATGACGGCGTCACACACAGGGCGTCAAGAGTAATTTGTTTGACGGCCTAGGCTTTGACCGCGTCAGAAGTAGATCAAGGCCGTCCGAAGAAGTATTTGGCGGTGAGATGACGGCGTCACACCTTTGTTCTTGACGCCGTCATCCCTATTTTCCTATATATAGTTTTCTAGTTTTTCACATTGAAAAGAGAAGTTTTGGAGAAAACCTAAAGACGATTTTGGTGCAACTTTTACAGGTTTTCAAGGGTTCCAAACCCTTGATACCTTGTATTGTAATTGAGATAAGTGTTCTTCTAATTCAATCAATATGTCTATGTGTTGGTTGTCTATATCTTGTTCTTGTCTCAATTCCATTATGCTAGGTTAGATCTCTTTTGTGTTTGCTTAGATCTAATGAAACCTAGATATTGATTATGTGTTGATTACTTGTTTATTCTTGTCTTGGATGAATGATTTATATGTTAGGCTTAAGAAAACTGGCAGATCTCCAAATGGTAACATGCTTGAACGTCTTAAGAAACATGAACCGAGGCGTACTAGGTCTTTATTGGTTGTATTTAATGCATGAGCCACTGTTTACAATCCCTATAGTTGTGCTGGGCATGGTGTAGGAGGAGATAAGAGCTCATAGAATTGGGGAGTTATGTATGCCACCCCATGAATGGTATTAAGGAATACGATCCGTCATCCATGCAATTATAACAAGTAATTAACGTGTAAAAGATATCTAGGGAGTAGTGAAATCTAAGTAAACACATTTTCTTCAATTACTGCTCACAACTTTAGTATAATTAGTTTATTTTCATTTTTTGTATTTTATTTTGATTGCATCTTAGTTTTGGGTTAGTTGAATAGCAACTAATTCCGCCCACTCTTCCAAAACCCGAGATTTTACTTGCTTTCCATAAAATATAAAAACACAAAAATAATCATCCCTCACCTTTAGAACTAGTAATTAGGCTTTCTAATCCTAGCGACACTATTCCTAAGCTGAACGATCAATCCCCCGGTACTTGTCACTATACTATACTACAACGATCAGGTACACTGCCTGGTGGGGGTTGTAAGCTTCTCGAGATCCCTCGAGAGGTAAAGCCTGTTGCGATTCCCACGCATCAAGTTTTTGGCGCCGTTGCTGGGGAATAGTTATTGTCTAGGTTAGGATTTCTTTTTATTAGGTCTACTTGCTAGATTCCTTTCTAGTAAGATTTTATTTTTATTTTTAGGTTTTCTTTAGTCTATCTTATTTCTTCGTGCTTTTGTTCGTAACTCTTTACCATCCGACATCATGGAAGGTGGTAACATCTTTGAACCCGTCATCCCACCACAACAAAACCCACCACTAGAACCCCTTAGGCCCCGAACCTTAGGAGAGTATTCCTGACCTAGCCACCAAGGCTACCGAAACACCATTGAGCTCACCGGAGCCGATGTGACTCCTTTGCGATCCGACACCATCCGGTTGGTGCAAAGCGGATGTGCATTCCATGGACTTCGTTCCGAAGATCCAAATCAACATCTTAAGGACTTTCTCAAAATCGTAGATTCCATAGACCTAGGTGTTGAAACTAGAGAGACAACCCGATTACGCCTATTCCAATTCTCTCTACGGGATCAAGCTAGTCAATGGCTTGACCGTTTACCCGCGGGATCCATCACCACATGGGATGATCTCACCACTCGTTTCCTTGCTCAATTTTTCCCACCGGGGAGAACTACTAAGCTTAGAAATGACATCTTGATGTTCCAACAACGTCAAAATGAATCTCTTTATGAAGCATGGACTCGTTTCAAGGGCTTACTCCAAAAAGTCCCTCATCATGGCATAGATCTTTGGCTCCAAGTCCAAATCTTTTATGACCATATCGACATCTCCACGAGGCGAACCATTGACCAATCGGCCGGTGGTAAGCTACGTGATCTTAGTGCGGAACAATCATGGGAACTCATATAAGATCTTGCTCTCTATGACAACGAAAGTTGGAATGATCCCCGTGATTTGAACAAAACGGTCAAGGCAATATCTTTGCCTTCGAACAATTCTAGCACTCCCGACCGTAGGATCATGGAACTTGAGGACCAAGTCAAGTTTCTCATGAAATCTTACGAAGCTCCGAAGCCTTCAAGTCAAGTGAACAAAATCACTTCTTCATGCGAATTATGTAGTGGTCCCCATGACACTCGTGATTGTGTGGAACTCCCCGGAACAGCTTTTGCGGACTACGCATCCACGCGTACCGACGAAGCGGGAGATAAGTGGTACACTTTCAAGCCCGAGCCAAACACTTACCGTGATTCATACAACCCCTCTTGGAAAAATCACCCAAACCTTAGGTGGAAACAAAATCAACCCAATTCCTCCAATCCGCCTAATCGCTACCAACCAAACGGTCCACCATCCAACCGTACGTTCAACAACAATCCTTCTAACAACTATGGTAGTACCAACAATCTTGAAGGATTGATGTCAAAGTTCATGGCATCTCAAGAAGCCCGCATAGCTAGGTTTGAAACCGAATTCAACCAACAACAAACGGAGATGACCAACAAGATTGACAACTTGTTGAAAGCCCTCAACAACCAAGCATTAATCACACATAGGAAGGACACTAGGGACACCAATAGTGGAATCCAAATTAAGGACCCCTCAGCATCCAAACATGTCCACTTTGTCAATGTTGTCACCATTAAGCCGATAGATAAGGAGATAGAGGAGAGTGACAAGAATGAAGTTAGAGTAGAAGTCGATAGTAAGGATGAGAGTAGGGAAGTTGAGGTTAATAAGGATGAGGAATTAGAGGAGGTAGAACCTATAGAAGAATATTTTGATAAGTTGCCAACCAAGGAAGAACGGGAATACCATAAGGATTTATTCGATAGTCCCGAGAGAACATATATCTTTGGCGACCCCCTTATCAAAATGGGAGACCCCTCTAACATTAACATCCCATGTAATATCGGGAACATGCATATATGGAAAGCTTACATCGACCTTAGATCCCCCGTGAACATCATGACTAGGACTTATTACAATTGGGTGATGAAGAAGCAACTCAATTTTAGGATGATGCCCGGTAAGAATCTGATAAGTAATTTTGTAGGGAGAGTTAAGGGATTACATGTGATTATAGGGAATCTCACCTATGAAATCGAATTTATGATAGTGGAAGACATTCGTCCGGTGATAGATGCTTGCCTAAGCCAAATAGTATTCGGAAAACCATTTGTTGAAGCCACTAGGATGAGTTATGATCCGACTTTAGGGATAGTTAGGTTCAAGAAAGAGAATGATGAGGTTGCTTATCAAATGCCCTACAAGATCGAACAATACCGCCTTCTCTCTAATTTCGAAAAGGAACATAAGCAAGCGGCTTATTATGGGAATGAGGAGGATAGACGTAGAGGAGTAGAGTATGTTAGAAATAGGATGCTTGGTTTCTACAAAGAGTGCTTGCAACTAGGTCCGGAATACAAAACTGATTTAGAAGACGACCTAGAGAGTGGAACCAATGATGAGATCACGTAGTAACCCATGACCTCGAGTCTAGCTACAAGACTCGTAAATAAAGAAAAGCGCTTCTTGGGAGGCAACCCATGTTTTGTGTGATTTTATTTGATTGTTATTTGCTTCCGTATGCATGTTTTATTTTTATTGTTGGTAGATCATGTTTCTAAACTAAATAAGTGGAAATACTTTACTATGTTGTTTGGCCTAGTCTTAACTCCAACCTAAAAGTATTTTTGCAAAAGATAAGTGTAAGGGGAAACCCCAAATATGTTTTCAAGAAACAAACCGATCATGATTCTCCACAATATTAAATGAACATGTATATTCGTATTCGTTAGAGTCAAATGCTTGTATTGAGTCATAATGAAGTTTTGCAGGATTTTCCAGGAAGTAGGACCAAGTTTTTCCAGAAATTTTCCGGAAACTTAACATAAGAATTTCTGCAGGTCCATTCTGACGGCGTCATGAGTTTACTCTTGACGGCGTCAGGAGTAAAAATCTGAAAATTTTACCGGTTTTGTTTTTCTAACGGAGTCTTATGGTTTTTGTGAATTATCAAGTTTTATAATCTCCAGGAAATCTGCAAACTTCATTCCACAAGCATTATATCTTACTTTGTTTTCTAGGATTTAGTAACTTATATAGGATGCCGCCGATTTTACGCGAGGTTGTCTTGTCTATTTTGTCAGGATTTACAGGTTATGTTCGACAAGGAGATGATTTATATTCTGGAAGGGAAGCTTTGATTGTTCGTTTTCTTGGAGGAAGATCTAACCTGGCCAACCTATAATCCATACCGAGCGAATCAGGGGAGTATTTGATTTCATTCTCTTTACTTTTTCACTTTTACATTCTTTACTTGAACATTGGGGACAATGTTCATCTTAAGTGTAAGGGGAGGGTAAAAAGATGATACCTTACATATGCACCTTCGCTTGAGTTTGTTTTGTTTGATAGTAGATGTGTAATAAAACTATGAGAAATACTTGTTAGTGTAATTTTAGCGCCAAATTTAAAATTTTTTACAACATTTAGGAGTGAAACTTTAGCCATAGCAAGCGTCTCATGGATAGGAGATTGTATGACTAGCACATAACCGTATATTCAGAAAAATTTTCCACCAAAAAATGTGAGGTTCGCCTTTAGATTTGATAGGAAAAGCATTCACTATTAGTGCTTATGAGTGTACCGGTAGCATTTAGATTCTAGAACTTGCGTTAGTGATGCATCCCGAGACCGCTAGTGAGACTACATTCGTGTGGTAGGATTTACTACATGATAAGAGGCATTAGGATTACCCTTGTGTTAAACCCGTATTATGATTACTTGACCATTTAAGTCATACTACTTGACTAGTTAAGTCAACTAATTTTCCCACACCCTTGGCGTTGTACTCATTTTTAGTACACGATACCCCTAGTACACCCCTCCGAGCCTATCTTTTCGTTTCTAACTTTAAGCATTTTACTTAAAGGAAGAATTTGTTACACCCCACTTAAATGTACAACCAAATCGCCTTAGCCTTCCGTGTATGCGCTCATCTTTAGTGCATTAATGTTATTTGTTAAACCCTAAGTTAACTTTCTAATTGATTACATGGTTGCCAAGTCGAGTCATATCCTTGTACATATTATTTTGGGACGATTGGGACTCATGGGTAAGTACTTATTTTATGGAGTAATGGGGAAAAACATAATATTATTACCCCATATGTGCGTTAATCTTAAAAGTGCTCCAAATGTTTTGATTTTCTTAATTCGAGTCATTAGATTAGTTAATTGTAAAGTATGTAAAGATTCAAGTGTAAGGGGAATGTTCATTCCCTATGATGTATTATTTTGGATGGTAGCGTAAGAGTGTATGCAAAAAAAAAAAAAAAAAAAAAAAAAAAGAGAAAAAACATACGGACTACCATCCCTTTTAATTCTATGTTCATTTTATGTTTTTGTTATTTTTCATTTATTAGCTTAAGTCGAGTCTAGTCTTGGCTTAGCAACGCCATCTTGTACATGTAATTAACCAAGATTGTTAACTCACCACCAGTAAAACTTCCTTTATCCGACAAAACCGTGTAATTCATATCCCTATACCTAACGTTACAACCCTTTAAAAGACCTCTTTGATAGTTTATCCTAGGTGCTTACGCCATGTGGTGGAGGTTTGATCATTTCCCAAGCCTATGGTAATCTATTTTGCTATAACAGGTAGTGAGAGATATCTTCCATTTCCATAATGTTATATTACTTTATTACACACGAGAGATGTGAGTATCTAAACACTATTTGTGAGGTGCTTGTATATGACCTCCGTGCTTGTCTATTAGTCTTTAGTGGAATGATTATTTGATGTAATTACTTTTATATTAGTGTTAAATGACCCCTAACTTGTCTTTTGAGTAGAATAAAAGCGCATTTGCTTGAGAACAAGCAAATCTCAAGTGCAAGGGTATATGATGAGGCGAAAAATGATCCGTTTTTAGGGGGTCATTTAAGCCCGAATCCGACTTTATTTGATCAAATATTGCCCTAAATCGTTCCTTTTGTGATTTTAGGTACTTGGAGAGTGAATTCTGGAAAAAAAGGCATTTTGGACGTTTTTGGAGCATAAAAGTGAAGAAAACGGCAAAGTCTCAATTTTCCATGCTGGGAACAGTAGGTGACGGCGTCAAGAGTAATTCCATGACGGCGTCAAACCTCAAGAATTAAAATCCATAGTTGATGACGGCGTCACACATAGGGCGTCAAGAGTAATTTGTGTGACGGCCTAGGCTTTGACGGCGTCAGAAGTAGATCAAGGCCGTCCGAGGAAGTATTTGGCGGCGAGATGACGGCGTCACACCTTTGTTCTTGACGCCGTCATCCCTATTTTCCTATATATAGTTTTCTAGTCTTTCACATTGAAAAGAGAAGTTTTGGAGAAACCCTAAAGACGATTTTTGTGCAACTTTTACAGGTTTTCAAGGGTTCCAAACCCTTGATACCTTGTATTGTAATTGAGATAAGTGTTCTTCTAATTCAATCAATATGTCTATGTGTTGGTTGTCTATATCTTGTTCTTGTCTCAATTCCATTATGCTAGGCTAGATCTCTTTTGTGTTTGCTTAGATCTAATGAAACCTAGATATTGATTATGTGTTGATTACTTGTTTATTCTTGTCTTGGATGAATGATTTATATGTTAGGCTTAAGAAAACTGGCAGATCTCCAAATGGTAACATGCTTGAACGTCTTAAGAAACATGAACCGAGGCGTACTAGGTCTTTATTGCTTGTATTTAATGCATGAGCCACTGTTTACAATCCCTATAGTTGTGCTGGGCATGGAGTAGGAGGAGATAAGAGCTCATAGAATTGGGGAGTTATGTATGCCACCCCATGAATGGTATTAAGGAATACGATCCGTCATCCATGCAATTATAACAAGTAATTAACGTGTAAAAGATATCTAGGGAGTAGTGAAATCTAAGTAAACACATTTTTTCCAATTACTGCTCACAACTTTAGTATAATTAGTTTATTTTCATTTTTTGTATTTTATTTTGATTGCATCTTAGTTTTGGGTTAGTTGAATAGCAACTAATTCCGCCCACTCTTCCAAAACTCGAGATTTTACTTGCTTTCCATAAAATATAAAAACACAAAAATAATCATCTCTCACCTTTAGAACTAGTAATTAGGCTTTCTAATCCTAGCGACACTATTCCTAAGCTGAACGATCAATCCCCCGGTACTTGTCACTATACTATACTACAACGATCAGGTACACTGCCTGGTGGGGGTTGTAAGCTTCTCGAGATCCCTCGAGAGGTAAAGCCTGTTGCGATTCCACGCATCACCGTCAGGATGCATAGTCTATATATATTTTTCTAAATTTTCATTGTAAAGTGTGGAACTTTGTGTGGGATATTAGGGCATAAACCCTAAGATGAATTTTACAGCCTTTTCAAAGGTTTCAACCTTTGATTCTTCCATGTTCAATTGAAGATAAGTATTCATTCAAATCATTCAATATGTCTATGTGTTGTGTGATTATATCTTACGCTTGTCTTCTCTTTAACATGGTAGGCTAGATTTTTATTGTGTTTGCTTAGATGTAGTGAAACCTAGATGTTGATTATGGGTTGATTGTTTGTTTATAATTGTTACGGATGATTGTATTTGATGTTAGGCTTAAGAAAACTGGCAGACTTCCATTGGTAACTTGCTTGAACGTCTTAAAAAACATGATCGGAGGTGTACTACGATTTTTGGTTGTATTTAATGCGTAAGAGAATTCTAATGATCCCATGTTAGGAGCTTCTAACGGCTCAACATAGGAGTGAAGTAGGATCTTATAGAGTTAAGGAATATTGTACACGGCCCTACGACTGGTATTAAGGAATATAACCCGTCATCCTTGCAATTGTAACAAGCTAATCAACCTGTAAAAGATATCTAGGGAGTAATGAAATCTAAGTAAACACAACTTCTCTCATTATTGTTTCCACCACATTAGCATAATAGTTTAATTTTCATTTATTTTATTTTATTTTGATTGCATCTTTAGTTTATTGGGTTAGTTGACTAGCAATTAATTCCGCCCACTCCTTCAAAACTCGAGATTTTACTTGCTTTCTATAAAATATAAAATACAAAAAGAATCATCCCTCACCTGTAGACCTAGTTTAGTAGGTTTTCTAATCCTAGCGACACTATTCCTGAGTTGAACGATCAATCCCCCGGTACTTGTAACTATACTATACTACAACGATCAGGTACACTGCCTGGTGGAGGTTGTAAGCTTTTCAAGATCCCTTGAGAGGTAAAACCTGTTGCGAGGGCGCAATTCCCACGTATCAAGTTTTTGGCGCCGCTGCCGGGGAATAGTTATTGTCTAGGTTAGGATTTCTTTTTATTAGGTCTACTTGCTAGATTCCTTTATAATAAGATTTTTATTTTTATTTTTAGGTTATCTTTAGTCTATCTTATTTTTTTGTGTCTTTGTTCGTTTAAGGTTTGTCTTTATGGATTTTGAGAATCGTCGTTTAGAAGTTAGCAAGAGGCTTATAGCGTGTAAAAGAAGAAATAGGGAAGTTAACACATTTAAGGAGTTTAATAAACCCCTCCAGATGAAAATTGAGTTTACAAATTTCTCTCCAACCCCGAGGAATTGAGTTACCATAGATTCCTTTTACAACACCCATGCCCCTCAAAATATAGGAAAATTCCATGGATTATGAAGCATAACTATATGAACATAAAAATTCCCTGCATGCTTGGGTACATGTCTAGAGAGCATATATATTCTTGATTTAAAAGCACTCATGAATATTATGTCTAGGCTCTACTACAACTGGATTGTGAATGAAAGGTTAAGCCCCAGAAAAGACCCCTACAACCCTAATCGACTATGTAATTTTGTCAGGAGAGTGAAAGGGGTACACATTACTGTAGGAAATTTTACTTATCAATGCGACTTTGTAATCCTAGAAGATGTTAGAGGCATTATAGATCCACACTTAGGAGAAATGGTCCTAAGGCAACCTTTTGTTGAGATGACTAAGATGTATTGTGATCATTGGAAGGGAATAGTTCAGTTTAGTGATGGGATAGAAAAGATCACTTTTATGATGCCTCACATGAGGGAAGAATTAAAGGACATCAAGAATTTACCAATTGATGAGATTCGACCTTATGAGATTAAGGATAACGGAATTGATGATGATATTTACCATGAGAGGAGGCGAACATAGTATTCGGGTTGCATGAATCTAGGCCCTGAGTACAAGCGTGATGAAAATTGGGTTAAATATTTTGAATTAGCACAGAAGTGGGAAAGGAAAACGTAGCCCATGACCTTGAGTCTAGCTACAAGACTCGTTAATAAAGAAAATCGCTTATTGGGAGGCAACCCATGTTTTGTTTGATTTTTATTTGTTTGATGTTATTTGTTTCCGTATCCATGTTTTATTTTTATTGTTGGTAGATCATGTTTCAAACTAAAATTGTGAAAATGCTTTATTTTGTTGTTTAACTTCGTCTTAACTTCATATAAAGGTATTTTGCAAAAGCTAAGTGTAAGGGGAAACCCCAAATTTGTTTCTAAGAACGAAAATGATCGTGATTCGCCACAATATTAAATGAACATGTATATTAGTATTTGTTAGAGTCAAATGCTTGTATCGACTCATAATGATGTTTTGCAGGATTTTCCAGGAAATAGGACATAAGTTTTTCCAGAAATTTTTCGGAAACTTAACATAAAGATTTCTGCAGGTCACTTCTGACGGCGTCAGGGTTTAACACTTGACGACGACACGTGTAAAATTCTGGAAATTTTGCGAGTTTTGTTTTTCTAACGGAGTCTTAAAAGTTTTTGTTGATTCTTTAGTCTTGTAAACTCCAGAAAATCTGCAAACATTCATTCCACAAGCATTGTATCCTTATATATATAGATTGCTGCCGATTTTACGCGAGGTTGCCTTGATTGTTTTCTCAGGTTTAACAGGTTATATATGACAAGAAGATGATTTATATTTCTGGAAGGGAAGCTTTGAACGTTTATTTTCTTGGAGGAAGATCTAACCTTGTTAACACACTATCCACACCGAACGAATCAGGGGAGTATTTGTTTTCATTCTTTTACCTATTTTACTTTTACATCATTTAATTGAACATTGGAGACAATGTTCATCCTAAGTGTAAGGGGAGGGTAAATGATGATACCTTATAGGATACTAATAAAAATACTTGTTAGTGTAATTTTAGCGCCAAATTTAAAATTTTTTACAACATTTAAGAGTGAAACTTTAGCCTTAACAAGCGCCTCACGGATAGGAGTTGTATGACTAGCACAAAACCGTACCATTCAGAAAAATTTTCCACCCAAATATGTGAGGTTCGCCTTTAGATTTGATAAGAAAATTATTCATTATTAGTGCTTATAAGTGTACCGGTAGCATTTAGATTCTAGAACTTGCGTTAGTGATGCATCCCGAGACCGATAGTGAGACTACATTCGTGTAGTAGGATCTACTACATGATAAGAGGCATTAGGATCACCCTTGTGTTTAAACCCGTATCATAATTACTTGACCATTTAAGTCATATTACTTGACTAGTCAATTAATTTTTCCCACACCTTAGCGTTGTACTCATTTTTAGTACACGAAACCCCTAGTACACCCCTCCGATCCTATCTTTTCGTTTCTAACTTTAAGCATTTTACTTAAAGGAAGAATTTGTTACAACCCACCCAAATGTGCAACCAAATCGCCTTAGCCTTCCGTGTATGCACTAATCTTTAGTGCATTATTGTTATTTGTTTAAACCCTTAGTTAATTGTCTAATTGATTACATGGTTGCTAAGTCGAGTTATACCTTGTACATATTGTTTTGGGATGATTGGGACCCATGGGTAAAGTACTTGTGTTTTGGAGTAATGGGGAAGAACATCAAATTATTACCCCCATATGTGCGTTAATCTTAAAAAGTACTCAAAGTGTTTTGATTATCTTGATTCGAGTCATTAGAGTAGTTTATTGTAAATTATGTAACAATTCAAGTGTAAGGGAATGTACATTCCCTATGATGTATTATTTTGGATGGTAGAGCAAGAGTATATGCAAATAAAAAAATCGAAAAATTAAGAAAAAAAAAAGAAAAAGAAAAGAGAAAAAAACATACAGACTACCATCCCGTTTCATTCAATGTTTGTTTTATGTTTTTTTAATTTTTGATTTATTAGCTTAAGTTGAGTCGAGTCTTGGCATAGCAATGCCATATTGTACATGTGATTAACCAAGATGATTAACTCGCCACCAGTAAATATTTCCTTTATCCAACAAAACCGTGTTTTCCATATCTCTACACCTAACGTTATAACCCTTTAAAACGCCTATTTGATAGTTTATCCTAGGTGCTTACGCAAAATGGTGGAGGTTTGATCCCTTCCCAAGCCTATGGTAATCTATTTGCTATGACAGGTAGCGAGAGATGTTTTTCATTTCCTTATTGTGATATATACTTTATTACACCCGAGAGATGTGAGTATCTAAACACTATTTGTGAGGTGCTAGTGTATGACCTCCGTGCTTGTTTTTGGTTTTTAGTGGAACGATTATTTGTTGTAATTACTTTTATATTAGTGTTAAATGACCCCTAACTTGTATTTTGATTAGAATAAAAGCGCATTTGCTTGAGGACAAGCAAATCTCAAGTGTAAGGGTATTTGATGAGGCGAAAATTGTACCGCTTTTAAGGGGTCATTTAAGCCGAATTCGAGATTATTTGATCAATTATTGCCCTAAATCGTTCCTTTTGTCATTTTAGGTACTTTTGGAGAGAAATCTGGAAAAGGAAGCATTTTGGACATTTTTGGAGCATAAAAGTAAAGAAAACGGCAGAGTCTCAAATTCCTTGCTGGGAACAGTACCTGACGGCGTCAAGGTTCTACAAGTGACGGCGTCAAGAGTGGCAAAAGAGGTGGAAGTGGAAATTTTAACGTGACGATCCAAAAAGTTTTTAGGCATATTGGCCTGACGACGTCACCTAGGCCGCTAGGGTCCAATTACACGTGACGGCCCAGAGCTCTTTTCTACATGACGGCGTCACAATTGGATCTAGGCAATACGAATTTCATCATGACGGCGAGTTGACGGCGTCGGAGGTTAACACATGACGCCGTCAGTATGCATAGTCTATATATATTTTTCTAAATTTTCATTGTAAAGTGTGGAACTTTGTGTGGGATATTAGGGCATAAACCCTAAGTAATTTTATAGCTTTTTCAAGGGTTTTAACCCCTTGATTCTCCCATGTTCAATTGAAGATAAGTATTCATTCAAATCATTCAATATGTCTATGTGTTGTGTGATTATATCTTACGCTTGTCTTCTCTTTAACATGGTAGGCTAGATTTTTATCGTGTTTGCTTCGATGTAGTGAAACCTAGATGTTGATTATGGGTTGATTGTTTGTTTATAATTGTTACGGATGATTGTATTCGATGTTAGGCTTAAGAAAACTGGCAGACTTCCATTGGTAACTTGCTTGAACGTCTTAAAAAACATGATCGGAGGTGTACTACGATTTTTGGTTGTATTTAATGCGTAAGAGAATTCTAATGATCCTATGTTAGGAGCTTCTAACGGCTCGACATAGGAGTGAAGTAGGATCTTATAGAGTTAGGGAATATTGTACACGGCCCTACGACTGGTATTAAGGAATATAACTCGTCATCCATGCAATTGTAACAAGCTAATCAACCTATAAAAGATATCTAGGGAGTAATGAAATCTAAGTAAACACAACTTCTCTCATTATTGTTTCCACCACATTAGTATAATAGTTTAATTTTCATTTCTTTTATTTTATTTTGATTGCATCTTTAGTTTATTGGGTTAGTTGACTAGCAACTAATTCCGCCCACTATTTCAAAACCCGAGATTTTACTTGCTTTCTATAAAATATAGAAATACAAAAAGAATCATCCCTCACCTGTAGACCTAGTTTAGTAGGTTTTCTAATTCTAGCGACACTATTCCTGAGTTGAACGATCAATCCCCCAGTACTTGTAACTATACTATATTACAACGATCAGGTACACTGCCTGGTGGGGGTTGTAAGCTTCTCAAGATCCCTTGTGAGGTAAAACCTGTTGTGAGGGCGCAATTCCCACGTATCACCGAGTAGAAGCTGTCGAAACCGAAACCGAACAGAGTACATTCAGTTTAGGTCGGTTTAGCTATTTTGAGCCAAATAAGTATGTTTTAACCCAAAGCGAACCCAAACCGAGTAAAACCGAAATAAATATACAAACCCAAAAACTAAACCGAATAAGGTCAGTTCGGCCCGTTTCGGTCGGTTTGCTGGTTTAGGTAAGTTTTCGGGTGATTTTGCTCATCCCTAACTAAAACATTGGTAAAATGCACTTACTTAAATAAATGTGGGGCACTGGTGAGTGCTTATTCACTCACCTTTTCTTAACCAAAATGAGACTAAATAATCAAAAAACTAACCCAAATTGTCAAAGAAAGTGTGTTTTTGTGATTGTGAATATGCATGTACAAATATTTCATAAAAGGACAAAAAACATTGAAAAACTGGTAAAAACGAGCACGAGAGTGGAATGAGTGTTGAAAGTCAAAGTTGGGAATCTGAAAGTCAAGATTGAGCTTATAAAGTCCGAAGAAGACCTCAAAGTTTGGAGAATTGACAAAATTGACCCCTGGATGAACTTTAAAGAAATGTTCAATTTCAGTCCCTGAAGTTTCAGAAGTTGTCAGAAGTGGTCCTTTGATGATATTTTTGGAGAAATAACAATATTGGTCCTTAAAGATTCAGGAATATACAACTAAGGCCCTTGGTTCACAAGTTTTGGAAATATCAGTTTTGGTCCTTCATTATTCAGATTCTACACAATTAGTCTTTATTATAAAATCTGAAACTACTAGTTCTAAATCCAAAATACTAGTCCAAGTCCAAAGTTTAGTCCATTTATATCTCAAACCCAAAGACTAAAACCAAAGCCCATTACTTAAACCCACAACCCGAGCCCAGCTCCACCCACGGTCAAACCAACACTCCCACTTAGTCAAACGTAATAAAATATTGCCCACACCCTTCCCGCCCACCAAATTAACCTCACCCAGAAATTACATGAACCCTAATTACCCAACCCCCAATTTAACTGCAATTAAAAGCAATTAGGTCAAATTAAAGGCCTTCTAGAAGGTGTCAAGGTTGTCAGAAGATCCAAAGAAACACACGCTTGACACATGGCAGCCTCCCATTGGCTTCTACACGTCACAAGGATTGATAATACGGCTATTATGATTGGGATATGATTGATACATGATCAGATGGCTCAGATACGCTTAGAAGAAACACAAAGCACACGGATTGCCAGCTTGGCAATCCATGATCCCAAGCCTCTAGATTCTTCTTCGTTCAGCTATAAATAGAGGGTGTTAGTGGCTTATTTCTCATGGAGAATAGAGTAGTGTTATGTTGTCATTTTGTATTTTCAATTGTATTAGTTTTAAATTGTATTCTCATTTCCTTATAATAAAATTAGCTTAGCTTTTAATTTTCAATCATACTTTTATCAATTGTTTTTCAGCCTATTATTTGTTTATTTCAACTTTATTGAATCTCATTTACATTACCCTCCTTTATAAATTTCATTCTAGTTTTACTTTCATCAAAAGCTTAAAAAATAAGAAAAATACACAAAAAATTATAAAAACATTGTTCAAACAGAATGCAATCAAGCTTATTTTGTTAGTTTATAGCTTATATCAGCTTGAGTAGCTTTTATGAGCTTGTTAGTAGCTTAAATCCACAAATTGTACTTCTGGTCAACAAAAGTCAAACAGATAAGAATGTGGTGATCCAATGTTGATTTTGATAAGCTAAGCAGAAAAGTGGAAGTGTTTAACCTATCTAAAGATAGGCTATGGTTCAAATGTACTCTCTGTTCAGCTGAGAGCTTGGATTGTAAGATTTTCTGTTTCATTTTCAAGTTTTTCATTTCATTATATGAGTAGAATATTATAGATCTGTGAGACTGTGACTCATTGTAGTTTATTGCTACATTAGTTTCGTTTGATCATAATTGAGCTTATTTGATTGTGTTTAGTCATAGTATAATTAGATTTATCATAGTTAATTATTTGATCATTGAAATATGTTATAAATAGCATACTTTTGATTATGTGGTATTTTGTGTTTATCTATGCGAACTTGAACTTATTTCTGTATGATTGATTCATATGTGAGCTATTATGGTAGTGTTATGGCTTAAATCCACTAGTTTATTTATAAAATTCTATTTCTGTCACTAAAAGGAGTGTTAGGTTATTGTTAGTTTGCTGAGTTTGAAGATGTAATAGTCTGAGTAGGTTATTGTATAAGGTTACAGTAGTGTTTAGTAGGCTAGAAATAACATAAAATCAGTGGATAGTTAGTAATAGTCAAAGTTAGTTTTAAATCTCATTCACTGTTAGATAAAGTAGAATACATTTAAGTTTAATTGGAGCTTTAGTTGATAAATAACTTAGGATAGTTTAATTCAGTGATAACATAGCTTATTACAACATAATTGTTAGGATTAGAGTGTTGGAATTTGGATTAAGTCAAACTGAAAGTGCAATTACATAGTCAACTGCTTCAGCATGTTATGCTCAATAGGTTGCTGATATAGGATCCAATTAGTGTAGTAATTGATAGAATTTCGTAGGGCTTTTTAGGTTTAAGACTCTCAGTAGTTCTAGGTTGATTTTGCCCCCATCAGTTTAGAGAATAGTGCTTGTTGGAACTGCTTATTGAGGACTACAAAGTTAGCAGTTAAAAGTGTTTTGCTTCATTTCTAATCATCTGGCTTCGTTTGTTTGCAATCTGCTTATTCATAAGGCTTATTTCAAACTACTAATTGGACTTTTAGTTGCAATATGTGTTATTCCTGATCATATTTGAGTGAACTTGAGCTTAATTGAGTATATTGCACTTGTGGTTTGAGTTTCATAAGGATTTGTTACAAGTGCTTATTTATAAGCACTTGTAATAAGCTGTTTGCACCTAATAAGCACTTTCCTCAGCTTATTTTTCACGTTTCAAATTTTTCTTAGGTTTCAATTATTATTTTAGAATTTTCATAAAAATTTCATATTTTTCTGAGTTAGTTTACTATTTTTCTCATTTTATTTCAATTTTCAATCATTTTTTAATAATTTTTAATAAAGAAAAATCAAATAAAAATAAAAAAGCCTAAAAAATTCCAAAAATATTTTAGAAAATTCTTTTGAGTTATTTTAGATTTTTCAAAATTTATTTTGTATTTTTCCCATTTACTTTTACATTTTCTCTTACTTTTTATTATTTTTAATATTACAAAAATAGAAAATAAATCATAGAAAATAAATAAAAATTTTAAAAAATATTTTCCTTTTTCTCAAAAATATTTTTATTAGTTTAAGATTTTTAGAAATTTATTTCACATTTTTAGGATAATTTTTCATTAAATTTCACTTTTTAATTCATACGTTACGTATTAAATTCGCGTTTTATAATTAGTTTTACAATTAAAAGTAGTTGTGCTTTAGTGACTTGTACATTTAGCATTGTAATTAGATTCTTGTCACTCTTTTAGTTTTAAAAAATCACAATTTCATTTTTTTCACCTTTTCACGATACGATTCCACGAATCGAATATCACGATTCCATTCACCCCTTCACGGGAAACGAACTCGGGATTTGTATTTTTTGCAAATCCTTTTGAGTAATATACACATATATATAAATTGTCTTACCAGGCACAAAAGACGATGTGGCGAAAGTAAATTTTGTGCAAATTCTATCACCATATCCTCTTTGGTTTCTTACCTTTCTTTAGCTAAATCCGTTTGTGAACTGCTATTAAAGCATTTATTGAGTCATTTTTATTCTTAAAACTGATATGGTTTTATCATTATAATGATATCATAATGATGACATCAATAAGTACTAAATATATGCATCATTTATCCCAATTATATTACTTCTTTTATACTATTTACTAGCTTATAGACCCGTGGAATCCACGGGATTTTAGAAGGTTTTTGCATAAAAAAAATTAAGTACGTGAATAAAGTAAGAAAGAACAACGAACATAAACGCTATGAATTTTCTTGTAACAGAATAATAAGTTATAAGTGAATTATAGTAAGTCAATGATACGATTAACTAATCGGTTTGTAACTATTAAAATAATAAACGTGCATGTATCGTCTTTCCAACTAATAGTCAGTCTGGAAGAGCAAATGTATACGGTCAATGTTAAACACTTGAGTTGTCTGCCTTTAAAAAATGAAGAAAAAGAAAGGAAAAAAAAAAAAAGTCAAACTGGAAGTTGTTGACAAGATTATAAATTTCCATTCTTTTTTTTGAAACTGAATCTGAGTTTTTCTTTACCCGTGAGTAGGGCATAATTGATTTCACATCTGCCTACCTTGGTCAATTCAGTAATTAGAATTCCAAAAGACAAAACTATTCGACACCTATAAATTCACATTTGTAAATAAGTTTGAATCACTAATGAAAAAAGCTGGCATGCTCCGAATATAAAGAGATGGAAACCACATAAAATACGTAATATATCATCATCGTTAGCACCAAATTGTAGAAAACTTGCATAGTAACATAAAGTTGTATTTGTTATAGTTTATTTATACATATATGACGTTACATAAACTCAATTATGCATGTAACATAAAGTTGTTTGGCTCCGCACTGATACTTCTATTGTTTCTTCTCTACTGATATACACAAATACCCATCTTTTCTTTTTCTAAAAGCCATGGCATATGTGGTACAACAGATGTCCTTTCCAAGAAGAAAATTGAGGTGCTTTTAACGCAAAACTTTTTCAGAAATGCACCAACCTAAACTAAGGATGAGACTAAAAACACATAAACAAAGCTCAAGTGCTCCAAGAGGGCAAAGAGTGAGGCCATATCTTGGGAATAAAATGAAACCTGCAGCTGTATAAGACAACAACCAAATAGGAGTTGCACGCCCAAATCGTGAACATGAAAAAATGTAAGCCAAACACCTCATTTACAATCAACACCCAACAATACTTGCCTTCACTGCTGAAACACAATCCTTATCAGCCTCTTATACTTTGACATGTTGGCCATTGAAATCAATAGTTGTATCTACAGAGCAATCATCATATAAAAGTTTGAATTCTGAATTTAATTGACAATATGTTGTTGAAAACTTACTTTAAAAATGCTGATATCATCATCTTTAAGTTTTCATCCCTTTTTTATTTCCATATCTTCACCAAAACTCTTTAAAACTATATAAGATACATTAAAAATTTGTGTCAAGGATAACCTTTGTGAAAAACTCACCTCAATATCTATGAATATAAGCAAAGCATCAATGCCACCTCAAACCCTAAAATAAACAACATATATGGTATCCATAACTGATATGTATTCAGAATCAATGAAACATAAAAGCCTTTCGAAAAAAATCAAAAAAAATATGAAACGCAAAAATCCATAACTCTGACCAATACAAATGGAACAATAAGTAGGGCTGCAGGAGTAAGTAGAATGGAACCGATGGTCATATTGCCTTTAAAAGTTCAAAAGCTTTTACGAAGGAAAAAAATGGCGATGAAGTCCAAAATTGTTGACACTTTTTTTTAAGATAAGGCTAATATACACATAAAAAAGGTGCTCATGCCAATGTCACTATGTAAAAGAAAACGAACACCATTGAACATTCTCTGAGCCTATTTCGTAAATTAAAGTTACTTACTTCTTCAAATTTTCAATTGTTCAAGAACAACTATATAATAGAATAAGCTAATTGTTATAAATGCGATAGAACCGAATAAAATCGGGAACTCCGAATATGAAAGTCAGGTACCTGGACTGTTGCAAAACAAAAGAGGGTAATCCCAATGTTGCGGCGAGTACTAAGGGTAACACCCTTTGACTTGGATCCAAGTTTGAGCACATTTCCCGACCATACAACACATTTTAAAAAAATCGACATACGTTGTGTACTTATAATAAATAAAGTAGGTTTGAAGGAAAACTTGGCTTCGTTTTCTGAGACGCTTCTCATGTAGTTGCCTTAACTTATCACCACCATGCATGTGCATTATGTGCAAGTTATTATTTTTAGGTGATCATTGTTTAAAGTTGATACTCATTTCTATTGTGGATTTTGCAATTTGACTTACCTGATAGAACCACCAGTCATGACTCCACATGGTTAAAGTAGGTCACCTTCTGACGTTAAACTTCTGACGTTACACTTCTGACATCACACTTCTGGCTTTAACTTTTTGATCAAAAGCAATCGATCAAAAACAACCTGCCATCCATATGTAGTTGATTTATTAATAAGATAATATTCAATTTTATTATGAAAAAGGTTTAAAATTTACCAATAAAACAAAAGGTCTGTAATACCAATAAAATAAAAACATTCTTGGTAGGAAAAAACCACCACTTATCTAAAATTTACCCACCAACTATAGAAGCGATTGCAAATCATGTAAAATTACGGAAATACACACTAAGAATTTATACTCTTTTATAAGTAGAATGCTTGAACGTTACAAATTCTAGTGACATCTCTGATTTATAGCTGCCCGATTCAAATAACGTCTAAATTATGGAATTTAGAAAATAGACAAAATAACGTGTGTAGATTCTCACCTGGACCATGTTACCACAAACATTTTTTGGACAGCCCTTTAGGCAGTTAATACCTTCATGATCTCCATGGCATGGCCAACATCCGTGTCGTGGCTGCCAAAATAGAAAATTCCAACGCTTACCATTTGTTATATATTAATCAATAATGGTTGTGTCCTATAATTATCAATTAACAATAAGGAATCAATATGCACCTTGTGTTCCTTCGAAGTAGTTCCAATACTCATATCATTAAAAGAGACACTCGAAACAGTTCCAATACTCACTATACATCCTTAGACATTATATTTTAAACAAAATGGGTCATAACATAATACACATAAAACTGTCACTATAGTGGAAATTGGTAAAAGGGATATTTACAATACATAACGCATTCTTTAAGATGGACTTCCTTAAATGAAAGTGAATTATGAGACATGGCAGATTAGTAAAGTGACAAAGATAGGTTAGCTATGACATGTGACTGTTCGTAAAAAGACTTGCAGGATGAATAACTTGTAACTTACAATGTAGGAATTCAAGATCTTATGGAGACTTTGCAAAAAACTTATCTTCATAGTACCTCTCTTTCCACCAAGTCACTCCAAGTTTAATCTATATACACGGATAATGAATCAACTGTCAAAACATGCTAATCGCTGATAAGCATGACTTAAAGTATCTATGCACATTTCAGATCTAACCTTATCTTCTTCTGGTTGCTCAGAATTAAAGGCATCAGATTTCTAGCAGAGTATCTGCTTCAACTTTGTTTTCAGTTCTTTGTTATCAACATTCTGAAAATAAAATATCAACTCATGGTTATAAGAAAAGTTGGACAATACAATGATATAGATTAAAAAACAGTACAGTGGCTTTCTAAAGAGAACATACATCTCTTTCAAAATTACTCCTTAGCTTCAACAATGGCAGCACCACAGAGGACCCAGAAGACAGACGCCCGTAACCTGTTACAATCCTTACAAAAAGATCAAAAGTAGTCCCCTTGGTAGTACACAAAAAAATGATAAGCAATGAGAGTAACATCAAACAAAGTGATGGGTCGTATGTTATTGTCCTGTTGTGGAGCCCATCTAAAGTCAAGTCCTGGAATTGCAAAAATGCATTCATTTTGGCTTTCAAGGTCAACTGTTAGACTTATAACTTTATTTCTATGCTAAGATCAATATTATTACACCTAAAACATCCCGGCTTCCACTCTAAGAACCAATATCAATATTAATCCATAAGCATGAGACCTTTAAGACAATTGTATTATACCTCGATACCTAAAGAAATTCCAGAACACTTATTACCAGTTACAAAAATATTACACGAGTTTTTATAAAGTGGTCCAAACTTGCGAGACACCTTTCCTATGACGAAACACGTTCCCTATGGCAGTTCTCCTTAAAATGATCCAAATTTGCTATGTTAACTTGCGTATCAATCTTCGCGAAAAAGCAGCCCATGTCGATGATGTCTTATAACACAACAGCCTAAACCACCACAAAACTATGTTAGTTGAAAACTTTATATGTATACGGGTCAGATGCTTGGGATTTGTACATCACCTCTAAATGGTGGCAAAGAGACGTATTTTTTGGATCTGTTGCCACCATCATATCTTCACATAGCTTTATAGCATGTATAAAAGGCAATAATCTAATAAACTCATATCTTATAAAATAAAGTATTAACGCTAATCTATAACTAAAAACAAAATAATAATAAAGTCAAACTTCATTATAAGCAATAAAAATTGCATTCCCCTACTACAGTGTTTGAAACTGCAGTTCTGCGGCAGCCACAAACACCCCTTGAAAAAACCCAAACAGCCATTTAAAACAGAATTTTTTAGCAGCCCAAAACACCCCTTAAGACTTCAGTATACACCCATGTTAAACTTTCATTTTGCAGCTGACTTAAACAACCAGTAAAGTGCGGTTTTTAAGCAAATCGAGACACCGCTTAAAAAGATCACCCATGTAAAACTACTGTTTGGCCCAATACACCCCTTGTTCCTAAATCCAACCCTATATATAAGAACACTCAACTTTATACGACTCTTTTATATTTAATATTTATTCTACAAAATTAATCATTATGCTGTACCTGAAAGTTCTCAATTTATAAACACGTGAGGAGCATGACCCGTTGACCGCACCAAGAGTTTGGGATGCTACTATTTTCTCAAAAAGGATTCAGAAGAACCAACTTCAACACTACAGTAAGAACATCTATTAGAGAAAAATATAAAAAAAATGCTACACACTATAACATGTCAACTTGGATACATTTAAAAACACTTACACCTTTGTATTTCCTTTTGTTTTCCTTTATTAATCCAAAAGAACACATAATCAGCTATTACGATCATGAATCCTAAAGCCAACCCTATTTATAAGAACATTCAACTTTATATAATTCTTGTATATTTAATATTTATTCTATAAAATTAATCATTATCTTGTACCTGAAAGTTCTCCATTTATAAACACGTGAGGAGTATGACCCGTTGACCGCACCAAGAGTTTGGGATGCTCCTCTTTTCTTAAAAAGGATTCAGAAAAAACAACTTCAACACTGCAATAATAACCAAAACATTGTATGAAGGCATACTAAGCTAATGAAACATGCATATATACGTAAAGATTATGAATCTGATACGTGATTTTATAAAACAACAATGTGACCAAATGTACAAAAATTTACCTTGCCACGACCAACGCTCCAAACACCATCACAATATTTACTTCAATTTCAGTGTCACTCGTGGTTTTGTACCTGTAGTTGCGTAGGAGGGTCCTGCCAAAAGAAAATGAAAACTCCATTATATTACTCTTAATGAACGAACTGAATAAGTGAATATAGTATCCATTTCATGCTTTATCCAAACGCCCCTATTGGTAAATACTTTCCCATTCGATATTTCATTCACAAAAACACTTATTAAGTAGTATTACCATGTTAGGCATAACTTTTACTCAGTCCGTTCCCAAATAGCTATCCATATTTCGATTTTCGTGTAACACTGTAATAACCAAAATATTGTATGAAGGGCATAATCTACTTTTCAGTTAGTTTCTCATAGTGTATATAATTAAGTGCTTATTTACATTGCTATAAGAAAATAACCAAGCACTTAAAACTACTCATATGTGTATAAATAAGCAGAATAGTTAACTACAATGTATAGCACCCTATCTAATTGCCAACTCTATATATAAGTTATAAACGGAGGGATAAAACACACAAAAATATCGTAATGAGTCAATTACTCAATCCAAAATATATGCAAGACAATATTGAAAAACCCATAGGACAAAAGCATTATACTAACCTTGCCACTACCATTATTCTTAGTTCTGAACTTCTTTACAACATCTTCTTACATTAACTCAATTACCACACCTATTATAATGGGTCACAAAACAATAATGTTATATAGACATGACCAAAGTTTCCATTACCCGTGGCTTCACCGTTGGAAATTCTTCATTTTAAGTTCATTATGGTACTTTTTAACATGTGCGTGGAAATCAACATCATCTTTTGGTTATAAGGAATCATTATGTGCTTAATTTTTCTTCTACAAATGACAATTACACAAAAACAAATTATCAAATAGTTGGTGTGCATAAGAAACATACATAGAACCTAAACTACAAATAACCATTTCATCAATCCACATCATCTACTAACAATTAAATTGAAGAATGAAAAGAGATAAAACATGTCAAACCTGGTTAATCTTACTCAACCACATTCTACCTACAAAAATAAAATTATTCCATAGTCAATCAAAATATATCATGGTGATTTCCCCCACATAAATTATAACATAATTCATCAAGGTGAGCTTCCCCAATTTTTTTAGGGTTCTGATCAAAAAGATATATTAAAATTATAACATAATCAATCGAAATATATTGGATACTTACCAATTCGTCTATATTGACAGTGTAAAAATCATTGTATGTAACCAATGATTTATAGGTGAAGGTCGTCATTGATTTTGAAGAGCGTTATTGCATTCCATTAATTGCAGAATTAATTTGTAGATGAATCATAGAGAGGAAGATTGATTTTGAATTAGTGTATGATAGAAGCTATCGATTTGAATGGAATGAGGAGCGTATACAATTAGTGATTTTTAATATTGTTTGACTAATTTAATGGGTGTAGGAGGAGAAAATCATGAATGTGTAGGAGGAGCGTGTGTAGGAGGAGAATGATTAATTACTTACCATGAATGTGTAGGAGAAGAAAAACCCGTATGATTAATTAGGAGGAGAAAAAAGGCTTATGAAAAGTAGCGCATTAGAGGGTTGTACGCAATAATTAACCGACCAATAACAACGAAGACACATCAGCGTATTAATTGCATCGCATGCATTAGGGGGCTTGCAAATTATTCTGGTTTATTAGTATAGATAGATATGAGATTTGGTACTTAATCTTTCACTTTCGTTAATCTCAGTAAATATTGGAGCAAATCAATGTAAGTTAAGGAAAAGGACGTGATTTGGACCTAAAACGAATAAAACAAGATAAGTCGACTGAGACATCACACTGCCAATATACCGTATTCACCTAAAGAAATATGGCGTATCCACGATTCCACTCCTGACTTCACAAATACATCCACGGCGGGAAGTACATCAATACAACGTATTCGAAGGCCTAAATACGCCGTATACAAGGACGATTCGTACACATTTCAAAGTATTTAATCGTGGAGCCCAGGTTAAAAGAGCCCGATAAGCCGTATTGGATACCTCCAATATGCCGTATCAACCCAGAATTAGAGACTATATGTAGAAAACCAGCATTACGATTTGAAAATAACATTTTACCACCAAGTTTGACTCCCAGACGAATTCAGGAGCCAAGAAGATCCTACAATCACAAAATTACACAGGAGAACTCTTTTAACATCAATACTTGATCTAATCATTCGGTTAGTTATCGTATTCACTATGATTCATACTTTATTCGATTTGATTATGTTTATGTATTTTGTTACAGAGATTATGGGCTAACACCCTTATGTGTTAGTCAAGTTTACGAAGATCATTTGCTTTTGATATGTTTACATCGTTTATTAGCTTTTCTTGTTGGATACTGATAACATCGTTAATCAGACAAGATTCTGTGAAAAATTGTGTTGGAGTGTAAAATGGTCAACTATTTTTAGGCACAGAAAAATTCGACCGTTACAGGGGACGGTGCCGTTAAATACCCACGGTACCGTCTACTTTAACGGTGCCATCCCAAACAGACGCTCCAATTTATGTCTTTTTTTTGTAAAAGTTTATCTGGGGAAGTTTGGATTTTTTTTTTTTTTGGGTGGGGGGTGGGGGGGGGGGGGGAATAGTTGTTACAAATTTAAATAAAATACCCCATTAAAACCTTTTTTAATGATTCAAAAATAATTTGTAAAAATAATTTCAGAAAAAATATTTTTTCACATTTATAAAAATATGAAGTTTAGAACAAAAATTTTATGTATTTGATCATTCGTCAAGTTTAAAAGTTGTGTGTTCATACCTTTAGTGATTTACGTCAAAATGGTATTCTACGACTAAAAACTTGTTTACGTTAACTTTGACATAAAATATTTTTACATTTTGTTATTATCAAAACATAAAGATGTCGAAAAATATAAATAACATTTTTAGTCATTGTTTGTATTTATATAATAAATGATAAGACATACATCATACACTAAGGGGGTGTTTGATTTCGATTTAATTGACTTAATATGAAAAAAACTGAATTAATTAAGTCATATGAAAACCGTTTGTTTGTAACTTAATAGAGAAAGATGACTTAAAATATTAACTAATAAAATTGAGGCTGTCTGCATTAGTCATCTGTTAATTAACATGACTTAGGGGGTGTTTGGTTTCGACTTAATTGACTTAATATGAAAAAATTGAATTAATTAAGTCATATGAAAATTGTTTGTTTGTGACTTAATAAAGAAAAATGACTGAAAATATGAAGTAATAAACTGAGGTTGTCTGCATTAAGTCTTCTCTTAATTAAACATGACTTAATTAAAAAAAAAATTAACGAACAAGCCCTTAATGAAAAAATTAAACAAACAAGCCCTAACTTATTTTTCACTCTTTTTCTAATGAATGACAATAATTTTATCCGAATTCACACACTATCTTTTTCTCTTCAACATTTCCAATGTATGACCATACTTTTATCTAAGTTTATACACGTCATATTTTCTATATTTCGATGATGACACATATTATGATAGTTCCAATTAGGGTTGTTATCGGGTCAGGTTATCAGGTTCATCTGATCGGATTTAATCAAATTTTGAATTTTTAAAAGGTGACTCACAACCTGATCCGATTAAGAATCGGGTTATCTGATTCGGGCAGAGTTATGCCAGGTCGGGTGATTTAGGTTAACGGGTACAAACTGCTACAATCATTATGCAATTCTTGTTTCGACTACATGATACTGTACTTCTTTGTAACCAAACCTTTCATAACTCGGTATCGAGATCAATAGTTCCTTTTATTTGGCCTCAATATTAGTTGGATGAATGTGAGGCCATTTTATAAAGGTAAAATTGTAGAAATACAAATGCTTAAACCAGTCTCACGTGGTCTAATTCATAAAACTATCAATCACTGATATTGACAAGTCTATTAAACTATTAGACGTGTTTTTCAAAACTCACTGTTGAAACTCAATAAGTTGTTTTGTGAATGTTTGACTGTTTCTAAAAGTAAATTGTATGAAATTAATTATGAGTGAGGTTATTTTGCAAACCAAACAATGCTCACATACCAAGAGACACATCTCAAGCGTTCATCTACATCTCATCCAACGGACAAGATAAAAGAACCGTTTCTTAAAAATACACAACAAAAACACGGAGGGGCACTTTTGTAAATTAACAACCTCACACTAATTCAACCAACTAAAATGAACCTACCATTTTCTCCATCCAGATTCATTCTTCTTCCCCACCCCACTTTATCCATCCACACACACTAAAAACACACACAACACATACTTTTATACAAATCAAAAGATACACACACACACATCAAAAATCATCCACAAATCACATCAAAAAATTAAAGAAAAGAATGTCGATGATGTTGTTGAAGAACAAATCTTAACAATTAAGCTTGTAGATGAAGATTCAAGTAAAAAGAAGAAGAAATACAAGCTTAACATCACTAATTCAGGTGTAAAACATTTTATTTGCATATTTTAATGTTATCTATGCATAAATGGTGAAGGTTACTGTTTATATTGTTTGTGATAAACATATCGTGATTCTTGTTCAAATTATTGTGTTTATACAGTTTATAAAGAAGATATTTTGATGATATTTTGATATTTGATGATTTTATAGTGATAAGTAAGCTTTAGATCGAGTATGTTGATGTTTATAAAGAAAAATGTTGATGATGACCTGTTAGTGAAAAATCATATATGATAAGTTGCCTGAAAAAATTGTAAAAATTTATGTACTGCAACATATATGATATAAGCTATGTTTTAAGCATTTATACTATATCATATATGATTATGTGCTTGAAAATAAAATACAAGCAGTTTGTGATCTTCTAGTGAGTACTACAAAGTTAGTTTTGTGTATAATATCATATATGATAATCTGCTTGAAATCCAACTTTTTTAACACTATAATATATCATATATGATAATGTGTTTGAAACTAAAATACATGCAAGTCTGTCATCTCCTAGTGAGTAATTAAAAGCTAATTGTGTGTAGGTGAGTAATTAAAAGTTAGTTGTGTGTATGATATCATATATGATAATCTGCTTCTAAGTTAACTTCTTTACCATTATAATATATCATATATGATTATGTGCTTTAAATATTAATCAAATCTTCTTATTTGTGTAGAGAAGGCTGTTTTCAAGGCATCTTGAACATTACAAGAATCCAAAGGCCCAAGAAACTCATTGAAGAAGCTCATGAATCTTCATTTCACGTTTAAAATGTATTCTTCGTTTTCTCTTGTAATCTATGTATGGAGTTTTGATGTCTACGGACGATTTTGTAAACCATTGGTACAATATCTTGCTAATATGGTTGAACTTTTTTGGTATTATGTCATGATGTTTATATGGAAATAAAAATGGCGAAATACTTACAAATGTGATTTCCGATATTATATCTATTTTGTTTAAGTTTTATTACACACATTCATAATCATTTGTAAATAAATGCATTAGAACATAAAACATCAAGTATAATGGTTTGATAAATTAGTGATGATCATGTTAAACAACAACTCTTCCTCTCCTTAAACAACAACTACAAGCGGCTTTGCAACTCCAACAAGCTGCTCCAGACCTTGTCGTTCTTTAAAGTCAGTGTCATTAGATTTTTTGCACATATCTGTAAGAAAAAACAAAAAATTAAAAAAATGAAACATAAATAAGTTGTTTCATGACAAAAAGTAAAAAATCACATATGATATTACATATGATAGATCAAATAAAACAAAGTGTATGATATAGTATGTGATATCATATATGATACATCTAACAAAATGAAATATCACATGTGATATCACATATGATACATCAAACAAAACCTCGATTATAAACACATTAACCCAAGCTAAAATCATATATGATATACTTCATACCAGCTTAGATCAGCTTATACTAGGAACTTAATTCAATTAAATGCTAAATAATAAGTTGTTTAGATCATAAAACTACCTAATAATACAACTTATTCACACTAACTCTACTATAATTCATAAGCTTATTCATATAACTCTCTTCTCCTCTAATTCACAAGCTTATTCACATGAATCAGCTAAAAATAATAAAACAACAAGATGTGATGAAAAGAAGCTAATAAGTTAGCTTATAATTCATCACAATAAACTCAAGTCACAATAATTCATAAGCTTATTCATAACTCTCCTCTAACTTATAAGCTTATTCATACAAAATTTCATCTAATTCACACGCTTATTCATACAACTCTCCTTTCTTCTAATTCATAAGCTTATTCACATGAATTAAAAAAAACAAAAAAGAAAAAAAAAAAAAAAAAGAAAAGAAAGAAAGATTGGATGAATATAACAAGAAGAATATGGACCTGATGTTAACAAATTGAAAAACGAGATGATAAGATGATCGATTGATGAATCGAAGAAGATAAATTCGTGTTGTTTGTGAAGATCGATCGAATCTAGATCTATTTGTGTTGTCTTTTTTTTGTATTAATGGTGTAGAGAGAGAAAATAATGAGACGAAGAAAACACACAGGTGTGTGTGTGTGTGTGATTGAATGAAAGTTATTAGAAAATATCTATATATATTAGACAAAAATACCCTTCTAGTGTAAAGAGGGAATTTAATCTCATCCATTGAATGAGATGAAGATGAAGGGTGTGGATTAATCCCTTGGTATGTAGATAAAGTTTGGTCCTCAAATGATCTTTTATCCAAAAATATTAGGACATTGAGCAAATACACCAAAGTTAATTGTCAACACTCAACAATCGAACTCCCATGTTTACAACAACCAAACGCACCAAAGATGACAACAAACAATTGCCAAGCAACCACTTATACATTACTGAAATTTGCAACACTAAACTCGGTACCAAACACTCCTACTGCATCAACCAAATGCCCCTTCCTGCAACAATACGTGAGGAACCAAACACCCCTTTTGATAGTACATAACTAAAAATAAATTATGCACTACACAAAAACCAAATACAGATTATGCAATTTAAAACAAACCAAATGGCATATGAAACAACCAAACACATATTGCAGTACACAAACCATAACGTTCAACAACCATAACGTTTAACAGAAAACAAAGACTAATGGTATTGTAGCATTAGCCTTGCACACATCAGAAGGAATTAGGAAAACAAGTCCACGTTGGAAACTTTGAAATTAATAAGAGAAACAAACTGCCACAGATGGTGATAGTATCAATCTTCAATCTTCAGTCTTCAATCTTCAATCTTCAATCATTCATACGTGCACCTTCTTGCTCCCACACGGCTACATAAAGGAACATTAAAATATTTAGCTATATATAATATGTATAATATTATCAAATATATATAATGGTTCGATTAATATTTTGCGATATACAAACGGCAACCTCTGTAAATGTGTAATGGAATCGGTAAACCAAACGTCCCATGCAATTTACATTGTCTGGTAACTTCGTAACTAGTATTGTTTTTTTTGTTTTTTTTTTTTTTTTTTTTTTTAAATATTAGGAGAATAAAATTAAATATTGATTTCGGATCTTATCGGGTTAACCGGATAACCCTATAACATTAATTATCTAACCATAACCCGACCCGATAACACTATCGGGTTATTAGGTTTGGGTCAAAACAAGCTGGCAAGATTTTCTTAACCCGATTAAACCCAACCCGGTAAGTCTTAGCGGGTTCGGGTCGGGTCAGCTCTACCCTGCTACACCCCTAGTTCTAAGTGACTTCTATATTTGAATACAAGATTTGATATAGATAGATTTTACTTGGTTACGAATAAAATTGCTAGTAACTAAAGATCTAAAACCAATCGAAAAGATTACATATATTACATTAATTATTTGGTATTTGCTTATAAAATTGATTGGTAAACATTCTATAAAGTTGTTACTTGAATTTGAAAAAAAAAATTGCTACAAAAAAATAAAATTGTAACAAGTAAGATACATTTATAAATGATTATTCCTTTATTATATAAGAGATTTATAAATAAATAAATAATGTGTATATAAGAGATTAAAAAGAAAAATAAAAAATAAAAAATAAAAAATAAAAAACCCCTTATACAAGAGAAGATAATTAATAAAATTTTAGTTGTTAAATTTTTAATAAATTATACTGTATATACTTAAGTAAACTTATTAGTTTCAATGTTTTTAACAAATTTAATAAATACCCTTGCACTTTATATCCTCTAAACGTTATACAGAGTAGTCTTTGTTAAACATGTAACAAGTTGGTGTTTGTTTTTTTTAAAGTACCCATTCACTGCTTCTTAATCTGACTCACTCAGATGCGATCAGATGAAATGTGTTTGTTTTTTCATGTCATTAAGAGGTGATAAAAGACAATTAGCGTTAAGAGCGTTTGTTTTTTTCGGCCGTTAAGAGGCAGTAAGATACATAAACATCTTACTGAATTAGATAAGGATGAGTGTCTTAACACCTCTTAATGATTTTTATTTTATATATTATTATTATTTTTTGTTTTGATTATTATTATTATTATTATTATTATTTTTTTTTTAAATTTGTCTTTCATATTAAAAGTATATTTAAATAAAATCATTACATATTTTATGTTAGATAAAGAATATAAAACGTGATAATAATTATGTGGCAATTCCTATTTCGTTGAAATTCAAAAGTTCGGGTTAGCGGACCTATATATTTCAACTCTAAAAGCGGGGGGTATGGTGGGCTGGTGGGTGGCGCCATCACCACCAGCCGAGATTTGGCCATGGCGCACCGTACCCGATGTCGCGCCGTGGTTGTTTTTTTTGTTTGTTTTTTTTCGGGTGTTGTGTTTATGTGTGTGTATGGCTGTGAGGAAGAAGACGCTTCTACGTTGAGTGGTTGACGTTGCTCTAGTTTTTGTTGTTGTTGCAGGTTTGTTGATGGAGGATTGGAGGCGACACAAAAAATGGGTGGACAACCCTATCTGTTTGTATATAAACAAATTTAAAAACCCGAAGGCCAAAGGCCTTTTACTTTTGCTCTTGTTTCTCGTCCAACAACACCAGGCCAAAAGAGTCCATGGGCCTTTTAGTTTAATTAGTAGTTAAAACTAATAAATTGTCATTAGTTATATAAAAGCATTAATGTAATGCGTTTATTTTAATTAATGAATTTTATTTTTAGTTAATATTGTGTATATTTTATTTTATGTAAAAAGAAAAAAAAAAGCCAACGGCACCAGAATTTCTGGTGCCAACGGATACGGGCAAAATGTGGTTCCGTGGAGATTTTTGCTGACGTGACAGCACTTTTTTCCTACGGCAGCAACTCCACGGCACCACTGCACATCATGCTCTAACCTAACCCATTTAGTTAATCGTTTTGAAACTTTAATCTAAATGCGACACACTTTTTTTTTTTTTTTTTATATATATATATATTTGTGATGTCTTTTAGAGCGAGAGGTAGGGTGTCAGTAGGATCGGGTTGACCCAACCCGAACCCGAAACCTAACCCGATAAGACTTATCGGGTCGGGTTAAATCGGGTAAAAATATCTTGTCGGGTTGTTTGACCCGAACCCGATAACCCGACATTGTTATCGGGTCGGGTTCAGGTTAATAAATTATTCTTATCGGGTTATCGGGTCAACCCGATAAGACCCGAAAATCAATTAATTTTTTAAGTAGTAATTTGTCAAGTGTGATTGCAGTTTCGTAATGCGCTTTTAAGTAATATAAAGTGATCTATATGCATGTACATTAATTTATACATCATGTATATATACATCATCCATAACAATATGTATGTGTATAGTATATGATCAGTATGTATATACTAGTTTAGTTTTTCTGTGTTCTCAAAATTAATTTGTAACCATTTTAAATCATGATGTGCATGCATGAATGTGCGAATAGATTTATGTTTTGTTTATTTTTGTAAGGTACTTACACTTGTAGTCAATTTTAGCGCAGATTTTACCAACTATATGAATATATTCAGATGATAATTTATTCTATATGTGTAGGCTTCTAATGCTCGCATAGGGTTCGATGCCAAACTAATAGAGTCACGACTATTGAAACTTGTTTACTAGCCATGACAAACCTGTAGACATTGTTTCATGTTATATCAAATATAATTTCATCATTTATGTATGATAAAAGGATATAGTTATTCATGGATCATTATTAACACTTCAAAAAGTGAATTAATTATTATGTTGATGTTTGAACCCGATAACCCGACTCACCCGACCCGAATACCACCCGAACCCGACAACCCGACTCCTTATCGGGTCGGGTTGCGGGTCACATTAAAAAAACTCAAAACCTGACTCAACCCGACCCGACAACCCCGATAACCCGACCCGATAACACCCTTAGCGAGAGGTGTGGGCTCGCCATTGGACCTCGTTGTCCGACGTGGAGCTCGCCGTAGCTCGACACCACACCGACGATGGCTTGTTGGAGCCCTCCTCCTCACCTAGACGACGAAGCAAAAACCTGACATCTCGTCCTTTTTTTCTTTTTTTCTTTTCTTTTGTAATTCTTTTAATCAATATATGTTTTTGGGTTTAAGTGTGTGTGGTGTGTGTGCAGTAGCCAGTAGGTAAAGAATTAGATTTTTTTATTTTTTATTTTTAATTTGGTATGGGCTATGTGGGCTATGGTCAACATTGTGCGTTTAATTGGCACAAGTAGATATTCGGTTAAATTTGTATTTTTTTTTTAATATTATTTGTATTAATTTGAATGTAACGTATTTTTATTTTTAATGAAATTAATTTTGTTTATTTGGAAATTTAAATAAAAAAATAAAGGTGTAAGTGGTGTGCCCCAAATGAGTAAGTTGAGGTTAGTTATGAGTGAGGAGGGGTTAGTTGTGAAGAGGTGTTAGGATGATGTGGCACCCGTGGGTCCCAAATGAAGAGGTAATACCTCATCACCACACCTCTTGCTCTTAGTACGAAATTAGTATATGTTTTTATGGGGTTTTTTTTTTTGTTTTATCTCGAAGGCTTATGTGTTTTGTACTGTCATGAATATCACAGCCAACCGCCGATAGTGGTGGTACGTGATGTTTGGTTTTTTTTTGGTTCAAAACTTGGGTGTCTGTTTGAATTGTTTATGTTTGTTTGTAAATCATAATAAGAAGACATAAGTCCTTAACTATATACTAATTTTTTTTTCTTTTTCTTTTTTAAGAATTTGGACTGTTGGTGATAAGACAATGACATATTTGGATTTTTGCTGTGTATGTAGTTGAAGATATGCTGTGTATGTGTCATGTGTGGTCTGTTGATTAATAATGTTATAATAATAATAATAATAACAATTATTATTATTATTATTATTATTATTATTATTATTAATTGGTCACATTAACAAACAGTCAACGAAATTTGAACCAAACCTGAAAAGGATATTTTATTTTTGGACTGAACTCGAAACTTTTTTAAAAATTGGACTGAAAGTGAAATACCCGGCAAACCACAAAGACCAAAAATGTAGTTTACTCTTTATTATATGTAGACTTTAATTTATTTCTCGCGAGAATTCAATCGTTTAAATTTAATTATAAAAACTGATAGTTTAACACATTCATACATTTTTACAAAAATAAACAATTTTATTTTAGTCAGATTAGATTTCTCAACAAATTATTCAGATTAAGATGAATCAGATTTAGACTTTTCAACCAGATATTCAGATTTAGATGTGCAAATCATATTCAGACTCAAAGGCTCTTAATAAACAAACAACGCCAAGTTACAGAAACATACCTGGGTTTAAGCAACAGTTGCGGTACGCATGTGGAGATTGAAGAAAATATATCAACTTTATTATGATCGCTTTCTGAAATAGTGAAATATACTCAAGATATTAGTGTTTAAAAGTTAAAACAAAGTATGAAAGTGTGTTGTTTCGTTTCTACATAATTTACAAAAATGCATACTTTTGTATATTGGTCTTTGTACCACATGTGATGATCTAGCAGATCACAAAAATCAAGCAGCTCAGCTCTTTTGAATTTCATAAGCTTCTCTTTCAACTTTACCCTATGCATCACCCGCTGCAGATATAAATAAACACAACCATGCATGCACTAGAATTAGTTTGAATTGATTTTGCAGACTTGTTAGGATCTGCTCTATTTTTCATTCTATATCTCTCTATTTAACAATATCTAATGATATTCACTGTCCAAGTGAATAAATAAAAAGATAAATAGCTTGACAGAAGCAAAGGATAAAAGAGATTCCACCTCATTATTAGCCACCCCGTCATTAGCCCAGACAAAGCCAGAAAACAAGCCAATGTTCCGCTTCAAAATGTTCCTCTGCAAAATGTATGCATCACAGTCAACAACTGAAAAGTTATCTTTGTATGTATAGGAAAGGGTTGTGTTATACAAACCCTCCCTATGTTGTCATATCGGGAGGGTTTGGTCAAACCTTGCAACGTGTAATTCATACTGTACAATCAGATGATGCATCCAATCATTGCAAACCCTCCCTATGGGAGGGTGTGGATATCTCAACCCATAGGAAAATACATGCATACGCATGGATGAGATATGTGGACACAGTTAATTTGACTAGAATAATACTACATCCGTCCTATAATTATAGTCCACTGTTAACTTTTTAAGTCTTCATTTAACAACTTTGACCTTATATATTTTTATTTGTGTTATATATAAAAATTATACCAATGGAAAATACATTCAAAACTCAATCCATTCATATATTTTTCATCGTGTAATATATAATACAAATAAAAATATTTAAAGGCAAAATTAAAAACTAAAGACTTTAAAAGTCAATAATGGACTATAATTATGAGACATAGGAAGTAAATAATGATGGGGTGTTGTTTACATAAGACCTAACTGGCTGGATTGAATAAAAAAAACTCATATGCTCATCTGTAACATAATCCTGGGGTAGGGGTAGGATTTGTCAAAATTTCACCTCCCCCTTCCGCGTTATGATAGGATCGGGTATGTTGTTGTTGCTGCTGCTCATCTATAACATATAAAATCTGTGCTCGGTACTTAAGAATTGAAGTGTCTAACCATGAAATCTTTACTCATACAGTTTGTCCTCTTTCCACCCTCCAACTTTTTGTTTTTGTTTTTATATATTGTTTTTCCTTTTTATACAGTCAAAAGTAAAATATTTAATTTTTTGTTCCCATACCATGCTCCCGCACGATTTGATATTGCTGTTGTAGGGTTAAAATAGTCATTTACTGTCGTATAGACAGTCTAATAAACACAAAAGTAAGAGGGCATAATAATATTATCCATTCACTACTTACTCCATATAGCTTTAATATCCATACAAACAACGACTCAAAGGAGAAAAAAGAAATTTACATGCCCTAATGTATTTCTAAAAGAATTAAGCATCAGAATTTCTCACCTTAGCTCGTCTGTTATAAAGAACGGTGTGCAACGAACGCAGGTTTTCATCATCTGGTGATCTCCTGGACAGGTTGTATGCCACTGAAATAATATAGTACATCATAAGATTTGTGAAGATGCAAAAAATGAAATAGTGAGACAAATGAGATACTAACGTCAGAACTTGAAGTCACTAGAATGTAAATACAGAATTAATACAATACATTAGTAGTGACAGCATGAACACGTGTGTAAGAAAGTTGAAAGTCTTTATTACTCATTTATTAATACCACTTGCATTCATATACATCCTAACGCATACTTAACATTTGTAAGATAGAGCTCAAAACACAAGAGCATAAAAAAAGAAAATGTATTGATCAAACTATATAGTTGTATAAGATCAACTCATGCATTTGTACATTTACTATCATAAAGAAGTGACATTGCAAGTCTGCTGGTATGTGGCTCATCACAAACAACAACTCAAAACTATAGGAAGAGCATTAAACAATGTATATATAGCTATCAGGGCCGTCCCATGAATTGGTGAAATTTTTGAAGACCCTGTACGAAATTATATAATGAGGTCTTTCGATAAGCAATGTTATATATAAAGTGTCACCATTTATCATACTATATTATAATGGAGGAAGACCTTCTAATATTAGAATATTTAAAATTAAGCATTACAATCATCAAAGCTACATGTACAAGTAATTTAAGCACACTAATGGCATTAAACTTAAAATGGTAATTTAAACACACTAATGTCATTAAATATTTTAAAATAAAGTAATAAAACTAACAAAGCAATATGTACAAGTAAATTAAACATAATTTTAAAATATTAAATATCTCTTAATTAACTTAATTTCTTAACATTAAACACATTAATAATCAAAAGTCTTAAAGTTAAAACATACAACATATAAAGCATTTGATACAAATCAATTAAACACACATATAAAAAAACTTAAAATTAAGAATAAAACATTAAACACTACGGAGTAATTAATATTGTTTTTAAAGCACCTCTATAATAAAAAAATACATGTTATAATACACATTGTACAAACAAATAAAACACACAGAGCTTTATTCAATTTACATTGATGGTACATATGATTTTGAAAACTTGATCGGACTAACGGGTTCAACCGGACCGGACCAACTGGTTCAACCGAACCAGACCAACGGGCTCAACCGGACCGGACCAACGAGTTCAACCAGAACCCGAAGTCGCCATTGGTTCGGCTAGCTAATAAAATCGGTTCAAAAACAAAACGGAAGATGACCCGTCAGAATCGGTAAAAATGGGTGAATTTGGTCAGATTGGGATCATGTTTTTCACCGGTTAATGAGTTCGCCATTGTTATTTTGTTGGCGTCTAAACTTTAATCACAGGGTACCCACCGCTGCAACGCGCGGGGACCCTGCTAGTAAGATATAATGCAATTAGTTATCAAAACGTTCTAACATATTACCCATTTAAGATATTTTACCATCTAAATACTCTTTTATTTGTTAAAAATATGTCGACACATGCATATAATTATTAACGGGACAAATTTTTGGACTCCTTAAAATTTTGAGGCCTTGAGCTGTCACTCACCTTGCACACCCTCAAAGCCGAGCTAGGTAAACTTAGAGGCTATGGTTGGCACTTTTATTTCTCAAACTGACTTCATAAACACTCCCAACAATTGTTTGAATAAGGTACTCAAACTAGACACATATAAATAATATGGCTTTTGGTAATATTATTATATTAACCATCATGAAGTAGAATATAAAGAATATACATGTAATATCTATTTCTAAAATATTTCTAACCATTACTCTTAATATATCTTTATATTATATTATTAAATGTTTGTTACAAATAATTTTTAGATCAACTTTTACACTAAATATATATGAGATTTTGTAATTTTCAATTCAACATATGCATATAAAGAAATAGATATTTAAATTGTTATGGTCTTAAAAATATTTGAAACAAACACTCTTTATATAACAGGGATATTTATATATAAAAAGTAGTGCATTCACTTTTTATAAAATATTATTTCAAATATATATTTATTCTCAATTATTATATATAATATTATATTAATTAAAAGAAAAATGAAATTAACTCAATTTAAAATAAAATATGATTAATTATTCTGAGTTTAACTACAAATTAAGACTTAATAAATTAACTACAAATTAAGACTTAATAAATTGATTTTTTAGAAAAAATTAAAAAATAACAAGTTATGGAGTTAATTTAATTTAGGATAGTAGTAATTCCAGTTTGAGAAGTTTGGGGTACTATTCTGTACCCTTAAAAGTTCGAGGTACTAAATGATCCAGTTTGACAAGTTCATGATACTATTATGTATTTTGGCCACTATAAAACGCTAACCACAAAGCTCATCCCCAAACACAACAACAATAATAAACACATAAACCATTAACATTCATCCCCACCCTTAGGGTAACGCCTACAACGTCGTGAATGCATCCCAATTCCCTTGCTGACTTAATGACTCCCAGCAATTACAAATACAACTGTTTATCAAACTTTAAAGCCTGAACTAACGATTACTTTTTACTCTCTCGTATGCTTGGTAAAACTTGCCAGTAGTAGTTAGTAGCATATGTTTGTTTAATGCAAGTGTTTGGTAATATGAGAAAAGTTTATTACGAAACACGTTTTTTTCTAAATAACAAATAGGTGGATCATTACCATCCATTTTTTTCATCAAATAAAAAAAAAAAAACACTTTCTATCATATTTTTTTTAAATTAAAATAGTTCGCAAACCGTTAATCGTTACATGAAATTAATTATAGTATCGCGGACGAGAATTAAATTATCTTTCTATAGATATGCATTTCTATATAATTTTGACGAACTTTTTTCTCAAAAATTCCGCACAAAAAAATTACATGTGATTTATTACTTTAAAAATCACATGTGATATATATATATATATATATATATATATATATATATATATATATATATATATATATATATATATATATATATATATATATTGGGTTTTTCACTCGACATTGTAAGCCTGCTAAAATCACATGTGATTTTATGAAATCACACATGATTTTTAAAATAACAAATCATAAATGATTTTTCTGGACGGAAATTTAACACTAAAAAATGGTCAAAAGTATATTAAAGTGCCCATCTATTGAAAGATAAAAATTTCGTCGCGATGATATATATAATATATTTATTTTAAAAGAAAGATGTAAAATGGGTTTTTTTGTTTGATTAAAATTGGATTGCTAGAATTCACTCATTCTTTATTATTATTATTTTTTAAAGATTGTTCAATTTTGATCTCACATCTTGGTAATATAGCAATAGTTGTAATTAAATAGTGTATGACATAAAAACTAAACACTTCCTTTATTAGCGCTTAGAATGTGAGTGTTTAAACAAAATCCAAAAGCTAAATACTCGCAAGTGTTGTTTAGCAAGAGTTACAAGACCAAGCAATTGGTGGTTACTCTTTACAAGGCCAATAACACAACAATAATAATAAACACATAAACCATACATTCATACACCTTGTGTAACTTGTAAGAAATTAATCAACTAATCACCATATCTTTGCTCAAAAAAAAAAAAAAAAAAAAAAAGTATCATAAAATATACCTGTCCGAATAAACCTAAGCTGCCTTCCTGGGCCCTGTATCAATCAACACAAACATATACTTACCATCAATCAACCGCAGTAACCTAAAAAAACGATATAATTAACCCAAAAAAAAAAAATTACCCGTGCAATAGCCCACGGTATAGGAGCCCGTGGAATCTCCATATACCTCTCCACAGGCCTCCTCTCCCTATTCGACCGTCTCATGTCTAACGCACAGTGAGTGTATTTTTATGTATGTTTTAGAGTGTGTGAAGAATTGAGGTTTGTGTGTGGTGATTATATAACAGCGTGTTTTCATGTCTAAATTTGAGAGGAATGTGGAGGGAAAGTAGAGAAACAAAAAGATACCAGAGTCTTTTTTTAATGTAAATACTTGACTTATATAAAGTGAAAAGAGAATTAGTTTTCATTTTCATTAAAATAAAAACCCAGTAACATAAAGAAAAGGAAGTAGCACTAGGTTTTGAAAAACGCACGTTTTTTAAAGTTAAAAAAGAAGTACAAAAATTAATTTCTAATTAAAATAAAAACCCACTAACATAAAAGAAAAGGAAGTATTTTTTTGAACTAAAGGAGGAAGTAGTAGTAGGTGAAAAACAATAAGCGTATTATAAAATGGGCTGACAGGAAAGTTTATATTTTTTCTAGAAAAAAAAAAAAAAAATGACTTCTCAAAATACACTAAAGATTTAGGCGACTTGTCCCCGCCTTTTAAACATTTACAAGTGTCTCATACAAGTGCAATAATTTTGACAAGTGTCCTCAGGAGACTTGGGCGACTTGTACTTGCATGGACACTTGTCAACATTTAAAGTGGTGAGGGATAAGTTGCCCAAGTCGCTCAAATCTCCTGAGGCATTTTGAGTTTTTTTTTTTTTTTTTTTTTTTTTTTTTTTTTTTTGTAAAGTATAAACTTTGAGCGATCAAGACATATAAAAAATTACCTTTTTCTAATATCATGTATATTAATAAAAGGGGGTAAAGTTAAAGATACACAACTTATTTGTTCAAATAAACACATCTACGTAATATACTTTCTAAAATGTCAAAGTTACGTAACATACTTTCAAAAATGATTCAATCTACCTAATATGACCTGTTACCAGCAGGTTTACAGGTTACCAAAGATTAAAAGTCACACCGTTAGTCCCTAAACTGGAAAAAATTTGCGCATTTGATCCTATTTAGTTAACGGTCGTTAGATTTTTTTTTTTTTAACTTTTAAAAAGAAATTTCTTAAAATCTAAATAAAGTTTTTTTTTTTAATTTCAATTTTTTCAACCAAAAAAAAAAAAAAAAAAAAAAAAAGATTTTTTTTTAAAAACATTAAAAAATTCTGTAAAAAAGTTTTTTTTTTTTTTTTTTAAATTGCGTAAAAAAGTTTATTTTTTTTTCCTTTTTTTTTGTTTTTTTTACACATTTTTAAGGTTTTTTTTTTTTTTTTTTTTTTTTTTTTTTTTTTTTTTTTTTTTGAAAAAATTGAAATTAAAAAAAAGACTTTATTTAGATTTTAAGATTTTTTTTTAAGTTTAAAAAAAAATATTTTAACGACCGTTAACTAAATAGGATCAAATGCGCAAATTTTTTCCAGTTTGAGGACTAACGGTGTGACTTTTAATCCTTGGTAACCTGTAAACCTGCTAGTAACAGGTCATATTAGGTAGATTGAATCATATTTGAAAGTATGTTACGTAACTTTGACACTTTAAAAAGTATATTACGTAGATGTGTTTATTTGAACAAATATGTTGCGTATCCTTAGCTTTACCCCTTAATAAAAGTGTAGAAAACTCAATATTATTAGAAAAACAAATCTAACATCCATAATAGACATACATATGTTGTATTGTTGTTCATTGATAATGACGTTAATAAACAAATGTAACTACAAATAAATCATAATAAACTGTGTTGGTAATATTAAAGTTTGTGAAATTTAGTCGCGGACAACTAATGACATTGTAAAATATGAGTTGGGTAGGATGGTTACAAAATCCTACGCTAATTGTTGTGTAATTGGTTTTTTCTAACTCCTTGCTAGTTTTTATAAAAGTTGCTATTCAAAAAAAAATTAAAAAAAAAATGACATTGTAAAATAAGTTTTGCAGGACATTCGGATAACTATGGGCAACATATGTTCCTTGAATAAGAGCAACATTATCATTGTTTATCGTGTTACTTATATATTAGTGGTATATCGCTTTTATGTTATCAAGATCAACTATATTAGGAGGTTTCTCACGGAAGCTATAGCAATGCCTACAACACATTCAACGATACTCAGCCTTTCATGTTTACAGCGATTAAGGAAATTATAAATGGTACTCGTATAATTTAATAATTCAGTTTATTTTTGTAGTTATCAAAAGTATAACTGTTATTTACTTATATAGTTTCATTTAGTTTTGATGTCATTTTTCTATTATTTATGATGCCTGTGTAACCTTTGATCCAATATACTACGTAGTGCTATTTCTCTTCATTAAGTAAAGATTAATAGTACTACTTGCGTCTCACTTGAAGAGTTGAAGGTAAAGTACGGGAGGTAGATATGCACATCATAATAAATGATGTGGTGATACGCAGGGGCGGAGCCAGGATTTTTAGTTAAGGGGGCCGACCGTGCTTAAGGCAAGTCATAGTGATGGATATTGTTTCAGAATTTAATCTATAGTGTTGTTTTTTATTGTTTAAGTTATTCATTATTGAATTTTGTAGGTATGCCTATAAAATAAGGATGACGGAATGTAAAAAACTAGTAGGAAAATGGCTCGTAGTCTAAGTAAATAATGAATGAAGTGGGTTAATTAGGGGTGGCTCAGCACCCACTAGTCACCCTACTAGCTCCGCCCCTGGTGATACGTGTATGAAGCCAAGGTGAAGACACTACTAGAAACTGGACTTTCAGCAACAGATTTTCCGACGGATACTTTTCCGTCGCTAATTTACCGACCACATTCCGACAGAATAGCGACAAGTATGCTTTTGTGAGTAATTTCCGACAGAATTCCTAGAGATTGGATCGTTGTCGGAAATCCGTCGGTAATTCACATAAGCTACCGTCAAATTTCCAACGCCATTCCGACATCTATTTTTGTTCGTCGCTAATCCGTTGGAAATGTTTTAATTTATAATCATTTTTTATTTTTTAATATTTCCGTCGGAAATCCGTCGGAAATATTATTTATTTCCGACGGATTTCCGACAGAAGTATTAAAATTTATTATATACACATATATAATATGTTAAACTATGTCGACTCGTGTTTTAACTTAACTAACTTTGGGATTACACTATTCGGTGTAAATTCTTTTAGTTTTTGGGCTTTTATTATGTGTACGTCCTCAACTCATGTTTCAAGTTAGCCAAGTGGTTGCTACATTACTCGTATTTGGCTCATGACTTGATGAGTCGGTCAAGTGGTTATGTAGTTTGATGAAATCTATAACAGATAGTCAAAACACTTTTTGATGGTGCTTAAATAAATGAATTAATACTTTTATTAAATTTAGAATAATATACCAAACTAGACATAATGTAATATAAAATTTTTGAATACTACTTTTATATTAAGCCTATTTTGTATGATATTGTAATGTTTTTTGGAAACCGTAAGTGTTTTATATGTTTTTCTTTACGAACTCTTCAAATTTTGTAATTTTTTTCATTTGTCAAAATATCGGCTTGACCCGACGGTTCAACCTGTTCAACACGTAATCCGGTGAATCGTTTACTCGACCTGGTCAAATAAAACCCGGGTTTGAAAGCATTGATTATGAATTACAAATACACAAAGGATAATAACACAAGTTTTAAATGACACAAGATACTATCTAAAATTCATATATATTTATTATAAACTTATTAACAACAAAAACTTTTCAAAACCTTTCAAACTTTACTTCTTTTAAAAAACTTATAAAATACATACTTTCAAACTTTACTTCTTTTAAAAAACTTATAAAATACACACTTTCAAACTTAACTTCTTTATTAAAAACTTATAAACTTATTATATACACACATTTTCACATTTCACTCTTCCCTCCGATCACTGTTCCATCAGGTTCCGCCTTCATTCGCCATCGCCGTCCGCCGTCGACCACGCCTTCATTTTCACATTTTCAGTCTTACCTCGATCACTGTTCCATCATGTTCGATTCCTTTTGCTTATTTTGCTCCAATTTTGCCCTAACTTTTCCTTTAGTGTTTTGTTTGAGCTTATCAGTTGTTTGTTAGGTTATGACTGAGCTTATCAGTTGTTTGTTAGGTTAGGACTGAGCTTATCAGTTGTTTGTTAGCTTATCAGTTGTAGTCAGGTTGAATATAATAAGAGCTTATCAGTTGTTTGTTGTTTGGAGCATAAGTGTAGACTAAGTGATTGACGAAATGCTTGACTGATTGATTGGCTATTTTAAGAGCCGATTGATTTATACAAATTACATGTGTAGACCAAGTGATCGACGAAATGCTTGACTAAGTTATTTTAAGTGTTTTAATGAGATTGATTGGTTATTTTAAGAGCTGGTTGAATGAGTACTTTGATGCTTGTGAGTTGTCTCTAACCAATGATTAGGAGCGTGTTGAAGTTATTTAATTGCTTGTGAGTTGTAAGGTGTCAAGGTTAAGCCGATTGTGGTACTGTTGAGGTTAAGCCGATTATGGTTAGGACTGAGCATCAAGGCTTGTTATGTGTTTACCATGTGATTTGATTTGATTCGAGTGTTTGGTTGCATAGCTTATTTTAGGGGCTTATTGGCTTATAAACTCACTTTTTGAAGTTATTGGTCAAGTCCATAGGGTCTAGTTGATAAGATCAAAAAGTTAGCTTATCAGCCTACTGAATTTGGAAAAGCTTATAATCTCACATTTTCTGGCTTATGGGTTAAGTTCATAAGCTCAAGTAGACAACAAATAAGTAGGCGTATTGGCTTATAAACTCACTTTTTTGGGTTATGGGTCAAGTCTATAGGGTCAAGTTCATTGTAATTGAATAATTAAGGGTGGATATTGTGGATAGATCTGTTTCTAGTCTTACAAGATGCAATAAGCAGTTGTCTAAGTGATTGGAAATCCTATTTGTTTAAGGAGCTGAGTAAAATAATCAAACAACAAGGTCGGATAAGCATCTCTCAAACTGCTTATTCGAGATTGTTTAATTAATCTTTAAATTAACACATAATCATAAGCATATTGCTTATATCCAAACACCATCTCTACTTTTCTGTTATCTGTTGTATCAATTCTTCATGAGTAGATAAGCCGTTTCAATAAGCAATTCTGTCAAATTTACTGATATTACTAATTCTGTAGACTTGTTCATTTCATGCTTTTATAATGTGCTTTACAACTGGAACTGTTAAATTACTAACTGAAAATACAAGTGCTTCTTATGAACGCTCATGGTCTCATTTTCATATCAAACTGGGATGAGCCTAAATGCCTAATCTCCGATCCGTTATACTTATTTGCAACATTTCTTGAAATTTTGTCAGATATAGAGGATAGGAGCAAAATGTTTGTTAGTGAGTAACATTTTTGGGGGTGTACACTAATACATTACCAAACAGAAAGCTGTAAATCCGATTGAGCTAATTAAGTCTACATGCTAAATGTTTTACTATTGGAAAATCATGTAACCATGGATGGTTAGTTTTCTATGCTTGAAAGCTTTCTAGGGTTATCAGAGCTGAATATTAGAATTTCGTATATATACCTATTCTACCTGGATTTTACTTTTGGTTTGAAGTAATAACTATTACTTGATATCTGGTAGCTGTTCCTTCTAACTGTAACACACACCCCTTTTTATGTTTTAGATTGCTTACATTAACAATTTGTGAATGACTCTAGAAAATCTGTTGTTGGTGATGTTGCAGGGCTTGGCTAGGTTGGAGGTTGAGCCGTTGAGGTGACTAATCTTTCTGCAAAAGCAGGAAAAGGTAATATAAAATTGGTTAACAAGTACTTGGGTGTTTCAATTGTCTTTAAGATACAATAAATAATTCTAATGTATACCCATTAGCTATTTTTCTTACTCCCTTGTCTGATTGAAAGAAATGGTGCCACCTTTACCTTACCTTCAAATGAACGAATGTGAGAGTTTTACAGCATATGTAAATCGTGAAACGATTTATGTCGTGTTTACCCCTTTTAGGTTTAGGAATACTGCCATGTGTTACCCCTTGTGGATTTAGGAATCATTTATCTTAAATTCTATTGACTTTGCTGGATGTATGTTAGTGAAATACTAGTCTCAGTTTGCTTCCTTTCAAACGTTGGTGGCCTACTAGCTTTGACATGGATAATTCCTTTAGATTAACAATGAGATGATTTTAAACCAGATGAAAGTAAAGCTGTAAACAAAAAAAAGAAAAAGTTTGTGTTTACTACTGGTTTTTTAGCCCAGTTAGTTGCATTACGTTTAAGTGAGCTAAAATGGAATGACAATACTGATTGATTGATTGATTGGTTATGTCTATTTTGAAATATATCTTAAGCATCATTCTAAACCTAGTATCTATTACTTCTTCGAATCTGTCTGAATCCACTATTAACCACTCAGTTTAGTTATGTCGCAAAGTAAGGACAGAGAATGGATGTACAAAAGAAGAAATAGTCAGGGTCTTCTTTGTTCTTTTTACCAATCGAAAGTGACCGAGTTTCTGAATTTTGCGTTTTCAATTGAAAGAGTTGTTGAAAGAAAAACTTTGGGAAGTAACGAAGTTTTCCGTATCAAATGTCCATGTTCTAAGTGTAAAATAAAAGTATTCAATTTGGAGTTGGTGGACTGAAACTGCTGCATATTGGGCATAAGTCTAGGATGATATTCAACTTGAAGCTTGATGAGTGCTCAAACACTCATCGTTTTTGACGTATTTAAACTGCCAAAACATACAAAAATAATCAAAAAGATATCAAAATACTTAAATTATCCCAGGGATTGTGTTTTATGTGTTTTAAATGCAAAATATGCAAAAACAAAGAAAAAATGATCAAAGTTTGCAATATTGGCAGTTTCAGTCCCCCAAGTTTCAAAACTTATCAAATTTAGTCCCTATGCATTTATTTTGAAAGGAAAAGTCAACCCAAGGTTTTGAAAATCAAATTTCACAAAAAATTACACTTGGGTAATAAGTTTTCCAAAATTACATGTTTAGTCCCTAAGTTTTCAAAAATGGCAAAATAGGTCCCTCGGAATTTTGAAAAGTGGAAAATGCAAAAATTGGTTTTTGGATTTATGATACTTGGCATAAGTGGTCCTTGGAAACACTTTGGGAAATACACTACTTCAGCCCCTCAACTTTGGAGGAATTGCATAATTGGTCCTTGTGTGTTAATATACCAACCGGCCCTTTTTTATTATCCAAAGCCAAATCCATTTCATAAACCAAACAAAACCCAAAGCCCAACTCCCTTTTTAAATATAAAATCCCCCTCGGTCAAACGGTCAACAAGGGTCAAACGACCCTTTGACCCTCCTTCTTCCCCAACTTCCCTGCGCAAAACCAGGGCACCTTGCCCCCCTCCTCCTCACTTTTTTTCACCATAGCCCCCCCCCCCCCCCCCCACAATTAATACCCACACCACCACAATAAATACACTCCTACCAGTTCCACTAATTTTGCACCATTCTATTTTGGCGGGAAAATGGCAATCAAGGGCCCAGGTTCATCTTAGCATAATTGAACGCTGGGGATTTGGTCTCTGGTCAAAGAGAAGACTTGTGGGACACTCAGTTATCAAAAAGAAAGCCATGTGAAGAAAGAGAAGGGGAAGTGGTATCTCGTTATATATAGGAATGCTCATTTGAGCCCCAAAGTATGTAGGAATTGTAATTTAGACTTTCTAGTGTTTATTTCATCATTGTAATCTATTTTCAAGCAATATAAGTTCTGTTTTAAGTTTATCTCTCATTTTTCAAATTCAAGTTTTATTTAAAATTCTCAAGTAATGATTTAAGTTTAATAGTGGTCTATGGTTGATTGTATACTCATGTAAGCTCAAACAAAAGACTTTTAGAAGCTTGATAAGCTTCTATTGCAATCAGTTATTCAGTTTCAAAAAAATCTCAAAAATATAAGGAAAATAAAAAAATAAATAAAAAAAAGGTGTTACATATTGAAGAAAGCATGGAGCACAGTATATGTTGGATGGCTGTGGGTTAGGGACTTGTGGAAGTCATATAGGATTGGTGATTGTGGTTCTTTGGCACTTTACAGTTAGCTTGGAAGGCTTTGTAAGCTCAAAATTTCCTTTCTTTAGTAATAAGTAGTTTTAATAGTTTAATTGTGTTTATCTTGGTTAATTATTGGTAATTGGATTAGTTGTGATCAGTAGGTGGCATTGAGTACTTGTTTAAATCACATTTTCATCATAAAAATCATTTAAAGGGGTGTTTGGTTGTAGGTTGTTTGCATTGCTCTATTTGTTTATTTATGCAAATCTGTGTTTCATAGAGTTGTTTGGGTGGATAATAGGTCAGGGGAACCAAAAGTTTGTTCAAAAACACAACCAAAGTCAAAATCACACCCATTTCACCCTCACAGTTAACTGTGAGGGTATTGTTAGCCATAAACTCATTAAACTAGTTCATAATTAGTCACTTTAGTCTAATTTAGTTGTAATATTACTTGTTATACACCTCTCAACCAGTAATGATCATCTAAAACTCATAAAAGTCAAAGTGCAAGGTTTTACTAAAAAGTCAAAATTGTTGATCTCAGATTTTTATCAAAATGGCAAGATTTTTATAGAATTTTGTGTTGTGTTTTGAGGGCTGAAATTTCTTGTGTGTGGACTCTACCAGTAGAACTTGTGATTTTCACAAGTTTATATTTTTGTGAATTTTTTAGTTGGACTAAATTGCCCTTGGAAGTGGGCTGCAGGGCAAGCTTGTGCCCTGCTTCAGCAGACTCATCTCACTCAGTCACTTTTGGTGGTGATTTGTGGTTAACCCAGTGGGTCCCTGATTGAGCCCGAACCGTCAGATAATTATTGACCAAGGTCAACAAGTCAAAGACAGCCTAGAATCAATACTCCGGTGATAGTATAGTGTATTCCCAGGTCGTTAAAGTCCCAGCGAGATTGAAATGGTGTCGTTTGAAATCGTTTTTGAGAAAGTGGCACTGAGGACAGTAGCCAGATGATGTGGAGTTGATATTGCTACTGTTATTTTGGTATTGGTACACAGATATAATATTCACAAAAATCAGATACCAGATATATACACAAATTCACAATTAAGATCACGTATCGGACTGGAAAAGTGGGTTTTTGGTATTTATCAAACTACAGGGGGTGCTTTTGACACTTTTCAAAACTTAAAATTAAAAATGAAAAAGAAATTATAAAAGTGATTAAAATACTATTAAACTATTATTTAATTAATTAAACTATTTAAAATCTAAATTAAAATCTAATTTAAATTAACTAAAAATGACAAATGATTTAAATTAAACTAAAAATTAACAAAAATATTTTCTAAACCTAAATTAGAACTTGAAGAAAGTATAAAAAATTAAAAATAATATTTTTGTCTTTTTGTGGTTTTGTTATTAAAAAACTATTTAACTTAATTAAACTAATTAAACTAATTTAAATTAATATTAATACTAAATTAACTTAGAAAATTAAGATAAAATTTATAAAATTACTTAACCATCACAGGAATCCTACAAAATTATAAAAACTCTAAAAATTATGTTTTAAGATTAAACAACTAATTATTTACCTTTTAATTAACTTAATACTAATTTAAACAATTAAAATAAGAAAAATATAAAATGAACAGTAGAATTTGAAAATATATTTTCTAAAAGTATATTATACTATATTAGAACTAGGAAAAATATAAAAACTAAGTTTAACCTTATAAAACTAAATATGATATTTATTACTTAATATTAATTAATAATAAAGAAATCTAAAATTAAATCTAATAAATACTAAATCGTAATATAAAAATCTGAAAATTTTACCAAAATTACTTTACTAAATAAGGTAATTAATAAAAATATAAAAACACTAGTTACTTAATTAAAATCTAAAAATGAAAATTAAAGTTAAATTGAATTAAATATAAACTAACACTTATTTTAAAACTTGATTTTTCTTGGTTTTTCTTTTACAAACTAGTTTTATACCTAAAAATAAAAACTTTTTGTGAAAACAATATTTTTACAACTTAAAAATAAGCTGAGAACACCCCCTTTAGCTTATCAGTTTGACTTAGGTTGACTGTTTGGTCAAATGAGGTCAAATGAGCACTCAGGACTGAATGTGGGGTCCACAATGTCAAAGCTTGATACACATAAGCTAACTAAACTCCAATAAGCCAGAAACAACAATTATTCAACACAAATAAGCTAAATAAAACCTAATAAGCACTTTGACAAATCCAAATTCAAGTCAGAACTGGGACAAAGTTTGGGGACTAAACTAGGTGGGGTCCACTGGGTTATAGGTCAAACCTATGGTCAAACTAGAAGCCCTCGTAGGAGGGGGTTGGGAGAACCCAAGTTATGGTTCTGGGACCCACTAGGATGGCCACAAACCACCACCAAAGTGGTGGTGGTGGCTGAGGTATCTGCTGATACAGAGCAGGTGTTTGCCCTGCAGCCCTCTTTGGAGGGTTGTGGGGCCCACTAGTAAAATCCTAAAAATATGAAAAAGGTGGGATAATAGAGATAAGGTGGGGTGCTACTAATCCTAAAAAGATCAAATCCTAAAACCTAATCCTAAATTCTAAACAAATTCCCCAAGTTTGGTAAAAATCTGAAAATATAACAATTTGACTTTTAAGAAAAACTAATAGGTTGACTTTATTGAGATTCTACTGATCCTAGATGATTACTAAAGATGCTTAAAGCTAATTTATGAATGATTCAAGTGAGTATAACAACTAATGGACCTATGTGATTAATTATGCAACCTAAAAAATCCTCACAGTTAATGCATTCTAAGATTAAAGCTATTTTTGACTTTTAGCTGAATATTCACTACTTTAATGACTTGAATGAGCAACAATAACCTAAGTGAACATGTAGGGACTAAAGATACCACCTTACAATCCAGCTGAGTCCACAGACTCAGCAATTCCAAACACCCCTTATATGTGGGACTGTGATGAGATTTACAATTGAGTTAAGGATTTTGGAGGCACAACTTAAGCAACCATGTTTGAGACAAGTCCATTAATACTCTATTAGCAGTAAACAAACAACAATAAGTATTCCAACAAGACAGAACATGGATAAGCAAAATTACCAAATGAAAACTGTTAATAAGCAATACACAAATCAAACATCATTTCACTGATAAATAAGCAATTTAATAACCTAAATACACTACAGGAACATAAAAATCAAGAGTAACAAACAACTAAGATCCTACAGTAACAAGAAGTTGAAACAGAATCTTACAATTGGTTTTCAAACTGAGAATCAAAGAACCAAAGAGCCAAGGCTAAATTTCACCAACCTAAGTCCTCCCATGAGGTTCTAAAACCCTGAGAATCCAACAATCATCCCTGCTTCTTGCCTCTTGCCAATCATAAACTGATTTTTATTTAATTCCCTTTTTTTTGTATTTTTCTTATATTTATGAAAGTTGAACTAGAAATGGTAACAAGATGTAAATCCTCTTAAAACCTTGTAAGTAAACTCAATTCATCTAATTGGAATCAGAAACAACAACATTTAACAACTTAAGATGAATTTGTCAATTTCACCCAAATTTGCTAAATTCAAATTTAAAGAACAATATAAGAATTAAAGCTTCAAGAAAGGTTTAAATGCATTCAATAAACTTAGTACAACAAGTTTTTTAATTAAAATTACATTTGAAAGGGAAATATATTACCTACGATTACACTACACTACAACTACACTAACGGCCTTTCTCTTCTGCTCCTTGCTTCACTTTTATACACCATTTGAGCTCTGTGGGCCCCACTGGTCAAATCCCACCACTCTTATCAGCCACTGGATGAGTCTTGCCCCTTACTCAATTTTGGCGGGAAAATTGATGCTTGACCAATTAGGACTGATTAGATGCCATAGGGGGAGGGGGTGCATTAAATGGAGGTTAGGATGTGTGATGAAGGGATAAGGTGGATGGTGGATGAGGCAAGTGGTGGGGGGTGATACCACTGGTGGTATTGGTTCTGTGAGGAGGGGTGGTTTAGGGGGGAAGATGGTGGGTTTGACCCAGCCTTTGACCCTGGGATGTTATTAAAATAAAAACGGGGTGGGCTTTGGGGTTACATGGGCTTGGGGGTGTTTGTTGGACCAGGCTATTACAAGGGAGGGATTTTTAGTTTGGTTTGGATTTTGGATTTGTAATAAAAGGAGTCCATTTGTCTTGGAAAATATCACAAGGACCTATTATGTAATTTTCAGATTTTAGAGGATGGGATTTGGCAATATTCCAAAGTTTAATCAAGGGACCATTCATGCCAAGTTTGAATAATATAAGGACCTTAAATGATAATTTCCAATTTAAAACAACCGGGGACTAAAACTGTCGAATTTGCAAACTCCAGGGACCAAATCTGTAATTTCTGAATTTTTGAAGGGTTGAACCTGTAAATTCTCAATAAATACCACAAGGACCAATTATGTCATTAATGAATAGTACAAGGTTTGTTTTTGATATTTTTCCATTTTTTAAAACCTGAGGACTAATTTTGACATTTTTGAAACTTGGGGGACTAAAGTTGTAATTTTGCAATTTTTAACTTTAAAGGACTTATTTTGACAACTTATGAATCCCCAAGGACCTTTGATGATATTTAACATGTTTTGAATAACCAGGGACTAGTTTTGACAACTTTTGAAAGTTGGGGGACTGAAACTGCCAATTATGCAAACTTTGTGCGTTTTTCATCTATTTTTGCATATTTTTGCATTTGAAACATGTAAAACACTTTCCTGGGATATTTTCATTATTTTGATTCATTATTGAGTGTTTTTGGATGTTTTGGCAGCTCAGAAATGGTAAAAATGATGAGTATTTACACACTCATCAATCCCCCACACTAAAACATTGCTAGTCCCTAGCAATCTTTTGAGAAAAACTTGATGGATTTGAAAAACTCTTTACCAAAAGCCATCACTTCTGGAGTAGCCAGGTGTAAGAACTGTGGCACACCTGATAACCGTGTGATTTTGAGCAAACCACCAGCTGTCAACGGATTTGATTTGTCTTTACCAAAAGCCGTTTGCTTCTGGACTAGCCAGCATCTTGATGGACTAAGTCAACATCTTGGTGAGCTGATTACCAATTATGGATTTTCCACTGCCTTTACCACAAGCCATAATCTTGCGGGCTAGCCAACTCATTTGCTTATGAGGATACGGGGGAGCTGAGGAACCATACAATTTTTGGCAAATTGCCAGCCATCAACGGATTTGAGATGTCTTTACCAAGAGCCGTTTGCTCCTGGACTAGCCAATCCATTTGTCATTAAGACTTTGGCGGACTGATTACCACAAAAATTTTGAGCTTTAGTGAAAAAATTTTGAAAATTTTGGTAAAAAACGGGGGTACTATATAGTAAAATGTGATAAAATTCGCTAGAATAGCGAATACCCCCCCACACTTAGCATGAATATTGTCCTCAATATTCAAAGTCCCGGCTATTATGCCGATTCCTTGAACGTAAAAGAGCAACAGTACAAGCTAAACGTGGAAACACAATTTTGTTTTTCACTTTTGTAATCATAGCATGGGGGACTCCCCCAGACTTAGGGTGAAAACCCTATAAGCATGCTCTGTTTTTGTTTACCGAGTCGCTAGCGTGACTCGGCCCCGAATTCATTAGTCCTTGGGGAAGCATGATGTGGAAGAGAGAATCTCACTCGGACTTTCATTCAAGATGTTTGGATAAACATTTGAAGCACGTGAAAGTTCCACACCGATGAGATATAATCCCTGCTCAAAATAATGATGCATGAAAATGCCGGGATCAAATATAATGTCTTCATTCCCGAAGGAGTGAAGAACAAGAGAAGTCACCTTACAGGTGAAGAAAAGGAAGAAAACCATGATGAAAATCATGGTAAGATTTTCTTCCTCGAGGGCAGGCTCATTAGCCTGATTTTGGATTTCAAAGGGTAAGCTCGAAAACATCCCGGGAGGGTGGGTGGGAATTTGCAAATTCTCATGATTGAGTGCATCTCCCCCCGGGTCATCATACTCCGGAGGAGTCATGATATGAATGAGTTCACAGGAGAACTCATCAAATGTGAATGAATCATATTCTGGATTGATGTGCGTGAGTTCACAGGAGAACTCATCGAAGGTAAATGATTCATAATCGGGGAGAGAATTATGAGAATGAGAAGTGGTACTGCCACTAATCTTCTCTCCCACAGGATCAAAAGTAAAGGCTTCAAATTCCGGTATAGGGTCATCGGAGAGAATGTCACTATCCTTTATGGGGATAGGAGATGAAATAGGTTTCTCTTTGAAAGCCTCGATTTTAGAAATGAGGAGATTGACTTTCACTAATGTTGCACGAAGTGCTTCATCTTTGATTTCAATGTCAATCTCATCATTCTCTTCTTCTAAGCTTACTAGCTGAGAAGGTAAATCTTCCACATAACTGATGTCTCCAGAAGATAAAGAATTTTCATCAGTATGTGAAGTATTAAGCTCGATGTTGGGATTAGAGTTTAAAGGATTTTCAGTTTCTCCCATATCGGCTTCAAAATCAATGAGACCATCATCATTTTTCAAAGGAAGTGGATTGATGTGAGTAAGTTCGTTTGTGAACTCCTCAATAAGAGGGTCAACATCCGAATGAGGCAATGGTGCCTCCTCATACTCAACTTCTCCATAAGATGTACAATCATCATTAAAATCGGAGAAGGTCTCAAAATGATCTTTTGGATTTTCAGGGTGAGAAGGTAGATCACACACATGATCAAAAGTTCCCTGTGACTCTCTTGGGATTGGGACAAGGATCTCAGCACTGGACTTTATTAATTCGTCCGATTCCTTATTAGGAACAGTGCTAAGATGCTCATCCCCCATGATTAGAGAGTGAGTGTGAACTTCGGGTGTGATAATAGTAGACTGAAGGAGTTGAGAAGGACTAGCAGTCATGGTTTCTACAAGTTCCATGATTTCTACTGCTAGTGATTCAATCATAATCTTTTCTCCCTGTATTTCTACTGAAGCAGTTTCAAGAGGTTTCTCAGATACCTTTGGGATTGGAACAAGGTCATCAATCTCCTTAAGAGGATTGCTTTTGACTTCCTTGTCCCCCATTGGCAAGATATCTGAAGTTTTCTTAGGTTTTACCTCTTGAAATGGCTCATCCTCATCACTTTCATCCTCAAAATAAAATGAGTTAACAGGAGGCTTTTGTTTTCTAAGAATCAAATCCTTAAGACAGTTTATACTATCTTGAATGGTCTTGTTGAATTGAGTTTGATTCTTAATAAATTCAGCTCTAGCTAACTCGTCCTGAGGCGGTGGTTGAGGGTTTGTGTACTGTGAGGGCTGGTCAAAACCAAATTCATGATTGTTACAAGGAACCTGTTCATAGACAAACTGATCCCTAATTTGACAATCAGAGCCGTAGTGAGGGCCTCCACAATACTCACAACAGTAAAACTGTTGAGTCTGACTTGGTGTATTTTGATACGAAGCATTATTGAGATTTGGATAATATGATTCTTGCTCGTATGAATGTGATGGGTAGTTGAAAAAATTTGAGGAGTTGTTGAATGAGTTTTGATTAGGATCATAAGCAAATGAATTACTCGACCCACAAAACAAACAACTCCCGTCACGAATATCGTTACCACATGGTACACATGTACACCAACGACATGGGAAACCGAAAAATGGCTCACTACAACCTACACAAGGAACAAAAGCCGGAGGTGGGACAAGTGGTGTGCTCTTAGAGCTAGCAATATCCACCACTTCCGTTATGGTCTCGGGTTTTTGAATGTGAAGATTAGGTAAGCCGTTATTTTCAGTCACAGCTCTAAGCTCTTGATTTTTGTGTATAACCGTATATCGTGAAAGGTTGGGAGCAATTGTGAGCTTAGATTTTTGGAAAACCGAAGGTTGGACGTATTTAGCACTTTCATATTCAGAGGAAAGTACAGGGTCCTTTGTCACCCCGGTCTCTCGTTCCATTTCCCTCATTGGGGAGGGAATAGGAATCGATGGTCCATCATAATCAACACGACATCTCGATATCTTTGACAAGGCCATAAGTTTTTCAATGTTGCTCTCATAGGCCCTTTGTTCAAAGAAATCGTCATCGAGAGATGCCATTAGAATCAATTATGGGACAAGTGGAAGAAGTGAAAATCAAAAAGATAGAGGGTAAAGGGATGAAGAATCAAAGATGTGAGAGGGTAAAGATGAATATTTTTGGTATTTTCGAGAAACATGTTTAGTGCACATGCACCAAAAACAATTTTTCAAAACAAATTCGAGGCAAAACCACAGTGAACTTAAACCAGCAATCACAAGTGAATGGCTTCTTTGAAAAAGGTACACCACTCACAGGGATATAAAGACAAGTTTTAATCTTAAGTTTGGGAACTTATTATGGGTTTATTAATTAATTTGAAAAACTGCTTCAGGCTTATGGGTGTGTGTGCAGAAAACTTGAGAAATATTTTTGGAACTGATTCGTTAACCGAAATCGTCCCTTTAAGATTACTCGCAGGCTGGCGGGAGGAAGTAAATAGGTTTCCTCTTCAGTTCGCAATTTAATGTCAGAACTTACCTTAAACCAACTGTTTCAGGTTGTAATCTTAAAGAACACGAAGTAATTTAACTTCAAAGTTTGTTTTTGATTGTTTTTAATTTTTTTGGTGTTTCTCAACACTTCAGGAGAAGTGTTAATGAACGTTTTTCTGATATGATTATATTTTTACAAAACTTTTTACAAATTTGTGAGAAATTTGTACAGGGAGGGTTTTGAAAACCACTAAACTTAAAACGATTTTATAAAACACGCAACAACCTCCCCGGCAGCGGCGCCAAATTTTGATTGAGCCCGAACCGTCAGATAATTATTGACCAAGGTCAACAAGTCAAAGACAGCCTAGAATCAATACTCCGGTGATAGTATAGTGTATTCCCGGGTCGTTAAAGTCCCAGCGAGATTGAAATGGTGTCATTTGAAATCGTTTTTGAGAAAGTGGCACTGAGGACAGTAGCCAGATGATGTGGAGTTGATATTGCTACTGTTATTTTGGTATTGGTACACAGATATAATATTCACAAAAATCAGATACCAGATATATGCACAAATTCACAATTAAGATCACGTATCGGACTGGAAAAGTGGGTTTTTGGTATTTATCAAACTACAGGGGGTGCTTTTGACACTTTTCAAAACTTAAAATTAAAAATGAAAAAGAAATTATAAAAGTGATTAAAATACTATTAAACTATTATTTAATTAATTAAACTATTTAAAATCTAAATTAAAATCTAATTTAAATTAACTAAAAATGACAAATGATTTAAATTAAACTAAAAATTAACAAAAATATTTTCTAAACCTAAATTAGAACTTGAAGAAAGTATAAAAAATTAAAAATAATATTTTTGTCTTTTTGTGGTTTTGTTATTAAAAAACTATTTAACTTAATTAAACTAATTAAACTAATTTAAATTAATATTAATACTAAATTAACTTAGAAAATTAAGATAAAATTTATAAAATTACTTAACCATCACAGGAATCCTAAAAAATTATAAAAACTCTAAAAATTATGTTTTAAGATTAAACAACTAATTATTTACCTTTTAATTAACTTAATACTAATTTAAACAATTAAAATAAGAAAAATATAAAATGAACAGTATAATTTGAAAATATATTTTCTAAAAGTATATTATACTATATTAGAACTAGGAAAAATATAAAAACTGAGTTTAACCTTATAAAAACTAAATATGATATTTATGACTTAATATTAATTAATAATAAAGAAATCTAATATTAAATCTAATAAATACTAAATGGTAATATAAAAATCTGAAAATTTTACCAAAATTACTTTACTAAATAAGGTAATTAATAAAAATATAAAAACACTAGTTACTTAATTAAAATCTAAAAATGAAAATTAAAGTTAAATTGAATTAAATAGAAACTAACACTTATTTTAAAACTTGATTTTTCTTGGTTTTTCTTTTACAAACTAGTTTTATACCTAAAAATAAAAACTTTTTGTGAAAACAATATTTTTACAACTTAAAAATAAGCTGAGAACACCCCCTTTAGCTTATCAGTTTGACTTAGGTTGACTGTTTGGTCAAATGAGGTCAAATGAGCACTCAGGACTGAATGTGGGGTCCACAATGTCAAAGCTTGATACAAATAAGCTAACTAAACTCCAATAAGCCAGAAACAACAATTATTCAACACAAATAAGCTAAATAAAACCTAATAAGCACTTTGACAAATCCAAATTCAAGTCAGAACTGGGACAAAGTTTGGGGACTAAACTAGGTGGGGTCCACTGGGTTATAGGTCAAACCTATGGTCAAACTAGAAGCCCTGGTAGGAGGGGGGTTGGGAGAACCCAAGTTATGGTTCTGGGACCCACTAGGATGGCCACAAACCACCACCAAAGTGGTGGTGGTGGCTGAGGTATCTGCTGATACAGAGCAGGTGTTTGCCCTGCAGCCCTCTTTGGAGGGTTGTGGGGCCCACTAGTAAAATCCTAAAAATATGAAAAAGGTGGGATAATGGAGATAAGGTAGGGTGCTACTAATCCTAAAAAGATCAAATCCTAAAACCTAATCCTAAATTCTAAACAAATTCCCCAAGTTTGGTAAAAATCTGAAAATATAACAATTTGACTTTTAAGAAAAACTAATAGGTTGACTTTATTGAGATTCTACTGATCCTAGATGATTACTAAAGATGCTTAAAGCTAATTTATGAATGATTCAAGTGAGTATAACAACTAATGGACCTATGTGATTAATTATGCAACCTAAAAAATCCTCACAGTTAATGCATTCTAAGATTAAAGCTATTTTTGACTTTTAGCTGAATATTCACTACTTTAATGACTTGAATGAGCAACAATAACCTAAGTGAACATGTAGGGACTAAAGATACCACCTTACAATCCAGCTGAGTCCACAGACTCAGCAATTCCAAACACCCCTTATATGTGGGACTGTGATGAGATTTACAATTGAGTTAAGGATTTTGGAGGCACAACTTAAGCAACCATGTTTGAGACAAGTCCATTAATACTCTATTAGCAGTAAACAAACAACAATAAGTATTCCAACAAGACAGAACATGGATAAGCAAAATTACCAAATGAAAACTGTTAATAAGCAATACACAAATCAAACATCATTTCACTGATAAATAAGCAATTTAATAACCTAAATACACTACAGGAACATAAAAATCAAGAGTAACAAACAACTAAGATCCTACAGTAACAAGAAGTTGAAACAGAATCTTACAATTGGTTTTCAAACTGAGAATCAAAGAACCAAAGAGCCAAGGCTAAATTTCACCAACCTAAGTCCTCCCATGAGGTTCTAAAACCCTGAGAATCCAACAATCATCCCTGCTTCTTGCCTCTTGCCAATCAGAAACTGATTTTTATTTAATTCCCTTTTTTTTGTATTTTTCTTATATTTATGAAAGTTGAACTAGAAATGGTAACAAGATGTAAATCCTCTTAAAACCTTGTAAGTAAACTCAATTCATCTAATTGGAATCAGAAACAACAACATTTAACAACTTAAGATGAATTTGTCAATTTCACCCAAATTTGCTAAATTCAAATTTAAAGAACAATATAAGAATTAAAGCTTCAAGAAAGGTTTAAATGCATTCAATAAACTTAGTACAACAAGTTTTTTAATTAAAATTACATTTGAAAGGGAAATATATTACCTACGATTACACTACACTACAACTACACTAACTGCCTTTCTCTTCTGCTCCTTGCTTCACTTTTATACACCATTTGAGCTCTGTGGGCCCCACTGGTCAAATCCCACCACTCTTATCAGCCACTGGATGAGTCTTGCCCCTTACTCAATTTTGGCGGGAAAATTGATGCTTGACCAATTGGGACTGATTAGATGCCATAGGGGGGGGGGGGTGCATTAAATGGAGGTTGGGATGTGTGATGAAGGGATAAGGTGGATGGTGGATGAGGCAAGTGGTGGGGGGTGATACCACTGGTGGTATTGGTTCTGTGAGGAGGGGTGGTTTAGGGGGGAAGATGGTGGGTTTGACCCAGCCTTTGACCCTGGGATGTTATTAAAATAAAAACGGGGTGGGCTTTGGGGTTACATGGGCTTGGGGGTGTTTGTTGGACCAGGCTATTACAAGGGAGGGATTTTTAGTTTGGTTTGGATTTTGGATTTGTAATAAAAGGAGTCCATTTGTCTTGGAAAATATCACAAGGACCTATTATGTAATTTTCAGATTTTAGAGGATGGGATTTGGCAATATTCCAAAGTTTAATCAAGGGACCATTCATGCCAAGTTTGAATAATATAAGGACCTTAAATGATAATTTCCAATTTAAAACAACCGGGGACTAAAACTGTCGAATTTGCAAACTCCAGGGACCAAATCTGTAATTTCTGAAATTTTGAAGGGTTGAACCTGTAAATTCTCAATAAATACCACAAGGACCAATTATGTCATTAATGAATAGTACAAGGTTTGTTTTTGATATTTTTCCATTTTTTAAAACCTGAGGACTAATTTTGACATTTTTGAAACTTGGGGGACTAAAGTTGTAATTTTGCAATTTTTAACTTTAAAGGACTTATTTTGACAACTTATGAATCCCCAAGGACCTTTGATGATATTTAACATGTTTTGAATAACCAGGGACTAGTTTTGACAACTTTTGAAAGTTGGGGGACTGAAACTGCCAATTATGCAAACTTTGTGCGTTTTTCATCTGTTTTTGCATATTTTTGCATTTGAAACATGTAAAACACTTTCCTGGGATATTTTCATTATTTTGATTCATTATTGAGTGTTTTTGGATGTTTTGGCAGCTCAGAAATGGTAAAAATGATGAGTATTTACACACTCATCAGTCCCACACCTCATACATCCCAACCCCCCTCCTACCAGGGTTGACTAGTTGACCAATAGTTTTACCATTTGACCTGTGGAGCCCACCTAATTTGGCCCCCCAACTCTGTCCCCATTCTGTCTCAGTATAACAATAAGCAAGTGCTTATTTGTTGTTGTGTGGCTTATTTGTTGTGCTTATCTGTGTGAAACTTGCTTATTATTGTTCAAATAACTCAGAGAAACCAACTTTCATCATTGTGGACCCCACTTTCATCCATTTGAGCTTAATTACCTCCACAGTCAACAAAAGTCAACTGTTGGGTGAATAAGCACTCAAAGTGCTTATTTTTGGGTTGTGAAAAAAAGTGTTTTCAGAAAAAGTGTTTGTATTTAGTGTATAATTAGTTTGGAAAAAGAAAAAACCAAAAAAACCAACTTTAATTATAGTGATAACTTCTATTTAATAGGATTTATCATTTTAATTTTCTTTTTAGCTTATTCATAAGCAATATATCATTTTTATATTTTTATAAATTCTCTTTTAGGTTAAAGTAATTTTAGAAATTTTTCCAGATTTTTATTTTGTCTTTTAGTGGTTTTTATAATTAATTTTAGTTTAATTAAGTTTTAATTAGTATTAAGTAATTAAATAGCATAATTATATTTTATAGAGTGTAACCTAGTTTTTATAATTTTTCTAACTTTTATTTAAGTTAAAACATTTTTATAAATTTTTCTTGGATTTAAATTGTTCATTTTCTATTTTTCTTAATATAATTAGTATAATTAGAAATTAATAAGCAATTAGATTAATAATTAGTAAATTAGTTTAAAAATACATAAAATAAACTTTTTATAATTTTTTAGGATTCCTGTAATGGTTAATTAGATTTGTAAAATTTTTCTTAATTTTCTAAGTCTTTTTAGTATTTTTGATAATTCTAATTAGTTTAATTAGTTAATAATCAGATAATTAGTAATTAATTAATAATTAATAATTAAATAGTGTAAAAATAGTTTTTATTTTTCTTAAAATTTTCTTTAATTGTTAGGATTGTAAAAATAATAATTTTACACTTATAACCTTTCCCGTCCATGAGTTGTACTTTTTGTTTTGTTCGTCTGTGTACGTTTTTAATTAAAACGTACGTTTTTATGTTTTAGCTCAAATCTTTGTAATCTCAATTCCCGTAATCAATCACATAACTTTTCTAAGCTATTTCTGTTAATAATCTCCAAATAATTCTCACAACAAACCCTTTCTGTGAATAATCACCCGATCACAAAGCACGCTAAGTTACAATTCACAACTCAACGGGATTTAATGACCTGGTGATACCTTATATTACCCGGAGCATTGACCTAGGCTATTTGACTTTGTTGACTATTCTTTGGTCAATATAAGTTGGTGGTTTAACATCAATCAAATTTTTGGCGCCGCTGCCGGGGAGGCGAAAATTTGGTTTAACATCAATATAAAATGATGAGGCGAAAAATGAACCACTTTTAGGGGGTCATTTAAGCCCGGAATTGAATTTATTTGATCAAATATTGCCCTAAATCATTCCTTTTGTGATTTTAGGTACTTTGGGAGTGAATTCTGGAAAAGGAAGCAATTTGGACGTTTTTGGAGCATAAAAGTGAAGAAAACGGCAAAGACTTAATTTTCCATGCTGAGAACAGTACCTGACGGCGTCAAGAAGAAAAATCTGACGGCGTCAAGAGTAAAATCCGTGATGACCCAATGAAAACCTGAAGGCGTCACAACAAGGGCGTCAAGACTATTTTTGGTGACGGCCTGCATAAGGAGTACACATGACGGCGTCAGACCCAGATCTAGGCAGTCCGAGAAATTATTTGGCGGCGAGATGACGGCGTCAGAAGTTTGTTCTTGACGCCGTCACCTATCAGAATCTATATATAGTTTTCTATTTTTCATTCATAAAAGAGGAACTTGTGTAGAGAATACTAGGGCCGAACTTTGTAAACCCTAGGTCGTATTTTCAAGTATTTTCAAGGGTTTTCACCCCTTGAATCCTTTCATGTTCAATTGAGATAAGTCTTCTCTTAATTCATTCAATATGTCTATGTGTTGTTTGAACATATCTTATGCTTGTCTTGATTTCAAGATGCTAGGCTAGATCTATCTTGTGTTTGCTTAGATGTAGTGAAACCTAGATGTTAATTATAGGTTGATTGCTTGTTTATAGTTGTATTGGATGAATGATTTTAATGTTAGACTTAAGAAAATTGGCAGATCTCCATTGTGTAACATGCTTGAACGTCTTAAGAAACATGAACCGATGTGTACTAGGTTTTATTGGTTGTATTTAATGCATGAGTAAATTCTAGTGATCCCATGTTAGGAGCTTCTTAGCCGGCTCGACATAGGAGTGAAGTAGGCGCTTATAGGATTGGGGAAGTAAGTACGCCACCCCATGAATGGTATTAAGGAATACAATCCGTCATCCACGCAATTGTAACAAGTAATTAACCTGTAAAAGATATCTAGGGAGTAGTAAAATCTAAGTAAACACAATTCTCCCATATATTGCTCACAACTTTAGTATAATTAGTTTTATTTTCATTTTTAGTATTTTATTTTGATTGCATATTTAGTTATTGGGTTAGTTGACTAGCAACTAATTCCGCCCAACTCCTTCAAACCCGAGATTTTTAATTGCTTTCATAAAAATATAAAAAAATACAAAAAAAATCATCCCTCATCTCTAGACCTAGTCTTTAGGTTTTCTAATCCTAGCGACACTATTCCTAGCTGAACGATCAATCCCCCGGTACTTGTCATTATACTATACTACATCGATCAGGTACACTGCCTGGTGGGGGTTGTAAGCTTCTCGAGATCTCTCGAGAGGTAAAGCCTGGTGCAATCCCTACGCATCAAGTTTTTGGCGTCGCAGCCCGGGGAAATAGTTATTGTCTAGGTTAGAATCTCTTTTTATTAGGTCTACTTGCTAGATTCCTTTCTAGTAAGATTTTATTTTTATTTTTAGGTTCTCTTTAGTCTATCTTATTTCTTCATGTTTTTGTTCGTAACTCTTCACCATCCGACATCATGGACGATGGTAACATCTTTGAACCCGTCATCCCACCACAACAAAACCCACCATTAGATAACCAACCTCTTAGGCCCCGAACCCTAGGAGAGTATTCCCGACCTAGCCACCAAGGCTATCGAAACACCATTGAGCTCATCCAAGGAGCCAATGTGACCCCCTTGCGATCCGACACCATTCGGTTGGTGCAAAGCGGATGTGCATTCCATGGACTTCGGTCCGAAGATCCAAATCAACATCTCAAGGACTTCCTTAAAATCGTAGATTCTATAGACCTTGATGTTACAACTAGAGAGTCAACCCGATTACGCCTATTCCAATTCTCTCTACGTGATCAAGCTAGTCAATGGCTTGAGCGTTTACCCGCGGGATCCATCACCACATGGGATGATCTCACCACTCGTTTCCTTGCTCAATTTTTCCCACCGGGGAGAACTACCAAGCTTAGAAATGATATATTGATATTCCAACAACGTCAAGTGAAACTCTATATGAAGCATGGACTCGATTCAAGGACTTACTCCAAAAAGTCCCTCATCATGGCATAGATCTTTGGCTCCAAGTCCAAATCTTCTATGACCATATCGATCTCTCCACAAGGCGAGCCATTGACCAATCGGCCGGTGGTAAGCTACGTGATCTAAGTGCGGAACAATCATGGGAACTCATAAAAGATCTTGCTCTCTATGACAACGAAAGTTGGAATGATCCCCGTGATTTGAACAAAACGGTCAAGGAAATATCTTTGCCTTCGAACAATTCTAGCACTCCCGACCGTAGGATCCTGGAACTTGAGGACCAAGTCAAGTTTCTCATGAAATCTTACGAAGCTCCTAAGCCTTCAAGCCAAGTGAACAAAATCACTTCTTCATGCGAATTATGTAGTGGTCCCCATGACACTCGTGATTGTGTGGAACTCCCCGTAACAGCTTTTGCGGACTACGCATCCTCGCGTACCGACGAAGCGGGAGATAAGTGGTACACTTTTAAACCCGAGCCAAACCCTTACGGTGATTCCTACAACCCCTCTTGGAAAAATCACCCAAACCTTAGGTGGAAACAAAACCAAGCCAATTCTTCCAATCCGCCTAATCGTTACCAACCAAACGGTCCACCCTCCAACCGTACTTTCAACAACAATCATTCTAAAAAAAATCAAAAATATGAAAGCTTGAGAATTACAATATGAAAGAAACAACTAAATTTTATTAATCAAACTTGAGAATTACAATATGAAAGCTTAAAATTACAAACTAAAAGTAAATTTGGCAGCATAACGTTATCTAAAAAAAGGCACACTAATGAATAAGGGGAGGGGGTATTTATAGGGAAAGCTGAGGTGAGGGTTCTAGGGTTTCAGAAGACCCTGGAAGCTCGAATTATGTCCCTTGATCTTGTGCTTCAATCATAAGCAATCATTGACACCCTTGGATCAAGTGCGAGCTGAAATCAACCAATCAGAGGTTAGGGATGCACACGGATTGCCAGCGTGTCATTCTTCTGCACATGTCAGGCTTCTAGAAACGCACGTTCAAGTACAAAATTGCCCTTAATTGTGATCAATTATTCGGCTGGTAATTTTAGGGTTCATGTGAATAGTAAATTCTGGGGGTGGGAAAAGAAGTTTAACCCAGGGGTAATTAATGAAGTAGTATGGATCGGGTTGTGTTTGTTTGGGCACCGGGTTTAATAAAAGAAGGTTGGGCTTGTGGGATAATGGGCTTGGTGGGTTTTTATTTTTGGGTTTAATGTATAAGCGGATCCGGTTTTAAGGTTTGTTTAAGATTTAGGATTTAGAATAAAATCACAAGGACCATTAGTGAAATTCTGAAATTCCAGGGACCACTTCTGCCAATCTTAAAAAAATTCTCCAAGGGCTTCTTTTGGCAATCTTTGATAATTGGAGGGCTTGTTTCCAAATATTTCTTCAAGGGACCATATTTGACAATTGATGAAACTTGGAGGACTAAATGTTACAAGTTCTTCAAAGTTCTTCCAAGGGATTTCTTTGACATTTTTTGAATCTCTAAGTACTTCTTTTGACAATTTGAGCATTTCTTTGATCATTTGCTTCCCCGGCTTTGGCTTTTGACACTTTTCCAAATCTCGTGCTCATTTTTGACTTTTAAGCTTGATTTATGTCCATATTTGAAATATCCGTACCTAAACGATCATAAACACAAAAACACAATATCTTTGGCATTTATGGTTAGTTTTTGATCGTTTTGGTCTTAATTTGGCAAATAAAAGGTATGTGATTAAGCACATACCAAGCTAAAAACTCTTTCTCAATTGTGGTATAATGCGCTTGAGCATCGTTCAACGTTTTACTTGCTTAATAATTTGGTTTAAAATTTTTTTTATCTATCCTTTGCCCAAGAACAGCCCCCACAGCGTAATCATTGTGTCACACATTAGTTCAAAATCATTATTCCAATCGGGAGCAATGATAACAGGGCAGTGGTTAGTTTATTTTTTTAAATATCAAAAGCTTGTTTGCACTCATCACTAAAATTGAATTTAGCGTCTTTCATGAGAAGTTGGGTCATGGGTTTAGTTATTTTAGAGAAATCTTTAATAAATCTCCTATAAAACCCAGCGTGCCCTAAAAAGCTTCTGATTCCCTTAAGATTTGTGGGGTGTGGCAACCTAGATATGACATCAATTTTTGCCGTATCGACTTCAATCCCTGAGTTGGAAATTTTATGTCCTAAAACAATTCCTTCCTTAACCATAAAATGACATTTTTCCCAGTTAAGTACTAAATTGGTTTATTCGCACCTAGCTACCATTCGGGATAAATTTTTTAAACAAGAGTTGAAAGAATTACCGAACACCGAGAAGTCGTCCATGAATACCTCTATGAAGTCCTGGCACATATCGGAAAATATTGCTGTTATGCATCCCTGGAAAGTAGCTGGTGCGTTGCATAGACCAAAAGACATACGTCGGTAGCCAAATGTTCCGTAAGGGCAGGTAAACATGGTCTTATGCTGATCTTCTGGAGCTATAGGTATATGAAAATATCCTAAAACCGTTAAGGAAACAATAGTATTCGTGACCTGAAAGCCTTTCTAACATTTTATCGATGAAATGGAGTGGGAAGTGGTCTTTTTGAGTAGTATCATTAAGCTTCCGGTAATCAATACAAACTCTCCAACTTGTTACAGTTCTAGTAGGAACTAATTCATTGTTCTCATTGACTACAACGACCATTCTTCCTTTCTTTGGTACAACATGAATTGGGCTAACCCAAGCGCTGTCAAAAATTGCATAGATCAAACCTGCATCCAGAAGCTTAATTATTTTGTCTTTTATAAAGTCTTGAACCTTAGGGTTTAATCTTCATTGTGGTTGCACAACAAGCTTGAAGGCGTCCTCCATAAGAATTTTATGAGAACAGAATGAAGGGCTGATTCCTTTGATGTCAGACAATTTCCACGCAATTTGTTACACCTTAAACCCTTTTTTGTAAAAGGGTATGACTCTAGATGAAATTGACTAACACTCCTCAAATCAAATCAAGCGATGCATATCCAAGAGCAAGAGTTAACCTACTTGATTCCAATAAATTCACATATACTGTATCCAGTCTCCTACAATTATTTCACATATCATCTCTATCACAAAAAAATGAGCCAACAACCTCCTTCTGGAAGCAAATCACAAAAAAGGTTAGTTAATTTCAATTGGTTTTTGTTAGCTCATTTGTTATATTTCAAGTAGATCATGTGTTGTTTTGGCTTGGTTCCAGTCCTTTTGTTTACTATAAGTGCTTCTATTGCAATTTATTATCACTGGAATGGTGTCTAGTTGGGTGGTAGGAGAAGCCCAGCTTTTCCTATATTGTCCTCCACAATACCTGGATTTAATTAGATACAATTTGAAGGATTTTGTAGGTTTATTGATCAGGGTTTGACAGAAGAACTTTTTAAGTTTCCTAAAATTGAAGATACAAATCAAGAAATTGACTTTGAATTATTTTTGGAAAGATATCAATTGGTAGAACCCCTGATAAAGGAAAGAGATGCTGTGTATGAATCACTCACATATTCTTCTGAATTATATGTATCCGCTAGACTCATTTGGAAAAACGATAGGCGTAGGTAGCACATGATATTTTAGTAATTCCTATCTCAACAGTGGCATCCGAGTCTACCTTTAGTACTGGAGGTAGAGTGCTTGACTCGTTTAGGAGTTCCTTAACTCCAGAAACTGTTCAAGCATTAACATGTTGCCAGGATTGGGTCCGTTCAGGTGATGTTGCCGTGAATCTGGAAGAACATATTGATAACCTTGAAAAATTTGAAGATGGTAACTTACTGTTCCATTCTTTATAGCCTTTTTATTTATTTATTCATCTTATATACACATGTGACATATATTTATTTTCCATTACTTTCTCAGAGATGAGAACAACTTCAAATGCAAATATTGGAGGAGATGAATGACGTTGCAACTGGGTTTGGATGCTTAAAGATGGAATATTCAAGCTAATAAGACTTTTGTCGAAGAAAATTCTACCTTATTTTGTTTTAATTTATTTCCATTAAGATCTGAAACCTTTTGGTTTCTTAGACTTTCGATTTTTTGATTCGTTTGAGCACTTTGTGAGACCTTTTGATTTAATAATTTTATTTGAACTTTTAGTTTTTTATTTGTGACTTTTAGATTATATTTTGAATTTTACTTGAATTTGGGTTTCTTGGTTTTAACCGAAACCAAACCGAATTCCAATTTGGTTTATGGTTTGATTTGATTTTAGCTTTGATTTTGAAAATTTTCAAACCGAAGAACCCGAACCAAACAAGCCACAAACCCGAACACCGAACCAACGAACACCCCTATTCCAAATATAAATTAAAATCAAAATCAAAATCAAAATCAAAATCAAAATCTTAAACCCATCTACAAACCAAACGGACCCTAAATAAAACTTATGTCAAAGTATATAGCGCTACAACTAGTAAAAATGTAGTAATATTTTGATTTTGTGAATACCATTACGAATCACTAAAAGAATAGCATTACGAAAATAAAAAAGCATCGGATCCAACCCGCATATTATACCCAACCAAACGAAACCACATCAAAAACCCCATCAGTCCATCACACAACTTAAAAAAAGAAAAGAAAAACACTTATCAACAACTTAAAAAAGAAAAAAAAGAAAAAAAAAACAAAACAACCCCGAGTCAGCAACTCGGACCGAAACTCAGTCGCTGCAACCATCAAACAAACAAACTTCAGATGCTATGGAGAACAACAACCACTTTTCAAAATCACTCATTCCCGCCGACGATCCCCGCTTCGAATTCGAACTCTACACCGTCCCTTCACGCGCCGGTAACTCCTCCTAACCCTAACCCTAACTATTTTTCACCGTTACATTTACCGCTACCCACCGTTATACCATATGGATATTTTGTATACAAATTGCCTAATCTTTCTATTGCGTGTGCTATTATTGCTGACGTGGCACTCGTTAATTGTCAAATTATTTAGCGTGTTTCAGTCTATTTTTTTTCCAATTAAATAACCAGCTGCCTAATCTTATTATTGTGCGTGCTATTATTGCTGACGTGGCACTAGTCAGTTTATATAGTTACTTTTAAAAAAACTTATTCAATGTGTGTTATTATTTTTTTCTTGTTAAGTATTGCTGACGTGGCACTAGTCATTCACAAGATGACGTGTGTTTGGCAAAATTAGCAGTAGCGGCAATCAGTAGGTGTGGCATTTAGCATTAGCTGTGAGGAGTAGCTGATTGTTTTATAAAAGTGTAAGCTAAAAGCTTCTTCAAGTTGCGTTATTGAGAAGAAACGGTTTTAGAAAGCTAAAACGCTAAACGCTCCTTATCGGACGACCTTTTACTTCTAAATGCTCTTGCAAGTAGTAGCTTTTTGTTTTATATAAGTGTTTGGTAACGTAGCTGTAATTAAATTTCAATGTGTAAAATGAAGTAAAAGGAGCGTTGGAATTTTAACTAGGATTAGTAGCGTTAGGATTTTAATGCTTTTTATCAAAAACGGTAAATGCTAAATGCTAACCGCTCTTGAATGCTCGGTGCCAAACATACATTCAATAGGAAATAATCAGATTGATGCACACTGTAGAATTTTGTGACAATTTTGATACATTTTGGACTAATTGTTTTTTATATCGTGTGTTAATTAACAGGTTGGTTCTCATGGGACAATATTCATGACATTGAAAGGGCTGCATTAACGCCGTTTTTTGACAGTAGTTCGTTTACTAGAAACCCTAGGGTGTATAAAGAGTATCGTGATCATATTATTAATAAGTTTAGGGAATGTCCTTCTAGAAGGTTGACATTTTCCGAGGTACGGAAGTCGTTAGTTGGTGATGTTAGTTATTTGTATAAGGTGTATTTGTTTTTGGAGCATTGGGGGTTGATTAACTATGGGTTGGAGAAGGATAAGGATAATGAGAATGTTAGTGATTTGGTTAAGGAGGATGCGAAGTGGAAGGTTAAGGTGGAGGACGGGCCGCCGATTGGTGTTAGGATTGTTGCGGCGCCGAATTCAGTGAAGGCGGTTACGGTTAAGGGGGGAGTTGGGGGGATGGGTGAGAGTGAGCTTAAGATTGGGATGGGGCCGCTTGGGTCGTATACGGATGTTTTTCAGGAGGTGATGGAGTTGGTTTGTGAGAGTTGTAAGGGAAGGTGCGAGTCTGGGCGTTATGAGTCTACCAAGGTAATTTTGTTGGATGTTTTGCTATGTGTGATGTGTTGTGATTGTGGTCAAATGTACTTGTATTGCTTTCGTAGTATCCTGCATAGTTTGCGTAGTTGTGATGTGTGTTTTGTACTTCTATGTCAAATTTGATTACATGAGCATCATTATTCATTGGTTTGTTTTATGTCTTGCGTTAGCATTTTAGTTGTCTGGCCTATGGAAATAACAAATATGTTCCATAAGGAATAAAGGAAATACATATATCTTAGGCTCTTAGATATGACATAACGTGTATACCTCATTAAAGAGTTTTTGTAGACGATAATTGGCTGTTTCTCTTTTGATTATTCCCATGTTTGTTATTTATGGTAATTAAACTAAGGAATGAACCATTTTAACCTTTTTTACATCTAAGTTTGATCACTTATTAATATCAGAAAACATGTGGTATGGGTGCTGACACCTTACGGCTTACGTATCCGTATTTTTCTTTATTGAATATATGAAATGCTAAAGAATACAGCACCGTACGGTAATAATGGCATGACGTATGGACTTGAAACCAAAATGGAAATTATTGATTTTTCAACCATTTTCACAATCCACCATGCAGGTTTCAGGCTTGTCTGTCACAATTTACGTCATAATTAACGTTGTGTCTATCACAATCCACCGTACAATAATAATACTTTCCTATGCTACATTTGGGATATCATGTAGCATGTTCTAGACACGTTACTGTCTGCAACCAGCTCTTGATGGTGAATTCAGGCTGATGCCTCACTTCTAGTCCTATACTAAATCATCCCTTTAACTAAATTGCAATTGCATCATATTGTTATGGCGACTGTGAGATTTGACATTTGGCCATAATCAGAAAAAAGCTAGAATAAAGTTATCCATTTCTTTCGAACTAGGAATTCATTTTATCCTTTTTGTATGTGAAAAGATCTTTACTTACAAAATGGAACGGTTGCTCTAGTGCTGTTAATCCTTCTATACTAGTGCAGGTTCCTGTTTCTGGGATTTGACATTCTAAAGCCATAACCATCTCGTTCATGTATTTCCCTTTGTAATTCTTGTTGATTTTCTGAGCTGGTTTTATTTGTCAACATCAGTGAGCTGTTGCTTTGTCTTCAAGCTTCTAAATATATGTTTGCTAGACTCGAATACTGGCTTCAGTGTTTTCTTTGCTCTACAATGATTCTTTACATATTCTCTGCATGATTGATGCTAGCTTGTGAACCATTTGTTTTTATTTTTTTTCACATTACACGATTCTTTAAGGGTTTTGTATGAGCTAAACTCTTATTTATATTTGAACATGCTAATATAAATTTGTCTTGACTTTCTCGTCTTATTTTCTGTCTCAGGACGCGAGTTCCATCATTTGTAGTAAGTGCTTTACAAATGGATCTTACGGGAAGAACAAATCTATCGACGATTACAAATTTGTCGACTCTACTCCAGACAATGGAAATCATGTCGCTACATGGACCGAAGCAGAAACATTTCTTCTTTTACAATCTGTGACAAAACATGGAGATGACTGGGACCTTGTAGCTCAAAATGTTCAAACTAAGAGTAAACAAGACTGTATTTCAAAACTTATACAATTACCTTTTGGGCAACTTATGTTGGGATCTTCAAATGATAAATCCACAAACGGTAAATCCACAAACGATAAACCCACAAATGATAAATTTAGGTACCAGGACAGCAATAGCAGTATAAATAACCAGAAGCAAGAGCAAGGAGCCCCCCCTGTACCTCAAGAGGCTAAAGATATTGAAGTTCAGAATGTTGAACTTGAATGTAAAACTCAACAGAATGGTGACGTTGATAGTGAAGGCCCCCCTGCAAAGAGGATATGCATTGCACCAGTTTCCGATTCTACCGACACAAAGATGGAGCAGGTGAAAGCCTTGTGCTTCCAACCCTTTTATAAATTGGATGTCATGAATGCGTTTCTTGTACTGAACCAGTTTATTTCATTGCAGGCAGATAATCAAGATGAACAAGTAGCTCCATCTGAAGAGACTAAAGAAATAGATGGTGAAATTTGTGAGCTTAAGCATCAGAAGCAGCTGGATGGTGATCTAGAGAATCATTATCTTCTGAAGACTGACCGTTCTAAACCACTTCCCAATGTCAGTAATTCATTGATGCAGCAGGTATTCTATTAATATTTTTAGTATCTATGTCAATTTTTTTGCTTTCTAAGGTATCATTGCTGCATACATTTTAGATGATGTCATAACAGTTCAGAGAATCTAAATCAACAGTGTTTGCAATTTTGGCTGATAATAGGAAATGTTCTATTGAATAAAATTCACATCGAATGTTATGATTACCGCCATCATTGTGATTAATATGGGACCAAAAAGTTAATAATGTATTGTGTATAGATACGATATGATTTTACTGATTATTGATCAAACTGGCATTGTTTCTGTTTCTTCTATTAGATTACTCGCATCTCTGCCGTGGTTGGTCCAGAAGTTGCAGCTTCTGCAGCTGAGGCTGCTGTTACAGCCCTTTGTGAAGAAAACGAAATTCCAAAGGAGATATTTGATACCGAAGAAAATGGCAACGAGCTACCGTTTTCCACACACACGAATGAGCCTGAGAGGTTATTAATCTATATTTGTCTCTATTCCTGTCACTTATACTTTTTGGTTGGGCTTGGCTTGAGTTTGAATCCTCCACTTCAGTCTTTTAATTCTATATTTCTTTATTCAGTATTGCTCAAGGCAATGATATAGAGATGGATGCAAGACCCAGTGAATCAGGTATTTGACGGGCTGTTTTGGGTCATTCTGAACTATCACGTGATACTAATAGGTTCTTTTTAGCGGTAGATATTTTGATCCATTTACTAATTAATGAAATTGGTTTTCAATCATCTCTAATGGGTAAAATATATATTTCTTAACTAAATCGAAAATGTGTCAAATGGCTTGGACCTCACTAAAAATGTGTTGTTAATGATTCAACCTCCCAAATCGTTTTATACAATAAACCAATATATTATTGGAATCATGTGGTACATGTAATCATGTCAGCGAGTTGGCAAACTAACTGTTGATAAGTCATTTTGGTTAAAAAGAGGTCTAGGTCAACCCAACACGAGTCACTCTCTTTTGGTTCATACAAACTGCTTTGACCCGCTAGTCAACCTGACCCGCACATGTGTCGTCTTTAGTAGTTTAATTGTTCATGTATTAGGAACAAATAATTAACTTTAGGATTGTATGTTTGTTTCATTAGAGAAGGATGTAATACCTTTACCTTTACGAATGAGAGCTACGAGTGCAACAATTCTCGGTGCTGCTGCTGCACATGCCAAATTATTAGCAATTCAAGAAGATAAAGAAGTTGAACGTCTGGTGTCTACCGTAGTCAGTACACAGGTGAGCTTCATTTTAGTTACAATATATATAGCTCAACCTCCATCCGTAGTATTTAGCAGCGGGTTTCACTTTAGCTGAAAGTCTTAGCTCATTTTCAAGAAAAAATAAATAAACAGCTAGTTTCCAATTGAGCTGCAAACTTATTCTATTTCAAAAAGCTTTCATGAAAACCACACTTGTCAGATAATCCATAATTTACTGGTTTTTTTGAAAGGTTTTGTTGTCTTACTACAAGATTTTTTTAGATATTTGATAAATAATAAGCACATAAGCATTATGCTTAAACTGTATGCTACTATGCTATGCAGAATGTGTAATCTTTATGAGACACATAATTCTCTGGAGTTAGCAAATTGGACGGGTTGGGTAGTGGGTTAAAATGGGTACCATGTAATGCGGTCATGGGACGGGCAGTTTTTATTCACTTTCCAAAAGTTGTATATGTAATCAGTGTATAAAGGACCGGTTAGAAAGTATACTCTTTTAATATTAATCTAATGACAAGTTGGAGGTTGTAATTAAACTTTGGTTGATTTAAACCTGTTTGTGGAAAGATCTAACCCAGATCGACCCATTTTGGAGTCAAAAGTGTCATCTTTTATACATCTTCTGGTTTGTTTTCTTAGTGACATGGGTGTTGTTTCTTTTATGAAAATAGTTGAAGAAGTTGCAACATAAGATGAAGCTATTGAATGAGGCCGAGAGTATAATGGAAAAAGAGTTTGCTCAGATGACTGAGCTGGAAGATTTCCTGCTAACAGAACGAGTGGATGTCATTGAGAAAGGCATTGATGCTGGTGTAAGTAGATGGAAGGATCGAACAGCGAAGTCCCAAGTAGAGAATATACTCTGAATCAAACCCTAGCTTAGATTAGTTGTTTATCTTGTCTCTTCTAATTATTTAATTTGTAAGAAAATGTAGAATTTGTATGAACAATAGTTTGTAAAAGCTCAGCTCATAGATCTGTTAGCTAATATGAATCATGGGGTCTTTAGGGTTACATTCTTTTTTCTGATTTAGTTGCTGGTAAGAACTGGTTTAGTTTAGTTTGGTTTACCAGTCAGTTAAATGACAGTATTAATTGTTTATTTATTTTTGATTCAGTGATGATCAGATTTCATTGCTGTTTGGGTATGTGTGTGTGGTATCTCTAGTTTATTGCGAGTATCATTTCTATCGCGTTATTACAATATGGTGTTTGGTTTGGCCTATTTAACAAGCTTTCAAGGCTTTAAGTTGTGGTCAGGGGAAGCATTTGCTGGATCCCTTTTGTTTTCTTTCCCGCAAAACACCTCCCCCATCTTGCGGGAACCAGTGACAAACCCAAAAAAGAATCCTGAGCCGCAATGTTGTCCCCAGCTTCTTAAAGAGAGATATATTTTGTATGTTTATAGAATTTTAAATAAATAAAAAATGAGAAATTTTTAATGAGCAGGTTCAATAATGGTCGAAGAATATGAGAGAAAACAAATAATAATGGTCATAACTTCACTCATACTTTATTAAAATACTCACTTTATACAAATATATTTCACAAAATGGACAATGTACCAATGGTGAGGCAGGTCACCTTTCGTGCCTGTTTTTTGCTTGCTCACGCGTGAGAAGTGAGTGGTTTACTGGAGTCACGAGTGAGGATTGCCCACAAGAGTGACCACTACAAGTAGTCTAACATTTTATGTAAGTAACAAACTTTTTAATGCATGTTGATTAACTTATCATTTGTCCTAGTTTTACGAATTTTAAAAATTAGTTTTTGATTTCGGTTAAATGTTCGGACGTTGAGGCGTGTACATTTGGTAAATGACCAATTAAGGGTCGGAGACGGTTTCAGAATTAACTCATTAATGCCGCGTACATCTAAATTTATAAACTCGGTCTGCCAGATAACCTGAACACAAAAACCACATCCGCTTTCTAAAACAATTTTCAAAACCCTATGACAATATTTGTCCTCGAGTATGGGTGAGCATCGGGTCAAACTTGGTCCGACCCGACAAAACCCGACCCGGCCCAAAAAACCGAAAAACTCAAACCGAGAATCGAACCGAAAAAATATATATCAAAACCGAAACCGAACCGATTAACTCGGTTCGGGTCGGTTTTCGGGTTTCGAACCGAAAAATCTGACAAAAAGACCAAATCTTTCGGTTCGGTTTCGGTTTCGATCGGTTTGTCTATTCGGGTTGGTTTTCGGGTGGATTTCCTCATCCCTATTCTCAACTATTCTCGAGTATCACTTTAGGAAGTAAAGTAAAAAAAATAAAGCAAAAAAAAAAAAAAGGGGAAAAAAAAAGGAGAAAATGATTGAAAAAATAAATAAATGATTTTCGAATTTTTTTTTTTACTTTTATAACTCCTAGAGCATAAAGCATTTCAAAAATTCAGAAAACTGGAGGGAAAAAAACATTTCACCACCACCACAACCACCATGTCCTCCCGCCGCCGTCGTCTCAGAATCGCCTCCACCTCCTCCGACGAAGAAGATGACGTCACACAACCACCACCTCAACCCGAAACCCTAAACCTCGAAACCGTAACCCTAAATTCCTCAAACCCTAACCCTAACAATCCCTCACATTCCATCCACGACATCTCAGACGAAGACTTAATCGACGCATTCGATAACCTCTCATCACAACAACAACAACCAACTGCCACGTCATCAGAACATTCCAGAACAAGTAGTGTAGGCACAAGCACTACAACTACTACAGCTACTGCAACTGAACCGGTATCAGTGTCTGGTAATCCAGTTAGTAAGGTTTTGGAAGAGCTGGGGTTGCGTCTGCGCGGCGAGTGGTTGGATGCGTGTTTAAGGGGGCTTGAGAGTGGTGTGAGTGGATTTGGTGGTTTGGATGAGATGAAAAAGGCGAAGATGTGTTTTGAGAGGTTTTTGGAGTGTGATATGAATTTATGTGGCGCGGGTGGTTTGCTTCCGAGTAATGTTGGGAGAATGCATCTTGTTGATTTGCCTGGTCCGTTCGTGTTACAGGTAGTTTGTTTGGTCGTTGTTTAGTTAGGAAGATATTAGGGGGTGTTTGGGATTGCTGCTTATTATTACTACTTTATAAGCAGTTTATTGATAAGTGTAAGGACATACTTATTTCAAAGTGCTTATTTGAATTAAATTAACCTAAGAGCTTTTCTAGAAGCGGTTTTGATTGAAAATTAACAGATTATGATTTTTTAAGGGGGTGTCTGTTTAAGCTTATATGTGGGCTTATGAGCTTATTTGATTTCGGCTTATATTTCATAAGCCTCAATTAATTGGCTTATGTTGAGACTTATGGGGTTATATGAGTATATCATATCATAATAAACTTATATAAACCACAAGTTTCAAAATAAGCCGGAAAATTGAGACTTACAAAATATAAGCCGAAAAACAAATAAGCTCGTAAGCCACATATAAGCTTAAACAGACACCCCCTTAGTACTATTGCATTCTTAAAGAAGTATATCCAAACACGGTCTGCTCAAGTGCTTATTTTTGAGTAGCTGAAAAGTACTTATTTATAGGAAGAAGTGTAACTGGAAAAAATAAGTAGTCCCAAACACCCTGTAGATATTAATGGTTCATGGAATTTTACAATGATAATACGGTTGCGGTTGTTTTGTGAATTTGTTTGTATTTTAATATAGGTGGATGAGATAGTAAATATTAGTCAACCTCTACGACAGCGATACAAGCCTGCAAATGCTGGCTTTCATAGGTGTCTTAAGCTGTCTATGACTGATGGTGTTCAACGGGTTTTTGGTATGGAATATCAGCCTATTAAAGATTTAGATGCTCTTGCTCCAGCTGGACTCAAGGTTCGATATGAAAGTTATCGTATTTTCTTTAGAATTGTTTCTCTTAGTCAGACTTTTTTTTTTTTGCTTCTAGAGTGGTTTTATCTGCTGAACTGTATCATGATTCATGTCCATACTTGTGAAATGATATTATATGGCCTTTTTTGCAAAAATAGTGTAGATGCGAAAGCTGAATGTTACTTTTTTGCAAACATATCCAATATTTGAGTAATTTAGTAAAAGTTGGAGTAGCTTTTTTGCCTAGTTGGTGTCTTGCGAAACCTGATTTTAGTCTTTATGCTTTTTGAATTTTTTGCTTAGCAGGATATGCAATTGATATAATTTGTCTATTCCGGTTAAAACTTCTTGTGCATACAAGGTTAATTGGAAAAATTATGATTAGTTTTCTCTTTTAGGTTGCGATTTCTAATGTAAACGTAAGGCATGGGCTCCTAATGCTGGTTCCAGAGGTTTTTCAAGTTTTAGGAGGACTGGTTGAGGAGTTGGATGCAGCTCGGAAGAGACTTGTTAAAGAAGTCAATAAACCGCCAAGGGGCAGAAGGTAATTTATGCTGTTTCGAGTTATTCACTCGTTAAACTTCTTGCACTTCGATTAATTTGCTCAGTTATTTTCTACATGTTTACTTTCTTGATGCATATGCTGTTTGATTTTAGGACAAGATCAGGAGTTGTGCCCCCTTTAGCAACTAGAGCTACTCGTGCTGCGTGGCCAGCTGAAGATATCAACGTTCCACGACCCTTAAATAACCCTGTTTCGCAAAGGGCAACTCCTATACAGGTAGATGACCAAGGTGTTCGTGCTGCAAGGCCGACTGATGGTATCCATGTTTCACGACCCTTAAATAACTCTGTTCCGCAAAGGGCAACTCCAATACAGGTAGCTGACCAAGGTATTCGTGCTGCAAGATCGACTGGTGGTATCCATGATTCACGACCCTTAAATAATGATCAACCTAGGGAAACTCCAATACATGTAGATGGCCCTACTCGAGCTGCATGGCCGACTGATGATAACCATGTTTCACGACTCTCAAATAACAATCCACAAAGGGGAACTCCAATACAGGTAGATGGCCAAGGTACTCATGCTACATGGCCGACTGATGATATCCATGTTTCACAACCCTCAAATAACGATCAACATGGCCGACTCTCAAATAACAATCCACAAAGGGGAACTCCAATACAGGTAGATGGCCAAGGTACTCATGCTACATGGCCGACTGATGATATCCATGTTTCACAACCCTCAAATAACGATCAACAAAGGGCAACTGTAATAGAAGTAGATAGTCCAGGTAATCCTGCTACATGGCCGACTGACGATATCCATGTTTCACGACCCTTAAATAACCCTGTTTCGCATACGGCAACTCCAATGCAGGTAGACGACCAAGGTACGCCTCTCATATTTGCTTCATTAATTCATATGCATCAACAGGTTGGTTCTCATGGACAACATTAACGAGATTGAAAAGGCTGCCCTAACACCGCTCTTTCTGACGGGAGTTCATTTACCAGAAACCCAAAAGCTTACAAAGTGTATCGTTATTTTATTATTGATATGTTTAGGGAAGAACCTTCTAAAAGGTTAACATTTTCGGAAGCTAGGAAATTGTTAGTTACTGTATTTGTTTTTAGAAAATTGGGGCTTGATTAATTATGGTGTCATTAATGATAATGTTGATATCAACACCATTAACTAGCCTGCATATGTTATACATTGACACAACAATTGAACACAACTGAGAACTTTTTACTATTTGCTTCAGTGTTTTTAACTGTATCATGCATTCATGTTCCGTAGGTACCACACCTGCTTATGTTAATGAAAGAGTGTCCTCAAGAACCGAAGTAGAATCATCTTTTTCAACTCACAGGGAGAATATTGAACCCCTTCCATCTATGGCTACAACAGAGAGTTCTGTTTACATGGACACTGAAAATGCTTCATTTGCTGTTCCTATACCTAGTGAAAGTGTCCAAATGACCCCATTAAGGGTTTCAGAAGAGGCCAGTATTCCCATTCAAAGGGCATCACCTTTTGCAATTTCTGATGATGAAGATGTCTATATGGTGGCTGCTGAAGATAATCATTTTGCATCTGGTAGAAGCAATGAAAGCCCGTTCATGTATCTGGCTACTTTGTCTGCTAAATGGGCTGAAACGAAAGATCAAGTTGCTAACGTGGAGGGTAAAATCAAGGTGATTTGATTATATGATCTTATTCTGGATTTATATATATAGTTTTGCTGTGATATGTTACTTACATTGCTGCAAAACTTTCAGTGTTTTGTGACTGGAGTTAAGAAATTCCAGTATAAGGAAAGGAGCACATATAAGCTTCACGTATATGTAGATGATGGCAGCCTTATATCTGAGATACTTATTGATCATAGTGTGAGTTCATCATATCTTAATTTAATTCCCCTTAATAATCCAACTTCATAGGATGCGCTTCTTGATTAGTGCTTTGGTTTTTCAGTTTGTACAGAGAAAAATAGGTTATTCTCCCGAGGAGGTAATCGCAGCTAGCTCTTCTTCAGATCCATCGCGGGAACTTGAGATGAAGAGCAGGATGAAGAAGTTTCAAGAATTTTTAGCAAACTTTGAGGTCCGTAAGCTACTTTATATCTCTTTGCAATTGAATTTTATGGAACCTGAATTTCTTTCATTCAATTAAAGTGCTTGAAGTTTTGAAAACAAAATAAAATTGAAGTGTTTGAAATTGACAGGGAACAATGGTTTTGCGGATAAATGAAGCTTCAAGTCTTCCAACTGCCTTAGATTTGCAGCAGGGTTGTCCCCCATCTGATGCATGGTCGCTTCTTACAAGGCTAAAACCGAGTAATGCTGTTCAACGTCCACAGTTCGATCCAATTGATCTATCACCGTAAATGCATCCTTGACGTTGTTGGTACATTTAGTTATGGTTTTATATTTAACGTTTTTGTTAGTACATGTATTCTTCACTAGTTAAGTTAGTGAAAATTCTATAATAATTAACACCAGTTTTAGGCCTAAACTATACTCGGATAGGACTATTATATCCTCATTTAAATTGCAAAATGCACATCCAAACAACAAAAGTGTCGTGGATTCGCCACATCGGACGGCGAGGTACCCAAATTCGTCTGCACCTAGTGCTCTAAGAGCGTAACAAGGTTGTGGGGTTTTGTGACATTACTCTGACTTTGTGTGCTAAAACGTTGAGGCTTTTGAGCATTCGAGGATCGTAAAGTGGCTAGTTCAGTAGATCCATATAATTTTCATCTCAGGATGCTTATATTCAGTGTCCTAATAAACCTCTCTTGCTTAAGATAAATCTCGTATCTGTTAAATAAAAACCTGATCTTTGTCGCAGGCCAGTCGTAACTAGTTCCGGTTAATGTTGCAAACTTGGCATTGTATTTATCAGTTTTTGAATAACATTTTGGGTACCAGTTCTTATTAAACATAGTACTCACTAACTTGTTCGCCAACGTGACATTTTTTACATGACAAAATCACAAACCCAAAAATGTTAGAACAACCTAGGTGTGTATGCATTAACACTTTTGTATGAAAACAATGAATACGGTTACATGGTCTAAATAAGACCACAGTATCAATGGCGATTAATGCATCCACCAAAAAGTTGAATACTTTCACACGTCAGCAGTAACAAACAATTAAACCACGTGTCCTAAGCATGACACCGTACCTTAAACCAGCACCTCATCCTACGTGGCATGTTGACTTTTTGCTCCACGTGTCACATGCTGAAGATGACACTACTCATAATCCTGATCACTTGTGCTGTTGTATATGACAACAGTTGATCATTATCACCTTAACCAACCAGACATGGATTTTGTTGACAGTGTTCTGAATTTGGTCGCTCCTGTAGC